>OY987214.1:33969735-35190955 GCA_963920805.1 Primula vulgaris | reverse complement strand
AAAACTTTTTGTTGCATAACTTATTTGTGAAAGAAATTTTTTAATTGTTCATCTCAAGGTTACAAGAATATTTTGTACCAATCAGACCGCTTCAGTTAGTCAAATGATAAATAATTATTAACCGATCCAATAATTGGGTGACTCTGGGGCATTGTCTAAAAATGATTAGCGTAAGAACTTTTATGGATTAATTGTTATAAATTAGCATCAAGTGCTTAACACCGTAATCAACACTAATATTGTATAAATGATAACAATGTGAATAATTGGCCATTTAGTGCTTCTAATTACATGAGGTGATTTTATAAAGCCCATAACATTGACTGTTTTTTCTCGTAAATAATTTTCAAATTCAAGTTCGCCATTGCAGGTATGAGAGGGAATCATAATTTACCATCGATTTTCTTCTTTTTGTACAGGACTGCATATTTGTTTTTATAAATTTCAATTGTATATTTTTCTCATAGAGTTGCTCTATATAAATCACCTAAGGGTTGGGAAAACAGAGAAAATATAGACGAGAAACAGATAACTTATGAGAAATAACAGACTAGCTTTACACCATTTTTCATAACTAATCAATTCATAATATAATATAATATTGAGAGAGAACTCTCTACATATAGTCTCAAAAAAGACTAATAAATTAAATAATAAAATATCAAATATGTCTTAACTAAATAATGTAATTGTTAGGACCAGATTTCTGGCTCATATAATATTTGTTGTCTATTGGTTTAAACTAAATAATCCTAATTGTATCTTAAGAATTGAAACAGCCTTTGGTTTCAAGTAATGTTGCAACCTCAGTTGCAACCACAGTTCCAACCTGCTGTTCTGCAGGATTCTGTTCAGTTTTTTAATTCTGCATTACTATTTTTTAATGATGATTATTTGTTTTAAAGTATGCAGGATACATTCTCATATGTTCTTAAAGATTCAGTTTATGTATATTGAGAATATTAAAGTGATAAGAATGATGTTTCCTAAAAGTTATAAGGAGATTAGTTTGTAAAAGATATGTTTAATTTAAACTAGGCAATATATATATCTATTCTTATGCAAATCTTTATCACTTGTTTCAATCTTTGTTATTTATCAAAATCAGTATAATACGTTTAAGATTGAATGAAATATGGGGTTAATGTTCCATATATATATTTAGAAAGATTTTATCTCCAAAAGATACTATCTTATATGTTACTTGTTTAAGAAATAGATTAACTCCTATTTCCAAGCTACTTATTAACAGGTACTATCTTATGAAGATTGAAGTCAATCCTACGCTGAGGTATATTGTGCAATATGGAAAGATTGAAGCCAATCAAAAGAGTCAAAAGCAATCATCAAAGATCTTGAAGAAAGAAGATTGTTTTTACTTCTTTATATAGTTGATAACTATGCTTGTAAAAAGGTGTGTGTTCTAAATTATAAAGAACTCATTCTTGAGAGAATACACAGTGAGTTTTAAAAGAAAACAATGGTGGGATGCCATTGATTTTTAAGTGATAATTATAAAGTAGGAGTAATATAGAGATAGGCAGAAAAACCTAGAGGGAGTCTGAGAGTTTTTTTATTAATACTTGAATCCTATATTGTAAGCTTTTATAATATCATAATCTGGGAGAGTGCCCCGGAGACGTAGCCCAGTTGGATGAACTCCGTTGTTAAATGTGTGTGTGAATTAATTCAAGTACATTTAACTTTATTGTTCTGTCCATCAATATACTTAGGTTTCAACTGTGGTTTCAACTTCACTTGGAACCTAACTGCAAAACTGCAACTAGAACAGCGGATAGGAATTTCAATTGGTATCAGAGCTTCACACTAGATCTTACTTAGTGTGGATCCTGTGTTCTGGTAAAAATGGACTTGATGAGGGAAGGAAACGCGTTCAACAAGCCACCATTGCTTGAAGGAGGAGTCAACAAACCACCATTATTAAAGCTCTTATTAAAGCTGAAACTCATGTTTTTGACAATAAGATTAGAAGTACAGTTGCAACCAAGAAAAAACTGAATAGGTTTGAGGATAAATCTACTTTTAGGTTAAAACTGTGTAACTTTTGTAAAAGACCCGGTCATTCAGAAATCCAGTGTTATTTAAAAAGGAACAGGAAGTATATTTCTTAGAAAAACTGGTTGGCCTCATGCTATCAAAAGATGAACTGGGTCTGGAAAGTTAAAAGAAAATCTACCTTAATTGCCAATAACAAAGCTGTTATTACTTCTTTAAATGTTGTTACTTCTAATTATTGGTATTTTGACAGTGGTTGTTCTAAGCACATGACAGGTACTGCAAGTTCTCTAAAAAATGTCATTAACCTTACAGGAAACACTGTTGTGTTTGGAGGTGGAGATACAGGTAAAATTATTGGAAAAGGAACCTTAAACAAACCTGGAATGCCTGATATTAATGATGTATTTCTTGCAGATGGTCTAAAAGTCAATCTTATCAGCATTAGTCAACTGTGTGACAACAAGATGATTGTAAAGTTTAACAAAGATAAGTGTCTAATTACTGATCTTAATAATGATTTGGTCATGACAGGAGTTAGATCAGCAAATAGCTGCTATGTTTTTGAAAAAGCTGAAAAAGAATTGCCTCAGAATAGGTGCAATCAAGCTATTACTAATAATGTTGATATTTGGCATACAAGGCTTGGTCATGTGAACTATAAAACCTTGGATAAGCTTGTTAAAGAAGAATTGATAAGAGGTATTCCCAAACTTAGTTCTAAAACCCAAGGTGTTTGTGGTGATTGTACAATAGGTAAACAAACAAAGAGTATTCACAAGAGTGCAAGTCAAATCTACACTAAGAGAGTCCTAGAACTTCTTCATATTGACTTAATGAGTCCTATACAAACTGCAAGTATAGGTGGTAAGAAGTATATTTTGGTAGTTGTAGATGATTTCTCTAGATACTCTTGGGTAGTGTTTTTAAGGGATAAATCTGAAACTTTTGAACTCTTTAAAACTATGTTCTTGAAACTGCAACTTGAAAAAGGTTCCACCA
This sequence comes from Primula vulgaris, assembly GCA_963920805.1. Classification (NCBI taxonomy): domain Eukaryota; kingdom Viridiplantae; phylum Streptophyta; class Magnoliopsida; order Ericales; family Primulaceae; genus Primula; species Primula vulgaris. The sequence continues at coordinate 35,187,937 of OY987214.1, read as the reverse complement.
TTGGTAAAATGTTAGGGTCAGAAGTGATCATGGAACTGAATTTGAAAACAGCAAGTTTAGAGAGATTTACAACTCCTTAGGTATAAGTCATGAGTTTTCTGCACCAAAGACTCCACAGCAAAATGACATAGTTGAAAGAAAGAATAGAACTATTCAGGAAATGGCTAGAGTCATGCTTAATTCTAAGAATCTTGCCAAAAGATTTTGGGCTGAAGCTGTTAACACTGCATGTCATATTGTTAATAGGGTCTATATTACAAAATGTACTACAATGACTGCTTATGAAATATGGAAAGGTAGAAAACGTAATGTCAAGTACTTTCAAGTATTTGAGTGTGTTTGTTACATTCTTAAAGATAGAGAGCATCTTGGAAAATTTGATTCTAAGAGTGACAAAGGGATATTTCTTGGTTATTCTCAAAACAGTAGAGCTTTTAGAGTCTTTAATCTGAGAACAAATTGTGTCATGGAATCATATAATGTGATATTTGATGACTTAAAAGATGTTGATGAGATTACAGGTGATGATGAAGAGTCTGGAATTACAGAAAAAGAGACAGGAGAAATTTAGCAAAAAGACAGTCCAATAGTGGTTGGAAGTCCAGTTGCAACCGAGGTTGAAACCCAGAATACAACAGAGTCTGAAGAAGAAGAAGAAGGATCTCCTATTCAAACTACTAGCAAGCCTCGCTATGTAAGAACTCAGAAAAATCATTCTCTTGACAATGTCATAGGAGAAGTCACTTCAGGTATGAAAACCAGAGGTAAAAGAAATAATGTTGTCCACTTTGCTTGTAACATTTCTCCGTTAGAACCTAAGAATATAAAATAAGTTTTGGAAGATAGTGAATGGATTTTAGCTATGCAATGAACTGTCTCAATTTGAGAGGAATGATGTATGGACTTTAGTATCCAAATCTTCTAATAAAAATGTTATAGGAACTAAATGGATCTTTAGGAATAAAAGTAATGAAGATGGAGTCATTATTAGGAATAAAGCCAGACTTGTAGCTCAAGGTTACACTCAAATAGAAGGAATAGATTTTGATAAAACTTTTGCTCCTGTAGCAAGAATAAAATCTATTAGAATGCTCCTATCACTTGCTTGCTTATATGATTTTAAGCTGTATCAACTTGATATTAAAAATGCCTTCTTAAATGGTATTATTCAAGAAGAAGTCTATGTGAGTGAACCCAAACGATTTGAAGATCCAAAATTCCGAGTCTCGATTATAATGTAGAAGCGCTTTAAAAAAAACAATGAGTATATTTATCGTCCTCCTGGGGTAAAAAATTAGCTATGAGAAATTGTGTTATGGAAAGTAAAACTTTTTGTTGCATAACTTATTTGTGAAAGAAATTCTTTAATTGTTCATCTCAAGGTTACAAGAATATTTTGTACCAATCAGACCGCTTCAGTTAGTCAAATGATAAATAATTATTAACCGATCCAATAATTGGGTGACTCTGGGGCATTGTCTAAAAATGATTAGCGTAAGAACTTTTATGGATTAATTGTTATAAATTAGCATCAAGTGCTTAACACCGTAATCAACACTAATATTGTATAAATGATAACAATGTGAATAATTGGCCATTTAGTGCTTCTAATTACATGAGGTGATTTTATAAAGGCCCATAAGATTGACTGTTTTTTCTCGTAAATAATTTTCAAATTCAAGTTCACCATTGCAGGTATGAGAGGGAATCATAATTTACCATCGATTTTCTTCTTTTTGTACAGGACTGCGTATTTGTTTTAATAAATTTCAATCGTATATTTTTCTCATAGAGTTGTTCTATATAAAGCCCGTAAGGGTTGGGGAAATTTAAACGAAAAACATAAAAAATATATACGAGAATTAGAAAACTTAGGAGAGATAACAGACTAGCTTTACACCATTTTTCATAACTAATCAATTCATACTAGAATATTGAGAGAGAACTCTCTATATATAGTCTTAAAAAGGACTAATAAATTAAATAATAAAATATCAAATAGGTCTAACTAAATAATGTAATTACCGAAAAGAACCGTTCTTATCATTCCATCCCCCTTAAGATCAAGCTTGTCCTCAAGGTTGTGGTTAAGCGCATGGTTGCACCCTCTTACTCGATCTGGCGACAACCCGACAACAGTCATCCCTCCTTTTAAGCGTAGCCTATCACGATCAAATAGAAACCCATTCAAACTCTTCCAACCACCAAACACATGTTCCTCTAAATTTTTGGCATTCGACCGAACCAACAATCCCAAAATAATATATCGAAACCACACTTCCAACTAATTTTTCCCTCTAAAGATGTTTTCAAACCGATTTTGGGATTGCCCACAAAACCCGTAAAACCATTCAAACCACGATAATAAATTTCAAGAAAACTCGAACAAGTCATAATTGCATAAACAGTATCAATCAAAACACTCAAATAATCCAACAAACAACCAATATAAAACGGTTTCACATCCACATCCTTAATCAGGTCAACCATTAAACAATGAGCATAAAAACCTTCCGAACACAAAAAATGAGTCATTCTCCGAAAATCATACCTCACAAGTCGTTCATCAGAAATTAGTAAATTTTATGTCAAAATCTCCGTAACTGTCTCGTGTATCTTTTCACTGAGTTTCTTAAAATTTGAACACTTTTTACTTAACACAAAAATTATTTTATTCGGACTGGTCCATTCTGTCCAGTTTGGACAGTACTGTTCATTGAACTTTGAAAATTCATAGCTAATTCCTTTTTATCCAAACGTTGCGATTTCAGCATGCAAACGTCCCTACACAAATAGTCTATCTTCCCACCAAAGTTTGTCTGAATCCAATACCATTTGCTAGGCAAAACAATTAATTTTCTAAACGACATCGTAGCTGTCATAATAGAAAAAACTGCACACAACCCAAACTTTAAAAGGTCATAACTCGGTCGGTATTGATCCAGATGCATCGATTTTTGTGTCCACGCGACCATATACCAGTAGTCTACCAACCCACAAAATTTCAACCAATTTGAAATCTGTTTGATATAACAATTAATTATTTTTTCAAACAGCTGTCTAGGTGTCCAAGCAGAAAAAAATCTGATCCGCAGTGTCGATTTAAAAAATTCATATCTCATTAACTATATAGCCAAACAAGGCAAATCTTGTTTCCTAACCTCTATGTATGTCTCATATATCTTTCCACCAATTGTCAGAATTTTTAGACACTTTCGACTCGACCAATAATTAAAATATTTCATTCTAGTGATCCAATTTATCGAGTTTAGACCATAAAATAATTTCATACCAATTAATCCACGATTCATGCAGTTCTCAAATAACAAATCTACAAATAATATTAGATGACCATTGCTAATTAAATATAGGTGCCTATGGCAGCGGAAAACGGTAAGTTGGCACCTAAAAGATGTAACATCTAGCTTATGGTTTTTGTCGAACAGCTTAAATGCAGCTATAATTACAAAACTTTCTACTTCGTTCGGAGTTTCCGAAGATGGATGTGGCTTTGTTGGCGCCGGATGTGATAGTACCAGAGGCGCCACACATGGTGGTGGTGACATCGGATGAAAAGCATCCCATAAACAATTATCGATCAAGTCCTCATATTCATGTGAGTTTACATCTAACTCGTTTTGACCATCGGATTCTGATGCGATGTCCTGCTCATCATCACTGCCTTAGATATTTTCCCACTCACTAATGATACCTCTTACTTCCTCGTTTTTGTTCATTAAATCCATCCCAAAGTAGTCGTTTAGCCTTTTAAGAACATCTAGTATGGTGGTGGTATCGCAAATAATTTCCTCCACGATATATATATAACCACAATCCGAATCTGTTCGTTTGTGACTTCAATTTTTTCATAATTTTTGATATTTTCCATAGATATTAGATAGAATTGGATGAGAAAAAAAATGAAATAGGGTTCCCACGAGGTGTAGAAAAGACCTGCTCTAGATACCAATGATAAAACCCGTAAGGGTTGGAGAAATTTAGACGAGCAACAGAGAAAACATATATGAGAAACAAATAACTTAGGAGAGATAACAGACTATGATTACACCATTTTTATAACTAATCAATTCATACTATGATACTGAGAGAGAACTCTCTACATATAGTCTCAAAAATGACTAACAAATTAAATAATAAAATATTAAATAGGTCTAACTAAATAATGTAATAACCGAAAAGAACTGTTCTTTTCATTCTAGTGAAAGTCAAGAGCTTTTTTCAATATTTTAGAAAACTAGATTTGAAGCTCTTCAAAGCTCAATTTTTTAGTGGGACTTGTGAGCATATTAAGAGTTAGAGTTAGACATTTGTCATGAGAGAGAACACCTCGTGATAGCATATTTTCTCAAAGAAACAAAACAGAATCCAAAATGTCCGTCGTATAGATTATGCATGGTTGCAGCAGACTCTTTTCTCTTTGAAAGCTAGGTTTATAGAGGTAGCACTCCAAACCATTTTACTCTAACAAGTGGCAAGGAAGTGGTAGTGGTGGTGTTGGTGTGATAGGTTTTGTGTCTGCAAGTTCTGGTGGTGGAGAGAGTAAAACTGATGATGAGGCTGGTGGTTCTGATCAGGGGACCGGAGGCAACACAAGGGCCTCTGCAGCATGAAACATGCAAGGTTGGTTGCGTTCAGGGAAGGAACTAAATAGGTACAGTCGAGTGCTACAACTCCATTTTTGAAAAAAATGTATGAAAAAATAGATTTTTCCTATATATTTTGATCAAAACTTGTAAATTTTAATGTTTCAGTTCCCAATTACATAAAATAACTTCATATAACGCATACATTTTTTTATATAGAAAACCAGTCTCTCTATTTCGCAATCCTGGTTCCGTCACTTGTTGCATTGTACATATAGCATGTGTAGCGGTTGTAGCAAGAATTAAGATGGTTTGGTTGCATTGTATATATAGCAAATGTAGTAGAAGTGGCAAGTGACTTTTGTAAGATCTTTATGAAATGAGTCTGAATCATCTGTCACTTATTCTCTGTCTATTTCGTGCTCCCTTATCTTTTTAACCCAAACTCCGTGAACCAGCAGGTGACGTGGGGTAGGACGGTGCATGGCATGCAGCTCACGTGCCGACTTAGTCTATTTTTTCAATATATTGTCGAATCATTACCAGTGATCCCTAATTACTAATCATTTAGAACTTAAAAGGCAAATCCCAAGCTAAACCAGCAGACATCAGATTAATCAGACTGATTATGGAATAAGATTTTCAGAGGCCGAGCATATATTACATTACAAAAATAAGCCATCATATTACCAGGGTCGAAAACTTTTAAATTCTCCGATTTTCATTTCAAACTGATAATTAAATATGCAAGTATACAGTTCAACTGAAATGAAATTTGCCAAAAGCATAACCAGTCTAACAGACTATGTCAACAAAATAGCAATCACAACGATTAATACCTTTATTTCTATAAACCAGACAACTTGATAAATAGCAAAACTCACATGGATTATCTTTTTAATCTTTTTGAATTTCGGGGCTGTGGATCGTCTCTGGGTAGAGAATCCTGCTAGCACCCGTAAAGTCGAGCATCTTCTTGATAGGAGCTTGTTTCGGAGACTCCTCGTGGCTAGCTTGGTAAAATAACTTGAAACTCCACTCTAGAACTTCCGGGCATAACATTTTCCATTCGATACCAAGCTGGCTCTGTTATGTATCTCTCTCCTCTGCATGTGCCATTCACCATCGCCTTCGCACACGCTTCTACTCTTTCCACTGGAATGAACCCGACTTGGACCTATTGAAAGACCACTTCTAGTTACCATTGCATAGGCCCATACAGACACTGGTTATAGTTGACATTAAAATCTTCAAACACCTAGGAAACAACCAAATCGGGCTCTCACGGAACGATAACTTGGATCATTTTTGAACTTTTGACCACCTTTTTTTCCAGTCGGTTGTTACTGTGAGCAATCAATATAGCAATTGAGCAAACATGAAAATAGATTGTAGCATATGAGCACTATGGTTCTAATTAGTTCTTATGCACTTAATTAGCGTTTTTGGTAAAGTTTACTCCCTTGTTGTTAGAATCTTTTCGAATTCCAACCTTGTGCACTAGACTCTGAAAAGTCGGATTTTGTATATTAAAACAAAAACTCTCTGTCAAGTTACTACAGTACATCAGTTTTGTGTCCTTAACGAACACGAATTTCAGTTTTGTACAAATTGAATGATTTTACAATCAGAAGACAAAAATATTCCTAAGATTGAAGAATCACAAATTTGACTGGCAAAGAACAAAGTTTACGGCAGCCCGCAAACCTAACCAACAAGCATATCTAATTCACTGTATAAAATGAAAAATCAATAGCTGAGGATACAAAATTAAAATTATTTCATAGTATAAGTCCAGAAAAAGATAATTACCCCCTCATAATTATTGTAAAAAAAAAAAAAAAAAAACTACCACTCTCTGCTTTCACCTGTTTCGGGTAACAACTACCACTTTCTTATGAATGGGAGGGTAGAGTACCAAAACATAGGAGTTGGCCAGCGGAGGGGGGGCAATGCAGGATACGGGCTTCAACGAACAGTGATCGACCACGGGGCATGGCAAAGGAAAAGCTGGCTATCTAACGAAGCACATTAAATTGTTGGTCCGTAGGAGTCTAAACCTTAGAGGGGGGGGGGGGGTGAATAAGGTTTTGTACGTTTTTCGCGGAATAAAATCTATGTGTTATTTACTAAGCAAATTAGCGGTTTTTATAACTTAAACAATTACGTTAACAAATAATTGCTAATTTAATCTATGCAAGCAATGAATATAAGCAATTAATAATTTGCGAAAAATAAAAGTTGAGAGAAAAGAAATAACGCAAGATTTATAGAGGTTCGGCAAATTGCGCCTACGTCCTCTTCTCGGTATTTTCACTACCGAGTGTTTCACTAAAAAATCTCCGTTCCAAGGTTACACGTTAACGAGCTTAATCAACCGATTACGCTCCCCCTCACTTTATGAGTATCCCGAATAAATGACCTAGAGCTTTTAAGCTACACTTGCTTAAAAGCCTCTACCCAATCACTCGCTCACAAATGAGTTTATAAAACACTCTTTTACAAGATTGAATTTTTTGTATCACTCACTAACAATTAATATCTCGAAGTTTATAGAATTACAAGAATAATACTCTCGAGAAAAATTATGAATACAAGTGAGATTTTGGAAGTATAAGCTTGAAGAATTTCTTAGTAGGATTTGCTTAAATGTAGTGTATGCTTGGATAATCTCTCCAATGGACTTTGGGGATATTTGTAGAGTGAAAAGGTTCAGCAATTAATTTCAGACCGTTGCTGGTTGTTGGCTGAATTGAATGCTGGTTATTCAGCAGTTCGCCCATTTTTCAGGAAAGGCTTAAAAGCTGGAATTTTGAAATTCTACAGAAACGATCGGTCGTTTCTGAAAAACGATCGGTCGTTTTTCATCTGTGCTCACTGGAAGAAATCACACTAAAAACGATCGGTCGTTTTAAGCCTGGCGATCGGTCGTTTTTGTGTTGAGCTCACTGGAAGAAAATTTCTGCCTAAAACGATCGGTCGTTTTAGGGTAGCGATCGGTCGTTTTTAGGTTGAGCTTACTGGAAGAAATACGCACATTTAAGATCGATCGTTTAGGGTATATGATCAGTCGTTTTTTGTTGTTCTGGGTTAGTTTCGGTTTTCTCGACAAACTTCGAAACCCCGTAACTAATTCGTTCCAACTCCGATTTAGGTTCCGCTTGAACCAATGGCTTCGTAATTACGTATTCTATCATTTTGAACCTTTAATACACTCAATAAATGATTAGTATGCAAAATGAGCTTTTATTATGTTTTACAAATTTTGTTATCATTAAAATAATCGATTTGAAGAACATCGTTCAACAATCTCTCCCTTTTTGATGATGACAAAATATTGACTTCAACATACTATAAGCTCTTTTTGTTTAAACAAGAATAACCGAAATGTGTAGATGACTCTTTACTTGGATACAAGTTTTTTTTTGAGAAAAAGCAAGTAAATGTCATAACATTCGATTTTTAACAAACGACGTTAAAACAAAGCTAAACAATTAGGGATTACGAAGATCTATATGCAAGCGAAAATTTGGCCATAGTATTGCCTAAAAAAAGGTCAAACGCCACAAATAAAAAGCAATGTATATAACCCAATCAACTAGCAATCTATGTGAGCCAATGCAATAATATCAAATAAGATACAAACGCATATTTAAAAATGCAATCACACAAAGCCATATAAACAAGAGCAATATAAGAAGAAACGCATCATAATAACCAAGTAAAACCGTTTCCTACTTATTACATCAAAAAACAACTTGTTCAACTAAAAAGGAAATAATAGAAATACAACGCAAAGACAAAAGAGAGAGGTATTTCTCCCCCTTTGACATCATCAAAAACATGAAAAAGATAGATCCGCCTAGTCGTGGTGGGAAGTCGCATCATCCTCTTCGTCTTTGTCATTGTTATGACCGGCAAAGTCGGAAAAATATCCATGGAACCTCGCCCGTTGCTCGTTGCTTAACCTTTCGATTTCGTCCATATCTTCTTGACTAGGATGCATGGAGCGAAACATGCGACGTTGAAGTCGCGCATTCTGATATTGATCAATATAGAGATCGTTGTATAATTGTTCGGTGTGCGGAGGAAGAGTCGAAGATCCTACTTTAGCTTTTCCGCGACCTCGAGAGGGACGGGAGGAGGTAGGGATATCGGTGGGGGGTAGAGACTCGGAGGAGATAGCAACGTCCTCATGAGAAGCACGCGGTGTGGCCTTGGGACCGACATATTCTTCCTCTTCGGGAGAAAGAGGGGTATAGCCGGGGCCGGACACCCGTTTGCCGGACCAAGTTATGGACTTGTCGGCATTATGGAATTTGATGGACATTTGGGAAAGATAGGAAGTGTCCCAAATGTGTTTATCCTTATTTTTGAACAACGTTCCACCGGGAACGAGATTAAGGTCCTTTAGAATGGCCGAAATTAGGGCACCGTAAGGTAACCCATTCTTGGATTTTGTTTTAAGCGAATCCATCTTAAAGAAAATGAGGGATGCAAAGTCGAGTCGGACTCGGCGATGAATGCATCCCAAAAGAAAGATGTACTCATTGGTAACATCCGTGAAATTTGAGGTGTGTGGGAGGATTATGTGAGAAAGGATGTGGTAGGCTAGTTTGTTTTTAAAGAGAAGGCCATGGGCTTTGTTGGAGCGATTTTGGTGGTTGGGATGAAAAATTTCATCCTTGAGATCGTTAAAGTTATCAATCTCGAGAGTCTCACATAATTCTTCACTAGACTCATAGATACCATCGCTATCTAGGCGTAAAAGGGTTCATAGACGGTCTATACCGTAAACAAAAGGTTGTCCGTTAAACGATGAACGCAAGCGGAGTGCGTCATCATTATCCCTATCGAGAACTAGGTGATGATAAAATTCATAGACATTTTCCTTGTAAAAGGGCTCTTTAAGAGTGAGGATAGTATCTAGTTTGTAAAAACTTAAATCGATCATGAGAGCGGGAAATCGTTCTCGGAATAAAGGCATGTCTAGAGTGAAGTTAGACAATATACCTCTTTTACCCATCTCGGGTGGATAGAGAGGAGGTAGAGGGCCGGAGCGAGAAGCGGTGGATGAGCCGGTGCGTGGGGCACGAGGAATAGCCGGGCGGCGAGTGGGTGGAGGCACGATCTCGTCCTCATGCTCATCAACGAGGTTGAGTGAGGCTTTCTTTGTACGAACCATTTTTTTGATTGATTTGGATGAAAAAATTGGGATTTTTGGGTGATTTTGGAGTGGGAGACGAATTTTTGAGAGAGAGAATTGTGATGTTTGGATTGAAATTAGGGTTTTGAAGTGTTTTGTAACACTGGAAAGCACAAAAACGATCGGTCGTTTTTGTGTGTCGATCGGTCGTTTTGGAACCAAAAAGTTCCAGTGAGCAAACCTTAAAAACGATCGGTCGTTTTTAATAACGATCGGTCGTCTGTATGAAAACGATCGGTCGTTTTTACAGATGATCGATCGCCTGTAAATTGGTTACAAAACAAGATTTATTTGCACTTTACGACACCGATATGGCATAAAAATCATAAAAATACTGAAATATATATAAAATCAATTAAATATATATATATATATGTATGTTTCACACATCAAACATGCCTAACTCTCGGCGAATAAAGCAAAATTGTTCCTCATTAAGGGGTTTTGTGAAAATATCGGCTAATTGCCTATCGGTACTTATATATTCAAGTGTAATATCCCCTTTTTGGACATGATCCCGTAAAAAGTGATGACGTAAATTAATATGTTTAGTGCGAGAGTGTTGGATCGGATTTTTAGAAAGGTTTATTGCACTAGTATTATCACACAAAATAGGTACACTATTAAAAGACAATTCAAAGTCGTTTAGTTGTTGAGGCATCCAAAGGATTTGTGCGCAACAACTTCCCGCGGCGACGTATTCTGCCTCTGCCGTAAAAAGCGCAACCGAGTTTTGTTTCTTGCTATGCCAAGAAACTAAGGCGTTTCCTAAGAAATGGCAAGTGCCACTAGTACTCTTTCTATCTAATCGACAACCGGCAAAGTCGGCGTCGGAATAGCCAAGCAATTCAAAAGAAGTATCATGCGGATAAAACAATCCTAAATTACATGTACCTACTAGATATCTAAAAATGCGCTTAACGGCTATAACATGCGATTCTTTAGGGCAAGATTGATACCTAGCACACAAGCAAACACTAAACATGATATCGGGTCTACTTGCGGTTAAATATAAGAGGGATCCAATCATACCTCTATAGAGCTTTTGGTCCACGCTTTTACCCGATTCATCCTTGTCTAGTTTTGTTGCCGGACTCATCGGAGTTCCTAGCGGCTTTGCATCGCTCATGTTGAATCGTTTGAGCAAGTCTCTCGTGTATTTGGCTTGATTGACGAAAATTCCGTCCTTTGTTTGTTTGATTTGCAATCCAAGAAAGTATGTGAGTTCACCCATCATGCTCATCTCGAATTCACCTTGCATACACTTAGAAAACTCCTCGCACATGCGAGCATTAGTAGCACCGAAAATAATATCATCAACATATATTTGAATTAAAAGCATATCTTTTCCATCCTTTTTAATAAAAAGAGTAGTGTCTAAAGTACCACGAGAAAAACCCTTTTTGATCAAAAATTTACTAAGTCTTTCATACCAAGCCCGGGGTGCTTGTTTTAAACCATAAAGTGCTTTACGAAGTTTGTAAACATGATCGGGAAATGCGTGATTTTCAAAGTCGGGTGGTTGTTTTACATAAACTTCCTCATTAATAAAGCCGTTCAAAAAAGCACTTTTAACATCCATTTGAAACAATTTAAAGCGTTTAAAAGAAGCATAAGCAAGTAACATTCTAATGGCTTCTAGTCTAGCTACGGGTGCGTAAGTTTCATCGAAATCGATGCCTTCTTCTTGGTTATACCCTTGAGCTACTAGTCTAGCCTTATTTCTAATGACTACTCCGGATTCATCCATCTTATTACGAAATATCCATTTCGTACCTATAATGGTTTTCTCACGCGGTCTAGGTACTATGGTCCATACGTTGCTATGCTCGAATTGATTTAATTCGTCATGCATAGCTAATACCCAACTCTCATCAAGTTCCGCTTCATGAATGTTCTTGGGCTCTAATTGAGACAAGAATGCAAAATGATTAACTATATTTCTTAAAGAAGAACGTGTATGCACTCTTTCTCCCGGGTTACCCAAAATTAAATCTTGCGGATGGTGATTGGCATATCGCCATTCTTGAGGCAAATCCTCATGAATGTGTACACTAGATTCTAAGTCCTTTTGACGTATATCTATAGTGACTTCATCAACACCGGGTTCAACCTCTATACTAGGCGTAGACTCTAAGCTAGATGCGCCATGATTTGAAGAAGATGCTTTATGAAAAATATCATCATTAATATTATGAACAATTAAAGGCTTATCAATCGTCGGTAAATTCTCATCAAACGAAACATGTACCATCAAGTTGTTTTTGTTTCATCTTCATTGTAATCAGTAGCATGTTACATTTGTTTTATGATTGGAGAATGTTAGTAGTGAATACACTCTTGTAATGAATAGTTTACATTTTATTTTAATAAATGCTAATGATGATTTTTTTAGTAATTGCTTGGTGAATGATTCTAGCAATTGAAAGTTGATTTAATTAATTTATTTGTATTATAAATGAATGAAATTGAATTAAAATTATATAACTAGCATTTTCATTTGCAACAAAAATAGATTATGTATCTGCAACGGTAGAGATCTGAATCAGCAACAACTAATGTTGCATTTGCAATGATTTTTTTCCACATTTGACAACATTTTATTTCATTAGTGCAACAAAAATATTTAAAAATCAGCAACAGGATTGTAACCTTTAACATCAAATAAATTGAAGGATTGACAACAACTTATTTCCATCGGCAACAATATTTATTTCGAAACTGCAACGAATTTATTTGTTGCAAATAATTTTTTACCGATCTTTTTAACAACGAAAAATAAACTTTCGGCAATGAAATTTTCTATTGCCAAAAACGTATTTTCTTGTAATGATTTTAGTCACGGATAGCATTTAAGCCAACTAAATAACGGAACACTCCCTACGTGGATTCCAGAAATTCACCACCGAGAGAATCCTACTGGTTATGCAACTCATTTATTCACTAAAATCAATACAAAAATGAAAAAACCTACTACGTTTTTCATTTTGCAACAAACTCATCTGTAACTCTCTTAGCACTTATAGTTGCTAGTACACAATGACACAAATTAATAAACATGGTTTGTATATATAAATTATTAGAAGATGACTATAAAACACATCCAATTTTTATTTAAACGAACCTCACCCATCCCTGAAGAGGCGCCAACAATAAGAACGACTTTCTCGGCGACATTTTCACTAGAATAAGATCGGTAGACATACGACAGGAACTTGAGAAAGAGGTAAACAGGTATGAAGCTTAAGAGAACATTAGTAGCAACATGAGGTACAAAACTGTTGAGAAGATTGTTGATTAGATCATTTTTTGAGAGAGTTGGAAGAGAAAGAAGAAAGGTGATGAAGCGGTTCATTTTGGTGAATGTGTTGTTGAGTGTAGAATGTGGTGACAACTATTTAAGAGACCAACAAAGGCTCTAATTGCATACTTGGCTTGCTTTATAAATAGCTGCTGATATATTAATTATTTGCTCATCATTTTGAATTAGAATTTGCAATTATTGTTATTCATTGCGTAAATGTAAGATCATTCACGATTTTGTAAACTCAAAAATATAATTTCTTAGATTTCCGTAAAATGTTTTTGCATTTCTTATTTTTTTTAATAGTTATACATGTTAACCGTTGGATGACAATCTTGTTGGTTTTTGGTACTATTTCGAATACGATAATTGAAAGGACAATAAAGTAAAAGACAGGAACGCAATGGAAATAAGACTTTATTTCTCACAATTGGAATATGAATTACAATTCCTGACTCGTACAGAATTTAAATTAAACTGCTGGACTGGTTTGACAATAATACAAACTGCCGGACTGTTTAAACAAACTGCCGGACTGGTTTGACAATAAAACAAACTGCAGGACTGTTTTGACAATATAAAAACTGCCGGACTGTTTTAACAAACTGCCGGACTGGTTTTAACAAATAAAAAACTGCAGGACTGTTTTGACAATATAAAAACTGCCGGACTGGTTTTAACAAATAAAAAACTGCCGGACTGTTTTGTAAATAAAACAAACTGCCGGACTGTTTTAACAAAAAAAGAAACTGCCGGACTGTTTTAAACAAACTGCCGGACTGTTTTAACAAATAAAAAACTGCCGGACTGGTTTTAAACAAACTGCCGGACTGGTTTTAACAAATAAAAAACAAAAACTGCCGGACTGTTTTGTAAATAAAACAAACTGGACTGGTTTTAACAAATAAAAAACTGCCCGGACTGCTATTAAATAAACTGCCCGGACTGTTATGTAAATACTGGAAATTAAAGTACAGGAAAGTAAATTACAGAATAGGAAAGACTGAAATGTAAATTACAGAAACTAAAGGTACTGGAAAGAAAAATACATAAAGGAAACAGTACTGAAATTAAATGGACAGAATAATAAAGGACTGAAAAATAAATAACAGAAATTAAAAGAAGAGGCAACTGCTGAGCAGTTTCCCTTAAACAATATTGCCCGAACCACCTTTAAAGGTTTCTGGTTTCGGGACTTTGTTCCCAAGGTACAACTTCTATCTCAGAGTGGCTCGTATGGAAACCGGCACCGAACCACAGGTCGAGCTGTTGGTGGTGCGGTTCTCTCTCACTAAGTGTATGTTTATGCTGTGAGTTGTGTGTATGAAGGTGTGTTAGAATGAGAGGGGGATGGCTGCCTTTTATAGGCTCTAATGAAACCGCAGCCATAAATGTTGGCCTTTAATTCTGGGAGTTACACCCCCAGAATCCGCTCAATCAATTCTGAAACCGCAGCATTTAATCTCATTCATTGCTGGAGCGTTTCTGATTGCTGGAAACTCTAGGGACTGCTTTGTATTTTATACAAAACTCCCTATTCGGGTTTGGACCCAAGACCCGAGACCCGAGACATTCCCCAAATCCCAAATCCGAAGCCCAAGCCCAATACACACTAATACTCTTAGGTGTATGTGGACATGTTAGTTTAATAACGACATGGGTTGGTATGGTATATATATTGTAAAATTAACTCTTAATCTTCCAATATGGGATTATACTAAATGGTTTTCCTTTACCATTTCGGTTTTTCCAGATTTGAGCTTTCGAGGCACCAACTTTGAAGCCACTTTGTATTCACACCCATTCTCCGAATAGGTCATGTGATATACCGTTACGAAGCTCGTCACACGGGCTACTCAACCACATTGAGTTCGGTATAAACAACTCAGCGCTGTTACACGAAATAATGACTCGAAGTTGGTCCAGTGACCATTCGGAAACACCCATGTTTTCACATGTTTTTCCAACAATCCCCCACATGAATGCAATTGGCTGAAAATAAAATGCTCCTAAATGCATACGAGAGAACCGCAAGAGTTCACTGCATAAGGACAGGTAGCGCGCGCCTTGAACCTGCCGTAGTGACGTAAAATCTGATATGCTACTATTGGGTAGCCTTTAAGCCTTGAACCCTTTAGCGTTTGTGCATACCAGGGTAATGCGCACACAGTGTCCTCTCTACACCACTTACTAAGCCCTTTGGTTGTTGTCCATATTTGGCCGTGGACTGCCTTGGCAAAATTCGACTGAGTGCTCTAGTGATTTAGCCCATGGCTCATCACATAGTATCGGCCATACACACTCGTCATAGGTGATGTCAAGTCAAGGGTGTCCTGACTCACCCCTCTCGATCTTCGAGATACTTGTTTTCATTAAGAGCCTCATGCTCACCCTTAAGATGGTCTAGGTCTATCACTCTTTCATCCTAGAAATGGGCTGGGAACTTAAGTTCCCGAGTGCTTTGTTCGGTCACCCCCACAGTTCGGTTTTCCCGTTGAACCCGAGGCTGGAGAATCCAGTTCGGGTTGGGTTGCCTCTGAGGAGGTTTCCAGTTTGATGGGCTTCAACCCCATTCCCCTCGATGAAACTTCAACTCCTACCTGAGTTAAGCCTTTTGTAAATGGATCCGCTATATTGTCTTTAGATCTCACAAAATCTAATGACACCACACCGTTAGCTAACAATTCTCTTACGGATTTATGTCTCCGACGAATATGTCGGGACTTTCCATTATACATATGATCCTGCGCCCTTCCAATAGCCGACTGACTATCGCAGTGCATGCTTATTGCTGGGACAGGTTTCGGCCACATTGGAATTCCTTCCAGAAAGCTTCTCAGCCAATCAGCCTCTTCTGTTGCTAGATCCAACGCTATGAACTCGGATTCCATAGTTGATCTAGCTATGCACGTCTGCTTGGATGATCTCCATGAGACAGCTGCTCCTCCCATCACGAACACATATCCGCTAGTGGATTGTGTACTGTTGGAATCCGAGATCCAGTTTGCATCAGAATACCCTTCCAGTACAGCTAGATATCTGGTATAATGCAACCCTCGGTCTGCTGTGTATCTCATGTATCTGAGAAGTCTCATGATGGCCTTCCAGTGTTCCTCATTTGGATTACTGGTGTACCTACTCAGTCTACTCACTGAGTTGGTTATGTCTGGTCTAGTACAGTTCATGACGTACATCAGACTGCCTATTATTCGAGAATATTCCAATTGTCTCACACTCTCCCCAAAGTTCTTTTTCAGGGTGGTTGAGATCTCTATCGGAGTTCTGGATGTAGCTCTACTATCTTTATCAAATTTGTCAAGCATCTGCCTGACATAGTGAGTTTGAGATAGCGCATATCCGTCTGATGTCTTGGTAATTTTCATACCAAGTATAACATCAGCGACACCCAAGTCTTTCATCTCGAATTTTTGTGACAACATTTTCTTAGTGGAGTTGATGTTATCAATACTCCCTATTATTATCATGTCATCTACGTAGAGGCAGACTACCACGTAGTCCTTTTCATTTCCTTTTACGTAGACGCATTTGTCACATTCGTTTATCCGAAAACCGTTTGATAGCATCACTCTATCAAATTTTTCGTGCCATTGTTTAGGTGCTTGTTTAAGTCCATACAAGGACTTCACAAGTTTACACACCTTGTGCACTTTACCTGGAACCACAAACCCTTCCGGTTGTTCCATGTAAATTTCCTCTTCCAGCTCACCATTCAAAAACGCCGTTTTAACATCCATTTGATGTATTTCCAGATCGAACAATGCTGCGAGAGCAATGACTATCCGGATTGACGTCTTCCTGGAGACAGGAGCATAGGTGTCGAAATAGTCGACACCTTCGGTTTGTCTAAAACCTTTCACTACAAGCCTTGCCTTGTATTTCTCGATTGTTCCATCGAGCTTTCTCTTCCTCTTGAAGATCCACTTGTGTCCTAGTGGCTTACACCCGGGTGGTAGATCCACTAGTTCCCAAGTGTGATTTTGTAATATCGATTCAACCTCATTGTTGATCGCTTCCTCCCAATATTGGGCTTCCGGGGATGACATTGCTTCTTTGAATGTCGCCGGTTCGCCTTCTATCATGAAGGTTACAAAATCTGGACCGAAAGACGTTTCCTTTCTAGCCCTTTTACTACGTCAAGGCTCTTCTTCTTCTTCCTCCAATGGTTCACTTGCCCCCACATTTTCCTCACTGTGTGACTCCTCAGTCTCTACAGTTTTGGAAGACTTGCGGGGAAAGATCTCCTCGAAGAAAGAAGCTTCTCGAGCTTCGATGATAGTATCTACATGCACATCGGGATTATCCGACTTGTGCACTAGAAAACGATAAGCACTACTGTTTTGTGCATATCCTATGAACACACAGTCTACCGTCTTTGGCCCTATTCTCGTTCTTTTCGGAAGCGAGACAAGGACCTTCGCGAGACAACCCCAAACCCTTAAGAATTTATAGCTCGGCCTATGGCCTTTCCATAGTTCATAAGGTGGTTTATCACGCTTCTTATGCGGTAGCTTGTTCAATACATAGTTGGCGGAAAGCAGCGCTTCCCCCCACATGTTCTGGGGTAACCCAGAACTTATTAGCATAGCATTCATCATTTCCTTGAGAGTTCTATTCTTACGCTCAGCAACCCCATTCTGCTCCGGAGAGTATGGGGCTGTCGTTTGATGTATAATGCCATTTTCTGCGCATATCTACGCAAACGGTGCTTCGTATTCACCGCCTCTATCACTCCTCAACATTTTAATCTTTTTATTGAGTTGATTTTCTACTTCGGTCTTATAAAGAGCGAATTTCTCTACCGCTTCGTCTTTACTTCTCATTAAGTAGACATAGCAGTATCTAGTACAATCATCTATAAACGTGATGAAATACTTTTTCCCTCCTCGCGTTTGTATAAACTTTAAGTCGCATACATCCGTGTGTATTAGACCGAGAGGTTCAGTACTTCGTTCAATATGTTGATACGAAGACTTGGTTAATTTTGCTTCAACACAAACCTCACATTTATGTTGTTTATCAAATACAAAATTAGGTAGTAGATTCAGTGATATTAATTTCTTCATAGAATTAGAATTCACATGACCTAATCTACCATGCCATAAATTAAATGAATCACAAGAATAAGCAAACGAAGTTTTATTGGCCACTTGGGCAACATTCACGATTACATTATTCTTGGTACTGGCCTCAGCCTTAGTACCCTCAATAGCTAACTCGGCTTTAGGAGCCGGAGTACCAACATTTAATTTAAACATGCCGTTGGTCATATAGCCACGGCCTACATACATTCCGTTCAAAGTGATTACAATTTTTGCAGATTCAAATACAAGTTTAAATCCTTTGTTCACCATCACGGACCCGGAAACCAGATTCTTGCGAATTTCCGGCACATGGAGCACGCCATTCAGTGTGAGCTCCTTTCCCGATGTCATCTTCAGCAGCACGGTTCCTTTTCCTTCCACCCTGGAAGTAGCCGAGTTCCCCATGAAGCAGTTCTCATTGTCCACGTCCGTATAGGTCTTGAACATCCACTTGCTGGCACAGATGTGACTAGTGGCGCCTGTGTCCAGCCACCATTCCTTTGGGTTGCTCCCCACCAGGTTCACTTCAGAAACCACAGCACTCAGGTGCATGTAGTCTTGTCCAGCATCATCTCCTCCCTCAGCCACATTAGCCTGAGCAGGTGCCCTCTTCCTCCCTTTCCCTTGGAACTTCCTCTTTGGGGGGGGTTTGGGCTTGTCGGTGCGCATCTTACAATCCGCGGCACGATGGCCCGGTTTGTTGCACACAAAGCAATCTCCCATGAATTTCTTCTGGAGAGAAGCACCGACTACGCCGTCAAAGCGTTTTCGCTTAGACATAGCGTTCTCAACCACATGGGCCTTGGCAACCGCGTTGCCTGCTCCGCCACCGCCTTTCCTTCCGGATCGACGGTTGCTTTGCTCAACATTGAGCCTCTCAATGAGTCCCTCCAAGGTCATAGCCTTTCACTTGTGTTTCAGGTAGTTTTGAAACTCTTTCCAAGAAGGTGGCAGTTTCTCAATCATTAATGCCACTTGGAAAGGTTCGTTGATAACTAGCCCCTCAACCTCAAGCCTATGGTATATGAGTTGGAGTTCCTCAACCTGCTCGATAACACTCTTCCCATCAGTCATCATGTACTCGTGAAAGTCCGTGACGACAAATTTCTTTGCGCCAACGTTATTCACTTTGTACTTTCTTTCGAGAGACTCCCAAAGCTCCTTTGCAGAAGCCTTGGGCTCGAATACACTGAAGAGAGTGTCATCCAGAGCACACAGGATGTAGTTCCGGCATAGGTAGTCGCCGTGTTTCCACGCTTCTACCGCCGAAACCGTCTGCACGTCCTCATCGTCCTCGCTTAGGACGGGTGCAGACTCCTTAAGAAAACGGGTCAGATTAAGGGCAGTTAAATAAAACAGCATCTTTTGCTGCCAACGTTTGAAGTTGTTGCCCCTAAACTTTTCCGGTCTCTCCAGTTGAGAGGTTGGCAACATTGGCATCGCCGGCGTTGCCGGAGCCTTGCCCTTTGCCCTGGCCGCTGCCACAAGCGCTGCTTTGGCCGCAGCCTTAGCAGCAGCATGTGCTGCGGCCGCAGCCATAGCATCAGCCTCTGCCGCAGCGGCGTCGGCCGCAGCCTTTGCCGCAGCCTTTGCCGCAGTGCTCGCAATGTTATGGCTACTGCCAATCACAACTGCGCCCTGCACGAATCCCGAAGGATCGATGGGTGTTCGATCCTCATTAGTCATCTGAAATGACAAATTTAAAACCGTTTAGTTTCTCGCAAGAAAACTAAAATTCTTAATCGCAAATACTAATTATATCTTAATTAGATTGCTTCAAAAGAATAAAACAATAAAAAGATATTCTAGCATGAAAATCAAATCACTTTTGATTTCACTAAGAATTCTTTATTATATTCTAGAATTAAAAGATTAAAACTAATTCGGATTTTATTCTATTTGCAAATTTCAATTTCTAGTAAACTAGCAATGATTTTGCAAGAATAAAACCGAGACGTCAACAACAATAAAATAAAAACAAAAGTCCTTTTCTATTCGAAAATAGTAAAACCAAATAATATTATTGTTTAACATTGTTGGTTTTTGGTACTATTTCGAATACGATAATCGAAAGGACAATAAAGTAAAAGACAGGAACGCAATGGAAATAACACTTTATTTCTCACAATTGGAATATGAATTACAATTCCTGACTCGTACAGAATTTAAATTAAACTGCTGGACTGGTTTGACAATAATACAAACTGCCGGACTGTTTTGATAATAAAACAAACTGCCGGACTGGTTTGACAATAAAACAAACTGCAGGACTGTTTTGACAATATAAAAACTGCCGGACTGTTTTAACAAACTGCCGGACTGGTTTTAACAAATAAAAAACTGCAGGACTGTTTTGACAATATAAAAACTGCCGGACTGTTTTGACAAACTGCCGGACTGGTTTTAACAAATAAAAAACTGCCGGACTGTTTTGTAAATAAAACAAACTGCCGGACTGTTTTAAACAAACTGCCGGACTGTTTTAACAAATAAAAAACTGCCGGACTGGTTTTAAACAAACTGCCGGACTGGTTTTAACAAATAAAAAACAAAAACTGCCGGACTGTTTTGTAAATAAAACAAACTGGACTGGTTTTAACAAATAAAAAACTGCCCGGACTGTTATTAAATAAACTGCCCGGACTGTTATGTAAATACTGGAAATTAAAGTACAGGAAAGTAAATTACAGAATAGGAAAGACTGAAATGTAAATTACAGAAACTAAAGGTACTGGAAAGAAAAATACAGAAAGGAAACAGTACTGAAATTAAATGGACAGAATAATAAAGGACTGAAAAATAAATAACAGAAATTAAAAGAAGAGGCAACTGCTGAGCAGTTTCCCTTAAAAAATATTTCCCGAACCACCTTTAAAGGTTTCTGGTTTCGGGACTTTGTTCCCAAGGTACAACTTCTATCTCAGAGTGGCTCGTATGGAAACCGGCACCGAACCACAGGTCGAGCTGTTGGTGGTGCGGTTCTCTCTCACTAAGTGTATGCTTATGCTGTGAGTTGTGTGTATGAAGGTGTGTTAGAATGAGAGGGGGATGACTGCCTTTTATAGGCTCTAATGAAACCGCAACCATAAATGTTGGCCTTTAATTCTGGGAGTTACACCCCCAGAATCCGCTCAATCAATTCTGAAACCGCAGCATTTAATCTCATTCATTGCTGGAGCGTTTCTGATTGCTGGAAACTCTAGGGACTGCTTTGTATTTTATACAAAACTCCCTATTCGGGTTTGGACCCAAGACCCGAGACATTCCCCAAATCCCAAATCCGAAGCCCAAGCCCAATACACACTAATACTCTTAGGTGTATGTGGACATGTTAGTTTAATAACTACATGGGTTGGTATGGTATATATATTGTAAAATTAACTCTTAATCTTCCAATATGGGATTATACTAAATGGTTTTCCTTTACCATTTCGGTTTTTCCAGATTTGAGCTTTCGAGGCACCAACTTTGAAGCCACTTTGTATTCACACCCATTCTCCGAATCGGTCATGTGATATACCGTTACGAAGCTCGTCACACGGGCTACTCAACCACGTTGAGTTCGGTATAAACAACTCAGCGCTGTTACACGAAATAATGACTCGAAGTTGGTCCAGTGACCATTCGGAAACACCCATGTTTTCACATGTTTTTCCAACAAATCTAACGATTCATATCCAAACTCAAAAAGATGTTTTTGCATTTGTTATTTTTTTTAATAGTTATACATGTTAACCGTTGGATGACAATCTAACGATTTATATACAAACTCAAAAAGATGTTTTTGCATTTGTTATTTTTTTTAATAGTTATACATGTTAACCGTTGGATGACAATCTAACGATTCATATCCAAACTCAAAAAGATGTTTTTGCATTTGTTATTTTTTTTAATAGTTATACATGTTAACCGTTGGATGACAATCTAACGATTCATATCCAAACTCAAAAAGATGTTTTTGCATTTGTTATTTTTTTTAATAGTTATACATGTTAACCATTAAGTTTGTATGTTTGAATTTCTTCTTCGTGAAGAATACAGATAAACCAAAATAATATCACGAAAGATATAATAAGAAATCGGTTGTAGGCATCCACAAGTATTCATTTTTCTACTTTCGGTCCTTATGCGACATAGAGAGGCTTTAGAAAGCTACCAACGGCCATCCGTTGCTCATCATAACTTCTCAGAGTTTCGATGAGGACTAACGGTGGCCACGTTAGTGGTGGCATGACATGAGTAACGTTAGATTCACTACTCTAACACTTCTCCTTACACTTTTTGTGAGATAAATGAAGACAAGAACACTACAGGACAAAACTGTAAATTTTGACGTAACTTCTCTCACAAGTAGTGTAAGGAGGAGTGTTAGAGTAGTAAAAATATATTACCCGGCATGACATGGATCTATAGTGGTTGCATTTTAGAGAGATAAAATGTGTGTTTTAGTGGTAAAATGTTTTTTGCTTTTTCAGTTAGTTTAGACATAAACACTAATACTTATGCTGAATTTTTTGATTCATGTCCTAGTTTTCATATTTGCCACTGCTTAGATATTCATAATTAAGTCTTGAAACTGACTCCGTAGTCATCAATTTATAAATTGGTGGTATGATATTTCTAAACCTCCAATTAAGTATAATAACATTTCGGAGGATATTTGTATTTTAATGGATCAAGTTAACTTTTTTTTTTTTAATCTTTTGTACCTTTGATTATTCATTTTTCCCCCTTTCTACCTTTGCTTCTTCAATTTTCTTTTTTTACCCTAGTTTATACGCTCTTTTATTTTTATTTTTTGCACCTTACTTGCCAAATGCATCAAACAATTGAAAATTAAGGAAGGTACAAAATATAAAGAAAGGATATCTCTGAAATATACACATCGCCATTCTAAACCTCCTATTAAATATATTAACATTTGGGAGGATATTTGCATTTTACTGGATTATGTTGGATTTATTTATTTATTTTGGACATGCGTTTGCTCTTCTCTCTATTTTTCCTATTTACCTACGTTTTTTAAATTTTATTTACCTTGTTCATTTTACGGTTATGGTTCATTTGAGGATTTATTGGGTCCTTTAGGTTTTGTATTCTTGTTTTGGTGGAGTTACGGTTTTTAGAATCCGATCTAGCTAAGATTGGTGTTAGTAGTTTGGCCAATTCTTATTAGGCGATGAAATGAATGGGTTTGTTTCGTATGAGAGATCCAATTGGACTTTTTATTATGTTAGGGTGGGGGTTAAGATGTGCGCCTAGATGCTATCGGTTCAACATCTTGACTTTCAGAACCTAATTTCAATGATTTACGATGACTGTTTTCTTCGGACAAAAATTGAGGTCGGATTGGTGGATGAAGACATGTTTTGTCGTTAAACAATGAATCAATACTTTCGGAACGTTACTTGTTGTTGAGTGTGATCAACTATAGATTATGGTGCATTTTACAATTTATTTGGACTTTTATGCATTGCCTCTCGTTTTATGGTGTTATGATTTTTCGACTCCGACATGGCTACGATTGGTACTAGAAGTTTGGCCTATCTGTATAGGCGACAGAGAGTTTGGGATTCTATTGGTATGGCAAGAGCCCGTTGGACTTTTGGTTGATTTGAGGTTAGGATTAAAATGTGTGTCTAGATGCTAACGGTTTATCGTTTTGACTCTTGATACGCCAACTATTTATTTTGTTGTTTTCTTTAAGCTAAAATCATGGCCGGATAGGGGAATGATGAAATGTTCTCTGTAATGATGAAATGATATTACGAGTATTTGTTTATTGTAAAGTGTGATTAATCATTTGTGTAATTTATTTAAGATAGATCATTTTATAGTTAGTTTATAGTTTTATTAATTTGCTTTCAAACACTATTGCGACATGATTTTTTGTTGTTATATGTTTGTAATCGATGAGGAGTTGGTTTTGATTTTCTTAGCCTGTGAGCCCCCTTCTTACATATCAATATACGGTTACTTTTAACTTTCAAAAAAAAGAAAATGAAAAAAAATGAACAAACGAAGATAAAAAAAGATAAATAAAAATCCAACATAATGCATTAAAATAAAAATATCCTCCCAAATGTAAGTATACTTAATAGGAGGTTTAGAAATAATATACCACCAATTTCTGATGACTTAGGAGTAAGTTTCAGTGACTATACTCCCTTGTTTTATTTTCTTACAACTTGGATCTGGACATTGTATTTTGTTAGCATTTTGTGGGGGTTTTCATCCCTATTTTATTAACTTTTAATAAAATGGGGTTTTTTTTCCACCAAATTATATATAAAAAATGAGTAGCAAATATGATTATATGAAGAGTATGATATAATGCAAATAATTCAGCATAAGTATTTGTATTACACCGAAAACATTAAAAATTTAAAATACACACTTTCTCTCTCTAAAATGCAACCATCAGAGATCGATGTTGGGCCACCATTACCGTGGCCACCGGTGGTCCTCATGAAACTCTAGGAAGCTATGACGAGCAACAAAGGGCCTTTGTCAGCTTTGTAAACCCACTCCGTCTCGCTATAAATACCGAAAATAGAACAATGAATACATATATATATATATATGCATGCCTACAACCGGTTTCTTATGCTATTTTTCACCATGTTCTTTTGGCTCATTTGTATGACAAGGAAGAAGTTCAGACACTAAGACATGTGCCTGACAAACTTGTAAAGGGGAAGGAAATGAGATAATTTCACTTTAGGGTCATGTGTTTTGCCTGTTTTTTAGTTTAGTGTAATAGGTTTCGAAAATATTGATTTAGTGTCCTCAATTTAACATATTTTTTGATTTATTGACATCCGTTTACAAAATTTTGATTTATTTACCTCAGTTAATTAAAAAATTGATTTGATGACCCTACTTAACTTTATAAGTTTTAAACAATTATAATTCAGCCCATATAATTTAGAATTTAATAGATTATCCACTGATTTGTTGAAAGAGACAAAATTAACTCTTTAATTTTTTTTAAATTACACGTTTTCAAATAAACAAATTTTCTTTTTAAAGAATATTTTTTAAATATTTTTTTTCCAAATAAAGTGTGTGTTTCTTTTAAAACAAAAGTAAACAATTTTGTATTGGGAAAATTTTCAATTTTTAATTATGTTATAATATATAATATGCTTTTCAAAGTATATTTTTATTTAATATTTTAGTAAAAGATGTGAAATATATTGATTAACTTTTTAAAAGAACTACTAGTTTTTATAAACACTACTGGTAAAATTTTATTCTTTTTTGAAATAATTTATTCTCTAAGAAATTTGTTTAATATATTATTCTCTTTTCAAAATATTTCAAAATTTCAAAACAAGAGCTTGCTTTCTCCAAGGGAAGAATTTCTTGAAGAAAAAAAAGTCATCAAATTCGTTTTTTTCTCTATTTTAAAATTTCTCATAAGTAAATAATTTTCAAAAAATATTTTGAGACATAATTTTATCCGTAAAAATGAAAAAAATTCAGTATTATTATCGAAAAAATATATTTTGTTTTAATAGAAACTCCCACTTTATTGGAAAAAATATATGTTTTTTTTATAAAAAAAATTAAAAAAAGTTGTTGATTTGGAAAAATGTCTTTTAAATTTTTTGTGAAAGAGCTAATTTTGTCACTTTCAGCAATTCAATGACTAGTTTATCAATTTTTAAACTATGTGGGCTGAATTATAATTTTTAATAACTTATAAGTTAAGTTAGTTTCCAAATCATTTTTTTTACATAAATTTCATCTCGTACAGAAAGTCATGACCCATATTTTTTTACATAAATTTCAGTTCTTTTTAGACTTTGAGATACCTTTATTAGACCACAGCAATGAATTTATCGCTAAAAGACATGTGAGCTAAATTTATTCCCATCAATTTACCGAAATAATCCCAAATTTTTTTAGCAACTCGACGCATGCTAAATAAATTATTAGTGTCTTCGATACATTTATTCCAGTTTTTTGGGTTTGAGCTTATTTCAAACGATTTGCCTTCTTATATTGTGTTATTACTTTTAAGATGCCAAAAGCTTTTGCCTTCTACTAATGCCAAATCCATTCATATGGCAATACAATGTATAGCAAAAACTAGAGGTCTTTAAAAACGAGGAACAACCTATATTGAATTAAAAAATATCCAAAAAAAAACTGGATTCAAAATAAATATTGTTTAAGATTGTTTAACTTATTACAATATAATATATATTGGTTTAAAAAGAAAGAGCAGATAGAAGTTTTTTGAATATTTCAGGAAGCATTAGTTTTTAAAAATAAGTAGTTGGTTTTTGATTTATTAATAAGTGTATGGATAAAATGCTATTATAAGGAGTTCTGTTTTCACATCTTGCGTATAATTTCTCTTTCAAACCAACTTTTAAAGGACATATATTTTTAGTGACATGTTGTCTTTGTTTCTTCATCTTTCGTTTGGCAAGACAAGCATGACATCAAACGAAAAGGTTACAACTGGTCTTGATCACTATATCAATCCTATAGGCTAGACCAAAGAACTTACAAGACCAAATTACAAAACTTTGCTAATTATGATAAGTTTGGGAAAAAATACATTTACTGTGTTGTACTATCTTCTGTTAACGATTTACATATCATACTATGAGAATTAACAATTGAGGTACTCATCTATCAAAATGTTCACAATTCTGGTGTCCGCCGTTAACTTAATTGGATGAGATTTACTTTCATTTTTTATTTTGGTCATATTCTTTGTAATTTGTATAAATTTAATCATGTTTTGTTAAAAAGTTACAATTTACAATATTCATGCTAAAACACATAAAGATGCACACATATTAAATATCTCAATTTAAAAAAAACATATTATTTGACTAAATTTTATTTGAAAAAAATTATTTTTCTTAAAATCCATTTTTTAATAAAAAAAAACATAACACTTTCTTTAAAACGAAAATAACGTGAGTTTTAGAAGTGAGTTGGGAAAAAACTATTTCAGACAACATTATTATTCGAATACTTATGGAAAAACGACAGAAAATTTGTTATTTTTTTTAAAAATTATTTAAATAGAAAATATTTTTTAAGTATTTATAATTTAATTTGTATACACAAACATCGTTTATATAGGAAGAAAATATTAATCTAGAATTTATATTATTTGAAATAATATATATACATATGCATAATATTATATGTATTTATACATGTATATATATGAACGTGTATACACATACATACATAGATATGTGTATGTTTGTGTGTGTGTTAATATATATATAATGAATATGTATTTATGAATTTATACTAAAATGAGACATTTCAGAAAATTCGGGGTTAGCAATATGTCCAAATTGAAAATTCAAACTAACTTACATGCATTTCAATTAACGGCAGTAACTAAATTGTGAATGTTTTGATAGTTGAGTAACTCAATTGTTAATTATCATAATCTGCTGCCTAAATCCTTAACAGCAGATCGTACAGTACACTAAATGTATTTTTTTCCAATAAGTTTGAAATAGACTTAATTGTTCTTTGCACTATCACACCTACACATGCATGTTTATTTCTAAACCAATTTAATTACTTTACGAAGATATGATTTACACGTACCTATGTATAGTTTTTTTAATTTATAAGGTTATAACAAGTCAAGTCAAGTAAGTAAAATTGAGAAACGTGCACATAGACGAATATGCAGCCTTATGTAGGTCTTACGCTGCTATAGCAAAGAGCCGTGTGAGTAATTGGTTGACACTATGACATGTTAAATGGTTTGCATGTACAAGTAATATGGACATATTTTAACATGAAAATTAATATTAGTACTTAATTAATTACCTATACAAGAACAATTTCAAATCAGCCAAAAAAAGCAAAAAGTTTATTCGCCATAATGCTTGTAATTATAAGTTCCTTTCACATTCTTTATCCGTCTTTGTGCTCTAATTTTTCTTTATATATACTTCTCTGTGTTGATCACTTTTTTATTTCATTTAAACATTATATATATATAAAAAAAGAGTTAAGAGTGCAAAAGATGACATCCTCTAGAAAAAACCTGAGGGTATTGGTGGTTGATGATGACATATTATTGCAAAAAAAGCACAGTAAGATGTGTAAGCAAATTGGATGTGAGGCTAAAATAGCCATAAATGGTAAAGATGCTGTTGATTTGTTTCAAGCGGGGAACAAATTTGACCTGGTGCTTATGGACATGGAAATGCCCATAATGGATGGTCCCACATCAACAAAGAAGCTCCGGGATATGGGAATCGATACCATAATTATTGGTGTAAGTTCTGAAGATGAAGAGTCTAAGAAAAATGCATTCAAAACTACTGGACTAACTGAATTTCATAACAAGCCATTGAAAATGGATACTCTCAAAGCGATTGTCGAGAAAATTAACAAAAAAGATTGATCGAGTTGGTTTTATTTCATTTGTTAGTTCTTCGATTATCCAACATGTCTCTTTAAGTTAAAAATAATTGTATCATCTCTTTGTTGAGTTTTTCTTTACATTTCAATTATTGTTTGTGAAAATTTGCCGAGTTTTGATAAAAAAAAATTAATAATCAATATATGTATATATATATATATATATATATATATGTGTGTGTGTGTATGTGTGAAACGTTTATGTGGTTCTATACATTCTACTCATACTAAAACCTCTATAAATTAATATTGTTGTAACCATGAATTTTTTAATTCCGATATTAATTAATCGATAAATTAATATTTTATTATTTAAAGAGGTTATTATCGATTTAATAAAATATACTCTTTAACAACATCAAACTGATGCTATATTTTTAAGAATGCTCGTTTAACTCGTTAGTAAATGCAAATACACCACTTCACTAACTAATATATAAATTTTGCTACATCTTAAAATGTGTAGCAAACTAGTAATAAACATTATTTACATTAAACTATCGATCATTGATTATTAAATAAAAAAATACATAATTTTCAAAAATCCACATTCTCAACTTTTATTTAAAATTTGGTATATATGTAGTTTCATTGAACATCAAAGTTAAAAACAAACAATAAAAACAAGTAGCATCATGTATCATACGTTCCTAAGTTTAAAAGAGATTATAACCATGAGTTTTTAATAATTAAGTCTCAAATTATGTACCAAATGATCATTTTAACTAAAATTAAAATTTAAAAAGAAACAAACCACTATTAGAGCTATATTTTACCAAGTTATCCTAGTAATGTTTGTCATTTGAATATTTTTTTATTTATGATTTTGCGGGGACCAATAATTTATATAGAGACTTTTCAAAATTTATTATCTTATTAATTTATTAAGGTTAGTGATTTTTTTACATAGGTGCAAATCAGTACACGAGAAAAATATTATTTTAGAAAGTTTATTAATTTACCGAGTATTAATTTGTAGATGTTCTAGTGTATATATTGCAATAGGAGAGGCTCGATTATATTATTGTACAAATATTTTTTACAAAAAAATGTGAGAAGATTTATCGTCATTTTGACGTATAAAATTAGCCATGAGAAATGATATGGAAAGCAAAACTTTTTTGTTGCTTAACTTATTGTGAAAGAAATTCTGTAATTGTTCATCGCAAGGTGAGAAGAAAATAATTATTAAATGATCTTATTATTGAGGGTACTGTTCCCGAATGATTAGTGTGGGATTTTTTTATGGATTAGTAAGGATGGGTAAAAAATCCGCAAACCCGCCCCGTAACCCAATCCGTGCGGATTGGGGTGGGTTGGGTGTCAAAAAAAGTTAAATCCGCCCCGCCCCAATCCGTAAAAAAATTCGTGGGTTGGGTTAGGGTTGGGGTTTCCAAACCGCGGGTTAATCCACCCCAACCCGTTTCAATCCACATATATATATATACTAGCGCACGCCGCCCACGCGATGCGTGGTGTAACGGGTAGATGTGTAAATTGTTGTGAAATATTAAACAAAAATATTTAGCAACACAAACTCAATTTTACAAAAAAAAAACAGTTATAATCATAAACATAACAGGAAGAGTAATACCTGTGAGGAGGAGGAGAGATAGTACAGAGAATAGAGATAGAGGAGTTATTTTTTTGCTTTATTCAAATAGTAATTGATATCCTATTTTGAATTTTGAAAGTGATTGGTTTCTTTTAGCAGTTACATTTTTTTTTTTTTGGTTTTTGAATTTCTAACATATATGTAATTTTTTAAACTATCAATAGTTTTTTGTAATTAGTTGTTTCAAGGCTTCATAAGGCCTCTATACATATATTAATAGTATATATATATATATATATAAATATAAATATAAATATAAATTTTCTCAAAATCTTTTTTAATAAGAGTTTCTATATTATAATAGTATTGATTTAAGAAAAATTATATATATAGACAAAAAATCTTTGGATTGTCCAAACTTAAGTTTAATGATTCGATTGATATATTGTCTTATAAATTCAATGTATTATCTCGTACTTACAAAAAGAAGAAATTTTTAATCTGGGTCTAGGTAGTATGGGTGGTTAATTTATTTTTAAAAACTTTATTTGTAATTGGAGTATAGCCAAATATGAAGTTATATAAAGTTATTACGAAATCTGTAGCTATTGAACTTGTGGATTCAATTAGCTATTGAACTTTATTTTGATTATGTTGATGAAAAATAATTTGTTTTGTTTTGTTTTGTTTTAGCTTTGTTACTTGTTCCGAACATTCTAAACGTATTTTGGTTGACTTTTAGTTTATATTTTTATTTGAAAGATTTATTTTTTTTAAAATAATTAGGTAAATTATGCGAAATAATGAAAAATTAATGAATAAAATGAAAATTCAAGAAACAACCCGCACCCAATCCGCCCCGCTTGATAATGGGTTGGGTTGGGTTGGGGTTTTAATTATAATGGGTTGGGTTGGGTTGGGATTTGAATTTCACTAATCCGCCCCAATCCGTCCCGCCATTTATTTTACGGGGCGGGTTAGGATTGCGACCAATCAGCCTCAATCCGCCCCGTGCCCACCCCTAATTAGTATGAATTAGCATTAAGTGCTTAACATCGTAATCAACATTAATGTATAAATGATAACAATGCCATTTATTGCCCATTTAGTGCTTAGGTGAATTTATAAAGGCCTATAACATTGACTGGTTTTTTTTTTAAATAATTTAAAAAGAAAGATTTTTTTTATTAAAGACAAACTTAATCTTGTTTATAATTAGTACTTGATTATACGGATTAAATACTTTTATTGAGCAAGTCTAGTATAGTTTTCTTCTTCTTTTGGAACATTATCTTTTACAAAGTCAGAGTGGGAATTTAACTAATGTGAAAATTTTAGGAAATTAAAAATTGAATCACTTAACATTTAATTCACTACATTTACTGGCTTAACAAGCTCCACTAAATCTGACCGAAAGTGGTTGGTCCAAGTATTTGGTACCCGAGTATATCACGGTCACCATCAGAGTTCGAACTCGTGCGCCTGCGAAGCAGGGTTACTCCAAAATAGGGTTATTAATTATCAAAAAAAAAAAAAAAACGCCACTAAATCTCTCTTAATTAGTGCCTCTGTACACACACCGTGTATCTTTTTCCATTATTAATTAATGGCATTGATGTTTCGATAGATAGCTATAACTTATGTCTTAAAACAGTAATTGTAATAATCAGGTAGATACTCGTAAATACAGTATTGCCAAAAATCACAATCTCCACCATACCCTCTTCTTACCCTTTCAATAAACTCTTAGATTAGATCTATTTTCACACAGATTCTGGCCAAACCTGGCCTAAAAAGCATAGAGGTAGCTTCATCTACTTTTAAAGATACCCCAAAAGATTTAGATATAGAGAAAATACTCAATATATTTTAAAGATTAATAGGTAATTTTGGTAGAGAAATCCAAACAGCGGCGACATGAGTTTCAAAATCCGGGTCGAAATCATAGGTGCATTTGAAAACTCTCATAAGACCCTGTTTTATATAACAAATGTTCTTAACCCATATTCTAGTAAAATCATATTTATGAAAACAGCGAATTAGAATATGCTTAGAATCTAAAATACCTATGTTATAAGCAGCCTTTAGGTCTAATTTACTGAAAAGCTTCCTTATAATTTCTATATCCGCCTTACTGTGAGTGAATTTATCCACAATGGTATATTTAAACGGTTTCGAGAGAGCTTTAACGTCTTTCATAGATAATTTAATAAGAGGTTCACCTTTGTATGTACAAACTTCTTTTAGGTCGATTTTCTGATTTTTTGGTAGAGAACTAACAATGGATGCGAAAGATTTTGTTGGAGGAGGGTCGAGGGACATTAGGTGAACGTTTTTTGTATTCATAGGAGTTTTATCTCGCTCCGGCGAAGAGGCAGCCATGCAGCCGTCAATCGCCTAGAGAGAGAAAGTATTAGGGTTTTTCCTTCTTTCATCCAGCAGCATCATGAAAAGGGTATAAATTAAAGTCTAGTATATACTACAAGTATTTTAGGACGGTTGCGATTCAAACAAAATTGTGCATTCCCACCCTTCATGTTTTTAGTGCACTAGCAAGGAGGTCCATGGCATGTACGGGTCGGTTTATCTATTTATAAAAAGTAAGAATGTTCAGTCTTCGCCTTTTCTCTTATCAAGATGGAATAGAAGTATAGCACTTCGTTTGTGCAGAAATCTAACCGTTAAGCATGAAGACTAACTCGTCGAACGTATTATTACGATTACAAAGATGAATTTCACAGAAACACCACAAAGAATGTCCAAATTTGAAATCCTTATCTGTGTACATCCCAGAAGCGACATTGCTCAAGGCATAAAGTACCTAAGTTATACAAAGAAATTGTAGGGCTTGAGTTCTTTTACTTGTCTTCATAAAATACAGGATTGCTCGCTAATCTTGGTGTCATCCATACAGTTCAACCTCCAACCTTCACAAAAAAATAAAGACATACTATGAATCACTGAATCTTGGCACGTCGACTCTCAAAATAAAGCAAGATGGTTTGCGGTAAGCGTCTGAAACATTTTTGTATGTCATAATTGTAATTCTATTTCCATGAGTGAAAAGAAATGGTGAAGTTATAGATATAACTTATGACGGAGTAGTATATGTAACATAGTTTGAAGTTGTTTTCAGCTTTCCATTATAGCAGCTTGCATCGGAAACAATGTACTTTAATACAGTATTAGAAAGAAAGAATTCAGACTTTTTTTTAATAGCATCTACTCAGAGAAAAACATGGTTGATAGAATATTTAGAATGAAACTTACAAGTTGAAAAGCGGAGGGTGACGAAAAACTTATATGGGATGTCACCACTGGCTATGTCTCTGATAATAATTCCTTAATTTGTTGGAGTTACACATAAACCATAGAAATATATGTCAAAGATCAAACGGATACTGAAACATAACACCTCAAAAGGAATAAGAGCAAAGCCAGGGAGAACACAAATTAATCTCAAGTATTTCCAGCCTAACCAAGTGGATATTAAGCTCAAGTAAACACTTCTGTGACATAAAAAAATTGGAAATCCAAACACAAGGATTTTAGCTCGAACAACAACTAAAAGGATACAAGTAAATAGAGCTTGAAATCAACTCGCATTTCTAATACTTCACGAATAAACCAAGTCGCTAACATAAAACGGACGCGAACTGAATTCAAAATGCACTCAAATATCAGATCCTGACAACATAACCAACCGATGCCCAACATCGTAAAATAGATATAAAAAATTAGCTCATAAGGAAAAAAACTAAGGTAATTATCTTTAAACACACACAAAAAACAAAAAAACATCTCAATTCAGCTACCATGGCCTACCACATTACATCAAATAAGTTATGCGAATGTTTATGAAGTGTTCCTCTATTAGGGTTTCTTTTAAAATATTATAATAGGCCTTGGATCAGAAAGCAAATGAGACATCCAAATCAGAAGGAATGAAAAAGCCCATGCCTAGAACTGAGAGCCAATAGGGGATCACACGACTGAATAACACGTGCAACGGCACGTGATAAACAAAACATAAATTGAAACACTTGTAAAACTCAATAAAATACTACAATTTCTATAAAATACTTCTCAATGTTATTACATAAACAAACCATTACAAAGTCAACTTTCAATTACAACTCATGCTCAAAAAATTAACGAGCTAACCGAAAGATACTAGCAGCGAAAAACTATACTTAAACTCCTATGAGGTCTGTCTGTTATCGACTTTTCCATTGATCCAAAAATTTCGAACGATACAGAAAAATTAACTACAATTACAAATTTATTGGTTTAATTTTTTTTTGTAATATGACTATGAACTACACAATAACATTTATTTATAAAATATTGTAATAGCACCTTAAATATATAATTAATTAATGAAGAAGTTAAAGAGTAAGTTAATTTTAATTATATAAAGAGCAAAAAATAACCAAAAGATTCGAACTAGTGAACTTGTTAACACAAAAAGTTTATGTTTGCCATTTGTTACAGTATATATTTTGGTTTAAAAAGAGAGAAAGTAGATAGAAGTTTTTTGAATATTTCAGGAGCATTAGTTTTTGAAATAAGTAGTTTCGCCAACGTTTTTTTTAGGACAACATAAATTTTAAAAAAAATAGCAAAACACGCGCGGTGCACTGTCCATCATGTCTGTCAAACTCCTAGGGGAATCTTTATAGATTTGAATTTCTTCGGCCATGACTTTTCCATTTTTGAAGAAGTGGTCCGCACAAATGTTTACTTCACAAGATTTGAATTTCTTCGGCCATGACTTTTCCATTTCCATTTTAGCATAAATTTTATATCAGTAACTAGTCCAAAGAAAAATTTAGGAGTGTCTCCTCCGTGATGAGATTTATAAATAAGCCTCTAGATAAAAAGATATTAGGAGTCCTATTTGCATACCTGCATATATATAATTTCTCTTTTAAACCAATTTTTAAAGGACATATATATTTATAGTGACTAAATGTTGGCTTTGTTTAGCAGGACAAGCATGACATTAAACGAAAAGGTTACAATTGGTCTTGATCACTTTAGCAACTGTCCTATAGGCGAGACCATGCAAGTTACATTGCTAATTATGATAAGTTTGAAATATACTTAAGAATTGTTCTTTGCACTATTACACCTATACATGCATGTTTATTCCTAAATTAATTAATGATATACTTTATGAAGATATGATTTACACGTACCTAGCTATATGATTTTTTAATTTATAAGTTATAACCAATCAAGTAAGGAAATTTGAAAAAATCGAAAAAAGTGCACATAGACGAATATGCATCTTTAGGTAGGTCTTACGCTACTATAGCAAAGAGTCTTGGGAGTAATTAATTGACATCATGACATATTAAATGCTTGGCCTGTACAAGTAATATGGACATATTTTAACATGAAAATTAGTAGTACAATACCTAATTAGTTACCTATACAGGAAAAGTACCAAATAAGCCCGAAAAAGCAAAAAAGTTTATTGGCCTTAATGCTTGCAATTATAAATTCCTTCCACATTATCACTTTTTTTTATTATTTCATTTGAATCATTATACAAAAAAAGAGTTTAGAGTGCAAAAGATGACATCATCTAGCAAAAATCTGAGGGTGTTGGTTGTTGATGATTTCATAGCATGGCAAAAAACACACAGTAGCATGTGTAAGAGTATTGGGTGTGAGACTAAAATAGCCAGAAATGGTAAAGAAGCAGTCGATTTGTTTCAAGATGGGAACAAATTTGACTTGGTGATCATGGATATAGAAATGCCCATCATGGATGGTCCCACAGCAACAAAGAAGCTCCGGGATATGGGAATCGATACCATGATTGTGGGTGTAATTAGTTCTAGTGATAGAGAGTCTGAGATAAGTGCATTCAAAGCTGCTGGACTAAATGAATTTCACGTTAAGCCATTGAAAATGCAAACTCTCACAGCAATTATCGAGCAAGTCAACAAAAAAGATTGATCGAGTAGAT
The DNA here is from genome assembly GCA_963920805.1 of Primula vulgaris. Lineage (NCBI taxonomy): Eukaryota > Viridiplantae > Streptophyta > Magnoliopsida > Ericales > Primulaceae > Primula > Primula vulgaris. Next base: position 35,151,761 of record OY987214.1, on the reverse strand, counting down.
TTTCATTAATTTGTAGATCTGCGATTTCCAAACGTGTCTGTTTCAAATTAAAAATAATTGTATGAGCTATTTATTGAGTATCCGTTTTCCATTCACCTTTACATATTTGCTGAATTTGTGATATTTGAGTAAAGTTTGTGATAAGCTCAAAAGTGAAGATTTTTAGTCGTTGAATGAATGCAAGTTTGTAAGAAATTTAAATTAGAACAGTTTTTCACATTTTGCTGAGTTTTGATTAAAAAAAAATATTAATAATAAAAAATATATGCAAAACGTTTATGTGGTTCCGTACAATCTAGTTATATATAGCATTCCGAGTCTCGATTATAATGTACAAGCGCTTTAAAAAAAACACAGAGTATATTTATCGTCCTCCTGGGGTAAAAAATTAGCCATGAGAAATTGTGTTATGGAAAGTAAAACTTTTTGTTGCATAACTTATTTGTGAAAGAAATTTTTTAATTGTTCATCTCAAGGTTACAAGAATATTTTGTACCAATCAGACCGCTTCAGTTAGTCAAATGATAAATAATTATTAACCGATCCAATAATTGGGTGACTCTGGGGCATTGTCTAAAAATGATTAGCGTAAGAACTTTTATGGATTAATTGTTATAAATTAGCATCAAGTGCTTAACACCGTAATCAACACTAATATTGTATAAATGATAACAATGTGAATAATTGGCCATTTAGTGCTTCTAATTACATGAGGTGATTTTATAAAGGCTCATAACATGGACTGTTTTTTCTCGTAAATAATTTTCAAATTCAAGTTCGCCATTACAGGTATGAGAGGGAATCATAATTTACCATCGATTTTCTTCTTTTTGTACAGGACTGCATATTTGTTTTTATAAATTTCAATTGTATATTTTTCTCATAGAGTTGCTCTATATAAATCACCTAAGGGTTGGGAAAACAGAGAAAATATAGACGAGAAACAGATAACTTATGAGAAATAACAGACTAGCTTTACACCATTTTTCATAACTAATCAATTCATAATATAATATAATATTGAGAGAGAACTCTCTACATATAGTCTCAAAAAAGACTAATAAATTAAATAATAAAATATCAAATATGTCTTAACTAAATAATGTAATTGTTAGGACCAGATTTCTGGCTCATATACTATTTGTTGTCTATTGGTTTAAACTAAATAATCCTAATTGTATCTTAAGAATTGAAACAGCCTTTGGTTTCAAGTAATGTTGCAACCTTAGTTGCAACCACAGTTCCAACCTGCTGTTCTGCAGGATTCTGTTCAGTTCTTTAATTCTGCATTACTATTTTTTAATGATGATTATTTGTTTTAAAATATGCAGGATACATTCTCATATGTTCTTAAAGATTCAGTTTATGTATATTGAGAATATTAAAGTGATAAGAATGATGTTTCCTAAAAGTTATAAGGAGATTAGTTTGTAAAAGATATGTTTAATTTAAACTAGGCAATATATATATCTATTCTTATGCAAATCTTTATCACTTGTTTCAATCTTTGTTCTTTATCAAAATCAGTATAATACGTTTAAGATTGAATGAAATATGGGGTTAATGTTCCATATATATATTTAGAAAGATTTTATCTCCAAAAGATACTATCTTATATGTTACTTGTTTAAGAAATAGATTAACTCCTATTTCCAAGCTACTTATTAACAGGTACTATCTTATGAAGATTGAAGTCAATCCTACGCTGAGGTATATTGTGCAATATGGAAAGATTGAAGCCAATCAAAAGAGTCAAAAGCAATCATCAAAGATCTTGAAGAAAGAAGATTGTTTTTACTTCTTTATATAGTTGATAACTATGCTTGTAAAAAGGTGTGTGTTCTAAATTATAAAGAACTCATTCTTGAGAGAATACACAGTGAGTTTTAAAAGAAAACAATGGTGGGATGCCATTGATTTTTAAGTGATAATTATAAAGTAGGAGTAATATAGACATAGGCAGAAAAACCTAGAGGGAGTCTGAGAGTTTTTTATTAAGACTTGAATCCTATATTGTAAGCTTTTATAATATCATAATCTGGGTGAGTGCCCCGGAGACGTAGCCCAGTTGGATGAACTCCGTTGTTAAATGTGTGTGTGAATTAATTCAAGTACATTTAACTTTATTGTTCTGTCCATCAATATACTTAGGTTTCAACTTCACTTGGAACCTAACTGCGAAAATGCAACTAGAACAGCGGATAGGAATTTCAATTGGTATCAGAGCTTCACACTAGATCTTACTTAGTGTGGATCCTGTGTTCTGGTAAAAATGAACTTGATGAGGGAAGGAAACGCGTTCAACAAACCACCATTGCTTGAAGGAGGAGTCAACAAAACCACCATTATTAAAGCTCTTATTAAAGTTGAAACTCATGTTTTTGACAATAAGATTAGAAGTACAGTTGCAACCAAGAAAAAACTGAATAGCTTTGAGGATAAATCTACTTTTAGGTTAAAACTGTGTAACTTTTGTAAAAGACCCGGTCATTCAGAAATCCAGTGTTATTTAAAAAGGAACAGGAAGTATATTTCTTAGAAAAACTGGTTGGCCTCATGCTATCAAAAGATGAACTGGGTCTGGAAAGTTAAAAGAAAATCTACCTTAATTGCCAATAACAAAGTTGTTATTACTTCTTTAAATGTTGTTACTTCTAATTATTGGTATTTTGACAGTGGTTGTTCTAAGCACATGACAGGTACTGCAAGTTCTCTAAAAAATGTCGTTAACCTTACAGGAAACACTGTTGTGTTTGGAGGTGGAGATACAGGTAAAATTATTGGAAAAGGAACCTTAAACAAACCTGGAATGCCTGATATTAATGATGTATTTCTTGCAGATGGTCTAAAAGTCAATCTTATCAGCATTAGTCAACTGTGTGACAACAAGATGATTGTAAAGTTTAACAAAGATAAGTGTCTAATTACCGATCTTAATAATGATTTGGTCATGACAGGAGTTAATAAGCTTGTTAAAGAAGAATTGATAAGAGGTATTCCCAAACTTAGTTCTAAAACCCAAGGTATTTATGGTGATTGTGCAATAGGTAAACAAACAAAGAGTATTCACAAGAGTGCAAGTCAAATCTACACTAAGAGAGTCCTAGAACTTCTTCATATTGACTTAATGAGTCCTATACAAACTGCAAGTATAGGTGGTAAGAAGTATATTTTGGTAGTTGTAGATGATTTCTCTAGATACTCTTGGGTAGTGTTTTTAAGGGATAAATCTGAAACTTTTGAACTCTTTAAAACTATGTGCTTGAAACTGCAACTTGAAAAAGGTTCCACCATTGGTAAAATGTTAGGGTCAGAAGTGATCATGGAACTGAATTTGAAAACAGCAAGTTTAGAGAGATTTACAACTCTCTTAGGTATAAGTCATGAGTTTTCTGCACCAAAGACTCCACAGCAAAATGACATAGTTGAAAGAAAGAATAGAACTATTCAGGAAATGGCTAGAGTCATGCTTAATTCTAAGAATCTTGCCAAATGATTTTGGGCTGAAGTTGTTAACACTGCATGTCATATTGTTAATAGGGTCTATATTACAAAATGTACTACAATGACTGCTTATGAAATATGGAAAGGTAGAAAACATAATGTCAAGTACTTTCAAGTATTTGGGTGTGTTTGTTACATTCTTAAAGATAGAGAGCATCTTGGAAAATTTGATTCTAAGAGTGACAAAGGGATATTTCTTGGTTATTCTCAAAACAGTAGAGCTTTTAGAGTCTTTAATCTGAGAACAAATTGTGTCATGGAATCATATAATGTGATATTTGATGACTTAAAAGATGTTGATGAGATTACAGGTGATGATGAAGAGTCTGGAATTACAGAAAAAGAGACAGGAGAAATTTAGCAAACAGACAGTCCAATAGTGGTTGGAAGTCCAGTTGCAACCGAGGTTGAAACCCAGAATACAACAGAGTCTGAAGAAGAAGAAGAAGGATCTCCTATTCAAACTACTAGCAAGCCTCGCTATGTAAGAACTCAGAAAAATCATTCTCTTGACAATGTCATAGGAGAAGTCACTTCAGGTATGAAAACCAGAGGTAAAAGAAATAATGTTGTCCACTTTGCTTGTAACATTTCTCCGTTAGAACCTAAGAATATAAAATAAGTTTTGGAAGATAGTGAATGGATTTTAGCTATGCAATGAACTGTCTCAATTTGAGAGGAATGATGTATGGACTTTAGTATCCAAATCTTCTAATAAAAATGTTATAGGGACTAAATGGATCTTTAGGAATAAAAGTAATGAAGATGGAGTCATTATTAGGAATAAAGCCAGACTTGTAGATCAAGGTTACACTCAAATAGAAGGAATAGATTTTGATAAAACTTTTGCTCCTGTAGCAAGAATAAAATCTATTAGAATGCTCCTATCACTTGCTTGCTTATATGATTTTAAGCTGTTTCAACTTGATATTAAAAATGCCTTCTTAAATGGTATTATTCAAGAAGAAGTCTATGTGAGTCAACCCAAACGATTTGAAGATCCAAAATTCCGAGTCTCGATTATAATGTAGAAGCGCTTTAAAAAAAACAATGAGTATATTTATCGTCCTCCTGGGGTAAAAAATTTGCCATGAGAAATTGTGTTATGGAAAGTAAAACTTTTTGTTGCATAACTTATTTGTGAAAGAAATTCTTTAATTGTTCATCTCAAGGTTACAAGAATATTTTGTACCAATCAGACCGCTTCAGTTAGTCAAATGATAAATAATTATTAACCGATCCAATAATTGGGTGACTCTGGGGCATTGTCTAAAAATGATTAGCGTAAGAACTTTTATGGATTAATTGTTATAAATTAGCATCAAGTGCTTAACACCGTAATCAACACTAATATTGTATAAATGATAACAATGTGAATAATTGGCCATTTAGTGCTTCTAATTACATGAGGTGATTTTATAAAGGCCCATAAGATTGATTGTTTTTTCTCGTAAATAATTTTCAAATTCAAGTTCACCATTGCAGGTATGAGAGGGAATTATAATTTACCATCGATTTTCTTCTTTTTGTACAGGACTGGGTATTTGTTTTAATAAATTTCAATCGTATATTTTTCTCATAGAGTTGTTCTATATAAAGCCCGTAAGGGTTGGTGAAATTTAAACGAAAAACATAAAAAATATATACAAGAATTAGAAAACTTAGGAGAGATAACAGACTAGCTTTACACCATTTTTCATAACTAATCAATTCATACTAGAATATTGAGAGAGAACTCTCTATATATAGTCTTAAAAAGGACTAATAAATTAAATAATAAAATATCAAATAGGTCTAACTAAATAATGTAATTACCGAAAAGAACCGTTCTTATCATTCCATCCCCCTTAAGATCAAGCTTGTCCTCAAGGTTGTGGTTAAGCGCATGGTTGCACCCTCTTACTCGATCTGGCGACAACCCGACAACAGTCATCTCTCCTTTTAAGCGTAGCCTATTACGATCAAATAGAAACCCATTCAAACTCTTCCAACCACCAAACACATGTTCCTCTAAATTTTTGGTATTCGACCGAACCAACAATCCCAAAATAATATATCGAAACCACACTTCCAACTAATTTTGCCCTCTAAAGATGTTTTCAAACCGATTTTGGGATTGCCCACAAAACCCGTAAAACCATTCAAACCACGATAATAAATTTCAAGAAAACTCGAACAAGTCATAATTGCATAAACAGTATCAATCAAAACACTCAAATAATCCAGCAAACAACCAATATAAAACGGTTTCACATCCACATCCTTAATCAGGTCAACCATTAAACAATGAGCATAAAAACCTTCCGAACACAAAAAATGAGTCATTCTCCGAAAATCATACCTCACAAGTCGTTCATCAGAAATTAGTAAATTTTATGTCAAAATCTCCGTAACTGTCTCGTGTATCTTTTCACTGAGTTTCTTAAAATTTGAACACTTTTTACTTAACACAAAAATTATTTTATTCGGACTGGTCCATTCTGTCCAGTTTGGACAGTACTGTTCATTGAACTTTGAAAATTCATAGCTAATTCCTTTTTATCCAAACGTTGCGATTTCAGCATGCAAACGTCCCTACACAAATAGTCTATCTTCCCACCAAAGTTTGTCTTAATCCAATACCATTTGCTAGGCAAAACAATTAATTTTCTAAACGACATCGTAGCTGTCATAATAGAAAAAACTGCACACAACCCAAACTTTAAAAGGTCATAACTCGGTCGGTATTGATCCAGATGCATAGATTTTTGTGTTCACGCGACCATATACCAGTAGTCTACCAACCCACAAAATTTCAACCAATTTGAAATCTGTTTGCTATAACAATTAATTATTTTTTCAAACAGCTGTCTAGGTGTCCAAGCAGAAAAAAATCTGATCCGCAGTGTCGATTTAAAAAATTCATATCTCATTAACTATATAGCCAAACAAGGCAAATCTTGTTTCCTAACCTCTATGTATGTCTCATATATCTTTCCACCAATTGTCAGAATTTTTAGACACTTTCGACTCGACCAATAATTAAAATATTTCATACTAGTGATCCAATTTATCGATTTTAGACCATAAGATAATTTCATACCAATTAATCCACGATTCATGCAGTTCTCAAATAACAAATCTACAAATAATATTAGATGACCATTGCTAATTAAATATAGGTGCCTATGGCAGCGGAAAACGGTAAGTTGGCACCTAAAAGATGTAACATCTAGCTTATGGTTTTTGTCGAACAGCTTAAATGCAGCTATAATTACAAAACTTTCTACTTCGTTCGGAGTTTCCGAAGATGGATGTGGCTTTGTTGGCGCCGGATGTGATAGTACCAGAGGCGCCACACATGGTGGTGGTGACATCGGATGAAAAGCATCCCATAAACAATTATAGATCAAGTCCTCATATTCATGTGAGTTTACATCTAACTCGTTTTGACCATCGGATTCTGATGCGATGTCCTGCTCATCATCACTGCCTTAGATATTTTCCCACTCACTAATGATACCTCTTACTTCCTCGTTTTTGTTCATTAAATCCATCCCAAAGTAGTCGTTTAGCCTTTTAAGAACATCTAGTATGGTGGTGGTATCGCAAATAATTTCCTCCACGATATATATATAACCATAATCCGAATCTGTTCGTTTGTGACTTCAATTTTTTCATAATTTTTGATATTTTTCATAGATATTAGATAGAATTGGATGAGAAAAAAAAATTAAATAGGGTTCCCACGAGGTGTAGAAAAGACCTGCTCTAGATACCATTGATAAAACCCGTAAGGGTTGGAGAAATTTAGACGAGCAACAGAGAAAACATATATGAGAAACAAATAACTTAGGAGAGATAACAGACTATGATTACACCATTTTTATAACTAATCAATTCATACTATAATACTGAGAGATAACTCTCTACATATAGTCTCAAAAATGACTAACAAATTAAATAATAAAATATTAAATAGGTCTAACTAAATAATGTAATAACCGAAAAGAACTGTTCTTTTCATTCTAGTGAAAGTCAAGAGCTTTTTTCAATATTTTAGAAAACTAGATTTGAAGCTCTTCAAAGCTCAATTTTTTAGTGGGACTTGTGAGCATATTAAGAGTTAGAGTTAGACATTTGTCATGAGAGAGAACACCTCGTGATAGCATATTTTCTCAAAGAAACAAAACAGAATCCAAAATGTCCGTCGTATAGATTATGCATGGTTGCAGCAGACTCTTTTCTCTTTGAAAGCTAGGTTTATAGAGGTAGCACTCCAAACCATTTTCTGGGTAGAGAATCCTGCTAGCACCCGTAAAGTCGAGCATCTTCTTGATAGGAGCTTGTTTCGGAGACTCCTCGTGGCTAGCTTGGTAAAATAACTTGAAACTCCACTCTAGAACTTCCGGGCATAACATTTTCCATTCGATACCAAGCTGGCTCTGTTATGTATCTCTCTCCTCTGCATGTGCCCTTCACCATCGCCTTCGCACACGCTTCTACTCTTTCCACTGGAATGAACCCGACTTGGACCTATTGAAAGACCACTTCTAGTTACCATTGCATAGGCCCATACAGACACTGGTTATAGTTGACATTAAAATCTTCAAACACCTAGGAAACAACCAAATCGGGCTCTCACGGAACGATAACTTGGATCATTTTTGAACTTTTGACCACCTTTTTTTCCAGTCGGTTGTTACTGTGAGCAATCAATATAGCAATTGAGCAAACATGAAAATAGATTGTAGCATATGAGCACTATGGTTCTAATTAGTTCTTATGCACTTAATTAGCGTTTTTGGTAAAGTTTACTCCCTTGTTGTTAGAATCTTTTCGAATTCCAACCTTGTGCACTAGACTCTGAAAAGTCCGATTTTGTATATTAAAACAAAAACTCTCTGTCAAGTTACTACAGTACATCAGTTTTGTGTCCTTAACGAACACGAATTTCAGTTTTGTACAAATTGAATGATTTTACAATCAGAAGACAAAAATATTCCTAAGATTGAAGAATCACAAATTTGACTGGCAAAGAACAAAGTTTACGGCAGCCCACAAACCTAACCAACAAGCATATCTAATTCACTGTATAAAATGAAAAATCAATAGCTGAGGATACAAAATTAAAATTATTTCATAGTATAAGTCCAGAAAAAGATAATTACCCCCTCATAATTATTGTAAAAAAAAAAAAAAAAAAACTACCACTCTCTGCTTTCACCTGTTTCGGGTAACAACTACCACTTTCTTATGAATGGGAGGGTAGAGTACCAAAACATAGGAGTTGGCCAGCGGAGGGGGGGCAATGCAGGATACGGGCTTCAACGAACAGTGATCGACCACGGGGCATGGCAAAGGAAAAGCTGGCTATCTAACGAAGCACATTAAATTTCTACTTATTAGTCTTTCTTAAAAAAATCAATCATTTAATAAAAGTTATCATAAACTCATAAAACTTATCATAAACTCTTAAGTGTTAGTTTAAGTTATAAAGAGATTTACTAATTAGTAACTAACCATAAATAAACTATATGCATTTAAGTTATGGATTATGTTTAAACGATGTCTCGGGGCATTTGTTAGCCAAACCGTAACTTTTTACCAAATGACACGTACTATTATTCAGATACAGAGCTCAAATTTAGAGGATAAACACTATCAGAAAACGCAGCATTACCGACAGTCAAAAACAGTCGCCAACTTGTAAAAACAGTCGGCAAAATATACCGGCGACTGAACGCAGTTGGTGAATTGCTTGTCGGTAAAAATAACGACAAAATTATATAGTCGGCGATAAATAACAACTAAAAATCGGTCGATGAAATTAACGACTGAATATAGTAGTCGCTACAAAGTAACGATTGAAAAACAGTCGAGAAGTGCAGTTCCTGAGAATGATTTAAAAATATCATTATTTAATCAGCGACCATATATTGAGTGAAAAAAAACCTATTCAACGACTATACAGAGCAGTCAGTAAAATTTGTAAGGAAAATTTATTATTTTATTCAACTACCATTTATAACAGTCGGTAATTATTAATAAATATATGTTTGTTTAATCAACGACCAACATTTAACAGTCGGTATGTGTTTTACACAATAATATTATTATTTTAATTTAAATCATTTGAATGTAAATTGTACCGGATATTGTTCTATTTCCGCTTCTACAACATTTTCATGTATCAACAGTCAGTTTTTACAAATAATAAAAATAGATTAGAACACGGATCATATATTCATATCATCGAAATAATTAAAAGTTGAACATATCTAGTATTCGAGAATGCTAATATTACATAGTACTACACAAACAATATACAGCTTAAAAGAGACAGAACCGATAGTCAGACTAAAAATGACAGAACCGCAAGCCATAGTACTACACAAATTATTTAAATAGGGTAACCAAACTATGAACATCATTGGTAATTGATAAAAGGAAGACATAAAGCTAGGGCTGACTCATGATTGTTTTTCCAGACTTTTGGATAGCCACTAATTCTGCCAAACTTGGGCTATCCCTCGAGTTAGTCTAGCAGTACCGTGCCTCGAGTTGGCTCAAAATTATTTTTATATATGATACGTGTATAAATGTGATCAATGTAGTTGATCCAAGTGTTTGATATCTAATTATACCATTCTGAGAAACATGGTTTAAATCTTAATACAACTAATTAGGTTGATGCCAAATGAGGATTGATATTACTGAAAAAGAACATACAAGTTTTCGTGTTCTTTTTCTTCATTTTATTAGTAATGAAATTCATATCCGCTGTTCTAGTTGCAGTTTTGCAGTTAGGTTTCAAGTGAGGTTGCAACCACCAGTTGAAACCAAGTGTATTAAATGGACAGAACTGTAAAATGTTAAATGTACTCAAATTGAACACAAGCACATTTAACAACGGAGTTCACCTAACTAGGCTACGTCTCCGGGGCACTTACCCAGATTATGATATTATAAAAAGCTTACAATATAGGACTCAAGTCTTAACGAAAAACACTTAGACTCACTCTAGGTTTTTCTGCCTATCTCTATATTGCTCCTACTCTATAACTATCACTTATAAATCAATGGCATCCCACCATTGTTTTCTTTTAAAAGCTCACGTGTATTCTCTCAAGAATGGGTTCTTTATAATTTAGAACACACACCTTTTTACAAGCTAAGTTATTAACTATTTATTAGTAAAAACAATTTTCTTGCTTCAAGATCTTTTATGATTGCTTTTGACTTCTTTTGATTGGCTTCAATCTCTCCATATTGCACGTCTGCCTTTTGTAGGATTGACATCAATCTTCATAAGTTAATACCTGTTTAATAACAAGCTTGAAAGTAGGAGTTAGTCTTTTCCTATAACTAGGAAACATATAAAGATAATATCTTTTAGAGATAATATCTTTTCATATATATATCAAGTGCCTAACTCCATATTACATTCAATCTTTAAACGAATTATACTGAATATGGATAAGGAACAAAAGATTGAAACATGTGATAAGGACAAGCATAAGAATAGAGATCATATTTAAAAGGAAACATAACCTTATAAACTTATCTCTTTATAACTTTTAGAAAACATCTTTCCTTAACACTTTGATATTCTCAATTTACGCATATTAAACCTTTAAGTTCATATGAGAATATAACCTGCATAACTTTAATCACATAATAATCATTAAAGAATAGGTACGCAGATTTACAGAACTAGACAGTGTTCTGCTGAACAGAAGGTTGCAACTGAGGTTGTAACTGGTACTTGAAACCTGTTACTACTGACTTACTAGGTTGCAACTGAGGTTGCAACTGGTACTTGAAACCTGTTACTACTGACTTACTAGGTTGCAACTGAGGTTGCAACTGGTACTTGAAATCTGTTACTACTGACTTACTAGGTTGCAACTGAGGTTGCAACTGGTACTTGAAATCAGTCAATACTGTATTAGTTCTTTACAACAGTTAGGATTTATTAAGTAAAAACCAATAGACAATAAACAATATTTAGACCAGAAATCTGGTCCTAACAATCTCCCCCTTTGTCATTGGTTTTGACAAATCAATTAAGTTTATAAATCATCCCAACCACCTGCAAATTCAATATCAGCATAGTCTTTAAATAGTATATTAACAATACTAAAGAGTCATCTGTTTAAGCTCCCCCTGTATGTTAGAATTGCAGGCACTTAATAAGCACATAATGCATCCATTCATAAATTCAATTTTAAAGACATCAAAATGGAAATTTCAGAATTTTAAAGGCCAAAAACATGGCACAACAATGTCTTAGTACAACAATTAAAAAAGTTATTAAAAAACAGCAGCATTGAGTCTTGAAATTGAAATACTAAACATAAAACTGAAAACACATAATAAACTTTCTGTTACTCCCCCTATTTGTCACAAGCCTGACAAACTAGTCACGAGCTATGTTTGACTGGGGTGGTTTTTCTCTTAGAGGTCTGTCCCTTACAACCTCTTCATGCTCATCTTCACTGCTTATAGAGAAACAGTCATCACTAGAACTATCATCCTCATCCTCAATGATATTCACCAGTAGTTTATTGATTTGATAATCATCAGCATCCAATTCAGCTCTCTTTTCTTGATTATAAGCCAGCTTCTGGAGTAAGTACCACTTTACTCCTTTCTTCTTATCTGAGGGAGCCTTAGAGGTCTCTTCTTCATTTTCTTTGCCTTTCTCACCAGAAATGTCATTAACATGCCCTTCTTTTAACAACTTGGAAGAAATGTACAGGGCAGGTGGACAATCAGAGAAGGGTTCAACCAAGATATTAATAGGAGAATCTCTGTTTAAAGAATTGGTTTGGCCTAGAATTATATTTGATATTAGGCAGGGGAAAGGAAGCAGAATAGAAGTAGACTCTGTGTCACTGAATTCTTTTATGAGATTGAAGATATGTTGACCAAAGTTGATAGGCCTGGAAGACATGATTTTATAGAGAAAAATGGCCATATCTTTGCTTACTTTGGAAGGATGTTTGGTTGGAGTCTAGTTAAACCTGGCTATTTTATGCAAAACAGCTGCACAAAGAGTGAGAGAGGAAGTTTTGATGGAATTTCCATCAAATCTATTGTTCTTTCCAGTTAGAACCAAAGCAATAACCTCCATGTCATAAGAAATATCTTCAACAGAAGAATTAGGAGTATCTAGGAAGTCATTGATAAGTTTAGGAGTAAAATCAAAGGTATGACCTCTCAGAAACACTCTTCCATAAGCAGGATTTTCCTCTTCAAACACAATGCTACTTAGATTAGCATAAAATTCTTTAACAACAGCAGGAAGAAAGGAATCAGCATAAGTAATTGTTTTCCCTAGACCAACAGCATGCAACAGCTTTTCAACATACACTTGAATGTGTGGGTAACTTACCAAATTAAGCTTTCTTTCACAGTGTATTTCTTTACTAGAAAAAGCTCTAAATCTCCTATAGGTTCTTCTACTCCAGAACTTAGGATCAACTTCATTGAATCTTTGAACATACTCAAACTTAGCAATCATAGGGTTATTAACAAAATCTCTCCTAGCACGCTTTTTAGTCCTATGTGTCTTAGGAGATGAAGATTCACTTACCTTAGCCTTAGAGCTATGACTGGTGGGGGATTTGGACAAGAAATCCCTAAGAGTACAATCATCATCAGAACTTGGGTTAGTAGACATGGTTGCAACTGGGGTTGTAACCGTACTTAGAACCTAGCACTGGGTTTTTACAGAGAGCCTAGGGTTTTACAGTGAAGAGAGATAGAGTAATTCTGGAGAATGTAATTGATTTGGGATAGAGAAAAGAAGTTTGTATAAATAGCAATAAAGACCATATCTTTTTGAAATAGGAAATAGATACATGCAAATCAATTAATAAACAGATTTTGGCTTAAAAATAGGAAGTATTTTATCAACAGAAATTTTGAAAAATAAATCAGACTTAGATCACGTAAGAAACAGTTGGCATTAAGATAAATTCAGCCAATTAAACAGATAAACATTCCTTTTAGCAAAACAGATTTATCCAAAATTTGAAAAATTCAAACGTTGAAGCTTATTAAGGAAATTTGACTTGGTTCAAGATAAAGAACAATTAAACAGATATCTAACTTTTTAGGAAAAAAAATCTAGCAATTTACTCAAGTAAATATGTTTATCAAAGAATAACTCTAATAAAGATTAAATTTTAGGAGCTTAAATTGAGCAACTCCGTTTTTATCTCTACACAAAAACTAATATGATGACCTCAGCAAGGAAAGAGTATAAGTGATGTCAAAAATAACAAGACTATGTCTTGGTAGTTGTAGAATAGACTGAGGTTTCAACTTATGTTGCAACTGAGCTTGCAACCAGTATTTTTAACACGAGGTTTCAACTGGAGTTGTAACTGAACTTCTAACCAGTTATAGAGATTATGAGGTTTCAACTTAGGTTGCAACTGAACTTGCAACCAACTTATAAAAATGCACTTTGTGCTTGCAACTCTATTACCAGAGAGGTTTTCAAGGACAAGTTACCTCACATCTGTTTTTGAGACACCAAAAAGCGGCTTTTTCAAAACAAAAACATCATAGCTCAATTAAGACTTAACCTTAGAAATAAAAATTATTGAAAGTACTCAATACAGACATATTTAGCAAGAATATTCAATTAGATTGATAATGACATACCCCTATGTCACTTCTTAATGATTCAAACTTGTTTGTATCAAGGGGCTTTGTGAAAATATCTGCTAATTGTCTTTCAGTTGAAACATGTTCTAAAATTAAGCTCTTTTCTTCAACTAGTTCTCTAATAAAATGATGCCTTAGATCAATATGTTTGGTTCTGGAATGTTGAACTGGATTTTTAGCTAAATCTATAGCACTTTTGTTATCACAAAACAAAGTTAATATTTCTTGTTTAACATTATAATCAGTTAACATTTGTTTCATCTAAATAAGTTGAGTGCATCCACTTCCAGCTGCAACATATTCTGCCTCAGCAGTAGATAAAGATATGCAATTTTGCTTTTTACTGAACCAAGAAACAAGTTTGTTTCCAAAATAAAAACATCCACCAGAAGTACTCTTTCTATCATCTATGTTTCCTGCCCAATCAGCATCACAATAGCCACTTAGAAAATGGTTTGTATCTTTAGAATACCATAGGCCTAGGTGAAGTGTTCCTTTTACATACCTTAGAATTCTTTTGACAGCTAGAAGATGAGTTTCTAAAGGATTTGCCTGATATCTGGCACAAACTCCTACACTTAAGCAAAGGTCTGGTCTACTAGCAGTTAAATACAGCAAACTTCCAATCATGGATCTATAAAGACTTGGACAAACACTTTTTCCCTTATCATTTTTTGATAGTTTAAGAGTGGTACTCATAGGGGTTCTCTTGTCTTTACTCTCATTCAGACCAAACTTCTTAACAAGATTGTCTGCATACTTACTTTGGCATAAGAAAATGCCTTTCTCATTTTGTTTAACTTGCAATCCTAGAAAGTAAGTTAATTCACCTCCACCACTCATTTCAAATTCATTCTTCATATCTGAAATGAATTCTTCTATTCTCTTATTAGAAGTAGAGCCAAAAACAATGCCATCAACATAGATTTGAGCAATGATAATATCCTTTGTAGTTTTCTTGGTAAACAGAGTTTTATCAACTCCCCCTCTGTTAAAACCTTTTTCAAGCAAAAACTTGGTTAATCTATCATACCAAGCTCTACGAGCTTGCTTAAGACCATACAGGGCCTTTTTCAGCAAATAAACATGTTCAGGAAAGATAGGATCTTCAAATCCCTTAGGTTGACAGACATAAACCTCTTTATTTATCACACCATTCAGAAAAGCACTCTTTATGTCAAGTTGAAATAGTTTAAAATCATACAGACATGCAAGAGATAATAGCATTCTAATGGATTCAATTCTAGCTACAGGAGCAAATGTTTCATCAAAGTCAATTCCCTCAATTTGTGTATAACCCTGAGCTACCAACCTAACTTTATTCCTGATAATCATTCCATCCTCATCACTCTTATTTCTAAAAATCCATTTAGTCCCTATAACATTTTTATTAGAAGGTCTGGGTACAAAAGTCCATACATCATTTCTCTCAAATTGATGCAACTCATCTTGCATAGCTATAATCCATTCACTA
This sequence comes from Primula vulgaris, assembly GCA_963920805.1. NCBI lineage: Eukaryota > Viridiplantae > Streptophyta > Magnoliopsida > Ericales > Primulaceae > Primula > Primula vulgaris. Next base: position 35,136,121 of record OY987214.1, on the reverse strand, counting down.
TCTTCTAAAGCTTCTTTTATATTCTTAGGTTCTAACTGAGAAATATAACAAGCAAAGTGAACAACATTATTTCTTTTACCTCTGGTTTTCATACCTGAAGCAACTTCTCCTATGACATTGTCAAGAGAGTGATTTTTCTGAGTCCTTACATAGCGTGGCTTGCTTGTTGTTGGCATAGCAGATCCATCTTCTTCTGATTCTGTTGAATTCTGAGTTTCAACTTCAGTTCCAACCTCAGTTCCAACCTCAGTTGTAACTTCAGTTGCAACTGGACTTCCAACCACTATGGGACTCCTAGTTTGTTGAGTTTCTTCTTTGTCTTTTTCTGCAATCTCAGGCTGTTCATTATCACCTGTAATCTCATCAACAGTTTTTAGGTCATCAAATAACACATTATAAGATTCCATAACACAGTTGGTTCTTTGATTGAAGACTCTGAATGCTCTACTATTTTGAGCATAACCAAGAAAGATCCCTTTATCACTTTTAGAGTCAAATTTACCAAGATGCTCTCTATCTCTGAGAATGTAACAGACACACCCAAATACTTGAAAATACTTAACATTGGGTTTTCTACCTTTCCATATTTCATAAGCTGTCATGGAAGTGCCTTTAGTAATATAAACTCTATTAACTATATGACAGGCAGTATTAACAGCTTCAGCCCAAAATTTGTTGGCAAGTTTCTTAGAGTTAAGCATGACTCTAGCCATTTCCTGAATGGTTCTATTTTTCCTTTCAAGTATGCCATTTTGCTGTGGAGTCTTAGGAGCAGAGAACTCATGACTAATACCTAAGGAGTTGCAGAATTCTCTAAACTTACTGTTCTCAAATTCTGTTCCATGATCACTTCTAACCCTAGCAATATTACCACTGGTTGAACCTTTTTCAAGTTGAAGTTTTAAGCACAAAGTTTTGAACAGTTCAAAAGTTTCAGTCTTATCTTTTAAGAACACTACCCAAGAGTATCTAGAGAAGTCATCAACAACTACCAGAATGTACTTCTTACCACCTATACTAGCAGTTTGCATAGGCCCCATCAAGTCAATATGAAGAAGTTCTAGGACTCTCTTAGTGTAGATTTGACTTATACTTTTGTGAATACTTTTGGTTTGTTTACCTATAGCACAGTCACCACAGACACTTTGAGTTTTAGCACTTAGTTTAGGAATTCCTCTTATGAATTCATTTTTAACAAGCTTATCAAGAGTTTTGTAATTCACATGCCCAAGCCTTTTATGCCAAATATCCACATTATTAGTAATGACTTGATTACACTTACTTTGAGGCAATTCTTTTTCAGCTTTTTCAAACACATAACAGCTGTTGGTTGATCTAACTCCAGTCATGATTAAATCATTGTTAAGATTAGTAATTAGACACCTTTCTTTGTCAAATTTAACAATCATTTTGTTATCACAGAGTTGACTGATACTTATAAGATTAGCTTTTAGACCATCTACAAGAAAAACATCCTCAATAACAGGCATTCCAGGTTTGTTTAAGGTACCTTTACCAACAATTTTACCTGTATCTCCACCCCAAAACACAACAGTGTTTCCAGTAAGAATGGTGACATTTTTTAAGAGACTTGCAGTACCTGTCATGTGCTTAGAGCAACCACTATCAAAGTACCAATCATTAGAGGTAACAGCATTCAAGGAGTTAATGACAGCTTTGTTGTTAGCAATTAAGGTAGCTTTTTCTTTAACTTTCTAGACCCAGTTCAGATTTTTATTAATAGAAGCCAACCAAGTTTTCTGAGAAATATACTTTCTGTTTCTTTTTAAATAACACTGGATTTCAGAATGACCAGGTTTCTTGCAGAAATTACACAGCTTCAACCTAAAGTTATTTTTATACCTAAAGCTATTCAGTTTATTCATGGTTGCAACTTTGGTTATAACTGAGCTTTTAACCTTCTCTACAAAAACCTGAGTTTTGTTCCTGGTTGCAAATCTGGTTGCAACTGAGCTTCTAACCTTATTGTCAAAATTATGAGTTTTAGCTCTAGCAACAGCTTCAATAAAGGTAGTTTTTCCTGTACTTTTACCACCATAGTAACCTAGACCACTGATATCTTTAGAACCTCTAGAATATGACAGCATGTCATCCAATTTTTCTGAAGCAGAAACATTCATCAGTTTTATTTTCTTTTTAGTTTCAGTAAGTTCAGCCAGTTGTAAGTTCATCTTCTCAGTAAGACTTTTAACCTCATCCTTTAGATTAACATTAAGTTTGCTTATGATCAAGGTTTGTTTACTCAGACATTTATACTTTTCATAAAGAACAAGATATTGCTGGGAAATGTCTTCATCAGAAGGTTCTTCCTCATCACTGCTGTAGGTTTTAAGAGTGGTTGAAACTATGGTTGAAACATGTTCACAGTCACTTTCATAAGTAGGTTCTTTTTCAGTGATTATTCCCATAAAGTTAACAAAATTAGACTCATCCTCTTCATCACTGTTGCTATCAGATTCACTATCACTATGAGTGGATATATAGGCATTTTTGTTCCTTTTTAAAGTATTAGCACACTCAGCCTGAATATGACCAAAGCCTCTACATTCTCTACACTGAATCTCTTTAGGCTTATAATCTTTGTTATCCTTCTCTTTAGAGTTCCACTTACCAGTAGAGTTATTATTGAACCTGGATTCTGTCTTAAATTGGTTATCCCTTTTCTGAAAGTTTTTAGAAGAGCCAGTATCATCCTCTTTTCTCTTGTAAAACTTTTTGAAAACCTTTTTAGCAAAGAAAGCTAGCTGTTCTTCATCACTTATTTTATCACAGACATTAGGTTCAGATTTCTTAGCCTGAAATGCTATTCCCTTTTCTGGTCTTTTTGGTTTAAAGAATTTCAGCTCATGAGTGCTTAGATTTCCTATAAGTTCTTCAAGTTTAAGATTATCTAAGTCTGTAGATTCTTCAATAGCAGTAACTTTTATTTCAAACCTTTCTGGAAGTGATCTAAGAGTCTTCTTAACAAGTTTAGCATCACTGTATTTTTCACCTAAGGTTCCAGCTTGATGAGCAATGTGGCAGATTCTACCATTAAATTGTTCAATGTTTTCATCTTCCTCCATTCTTAGGTTTTCAAATTGAGTAGTTAACTGCTGAAGTTTGAAAGCTTTTACTTTGGTAGTTCCTTCAAAAGTAACTTGCAAAATATCCCATGCCTCTTTGGCAGTTTCACAGTGAGAGATATACCTGAATACACTGAGAGTTACACCAGCAAAAATCAAGTTTATGGCTGTTGAGTTGGCACTTGATTTTCTGTCTTCATCAGCAGGCCATCTGTCTTCAGGTATAAAACCAGTTCTCCTTCACTATCAATGCTAGTTGGAGCCTCCCATCCATACATCACAGTTTTCCATGCATGTTCATTCTGCTGTTTGATGAAAGACCTCATTCTGATCTTCCATACTCCATAGTTTACTCCTCCTTCAAGAAATGGAGGTTTGTTGAAAGCGTTTCCTTCCCTCATTAAGTCCATTTTTACTAGAACACAGGATCCACACTAAGTAAGGTCTAGTGTAAAGCTCTGATACCAATTGAAATTCCTATCCGTTGTTCTAGTTGCAGTTTTGCAGTTAGGTTCCAAGTGAGGTTGCAACCACCAGTTGGAACCAAGTGTATTAAATGGACAGAACTGTAAAATGTTAAATGTACTCAAATTGAACACAAGCACATTTAACAACGGAGTTCACCTAACTAGGCTACGTCTCCGGGGCACTTACCCAGATTATGATATTATAAAAAGCTTACAATATAGGACTCAAGTCTTAACGAAAAACACTTAGACTCCCTCTAGGTTTTTCTGCCTATCTCTATATTGCTCCTACTCTATAACTATCACTTATAAATCAATGGCATCCCACCATTGTTTTCTTTTAAAAGCTCACGTGTATTCTCTCAAGAATGGGTTCTTTATAATTTAGAACACACACCTTTTTACAAGCTAAGTTATTAACTATTTATTAGTAAAAACAATTTTCTTGCTTCAAGATCTTTTATGATTGCTTTTGACTTCTTTTGATTGGCTTCAATCTCTCCATATTGCACGTCTGCCTTTTGTAGGATTGACATCAATCTTCATAAGTTAATACCTGTTTAATAACAAGCTTGAAAGTAGGAGTTAGTCTTTTCCTATAACTAGGAAACATATAAAGATAATATCTTTTAGAGATAATATCTTTCCATATATATATCAAGTGCCTAACTCCATATTACATTCAATCTTTAAACGAATTATACTGAATATGGATAAGGAACAAAAGATTGAAACATGTGATAAGGACAAGCATAAGAATAGAGATCATATTTAAAAGGAAACATAACCTTATAAACTTATCTCTTTATAACTTTTAGAAAACATCTTTCCTTAACACTTTGATATTCTCAATTTACGCATATTAAACCTTTAAGTTCATATGAGAATATAACCTGCATAACTTTAATCACATAATAATCATTAAAGAATAGGTACGCAGATTTACAGAACTAGACAGTGTTCTGCTGAACAGAAGGTTGCAACTGAGGTTGTAACTGGTACTTGAAACCTGTTACTACTGACTTACTAGGTTGCAACTGAGGTTGTAACTGGTACTTGAAACCTGTTACTACTGACTTACTAGGTTGCAACTGAGGTTGCAACTGGTACTTGAAACCTGTTACTACTGACTTACTAGGTTGCAACTGAGGTTGCAACTGGTACTTGAAACCAGTCAATACTGTCTTAGTTCTTTACAACAGTTAGGATTTATTAAGTAAAAACCAATAGACAATAAACAATATTTAGACCAGAAATCTGGTCCTAACAAGTAAGTTTTGTTCCCATATATTACATAAATTCTAGAAATTTTAAGCCCCAAGGTCTATCAGTATCAAGAAAAAAAGAAGCATACACGGGTTTCCCAGTGTCTATAATGCGGCTCTATTTATTGCATTTACCCCCTCACTCCTATTACATACTACTTACATTGCTGCTGATATTTGATATACTCGTGGTCATTGCTGATATACTTGTTGGCATTTGGCGATTATTGCTTTTTCTCATAAAAACTGAGATGGTTGTGTATAGGTGTGCCTCAGTTTTTAAACTAGCGCCATTGTTTGTTAAACAACGTGTCAATGTCATATTCAACGTTCCTAGATCAGTTTGTATATGTGATCCCATTTACGCAATCAACCAGTTTTTCGGATTGTAACATACTCCATATAAATACGTACTGCAGAACTTATTATGATATGAAATTCTTCCGAATATAGTCACAGATTCTCTAGTGCAGGGTGATGTAGAGTCAATTGCATCTTAGAATCCAAAAGAACTTACTGAACTGATTAAGCAAATTTCTTGTTCTGATGAGCATAAGAGAGATTATGAAAAGTTGGAAGAACAAACAGTCACAGCTGAAGAGAAGTCGGCACTAGCATATCAGAAGAAAAGAACCATTTTGTTAGAGAGAAAAGAGAAGAAGAACAGAAAGAAGAAGCTGAAAAACACATTCACTTGCAAAATCAGCTGGTATGCTTTTTCTGTTATATATTTATTTACTAAAAGGCAAAATCTGAGACTTTCTGCAGTTATTAAAATTCAAAGGGATTAAACGATCTCCAGTTTAATGAACCTCTATTTAATGAACATATAGAAAGCTTTGAAGAAGGAATATCTTGTATGGCAATTGTGGAATGTAGAGAAAGATGCCGAGAAGACTAAAGAGGAAGTTCAAATTGAGGAGGAAAATCATAAGAATCTTGTGCAAGAGTTATCTGACTATAAAAAAGAAACAATTTTCAAGAAGAAAGAGCTGGCAAAATATATAAAAGAGATTGAACAATGTGAGAAAAGTCGCTGAAAAGAACATGGAGAGTATATAAAAATGTGAGTGCGATTTCTGTCAACTCTTACTTCTATTATATAGTTTCTGAAAAAATATAATTTCATTTTAATATTATATAGTTCTATTTTCTACTTTTCTACAAATTTTGAATTTAAGTAATTCAATTTGCAAGCAGGCCACCAAAAAGCCCAACCGTTTGTAGTTTAACTAAACGGAATCACAGGCCCAAATCAAGCAAACTCTTACTTTCATTTGTTGATTTTTTTTTTAAAAAAAATAGATGCAAGAGGGCTTCGACCTTTGAGTTTGTGTTGCATCTCTTGAACAGTTAAGACGGCTCTGGTTCTATTTATATGTATATAGAACATTTTGGTTTTGTACGTGATGATGAATTTAGTAGTTTTCTTGTGTTGTTGAGCCAATACGGTTTAGTGAAAAGATCACGAATTCCTTAGTATGTAGTTTCCTGCTTGTGTGATTTAATAACAACTACTGACATTACATTACATGTTGATACACATAAGATAATTTAATGTGTTTCTTTTGTTTTGAATTTTGAAGGTTCCAGAGTACCGTTACGCTTCTCGCTAAGAGCATACTTTCCCAATTCACCATCAAGTTGCTTTTGTTTCATCTTCATTGTAATCAGTAGCATGTTACATTTGTTTTATGATTGGAGAATGTTAGTAGTGAATACACTCTTGTAATGAATAGTTTACATTTTATTTTAATAAATGTTAATGATGATTTTTTTAGTAATTGCTTGGTGAATGATTCTAGCAATTGAAAGTTGATTTAATTAATTTATTTGTATTATAAATGAATGAAATTGAATTAAAATTATATAACTAGTATTTTCATTTGCAACAAAAATAGATTATGTATCTGCAACGGTTGAATCAGCAACAACTAATGTTGCATTTGCAATGATTTTTTTTCACATTTGACAACATTTTATTTCATTAGTGCAACAAAAATATTTAAAAATCAGCAACAGGATTGTAACCTTTAACATCAAATAAATTGAAGGATTGACAACAACTTATTTCCATCGGCAACAATATTTATTTCGAAACTGCAACGAATTTATTTGTTGCAAATAATTTTTTACCGATCTTTTTAACAACGAAAAATAAACTTTCGGCAATGCAATTTTCTATTGCCAAAAACGTATTTTCTTGTAGCGATCTTAGTCACGGTTAGCATTTAAGCCAACTAAATAACGGAACACTCCCTACGTGGATTCCAGAAATTCACCACCGAGAGAATCCTACTGGTTATGCAACTCATTTATTCACTAAAATCAATACAAAAATGAAAAAAACTACTACGTTTTTCATTTTGCAACAAACTCATCTGTAACTCTCTTAGCACTTATAGTTGCTAGTACACAATGACACAAATTAATAAACATGGTTTGTATATATAAATTATCAGAAGATGACTATAAAACACATCCAATTTTTATTTAAACGAACCTCACCCATCCCTGATGAGGCGCCAATAATAAGAACGACTTTCTCGGCGACATTTTCACTAGAATAAGATCGGTAGACATACGACAGGAACTTGAGAAAGAGGTAAACAGGTATGAAGCTTAAGAGAACATTAGTAGAAACATGAGGTACAAAACTGTTGAGAAGATTGTTGATTAGATCATTTCTTGAGAGAGTTGGAAGAGAAAGAAGAAAGGTGATGAAGCGGTTCATTTTGGTGAATGTGTTGTTGAGTGTAGAATGTGGTGGCAACTATTTAAGAAACCAACAAAGGCTCTAATTGCATACTTGGCTTGCTTTATAAATAGCTGCTGATATATTAATTATTTGCTCATCATTTTGAATTAGAATTTGCAATAATTGTTATTCATTGCGTAAATGTAAGATCATTCACGATTTTGTAAACTCAAAAATATAATTTCCTAGATTTCCGTAAAATGTTGTTGCATTTGTTATTTATTTTAATAGTTATACATGTTAACCGTGAATGACAATCTAACGATTCATATCCAAACTCAAAAAGATGTTTTTACATTTGTTATTTTTTTTAATAGTTATAAATGTTAACTGTTGGATGACAATCTAACGATTCATATCCAAACTCAAAAATATGTTTTTGCATTGGTTATTTTTTTTAATAGTTATACATGTTAACCGTTGGATTACAATCTAACGATTTATATCCAAACTCAAAAAGATGTTTTTGCATTTGTTATTTTTTTTAATAGTTATACATGTTAACCGTTGGATGACAATCTAACGGTTCATATACAAACTGAAAAAGATGTTTTTGCATTTGTTATTTTTTTTTAATAGTTATACATGTTAACCGTTGGATGACAATCTAACGATTCATATCCAAACTCAAAAAGATGTTTTTGCATTTGTTATTTTTTTTAATAGTTATACATGTTAACCGTTGGATGACAATCTAACGATTCATATCCAAACTCAAAAAGATGTTTTTGCATTTGTTATTTTTTTTAATAGTTATACATGTTAACCGTTGGATGACAATCTAACGATTCATATCCAAACTCAAAAAGATGTTTTTGCATTTGTTATTTTTTTTAATAGTTATACATGTTAACCATTAAGTTTGTATGTTTGAATTTCTTCTTCGTGAAGCATACCATTAAGGAGGAGTGTTAGAGTAGTAAAAATATATTACCCGGCATGACATGGATCTATAGTGGTTGCATTTTAGAGAGATAAAATGTGTATTTTAGTGGTAAAATGTTTTTTGCTTTTTCAGTTAGTTTAGACATAAACACTAATATTTAATTATGCTGAATTTTTTTGATTCATGTCCTGGTTTTTATATTTGCCACTGTTTAGATATTCATAATTAAGTCTTGAAACTGACTCCTTAGTCATCAATTTATAAATTGGTGGTATGATATTTTTAAACCTCCAATTAAATATAATAACATTTCGGAGGATATTTGTATTTTAATGGATCAAGTTAACTTTTTTTTTTAATCTTTTGTACCTTTGATTATTCATTTTCCCCCCTTTCTACCTTTGCTTCTTCAATTTTCTTTTTTTACCCTAGTTTATACGCTCTGTTGTAAGATATTATTGGACTATTGGGCTTGTACTTTATGGGCCCAAGTGGGCTTGTAACCCTACCCCTCTATCTATATAAAGAGGGTTAGGGGTCTTCTATTTGATGATTCATTCATACATTCTGATTAATAAAGTCTCCCTTATTGTTGTCTCTCATACCTCTCTCTATATCTATACATATCTCTATATATATCTATAACGAGCTAATATGTCACACAACACGTTATCAGCACTTTGCTATTGGAGATTGACTAATAAAACTATGAATCTGGCTACATATTATAAACCTTGAGGTTTATCCGCGTTTATTGGGTTATTGCTATATCGATCTTCTCCAAGTTACCAGGAGTCCGGTATATTTTTTTATATTGAACAACATGATAAAACTGTACGACATGATAATTTTTACAAATTTTTTTTAAAAAAAACTGTTAATAACATGAATCACTGCATGTTGACTGCCTTTGTTAACAACATGTATTCATGGAGTGTGTATATATTAAATCTCTGCCTTTGTTAACAACATGTATTCATGGAGTGTGTATATATTAAATCTCTGCCTTTGTTAACAACATGTATTCGTGGAGTGTGTTTATATTAACAATAAAACAGTATTCAGTCTATCAATCTGTGTATTAATAGAATTTGTTTTGATTGATTAAAACTGTAAATTCTCGTTTACGGCGAGTTGTAATAGGATTTGTATAAGCAGAGTAAATAATTGCATGTTAGTAGCTTGTTTTTTTTTTGGAAAAGAACTAATTTACTATTTCATGTCATATTCGGAATTGGACATGATTGTGTCAGTGCCTATTTGTATGGATGGAGTAAATCTTTGTTAACCTAGACTTAATTTCCTTTAAAAGGAAAAGCATATAGGTAAAAGATTCGTCATATCCCCATCACGATTAGCTAGATACAAAATTTCTACTACCTTGTTTACATTAATCTGTAATTCAATCAAATCCTTACATGATCATTTAGTTACCATATATAAAACGTGCATGTGTATTGTATAATGATAATTAAAATTTGCTCTCCCTGCATGTGATATGGTAAATTAGTAATTAAAATATACTGTTCCATGCATGTTGTAATTATCGTTAATTAGATCTTGCTATGTATATGATATGTAAATTTGCGAAATCATATATTTTCACATTTAAGTTGGAAAAATTATGAACCTTCCCCAACTAGGCTCACCTATTTGGATACGATGTCTAGGAAAGATATAGGCGGAAGTCGATATCCTAATGAGGTCGGGTTTTAAGTGGCATTCGTGCCCTCCACCCTCACCGTCTTTCCTGGTCGTTTTTCAAGTAGAGCTACCGAAAGGGGTTGACTAAATAATAATTTCCCCGAATGTGTTTATATAGTGATGTATGTTTCGCCGAATTGGTGTCTCTATATCGACCTGTCGTTCGATCAATGAGAACCTATTCACATTAAAAGCAAAACTATTTTTCGAACCTGTCGTTTCGAAATAAAGTTTATGCTTGTGCAAACCATAAACATATAAACCAGTCGTTTTATATGATAAATAATCCAGAACTCCCAAAACATGTTGGATGCCATCTATGATGAGAAAAATCGCAAAACATACTTGCGAAATGACTGTTTAGACGTTTATGTTATTCCGTCACCACATGTTAGTCACCCTGATGTGTGAGCATGTGATGCCCAATTTATTTTGGATGCCATCTTAGATGGGTAAAACACGAGTTTGTTGTTACCCTCATGATGAATGCGAAGGCGTTGATTTTATTCCGCCGCCACATTTGAGACGTGATGACGTCTATGGTGAACAAATGTCTGAAATTGACATAATGGAGCTATCCTTCACCAAAATACTAGCTTGGAAATTGTATTCCATAAGCAGTATCGTGAATTTATATTCACCATGTTCCTTTATCGCCCATCTGTTATTGGATAAGAAAATTACCCCGGTGAGTAGTTTTAATCCTATTGGGTCAATGGCGAATTGTTTGCCTGATATTAATGCTCTTCGTGTATATTTTTTTCCACGAATCGAGAACCGAGACAAGTGTTATTTGTTTCGAACTGTCGCGATACCGATGAATCGCCTAGCCAAGCGAGATTTTAGACAATCGTCAAAATCGAAAACCTATGGCTTCAAGACAGTAATTGAAAGGAACAATATGGCCCATTGTCACAAAGCAAGAGATCATGCTCAAGGAGGCAACTCTATGCTATAAAGACAAAGGTCATGCACGGTTACTCCTTAAATAGTTCAAAACTATTATAAAGGTGAAAAAACCGATGCTAATGTGGTTAAAGTTAATTGAAAGGAAACTCTTGAGACCCCCGATTTTGTGACTCAAATGAGTTTGATACCTTTCTTTATTGATTTTGATAAATCATTGAGCCATTTTTTCGCTCATCTGGATTATATTTTTCCATTTGGATTATGATTTTTCCATTTGGACATACTTTTGTATTATGATTTGCCTGTTTACGAAATTTCTCGAAATAATTTAAAGTGTTTTGAGCAAATTCCTTTGACAAATGTGACCAAACTTTAAATTATGAAATTTTAGGCAATACTTGTGGGGTAGTTGATTTTTTTTTGGAAATAGTGGGTAACAGTGTACCACATAATTTCACCAACTATTTGCCTAAAAGAGTACTCAGTGACAACGATTCTGGACCTGTCGTTCCAAAATCGAAATCTTTGGTAAAACCAAATTGATTTGTCAAATATGAGGTCTTATACTCATGTAGGTCCTGCCGTACCTTGTTGAGTTATAAAATATTCGAGAAAACCAGTGTTATCTGGTAATAGCTCATGAAAGAATTGAAATTTCTTTACATAGTCTCCATTCAGTACGACCAAAAGCGTATTTTAGAGGAGTTGAAATGTCTTTCAAGTGGTTGCTATCACATTCTTTAAAGCGTTTAAAGTTTCCTTATCATTTCGCCTGTCGTCGAATGATAAAGAATTTAAATGCTAAGACATGATTGTCTTTACTATCATTCGCCTGTCGTCGATTGATAAGAGCATTTTGATATTGTGGCATTGACCGGATTAGATATTCCCGGGTCAAAAGACGATGCTTGATTTATAATCGCATCGCATTTGGATTCTCTTTGAGGATATATTTCGTGATTAATCCGAAATTCATGCCACTAATGCTCACTTTGAAAGACTAGTATGTGTAAAGATCACGAAATGAACTCGTAGAATTCTTGTAAAGAATTGAAGGAGTTATTGTGGACTTATCCAACCATAAGACGGACCATAAATATAAATGGTTATGGTTGATGCATCAACAATATGGTCACATTTTAATATTGTCCACATAAATGCAGCATTTTCCAAACTTTTAGCCCTATCATTAAGTTGATGGCTCATGATCCGGATTATCCTGAAAAGTCTAGCCGACTTGATAATTCCGAAGAGTAATAATCGAAATTTCGATTTGAATTACTTGAGTTTGGAAATTGAAATTGAACATCCTGTCGATTATGTTCAGACCCAAATGGACTCACGGAAAGTTTGTTGATGCGACTGCAAATGATTGCACGCACATCTTGGTCTTGCGCACCAAGATTTATATTTCCGTGTGGGTTATGCTATTTTGCTGCATTGGTCCGTTATGAGGCCCATAGACACTCAAACACCATATGCGTACCAGCTGGTTACTGGTTATGAGCCAGAAGTCTCATAATAACGCGTGTTTAGAGTGATTAATTAATATTTTGATTGAGCCGTTCTAGCGTTCAAAATATGGACCTCTGAAGGGGACATAAGTCGATTATGAATCTCCTGCCTATCATTTGATAGAGTAACCTTGACAAGCGATCTCTTTACCGCATGATATGCGAAAGTGACATCGCTAAGACTGTTCTCCCCGTCGTTAGGGGGAGATTTGCACGTTACCGTTGATAAGGAACGACGTGAAGTAACGTGGCATAACCCACTCAGTCTTAGCTTGATCCCCAAAACTGTACTTAGTGATAAGTAAGTGCATAGACTCCCTCAAGTCTAACTAAATGCCAGACGCATTTAATGACTTTATGAGATGTCACGAGATCATTTATACCAGCTGCAAAATGCTTGCAAGGATAGACGTCCCTGTCGGACGCCGTGTTCCTGTCGTAACACGTTGCTTTGGCCGAACCCGCCAAGCAAAGGACGCTGCCGTCGGCCGTCAGTCTGTCGTCCTTCCTAAGATATGAGGAAGTTGACCGGTTCTTAATTCGTTCAGCCCCAGAGGTGGTGAACTGAAACTCGTTTGTCGCACGAGATTATAAAGGATCAAGGAGATGTGTGATTTCCTCCTCATCCTAAGAATCTCGAAATATCTGTCGATCATGATATCTTAGACGATATTGAAGCGAAACGAGACTGTCATTGATTACTTGTTCATATATTCGGTGACGACTGATAATATGAACAAATTATGACAGGGAACCATGTACCGTTGCCTGAAGTCAACGGAGAATAGACTGTACTAATGGAAACTTGTAATCCAAGTAGACTCCTTAGCGAAAGTGTGTTCGGACCTGTAGCTCCAACACCACCAATGTTAAACGAGTTCGTTTATTTGGTTATTCGTAAGGAAGAGTGATGAGAATAATGAGATTGTAGAATGCTCGCCTAGTAGCGCAAGGCTTCTCTCACACCTTGGAATTGATTACGAGATGGTTGATTTCTTCGTAATGGACATTATAACAGTCCTCTACTTTACCAGTTTAGTAGCTTCCGAAAAACTGAGTATGCAGCCATGAATGTGGTCATGGTTTTATCTCTATGGGGATTTAGACAAAGAGATATAAATGAAGGTCCCTGTGTGACTTCATGTGCTTAAATCAAGTAGTTCCTGACCACGGAATACGATCTCAATTAACTGAGACGTTCACTATATGGATTAATATAATCCGAGCGGATGTGGTATACCGCCTAAGTGAGTACTTGATTAGCTTGGGATACTTGAACAAGTATTATGCCCTTGCGTGTTTTATTACGCGATCCATTTTTTTGGATTTGCCTTCGAGATGAAGGATCTTGGGAAGACACGGTAGTGACTCGGCCTGATGATCGAGTCCCCTAAAGATTGAATCTAAGTCCATGATTCAGACTACACCCAGAAGGTGTTATGATATTTTAGTTATCATGACGCTAAGTCGTCAGATTCTCCCATGATCGTTCGATCACTAGACATTGATATAGACCCAGTCCGTCCCTGATGAGACGATGAAGAGATATTGAACCATGATGTTCATATTTAAGTACAATAAGCGTATCATTGTACTTGGTCTAATGTGCTAGGACGAACATCTCGTCTGCTGTGAATGGTATAGCTCGACACAGCATCGCGCTAACACGCTGCCATCGAAATGGCATAAAAGACATTTTCCCATTACCTCAAGGTAACTGTGGATGAGGGCGTGTCTTATCCCATTTTGCGTCATCGAGTGTATCTACCCCCTTCGGTACTCGAATTAACGCAACCCTTTTCGGTTATACCGATGCCGATTACTTATCAGATCCGCATAAGGGATATTCCTAACATGGTATGTGTTTGCCATTAGGAATAAGGCGATATCTTGGAGGTCTTGGAACGACTCCAAACGAATCACTCTGATCTACTCGTGCTCTATGAGACGACTAGAGAGTGTATATGGCTTCGAGCTCGTATTAGCCATATTTGAATTACATATGATCTGTCTCATGATTCAGATAAAACACTTGTCATAGAAGACAACTTGTTATCGATCAAGAGAGACATGACTACATTATGCTATTTAGCATTTCTCGTCGAAATAAATCTTCACATATGAAGTTTAAGAGCATCCTGTCGAATGCTCGTTTTATTCCACGTTATATTTTCTTGCATACAGTCATGTGCAAGTAAATGAAGCATCCAGTCGAATGCTCATACTCTTTCTTGAAATATGAAATCCTCGCACCCTGTCGTGTGCAAGTGAGGGGGAGCATCCAGGTGAATGCTTATTGCACTAATTACTACTTAGTCGAAATCTTCGCACCCTGTCGTGTGCAAGTGAGGGGGAGCATCCAGTCGCATGCTCGTGTACTCTTTTTGTCCTTAGACCAAGGTTTTTTCCCACTGGGTTTTCCTTGGCAAGGTTTTTAGCGAGACACGTTCCCATCTTATCTCACTTAAGATTGCCGAAATTAGGGGGAGTATCCTGTTGTATACTTCTTACCACTGTGTACTCTTTTGTCCTTCGACTAGAGATTTTTTCCCACTGGGTTTACTCTAGCAAGGTTTGGATGAGGCACATGTTTTGTGGTTGATCCCCTACTACTACCATTGTTGCACTCTTTTTCCTTCGATCAGAGATTTTCCCATTTGGATGAGGCACTCTTTTATTTTTATTTTTTGCACCTTACTTGCCAAATGCATCAAACAATTGAAAATTAAGGAAGGTACAAAATATAAAGAAAGGATATCTCTGAAATATACACATCGCCATTCTAAACCTCCTATTAAATATATTAACATTTGGGAGGATATTTGCATTTTACTGGATTATGTTGGATTTATTTATTTATTTTGGACATGCGTTTGCTCTTCTCTCTCTTTTTCCTATTTACCTACGTTTTTTAAATTTTATTTACCTTGTTCATTTTACGGTTATGGTTCATTTGAGGATTTATTGGGTCCTTTAGGTTTTGTATTCTTGTTTTGGTGGAGTTACGGTTTTTAGAATCCGATCTAGCTAAGATTGGTGTTAGTAGTTTGGCCAATTCTTATTAGGCGATGAAATGAATGGGTTTGTTTCGTATGAGAGATCCAATTGGACTTTTTATTATGTTAGGGTGGGGGTTAATATGTGCGCCTAGATGCTATCGGTTCAACATCTTGACTTTCAGAACCTAATTTCAATGATTTACGATGACTGTTTTCTTCGGACAAAAATTGAGGTCGGATTGGTGGATGAAGACATGTTTTGTCGTTAAACAATGAATCAATACTTTCGGAACGTTACTTGTTGTTGAGTGTGATCAACTATAGATTATGGTGCATTTTACAATTTATTTGGACTTTTATGCATTGCCTCTCGTTTTATGGTGTTATGATTTTTCGACTCCGACATGGCTACGATTGGTACTAGAAGTTTGGCCTATCTGTATAGGCGACAGAGAGTTTGGGATTCTATTGGTATGGCAAGAGCCGGTTGGACTTTTGGTTGATTTGAGGTTAGGATTAAAATGTGTGTCTAGATGCTAACGGTTTATCGTTTTGACTCTTGATACGCCAACTATTTATTTTGTTGTTTTCTTTAAGCTAAAATCATGGCCGGATAGGGGAATGATGAAATGTTCTCTGTAATGATGAAATGATATTACGAGTATTTGTTTATTGTAAAGTGTGATTAATCATTTGTGTAATTTATTTAAGATAGATCATTTTATAGTTAGTTTATAGTTTTATTAATTTGCTTTCAAACACTATTGCGACATGATTTTTTGTTGTTATATGTTTGTAATCGATGAGGAGTTGGTCTTGATTTTCTTAGCCTGTGAGCCCCCTTCTTACATATCAATATACGGTTACTTTTAACTTTCAAAAAAAAGAAAATGAAAAAAAATGAACAAGCGAAGATAAAAAAAGATAAATAAAAATCCAACATAATGCATTAAAATAAAAATATCCTCCCAAATGTAAGTATACTTAATAGGAGGTTTAGAAATAATATACCACCAATTTCTGATGACTTAGGAGTAAGTTTCAGTGACTATACTCCCTTGTTTTATTTTCTTACAACTTGGATCTGGACATTGTATTTTGTTAGCATTTTGTGGGGGTTTTCATCCCTATTTTATTAACTTTTAATAAAATGGGGTTTTTTTTCCACCAAATTATATATAAAAAATGAGTAGCAAATATGATTATATGAAGAGTATGATATAATGCAAATAATTCAGCATAAGTATTTGTATTACACCGAAAACATTAAAAATTTAAAATACACACTTTCTCTCTCTAAAATGCAACCATCAGAGATCGATGTTGGGCCACCATTACCGTGGCCACTGGTGGTCCTCATGAAACTCTAGGAAGCTATGACGAGCAACAAAGGGCCTTTGTCAGCTTTGTAAACCCACTCCGTCTCGCTATAAATACCGAAAATAGAACAATGAATACATATATATATATATATATATGCATGCCTACAACCGGTTTCTTATGCTATTTTTCACCATGTTCTTTTGGCTCATTTGTATGACAAGGAAGAAGTTCAGACACTAAGACATGTGCCTGACAAACTTGTAAAGGGGAAGGAAATGAGATAATTTCACTTTAGTGTCATGCGTTTTGCCTGTTTTTTAGTTTAGTGTAATAGGTTTCGAAAATATTGATTTAGTGTACTCAACTTAACATATTTTTTGATTTATTGACATCCGTTTACAAAATTTTGATTTATTTACCTCAGTTAATTAAAAAATTGATTTGATGACCCTACTTAACTTTATAAGTTTTAAACAATTATAATTCAGCCCATATAATTTAGAATTTAATAGATTAGCCACTGATTTGTTGAAAGAGACAAAATTAACTCTTTATTTTTTTTTAAATTACACGTTTTCAAATAAACAAATTTTCTTTTGAAAGAATATTTTTTAAATATTTTTTTTCCAAATAAAGTGTGTGTTTCTTTTAAAACAAAAGTAAAAAATTTTGTATTGGGAAAATTTTCAATTTTTAATTATGTTATAATATATAATATGCTTTTCAAAGTATATTTTTATTTAATATTTTAGTAAAAGATGTGAAATATATTGATTAACTTTTTAAAAGAACTACTAGTTTTTATAAACACTACTGGTAAAATTTTATTCTTTTTTGAAATAATTTATTCTCTAAGAAATTTGTTTAATATATTATTCTCTTTTCAAAATATTTCAAAATTTCAAAACAAGAGCTTGCTTTCTCCAAGGGAAGAATTTCTTGAAGAAAAAAAAGTCATCAAATTCGTTTTTTTCTCTATTTTAAAATTTCTCATAAGTAAATAATTTTTAAAAAATATTTTGAGACATAATTTTATCCGTAAAAATGAAAAAAATTCAGTATTATTATCGAAAAAATATATTTTGTTTTAATAGAAACTCCCACTTTATTGGAAAAAATATATGTTTTTTTTATAAAAAAAATTAAAAAAAGTTGTTGATTTGGAAAAATGTCTTTTAAATTTTTTGTGAAAGAGCTAATTTTGTCACTTTCAGCAATTCAATGACTAGTTTATCAATTTTTAAACTATGTGGGCTGAATTATAATTTTTAATAACTTATAAGTTAAGTTAGTTTCCAAATCATTTTTTTTACATAAATTTCATCTCGTACAGAAAGTCATGACCCATATTTTTTTACATAAATTTCAGTTCTTTTTAGACTTTGAGATACCTTTATTAGACCACAGCAATGAATTTATCGCTAAAAGACATGTGAGCTAAATTTATTCCCATCAATTTACCGAAATAATCCCAAATTTTTTTAGCAACTCGACGCATGCTAAATAAATTATTAGTGTCTTCGATACATTTATTCCAGTTTTTTGGGTTTGAGCTTATTTCAAACGATTTGCCTTCTTATATTGTGTTATTACTTTTAAGATGCCAAAAGCTTTTGCCTTCTACTAATGCCAAATCCATTCATATGGCAATACAATGTATAGCAAAAACTAGAGGTCTTTAAAAACGAGGAACAACCTATATTGAATTAAAAAATATCCAAAAAAAAACTGGATTCAAAATAAATATTGTTTAAGATTGTTTAACTTATTACAATATAATATATATTGGTTTAAAAAGAAAGAGCAGATAGAAGTTTTTTGAATATTTCAGGAAGCATTAGTTTTTAAAAATAAGTAGTTGGTTTTTGATTTATTAATAAGTGTATGGATAAAATGCTATTATAAGGAGTTCTGTTTTCACATCTTGCGTATAATTTCTCTTTCAAACCAACTTTTAAAGGACATATATTTTTAGTGACATGTTGTCTTTGTTTCTTCATCTTTCGTTTGGCAAGACAAGCATGACATCAAACGAAAAGGTTACAACTGGTCTTGATCACTATATCAATCCTATAGGCTAGACCAAAGAACTTACAAGACCAAATTACAAAACTTTGCTAATTATGATAAGTTTGGGAAAAAATACATTTACTGTGTTGTACTATCTTCTGTTAACGATTTACATATCATACTATGAGAATTAACAATTGAGGTACTCATCTATCAAAATGTTCACAATTCTGGTGTCCGCCGTTAACTTAATTGGATGAGATTTGCTTTCATTTTTTATTTTGGTCATATTCTTTGTAATTTGTATAAATTTAATCATGTTTTGTTAAAAAGTTACAATTTACAATATTCATGCTAAAACACATAAAGATGCACACATATTAAATATCTCAATTTAAAAAAAACATATTCTTTGACTAAATTTTATTTGAAAAAAATTATTTTTCTTAAAATCCATTTTTTAATAAAAAAAAACATAACACTTTCTTTAAAACGAAAATAACGTGAGTTTTAGAAGTGAGTTGGGAAAAAACTATTTCAGACAACATTATTATTCGAATACTTATGGAAAAACGACAGAAAATTTGTTATTTTTTTTAAAAATTATTTAAATAGAAAATATTTTTTAAGTATTTATAATTTAATTTGTATACACAAACATCGTTTATATAGGAAGAAAATATTAATCTAGAATTTATATTATTTGAAATAATATATATACATATGCATAATATTATATGTATTTATACATGTATATATATGAACGTGTATACACATACATACATAGATATGTGTATGTTTGTGTGTGTGTTAATATATATATAATGAATATGTATTTATGAATTTATACTAAAATGAGACATTTCAGAAAATTCGGGGTTAGCAATATGTCCAAATTGAAAATTCAAACTAACTTACATGCATTTCAATTAACGGCAGTAACTAAATTGTGAATGTTTTGATAGTTGAGTAACTCAATTGTTAATTATCATAATCTGCTGCCTAAATCCTTAACAGCAGATCGTACAGTACACTAAATGTATTTTTTTCCAATAAGTTTGAAATAGACTTAATTGTTCTTTGCACTATCACACCTACACATGCATGTTTATTTCTAAACCAATTTAATTACTTTACGAAGATATGATTTACACGTACCTATGTATAGTTTTTTTAATTTATAAGGTTATAACAAGTCAAGTCAAGTAAGTAAAATTGAGAAACGTGCACATAGACGAATATGCAGCCTTATGTAGGTCTTACGCTGCTATAGCAAAGAGCCGTGTGAGTAATTGGTTGACACTATGACATGTTAAATGGTTTGCATGTACAAGTAATATGGACATATTTTAACATGAAAATCAATATTAGTACTTAATTAATTACCTATACAAGAACAATTTCAAATCAGCCAAAAAAAGCAAAAAGTTTATTCGCCATAATGCTTGTAATTATAAGTTCCTTTCACATTCTTTATCCGTCTTTGTGCTCTAATTTTTCTTTATATATACTTCTCTGTGTTGATCACTTTTTTATTTCATTTAAACATTATATATATATAAAAAAAGAGTTAAGAGTGCAAAAGATGACATCGTCTAGAAAAAACCTGAGGGTTTGGTGGTTGATGATGACATATTATTGCAAAAAAAGCACAGTAAGATGTGTAAGCAAATTGGATGTGAGGCTAAAATAGCCATAAATGGTAAAGATGCTGTTGATTTGTTTCAAGCGGGGAACAAATTTGACCTGGTGCTTATGGACATGGAAATGCCCATAATGGATGGTCCCACATCAACAAAGAAGCTCCGGGATATGGGAATCGATACCATAATTATTGGTGTAAGTTCTGAAGATGAAGAGTCTAAGAAAAATGCATTCAAAACTACTGGACTAACTGAATTTCATAACAAGCCATTGAAAATGGATACTATCAAAGCGATTGTCGAGAAAATTAACAAAAAAGATTGATCGAGTTGGTTTTATTTCATTTGTTAGTTCTTCGATTATCCAACATGTCTCTTTAAGTTAAAAATAATTGTATCATCTCTTTGTTGAGTTTTTCTTTACATTTCAATTATTGTTTGTGAAAATTTGCCGAGTTTTGATAAAAAAAAATTAATAATGAATATATATATATATATATATATATGTGTGTGTGTGTGTGTATGTGTGAAACGTTTATGTGGTTCTATACATTCTACTCATACTAAAACCTCTATAAATTAATATTGTTGTAACCATGAATTTTTTAATTCCGATATTAATTAATCGATAAATTAATATTTTATTATTTAAAGAGGTTATTATCGATTTAATAAAATATACTCTTTAACAACATCAAACTGATGCTATATTTTTAAGAATGCTCGTTTAACTCGTTAGTAAATGCAAATACACCACTTCACTAACTAATATATAAATTTTGCTACATCTTAAAATGTGTAGCAAACTAGTAATAAACATTATTTACATTAAACTATCGATCATTGATTATTAAATAAAAAAATACATAATTTTCAAAAATCCACATTCTCAACTTTTATTTAAAATTTGGTATATATGTAGTTTCATTGAACATCAAAGTTAAAAACAAAGAATAAAAACAAGTAGCATCATGTATCATACGTTCCTAAGTTTAAAAGAGATTATAACCATGAGTTTTTAATAATTAAGTCTCAAATTATGTACCAAATGATCATTTTAACTAAAATTAAAATTTAAAAAGAAACAAACCACTATTAGAGCTATATTTTACCAAGTTATCCTAGTAATGTTTGTCATTTGAATATTTTTTTATTTATGATTTTGCGGGGACCAATAATTTATATAGAGACTTTTCAAAATTTATTATCTTATTAATTTATTAAGGTTAGTGATTTTTTTACATAGGTGCAAATCAGTACAGGAGAAAAATATTATTTTAGAAAGTTTATTAATTTACCGAGTATTAATTTGTAGATGTTCTAGTGTATATATTGCAATAGGAGAGGCTCGATTATATTATTGTACAAATATTTTTTACAAAAAAATGTGAGAAGATTTATCGTCATTTTGACGTATAAAATTAGCCATGAGAAATGATATGGAAAGCAAAACTTTTTTGTTGCTTAACTTATTGTGAAAGAAATTCTGTAATTGTTCATCGCAAGGTGAGAAGAAAATAATTATTAAATGATCTTATTATTGAGGGTACTGTTCCCGAATGATTAGTGTGGGATTTTTTTATGGATTAGTAAGGATGGGTAAAAAATCCGCAAACCCGCCCCGTAACCCAATCCGTGCGGATTGGGGCAGGTTGGGTGTCAAAAAAAGTTAAATCTGCCCCGCCACAATCCGTAAAAAAATTCGTGGGTTGGGTTAGGGTTGGAGTTTCCAAACCGCGGGTTAATCCACCCCAACCCGTTTCAATCCACATATATATATATATACTAGCGCACGCCGCCCACGCGATGCGTGGTGTAACGGGTAGATGTGTAAATTGTTGTGAAATATTAAACAAAAATATTTAGCAACACAAACTCAATTTTACAAAAAAAAAAACAGTTATAATCATAAACATAACAGGAAGAGTAATACATGTGAGGAGGAGGAGAGATAGTACAGAGAATAGAGATAGAGCAGTTATTTTTTTGCTTTATTCAAATAGTAATTGATATCCTATTTTGAATTTTGAAAGTGATTGGTTTCTTTTAGCAGTTACATTTTTTTTTTTTTTGGTTTTTGAATTTCTAACCTATATGTAATTTTTTAAACTATCAATAGTTTTTTGTAATTAGTTGTTTCAAGGCTTCATAAGGCCTCTACACATATATTAATAGTATATATATATATACATATATATATATATAAATATAAATATAAATATAAATTTTCTCAAAATCTTTTTTAATAAGAGTTTCTATATTATAATAGTATTGATTTAAGAAAAATTATATATATAGACAAAAAATCTTTGGATTGTCCAAACTTAAGTTTAATGATTCGATTGATATATTGTCTTATAAATTCAATGTATTATCTCGTACTTACAAAAAGAAGAAATTTTTAATCTGGGTCTAGGTAGTATGGGTGGTTAATTTATTTTTAAAAACTTTATTTGTAATTGGAGTATAGCCAAATATGAAGTTATATAAAGTTATTACGAAATCTGTAGCTATTGAACTTGTGGATTCAATTAGCTATTGAACTTTATTTTGATTATGTTGATGAAGAATAATTTGTTTTGTTTTGTTTTGTTTTAGCTTTGTTACTTGTTCCGAACATTCTAAACGTATTTTGGTTGACTTTTAGTTTATATTTTTATTTGAAAGATTTATTTTTTTTAAAATATTTAGGTAAATTATGCGAAATAATGAAAAATTAATGACTAAAATAAAAATTCAAGAAACAACCCGCACCCAATCCGCCCCGCTTGATAATGGGTTGGGTTGGGTTGGGGTTTTAATTATAATGGGTTGGGTTGGGTTGTGATTTGAATTTCACTAATCCGCCCCAATCCGTCCCGCCATTTATTTTACGGGGCGGGTTAGGATTGCGACCAATCCGCCTCAATCCGCCCCGTGCCCACCCCTAATTAGTATGAATTAGCATTAAGTGCTTAACATCGTAATCAACATTAATGTATAAATGATAACAATGCCATTTATTGCCCATTTAGTGCTTAGGTGAATTTATAAAGGCCTATAACATTGACTGGTTTTTTTTTAAAATAATTTAAAAAGAAAGATTTTTTTTATTAAAGACAAACTTAATCTTGTTTATAATTAGTACTTGATTATACGGATTAAATACTTTTATTGAGCAAGTCTAGTATAGTTTTCTTCTTCTTTTGGAACATTATCTTTTACAAAGTCAGAGTGGGAATTTAACTAATGTGAAAATTTTAGGAAATTAAAAATTGAATCACTTAACATTTAATTCACTACATTTACTGGCTTAACAAGCTCCACTAAATCTGACCGAAAGTGGTTGGTCCAAGTATTTGGTACCCGAGTATATCACGGTCACCATCAGAGTTCGAACCCGTGCGCCTGCGAAGCAGGGTTACTCCAAAATAGGGTTATTAATTATCAAAAAAAAAAAAAAAACGCCACTAAATCTCTCTTAATTAGTGCCTCTGTGCACACACCGTGTATCTTTTTCCATTATTAATTAATGGCATTGATGTTTCGATAGATAGCTATAACTTATGTCTTAAAACAGTAATTGTAATAATCAGGTAGATACTCGTAAATACAGTATTGCCAAAAATCACAATCTCCACCATACCTTCTTCTTACCCTTTCAATAAACTCTTAGATTATATCTATTTTCACACAGATTCTGGCCAAACCTGGCCTAAAAAGCATAGAGGTAGCTTCATCTACTTTTAAAGATACCCCAAAAGATTTAGATATAGAGAAAATACTCAATATATTTTAAAGATTAATAGGTAATTTTGGTAGAGAAATCCAAACAGCGGCGACATGAGTTTCAAAATCCGGGTCGAAATCATAGGTGCATTTGAAAACTCTCATAAGACCCTGTTTTATATAACAAATGTTCTTAACCCATATTCTAGTAAAATCATATTTATGAAAACAGCGAATTAGAATATGCTTAGAATCTAAAATACCTATGTTATAAGCAGCCTTTAGGTCTAATTTACTGAAAAGCTTCCTTATAATTTCTATATCCGCCTTACTGTGAGTGAATTTATCCACAATGGTATATTTAAACGGTTTCGAGAGAGCTTTAACGTCTTTCATAGATAATTTAATAAGAGGTTCACCTTTGTATGTACAAACTTCTTTTAGGTCGATTTTCTGATTTTTTGGTAGAGAACTAACAATGGATGCGAAAGATTTTGTTGGAGGAGGGTCGAGGGACATTAGGTGAACGTTTTTTGTATTCATAGGAGTTTTATCTCGCTCCGGCGAAGAGGCAGCCATGCAGCCGTCAATCGCCTAGAGAGAGAAAGTATTAGGGTTTTTCCTTCTTTCATCCAGCAGAATCATGAAAAGGGTATAAATTAAAGTCTAGTATATACTACAAGTATTTTAGGACGGTTGCGATTCAAACAAAATTGTGCATTCCCACCCTTCATGTTTTTAGTGCACTAGCAAGGAGGTCCATGGCATGTACGGGTCGGTTTATCTATTTATAAAAAGTAAGAATGTTCAGTCTTCGCCTTTTCTCTTATCAAGATGGAATAGAAGTATAGCACTTCGTTTGTGCAGAAATCTAACCGTTAAGCATGAAGACTAACTCGTCGAACGTATTATTACGATTACAAAGATGAATTTCACAGAAACACCACAAAGAATGTCCAAATTTGAAATCCTTATCTGTGTACATCCCAGAAGGGACATTGCTCAAGGCATAAAGTACCTAAGTTATACAAAGAAATTGTAGGGCTTGAGTTCTTTTACTTGTGTTCATAAAATACAGGATTGCTCGCTAATCTTGGTGTCATCCATACAGTTCAACCTCCAACCTTCACAAAAAAATAAAGACATACTATGAATCACTGAATCTTGGCACGTCGACTCTCAAAATAAAGCAAGATGGTTTGCGGTAAGCGTCTGAAACATTTTTGTATGTCATAATTGTAATTCTATTTCCATGAGTGAAAAGAAATGGTGAAGTTATAGATAGAACTTATGACGGAGTAGTATATGTAACATAGTTTGAAGTTGTTTTCAGCTTTCCATTATAGCAGCTTGCATCGGAAACAATGTACTTTAATACAGTATTAGAAAGAAAGAATTCAGACTTTTTTTTAATAGCATCTACTCAGAGAAAAACATGGTTGATAGAATATTTAGAATGAAACTTACAAGTTGAAAAGCGGAGGGTGACGAAAAACTTATATGGGATGTCACCACTGGCTATGTCTCTGATAATAATTCCTTAATTTGTTGGAGTTACACATAAACCATAGAAATATATGTCAAAGATCAAACGGATACTGAAACATAACACCTCAAAAGGAATAAGAGCAAAGCCAGGGAGAACACAAATTAATCTCAAGTATTTCCAGCCTAACCAAGTGGATATTAAGCTCAAGTAAACACTTCTGTGACATAAAAAAATTGGAAATCCAAACACAAGGATTTTAGCTCGAACAACAACTAAAAGAATACAAGTAAATAGAGCTTGAAATCAACTCGCATTTCTAATACTTCACGAATAAACCAAGTCGCTAATATAAAACGGACGCGAACTGAATTCAAAATGCACTCAAATATCAGATCCTGACAACATAACCAACCGATGCCCAACATCGTAAAATAGATATAAAAAATTAGCTCATAAGGAAAAAAACTAAGGTAATTATCTTTAAACACACACAAAAAACAAAAAAACATCTCAATTCAGCTACCATGGCCTACCACATTACATCAAATAAGTTATGCGAATGTTTATGAAGTGTTCCTCTATTAGGGTTTCTTTTAAAATATTATAATAGGCCTTGGATCAGAAAGCAAATGAGACATCCAAATCAGAAGGAATGAAAAAGCCCATGCCTGGAACTGAGAGCCAATAGGGGATCACACGACTGAATAACACGTGCAACGGCACGTGATAAACAAAACATAAATTGAAACACTTGTAAAACTCAATAAAATACTACAATTTCTATAAAATACTTCTCAATGTTATTGCATAAACAAACCATTACAAAGTCAACTTTCAATTACAACTCATGCTCAAAAAATTAACGAGCTAACCGAAAGATACTAGCAGCGGAAAACTATACTTAAACTCCTATGAGGTCTGTCTGTTATCGACTTTTCCATTGATCCAAAAATTTCGAACGATACAGAAAAATTAACTACAATTACAAATTTATTGGTTTAATTTTTTTTTGTAATATGACTATGAACTACACAGTAACATTTATTTATAAAATATTGTAATAGTACCTTAAATATATAATTAATTAATGAAGAAGTTAAAGAGTAAGTTAATTTTAATTATATAAAGAGCAAAAAATAACCAAAAGATTCGAACTAGTGAACTTGTTGACACAAAAAGTTTATGTTTGCCCTTTGTTACAGTATATATTTTGGTTTAAAAAGAGAGAAAGTAGATAGAAGTTTTTTGAATATTTCAGGAGCATTAGTTTTTGAAATAAGTAGTTTCGCCAACGTTTTTTTTAGGACAACATAAATTTTAAAAAAAATAGCAAAACACGCGCGGTGCACTGTCCATCATGTCTGTCAAACTCCTAGGGGAATCTTTATAGATTTGAATTTCTTCGGCCATGACTTTTCCATTTTTGAAGAAGTGGTCCGCACAAATGTTTACTTCACAAGATTTGAATTTCTTCGGCCATGACTTTTCCATTTCCATTTTAGCATAAATTTTATATCAGTAACTAGTCCAAAGAAAAATTTAGGAGTGTCTCCTCCGTGATGAGATTTATAAATAAGCCTCTAGATAAAAAGATATTAGGAGTCCTATTTGCATACCTGCATATATATAATTTCTCTTTTAAACCAATTTTTAAAGGACATATATATTTATAGTGACTAAATGTTGGCTTTGTTTAGCAGGACAAGCATGACATTAAACGAAAAGGTTACAATTGGTCTTGATCACTTTAGCAACTGTCCTATAGGCGAGACCATGCAAGTTACATTGCTAATTATGATAAGTTTGAAATATACTTAAGAATTGTTCTTTGCACTATTACACCTACACATGCATGTTTATTCCTAAATTAATTAATGATATACTTTATGAAGATATGATTTACACGTACCTAGCTATATGATTTTTTAATTTATAAGTTATAACCAATCAAGTAAGGAAATTTGAAAAAATCGAAAAAAGTGCACATAGACGAATATGCATCTTTAGGTAGGTCTTACAGTTCTGTCCATTTAATACACTTGGTTCCAACTGGTGGTTGCAACCTCACTTGGAACCTAACTGCAAAACTGCAACTAGAACAGCGGATAGGAATTTCAATTGGTATCAGAGCTTTACACTAGACCTTACTTAGTGTGGATCCTGTGTTCTAGTAAAAATGGACTTAATGAGGGAAGGAAACGCTTTCAACAAACCTCCATTGCTTGAAGGATGAGTAAAGTATGGAGTATGGAAGATAAGAATGAGGTCTTTCATCAAACAGAACATGCATGGAAAACTGTGATGTATGGATGGGAGGCTCCAACTAGCATTGATAGTGAAGGAGAACTGGTTTTTATACCTGAAGACAGATGGTCTGCTGATGAAGACAGAAAATCAAGTGCCAACTCAACAGCCATAAACTTGATTTTTGCTGGTGTAACTCTCAGTGTATTCAGGTATATCTCTCACTGTGAAACTGCCAAAGAGGCATGGGATATTTTGCAAGTTACTTTTGAAGGAACTACCAAAGTAAAAGCTTTCAAACTTCAACAGTTAACTACTCAATTTGAAAACCTAAGAATGGAGGAAGATGAAAACATTGAACAATTTAATGGTAGAATCTGCCACATTGCTCATCAAGCTGGAACCTTAGGTGAAAAATACAGTGATGCTAAACTTGTTAAGAAAACTCTTAGGTCACTTCCAGAAAGGTTTGAAATAAAAGTTACTGCTATTGAAGAATCAACAGACTTAGATAATCTTAAAATTGAAGAACTTATAGGAAATCTAAGCACTCATGAGCTGAAATTTTTTAAATATAAAAGACCAGAAAAGGGAATAGCATTTCAGGCTAAGAAATCTGAACCTAATGTCTGTGATAAAATAAGTGATGAAGAACAGCTAGCTTTATTTGCTAAAAAGGTTTTCAAAAAGTTTTACAAGAGAAAAGAGGATGATACTGGTTCCTCTAAAAACTTTCAGAAAAGGGATAACCAATTTAAGACAGAATCCAGGTTCAATAATAACTCTACAGGAAAGTGGAATTCTAAAGAGAAGGATAACAAAGAGTAGAAGCCTAAAGAGAATTCAGTGTAGAGAATGTAGAGGCTTTGGTCATATTCAGGCTGAGTGTGCTAATACTTTAAAAAGGAACAAAAATGCCTATATAACCACTCATAGTGATAGTGATTCTGAGAGCAACAGTGATGAAGAGGATGATTCTAATTTTGTTAATTTTATGGGAATAATCACTGAAAAAGAACCTACTTATGAAAGTGACTGTGAACATGTTTCAACCATAGTTACAACCACTCTTAAAACCTACAGCAGTGATGAGGAAGAACCTTCTGATGAAGACATTTCTCAGCAATATCTTGTTCTTTATGAAAAGTATAAATGTCTGAGTAAAAAATCCTTCATCATAAGCAAACTTAATGTTAATCTAAAGGATGAGGTTAAAAGTCTTACTGAGAAGCTGAACTTACAACTGGCTGAACTTACTGAAACTAAAAAGAAAATAAAACTGATGAATGTTTCTGCTTCAGAAAAATTAGATGACATGCTGTCATATTCTAGAGGATCTAAAGATATCAGTGGTTTAGATTACTATGGTGGTAAAAGTACAGGAAAAACTACCTTTATTGAAGCTGTTGCTAGAGCTAAAACTCATGATTTTGACAATAAGGTTAGAAGCTCAGTTGCAACCAGATTTGCAACCAGGAACAAAACTCAGGTTTTTGTAGAAAAGGTTAGAAGCTCAGTTATAACCAAAGTTGCAACCATGAATAAACTGAATAGCTTTAGGGATAAAAATAACTTTAGGTTGAAGCTGTGTAATTTCTGCAAGAAACCTGGTCATTCTGAAATCCATTGTTATTTAAAAAGAAACATAAAGTATATTTCTCAGAAAACTTGGTTGGCTTCTGTCAATAAAAATTTGAAATGGGTCTGGAAAGTTAAAGAAAAAGCTACCTTAATTGCTAACAACAAAGCTGTCATTAACTCCTTGAATGTTGTTACCTCTAATGATTGGTATTTTGATCGTGGTTGCTCTAAGCACATGACAGGTACTGCAAGTCTCTTAAAAAATGTCACCATTCTTACTGGAAACACTGTTGTGTTTGGAGGTGGAGATACAGGTAAAATTGTTGGTAAAGGTACCTTAAACAAACCTGGAATGCCTGTTATTGAGGATGTTTTTCTTGTAGATGGTCTAAAAGCTAATCTTATAAGTATCAGTCAACTCTGTGATAACAAAATGATTGTTAAATTTGACAAAGAAATGTGTCTAATTACTAATCTTAACAATGATTTAATCATGACTGGAGTTAGATCAACCAACAGCTGCTATGTGTTTGAAAAAGCTGAAAAAGAATTGCCTCAAAGTAGGTGTAATCAATCCATTACTAATAATGTGGATATTTGGCATAAAAGGCTTGGGCATGTGAATTACAAAACTTTAGATAAGCTTGTTAAAAATGAATTGATAAGAGGAATTCCTAAACTAAGTGCTAAAACTCAAAGTGTCTGTGGTGACTGTACTATAGGTAAACAAACCAAAAGTATTCACAAAAGTATAAGTCAAATCTACACTAAGAGAGTCCTAGAACTTCTTCATATTGACTTGATGGGGCCTATGCAAACTGCTAGTATAGGTGGTAAGAAGTACATTCTGGTAGTTGTAGATGACTTCTCTAGATACTCTTGGGTAGTGTTCTTAAAGGATAAAACTGAAACTTTTGAACTATTCAAAACTTTGTGCTTAAAACTTCAACTTGAAAAAGGTTCAACCAGTGGTAATATTGCTAGGGTTAGAAGTGATCATGGAACAGAATTTGAGAACAGTAAGTTTAGAGAATTCTGCAACTCCTTAGGTATAAGTCATGAGTTCTCTGCTCCTAAGACTCCACAACAAAATGGCATAGTTGAAAGGAAAAATAGAACCATTCAGGAAATGGCTAGAGTCATGCTTAACTCAAAAAAACTTGCCAACAGATTTTGGGCTGAAGCTGTTAATACTGCCTGTCATATAGTTAATAGAGTTTATATTACTAAAGGCACTTCCATGACAGCTTATGAAATATGGAAAGGTAGAAAACCCAATGTTAAGTATTTTCAAGTCTTTGGGTGTGTCTGTTACATTCTCAGAGATAGAGAGCATCTTGGTAAATTTGACTCTAAAAGTGATAAAGGGATCTTTCTTGGTTATGCTCAAAATAGTAGAGCATTTAGAGTTTTCAATCAAAGAACCAACTGTGTTATGGAATCTTATAATGTGTTATTTGATGACCTAAAAACTGTTGATGAGATTACAGGTGATAATGAACAGCCTGAGATTGCAGAAAAAGAGAAAGAAGAAACTCAACAAACTGGAAGTCCCATAGTGGTTGGAAGTCCAGTTGCAACTGAAGTTACAACCGAGATTGGAACTGAGGTTAGAACTGAGGTTGGAACCGAAGTTGAAACTCAGAATTCAATAGAATCAGAAGAAGAAGGATCTGCTATGCCAACAACAAGCAAGCCACGCTATGTAAGGACTCAGAAAAATCACTCTCTTGACAATGTCATAGGAGAAGTTGCTTCAGGTATGAAAACCAGAGGTAAAATAACTAATGTTGTTCACTTTGCTTGTTATATTTCTCAGTTAGAACCTAAGAATATAAAAGAAGCTTTAGAAGATAGTGACTGGATTATAGCTATGCAAGATGAGTTGCACCAATTTGAGAGAAATGATGTATGAACTTTAGTACCCAGACCTTCTAATAAAAATGTTATAGGGACTAAATGGATTTTTAGAAATAAAAGTGATGAGGCTGGAGTGATTATCAGGAATAAAGCTAGGTTGGTAGCTCAGGGTTATACACAAATTGAGGGAATTGACTTTGATGAAACATTTGCTCCTGTAGCTAGAATTGAATCCATTAGAATGCTATTATCTCTTGCATGTCTGTATGATTTTAAACTGTTTCAACTTGACATAAAGAGTGCTTTTCTGAATGGTGTGATTAATGAAGAGGTTTATGTCTGTCAACCTAAGGGATTTGAAGATCCTAACTTTCCTGAACATGTTTGTTTGCTGAAAAAGGCCTTGTATGGTCTTAAGCAAGCTCCTACAGCTTGGTATGATAGATTAACCAAGTTTTTGCTTGAAAAAGGTTTTAACAGAGGGGGAGTTGATAAAACTCTGTTTACCAAGAAAACTACAAAGGATATTATAATTGCTCAAATCTATGTTGATGACATTGTTTTTGGCTCTACTTCTAATAAGAGAATAGAAGAATTCATTTTAGATATGAAGAATGAATTTGAAATGAGTGGTGGAGGTGAACTAACTTACTTTCTAGGATTGCAAGTTAAACAGAATGAGAAAGGCATTTTTCTATGCCAAAGTAAGTATGCAGACAATCTTGTTAAGAAGTTTGGTCTGGGTGAGAGTAAAGAGAAGAGAACCCCTATGAGTACTACTCTTAAACTGTCTAAAAATGATAAAGGAAAAAGTGTCTGTCCCAGTTTTTATAGATCCATGATTGGAAGTTTGCTTTATTTGACTGCTAGTAGACCAGACCTTTGCTTAAGTGTAGGAGTTTGTGCCAGATATCAGGCAAATCCTTTAGAACCCCATCTTCTAGCTGTCAAAAGAATTCTAAGGTATGTAAAAGGAACACTTCACCTAGGCCTATGGTATTCTAAAGATACAAACCATTTTCTAAGTGGCTATTGTGATGCTGATTGGGTAGGAAACATAGATGATAGAAAGAGTACTTCTGGTGGTTGTTTTTATTTTGGAAACAACCTTGTTTCTTGGTTCAGTAAAAAGCAAAATTGCATACCTTTATCTACTGCTGAGGCAGAATATGTTGCAGCTGGAAGTGGATGCACTCAACTTATTTGGATGAAACAGATGTTAACTGATTATAATGTTAAACAAGAAATATTAACTTTGTTTTGTGATAACAAAAGTGCTATAGATTTAGCTAAAAATCCAGTTCAACATTCCAGAACCAAACATATTGATCTAAGGCATCATTTTATTAGAGAACTAGTTGAAGAAAAGAGCTTAATTTTAGAACATGTTTCAACTGAAAGACAATTAGCAGATATTTTCACAAAGCCCCTTGATACAAACAAGTTTGAATCATTAAGAAGTGACATAGGGCTATGTCATTATCAATCTAATTAAATATTCTTGCTAAATATGTCTGTATTGAGTACCTTAAATAATTTTTATTTCTAATGTTAAGTCTTAATTGAGCTATGATGTTTTTGGTGTCTCAAAAACAGATGTGAGGTAACTTGTTCTTGAAAACCTCTCTGGTAATAGAGTTGCAAGCACAAAGTGCAATTTTGTAAGATGGTTGCAAGTTCAGTTGCAACCTCAGTTGAAACCTCATACTCTCAATAACTGGTTAGAAGTTCAGTTACAACTTCAGTTGAAACCTCGTGTTAAAAATACAGGTTGCAAGCTCAGTTGCAACATCAGTTGAAACCTCAGTCTATTCTATAACTGCCAAGACAAAGTCTTGTTATTTTTGACATCACTTATACTCTTTCCTTGCTGAGGTCATCAAACTAGTTTTTGTGTAGAAATAAAAACGGATTTGCTCAATTTAAGCTCCTAAAATTTAATCTTTATTAGAGTTATTCTTTGATAAACATATTTTCTTGAGTAAATTGCTAGGTTTTTTTTGTTCTCCTAAAAGTTAGATATCTGTTTAATTGTTCTTTATCTTGAATCAAGTCAAATTTCCTTAATAAGCTTCAACTTTTGAATTTTCAAATTTTGGATAAATCTGTTTTGCAAAAGGAATGTTTATCTGCTTAATTGGCGGAGTTTATCGTTCCTTCGTGATCTTGCTGTGATTTTTAAAAAAATCTGTTGATAAGATATTTCCTATTTTTAAGCCAAAATCTGTTTGTTAATTGATTTGCATGTATCTCTTTCCAATTACAAAAAGATATGGACTTTATTGCTATTTATACAAACTTCTTTTCTCTATCCCAAATCAATTACATTCTACAGAATTACTCTCTCTCTCTTCACTGTAAAACCCTAGGCTCTCTGTAAAAAACTCAGTGCAATGTTCTAAGTACGGTTACAACCCCCAGTTGCAACCATGTCTAATAACCCCAGTTCTGATGATGATTGTACTCTAAGGGATTTCATATCCAAATCCCCCACCAGTCATAGCTCTAAGGCTAAGGTAAGTGAGTCTTCTTCTCCTAAGACACATAGGACTAAAAAGCGTGCTAGGAGGAATTTTATTAATGATCCCATTATTGCTAAGTTTGAGTATGTTCAAAGATTCAATGAAGTTGATCCTAAGTTCTGGAATAGAAGAACCTATAGGAGATTTAGGGCTTTTTCTAGTAAAGAAATACACTGTGAAAGAAAGCTTAATTTGGTAAGTTATCCACACATTCAAGTGTATGTTGAGAAGCTGTTGCATGCTGTTGGTTTAGGAAAAACAATTACTTATGCTGATTCCTTTCTCCCTGCTGTTGTTAAAGAATTCTATGCTAATCTAAGTAGCATTGTGTTTGAAGAGGGAAATCCTGCTTATGGGAGAGTTTTTCTGAGAGGTCATACTTTGGATTTTACCCCTAAACTTATCAATGATTTCCTAGATACACCAAATTCTTCTGTTGAAGATGTTAATTATGACATGGAGGTTATTGCTTTGGTTCTAACTGGAAAGAACAATAGATTTGATGGCAATTCCATCAAAACTTCCTCTCTCACTCTTTGTGCAGCTGTTTTGCATAAAATAGCCAGGTTTAACTGGACTCCAACCAAACATCCTTCCAAAGTAAGCAAAGATATGGCCACTTTTCTCTATAAAATCATGTCTTCCAGGCCTATCAACTTTGGACATCATATCTTCAATCTCATAAGAGAATTTAGTGACACAGATTCTACTTCCATTCTGCTTCCTTTCCCCTGCCTAATATCTGATATCATTGAAGGTGAGGATGATAGTTCTAGTGATGATTGTTTCTCTATAAGCAGTGGAGATGAGCATGAAGAGGTTGTAAGGGACAGACCCCTAAGAGAAAAACCACCCCAGTCAAACATACCTCGTAACTAATTTGTCAGGCTTGTGACAAATAGGGGGACTAAGAGAAAGTTTATTATGTGTTTCTGTTTTGTTTTCAGTTTTCAAGACTTTATTCTGTTTAATATTTCAGTTTCAAGACCTTATTTCTGTTTCCAGTTTTAAATGTATTGAGACAATTCTGTGCCTGTTTGGCTTTAATAATTTTGCAAGTTCTTTCTTAAATAAGCTTGTTGAAGTTGAATGTCTTTAGACTTGAAACAGGTCTGAAAACATACTCTGTGCATATAAATTATGCTTATGTGATATGCCTGCAATTCTAATTTCCAGGGGGAGCTAAAATAGATACCTCAAAAGTATTGACACAATACAAATGCTGTATTGATTTTGCAGGTGGATTTATGTGGTTTATAAACTTAGTTGATTTGTCAAAACCAATGACAAAGGGGGAGATTGTTAGAACCAGATTTCTGGTCTACATATTGTTTATTGTCTATTGGTTCTCACTTAATAAATCCTAACTGTTGTTTAGAACTAAGATAGTATTGACAGGTTTCAAGTACCAGTTGCAACCTCAGTTACAACCTACTAAGTCAGTAGTAACAGGTTTCAAGTACCAGTTACAACCTCAGTTACAACCTACTAAGTCAATAGTACCAGGTTTCAAGTACCAGTTGCAACCTAAGTTGCAACCTCAGTTGCAACCTGCTGTTCAGCAGTACACTGTCTAGTTCTGTAAATCTGCGTACCTATTCTTTAATGATTATTATTTGTTTAAAGTTATGCAGGATATATTCTCATATCATTCTAAAGATCTAAAATGCGTTTATTGAGAATATCAAAGTGGTAAGGAAAGATTTCCTAAAAAGATATAAAGAGATTAGTTATGTTTCCTTTACATTAACAATTCTATATCTTTATTCTTATACAAATCTTTATCACTTGTTTCAATCTTTGTTCCTTATCTATATTCAGTATAATTCGTTTAAAGATTGAATGTAATATGGAGTTAGGTGTTTCATATATATATGGAAAGATATTATCTCTAAAATATATTATCTTTATATGTTTCCTAGTTATAGGAAAAGACTAACTCCTACTTTCAAGCTAGTTATTTTAACAGGTATTAATTTATGAAGATTGATGTCAATCCTACAAAAGGCAGACGTGCAATATGGAGAGATTGAAGCCAATCAAAAGAAGTCAAAAGCAAGAAGATTGTTTTTACTTATAAATAGTTGATAACTTAGCTTGTAAAAAGGTGTGTGTTCTAAACTATAAAGAACCCATTCTTGAGAGGATACACGTGAGCTTTTAAAAAGAAAACAATGGTGGGATGCCATTGATTTATACGTGATAGTTATAGAGTAGGAGCAATATAGAGATAGGCAGAAAAACCTAAAGGGATTCTGAGAGTTTTTCATTAAGACTTGAGTCCTATATTGTAAGCTTTTTATAATATCATAATCTGGGTAAGTGCCCCGGAGACGTAGCCTAGTTAGGTGAACTCCGTTGTTAAATGTGCTTGTGTTCACTTTGAGTACATTTAACATTTTACAGTTCTGTCCATTTAATACACTTGGTTCCAACTGGTGGTTGTAACCTCACTTGGAACCTAACTGCAAAACTGCAACTAGAACAGCGGATAGGAATTTCAGTCTTGATCACTTTAGCAACTGTCCTATAGGCGAGACCATGCAAGTTACATTGCTAATTATGATAAGTTTGAAATATACTTAAGAATTGTTCTTTGCACTATTACACCTATACATGCATGTTTATTCCTAAATTAATTAATGATATACTTGATGAAGATATGATTTACACGTACCTAGCTATATGGTTTTTTAATTTATAAGTTATAACCAATCAAGTAAGGAAATTTGAAAAAATCGAAAAAAGTGCACATAGACGAATATGCATCTTTAGGTAGGTCTTACGCTACTATAGCAAAGAGTCTTGGGAGTAATTAATTGACATCATGACATATTAAATGCTTGGCCGGTACAAGTAATATGGACATATTTTAACATGAAAATTAGTAGTACAATACCTAATTAGTTACCTATACAGGAAAAGTACCAAATAAGCCCGAAAAAGCAAAAAAGTTTATTGGCCTTAATGCTTGCAATTATAAATTCCTTCCACATTATCACTTTTTTTTATTATTTCATTTGAATCATTATACAAAAAAAGAGTTTAGAGTGCAAAAGATGACATCATCTAGCAAAAATCTGAGGGTGTTGGTTGTTGATGATTTCATAGCATGGCAAAAAACACACAGTAGCATGTGTAAGAGTATTGGGTGTGAGACTAAAATAGCCAGAAATGGTAAAGAAGCAGTCGATTTGTTTCAAGATGGGAACAAATTTGACTTGGTGATCATGGATATAGAAATGCCCATCATGGATGGTCCCACAGCAACAAAGAAGCTCCGGGATATGGGAATCGATACCATGATCGTGGGTGTAATTAGTTCTAGTGATAGAGAGTCTGAGATAAGTGCATTCAAAGCTGCTGGACTAAATGAATTTCACGTTAAGCCATTGAAAATGCAAACTCTCACAGCAATTATCGAGCAAGTCAACAAAAAAGAT
Organism: Primula vulgaris; assembly: GCA_963920805.1. NCBI lineage: Eukaryota > Viridiplantae > Streptophyta > Magnoliopsida > Ericales > Primulaceae > Primula > Primula vulgaris. Next base: position 35,098,710 of record OY987214.1, on the reverse strand, counting down.
TGATCGAATAGATTTTCATTAATTTGTAGATCTGCGATTTCCGAACGTGTCTGTTTCAAATTAAAAATAATTGTATGAGCTATTTATTGAGTATCCGTTTTCCATTCACCTTTACATATTTGCTGAATTTGTGATATTTGAGTAAAGTTTGTGATAAGCTCAAAAGTGAAGATTTTTAGTCGTTGAATGAATGCAAGTTTGTAAGAAATTTAAATTAGAACAGTTTTTCACATTTTGCTGAGTTTTGATTAAAAAAAAATATTAATAATAAAAAATATATGCAAAACGTTTATGTGGTTCCGTACAATCTAGTTATATATAGCATTCCGAGTCTCGATTATAATGTACAAGCGCTTTAAAAAAAACAATGAGTATATTTATCGTCCTCCTGGGGTAAAAAATTAGCCATGAGAAATTGTGTTATGGAAAGTAAAACTTTTTGTTGCATAACTTATTTGTGAAAGAAATTTTTTAATTGTTCATCTCAAGGTTACAAGAATATTTTGTACCAATCAGACCGCTTCAGTTAGTCAAATGATAAATAATTATTAACCGATCCAATAATTGGGTGACTCTGGGGCATTGTCTAAAAATGATTAGCGTAAGAACTTTTATGGATTAATTGTTATAAATTAGCATCAAGTGCTTAACACCGTAATCAACACTAATATTGTATAAATGATAACAATGTGAATAATTGGCCATTTAGTGCTTCTAATTACATGAGGTGATTTTATAAAGGCTCATAACATTGACTGTTTTTTCTCGTAAATAATTTTCAAATTCAAGTTCGCCATTACAGGTATGAGAGGGAATCATAATTTACCATCGATTTTCTTCTTTTTGTACAGGACTGCATATTTGTTTTTATAAATTTCAATTGTATATTTTTCTCATAGAGTTGCTCTATATAAATCACCTAAGGGTTGGGAAAACAGAGAAAATATAGACGAGAAACAGATAACTTATGAGAAATAACAGACTAGCTTTACACCATTTTTCATAACTAATCAATTCATAATATAATATAATATTGAGAGAGAACTCTCTACATATAGTCTCAAAAAAGACTAATAAATTAAATAATAAAATATCAAATATGTCTTAACTAAATAATGTAATTGTTAGGACCAGATTTCTGGCTCATATACTATTTGTTGTCTATTGGTTTAAACTAAATAATCCTAATTGTATCTTAAGAATTGAAACAGCCTTTGGTTTCAAGTAATGTTGCAACCTTAGTTGCAACCACAGTTCCAACCTGCTGTTCTGCAGGATTCTGTTCAGTTCTTTAATTCTGCATTACTATTTTTTAATGATGATTATTTGTTTTAAAGTATGCAGGATACATTCTCATATGTTCTTAAAGATTCAGTTTATGTATATTGAGAATATTAAAGTGATAAGAATGATGTTTCCTAAAAGTTATAAGGAGATTAGTTTGTAAAAGATATGTTTAATTTAAACTAGGCAATATATATATCTATTCTTATGCAAATCTTTATCACTTGTTTCAATCTTTGTTCTTTATCAAAATCAGTATAATACGTTTAAGATTGAATGAAATATGGGGTTAATGTTCCATATATATATTTAGAAATATTTTATCTCCAAAAGATACTATCTTATATGTTACTTGTTTAAGAAATAGATTAACTCCTATTTCCAAGCTACTTATTAACACGTACTATCTTATGAAGATTGAAGTCAATCCTACGCTGAGGTATCTTGTGCAATATGGAAAGATTGAAGCCAATCAAAATAGTCAAAAGCAATCATCAAAGATCTTGAAGAAAGAAGATTGTTTTTACTTCTTTATATAGTTGATAACTATGCTTGTAAAAAGGTGTGTGTTCTAAATTATAAAGAACTCATTCTTGAGAGAATACACAGTGAGTTTTAAAAGAAAACAATGGTGGGATGCCATTTATTTTTAAGTGATAATTATAAAGTAGGAGTAATATAGAGATAGGCAGAAAAACCTAGAGGGAGTCTGAGAGTTTTTTATTAAGACTTGAATCCTATATTGTAAGCTTTTATAATATCATAATCTGGGTGAGTGCCCCGGAGACGTAGCCCAGTTGGATGAACTCCGTTGTTAAATGTGTGTGTGAATTAATTCAAGTACATTTAACTTTATTGTTCTGTCCATCAATATACTTAGGTTTCAACTTCACTTGGAACCTAACTGCAAAACTGTAACTAGAACAGCGGATAGGAATTTCAATTGGTATCAGAGCTTCACACTAGATCTTACTTAGTGTGGATCCTGTGTTCTGGTAAAAATGGACTTGATGAGGGAAGGAAACGCGTTCAACAAACCACCATTGCTTGAAGGAGGAGTCAACAAACCACCATTATTAAAGCTCTTATTAAAGCTGAAACTCATGTTTTTGACAATAAGATTAGAAGTACAGTTGCAACCAAGAAAAAACTGAATAGCTTTGAGGATAAATCTACTTTTAGGTTAAAACTGTGTAACTTTTGTAAAAGACCCGGTCATTCAGAAATCCAGTGTTATTTAAAAAGGAACAGGAAGTATATTTCTTAGAAAAACTGGTTGGCTTCATGCTATCAAAAGATGAACTGGGTCTGGAAAGTTAAAAGAAAATCTACCTTAATTGCCAATAACAAAGCTGATATTACTTCTTTAAATGTTGTTACTTCTAATTATTGGTATTTTGACAGTGGTTGTTCTAAGCACATGACAGGTACTGCAAGTTCTCTAAAAAATGTCATTAACCTTACAGGAAACACTGTTGTGTTTGGAGGTGGAGATACAGGTAAAATTATTGGAAAAGGAACCTTAAACAAACCTGGAATGCCTGATATTAATGATGTATTTCTTGCAGATGGTCTAAAAGTCAATCTTATCAGCATTAGTCAACTGTGTGACAACAAGATGATTGTAAAGTTTAACAAAGATAAGTGTCTAATTACTGATCTTAATAATGATTTGGTCATGACAGGAGTTAGATCAGCAAATAGCTGCTATGTTTTTGAAAAAGCTGAAAAAGAATTGCCTCAGAATAGGTGCAATCAAGCTATTACTAATAATGTTGATATTTGGCATACAAGGCTTGGTCATGTGAACTATAAAACCTTGGATAAGCTTGTTAAAGAAGAATTGATAAGAGGTATTCCCAAACTTAGTTCTAAAACCCAAGGTGTTTGTGGTGATTGTGCAATAGGTAAACAAACAAAGAGTATTCACAAGAGTGCAAGTCAAATCTACACTAAGAGAGTCCTAGAACTTCTTCATATTGACTTAATGAGTTCTATACAAACTGCAAGTATAGGTGGTAAGAAGTATATTTTGGTAGTTGTAGATGATTTCTCTAGATACTCTTGGGTAGTGTTTTTAAGGGATAAATCTGAAACTTTTGAACTCTTTAAAACTATGTGCTTGAAACTGCAACTTGAAAAAGGTTCCACCATTGGTAAAATGTTAGGGTCAGAAGTGATCATGGAACTGAATTTGAAAACAGCAAGTTTAGAGAGATTTACAACTCCTTAGGTATAAGTCATGAGTTTTCTGCACCAAAGACTCCACAGCAAAATGACATAGTTGAAAGAAAGAATAGAACTATTCAGGAAATGGCTAGAGTCATGCTTAATTCTAAGAATCTTGCCAAAAGATTTTGGGCTGAAGCTGTTAACACTGCATGTCATATTGTTAATAGGGTCTATATTACAAAATGTACTACAATGACTGCTTATGAAATATGGAAAGGTAGAAAACGTAATGTCAAGTACTTTCAAGTATTTGGGTGTGTTTGTTACATTCTTAAAGATAGAGAGCATCTTGGAAAATTTGATTCTAAGAGTGACAAAGGGATCTTTCTTGGTTATTCTCAAAACAGTAGAGCTTTTAGAGTCTTTAATCTGAGAACAAATTGTGTCATGGAATCATATAATGTGATATTTGATGACTTAAAAGATGTTGATGAGATTACAGGTGATGATGAAGAGTCTGGAATTACAGAAAAAGAGACAGGAGAAATTTAGCAAACAGACAGTCCAATAGTGGTTGGAATTCCAGTTGCAAACGAGGTTGAAACCCAGAATACAACAGAGTCTCAAGAAGAAGAAGAAGGATCTCCTATTCAAACTACTAGCAAGCCTCGCTATGTAAGAACTCAGAAAAATCATTCTCTTGACAATGTCATAGGAGAAGTCACTTCAGGTATGAAAACCAGAGGTAAAAGAAATAATGTTGTCCACTTTGTTTGTAACATTTCTCCGTTAGAACCTAAGAATATAAAATAAGTTTTGGAAGATAGTGAATGTATTTTAGCTATGCAATGAACTGTCTCAATTTGAGAGGAATGATGTATGGACTTTATTATCCAAATCTTCTAATAAAAATGTTATAGGGACTAAATGGATCTTTAGGAATAAAAGTAATGAAGATGGAGTCATTATTAGGAATAAAGCCAGACTTGTAGCTCAAGGTTACACTCAAATAGAAGGAATAGATTTTGATAAAACTTTTGCTCCTGTAGCAAGAATAAAATCTATTAGAATGCTCCTATCACTTGCTTGCTTATATGATTTTAAGCTGTTTCAACTTGATATTAAAAATGCCTTCTTAAATGGTATTATTCAAGAAGAAGTCTATGTGAGTCAACCCGAACGATTTGAAGATCCAAAATTCCGAGTCTCGATTATAATGTAGAAGCGCTTTAAAAAAAACAATGAGTATATTTATCGTCCTCCTGGGGTAAAAAATTAGCCATGAGAAATTGTGTTATGGAAAGTAAAACTTTTTGTTGCATAACTTATTTGTGAAAGAAATTCTTTAATTGTTCATCTCAAGGTTACAAGAATATTTTGTACCAATCAGACCGCTTCAGTTAGTCAAATGATAAATAATTATTAACCGATCCAATAATTGGGTGACTCTGGGTCATTGTCTAAAAATGATTAGCGTAAGAACTTTTATGGATTAATTGTTATAAATTAGCATCAAGTGCTTAACACCGTAATCAACACTAATATTGTATAAATGATAACAATGTGAATAATTGGCCATTCAGTGCTTCTAATTACATGAGGTGATTTTATAAAGCCCATAACATTGACTGTTTTTTCTCGTAAATAATTTTCAAATTCAAGTTCACCATTGCAGGTATGAGAGGGAATCATAATTTACCATCGATTTTCTTCTTTTTGTACAGGACTGCGTATTTGTTTTAATAAATTTCAATCGTATATTTTTCTCATAGAGTTGTTCTATATAAAGCCCGTAAGCGTTGGGGAAATTTAAACGAAAAACATAAAAAATATATACGAGAATTAGAAAACTTAGGAGAGATAACAGACTAGCTTTACACCATTTTTCATAACTAATCAATTCATACTAGAATATTGAGAGAGAACTCTCTATATATAGTCTTAAAAAGGACTAATAAATTAAATAATAAAATATCAAATAGGTCTAACTAAATAATGTAATTACCGAAAAGAACCGTTCTTATCATTCCATCCCCCTTAAGATCAAGCTTGTCCTCAAGGTTGTGGTTAAGCGCATGGTTGCACCCTCTTACTCGATCTGACGACAACCCGACAACAGTCATCTCTCCTTTTAAGCGTAGCCTATCACGATCAAATAGAAACCCATTCAAACTCTTCCAACCACCAAACACATGTTCCTCTAAATTTTTAGCATTCGACCGAACCAACAATCCCAAAATAATATATCGAAACCACACTTCCAACTAATTTTGCCCTCTAAAGATGTTTTCAAACCGATTTTGTGATTGCCCACAAAACCCGTAAAACCATTCAAACCACGATAATAAATTTCAAGAAAACTCGAACAAGTCATAATTGCATAAACAGTATCAATCAAAACACTCAAATAATCCAGCAAACAACCAATATAAAACGGTTTCACATCCACATCCTTAATCAGGTCAACCATTAAACAATGAGCATAAAAACCTTCCGAACACAAAAAATGAGTCATTCTCCGAAAATCATACCTCACAAGTCGTTCATCAGAAATTAGTAAATTTTATGTCAAAATCTCCGTAACTGTCTCGTGTATCTTTTCACTGAGTTTCTTAAAATTTGAACACTTTTTACTTAACACAAAAATTATTTTATTCGGACTGGTCCATTCTGTCCAGTTTGGACAGTACTGTTCATTGAACTTTGAAAATTCATAGCTAATTCCTTTTTATCCAAACGTTGCGATTTCAGCATGCAAACGTCCCTACACAAATAGTCTATCTTCCCACCAAAGTTTGTCTTAATCCAATACCATTTGCTAGGCAAAACAATTAATTTTCTAAACGACATCGTAGCTGTCATAATAGAAAAAACTGCACACAACCCAAACTTTAAAAGGTCATAACTCGGTCGGTATTGATCCAGATGCATAGATTTTTGTGTTCACGCGACCATATACCAGTAGTCTACCAACCCACAAAATTTCAACCAATTTGAAATCTGTTTGCTATAACAATTAATTATTTTTTCAAACAGCTGTCTAGGTGTCCAAGCAGAAAAAAATCTGATCCGCAGTGTCGATTTAAAAAATTCATATCTCATTAACTATATAGCCAAACAAGGCAAATCTTGTTTCCTAACCTCTATGTATGTCTGATATATCTTTCCACCAATTGTCAGAATTTTTAGACACTTTCGACTCGACCAATAATTAAAATATTTCATACTAGTGAACCAATTTATCGAGTTTAGACCATAAAATAATTTCATACCAATTAATCCACGATTCATGCAGTTCTCAAATAACAAATCTACAAATAATATTAGATGACCATTGCTAATTAAATATAGGTGCCTATGGCAGCGGAAAACGGTAAGTTGGCACCTAAAAGATGTAACATCTAGCTTATGGTTTTTGTCGAACAGCTTAAATGCAGCTATAATTACAAAACTTTCTACTTCGTTCGGAGTTTCCGAAGATGGATGTGGCTTTGTTGGCGCCGGATGTGATAGTACCAGAGGCGCCACACATGGTGGTGGTGACATCGGATGAAAAGCATCCCATAAACAATTATCGATCAAGTCCTCATATTCATGTGAGTTTACATCTAACTCGTTTTGACCATCGGATTCTGATGCGATGTCCTGCTCATCATCACTGCCTTAGATATTTTCCCACTCACTAATGATACCTCTTACTTCCTCGTTTTTGTTCATTAAATCCATCCCAAAGTAGTCGTTTAGCCTTTTAAGAACATCTAGTATGGTGGTGGTATCGCAAATAATTTCCTCCACGATATATATATAACCACAATCCGAATCTTTTTGTTTGTGACTTCAATTTTTTCATAATTTTTGATATTTTCCATAGATATTAGATAGAATTGGATGAAAAAAAATGAAATAGGGTTCCCACGAGGTGTAGAAAAGACCTGCTCTAGATACCAATGATAAAACCCGTAAGGGTTGGAAAAATTTAGACGAGCAACAGAGAAAACATATATGAGAAACAAATAACTTAGGAGAGATAACAGACTATGATTACACCATTTTTATAACTAATCAATTCATACTATAATACTGAGAGACAACTCTCTACATATAGTCTCAAAAATGACTAACAAATTAAATAATAAAATATTAAATAGGTCTAACTAAATAATGTAATAACCGAAAAGAACTGTTCTTTTCATTCTAGTGAAAGTCAAGAGCTTTTTTCAATATTTTAGAAAACTAGATTTGAAGCTCTTCAAAGCTCAATTTTTTAGTGGGACTTGTGAGCATATTAAGAGTTAGAGTTAGACATTTGTCATGAGAGAGAACACCTCGTGATAGCATATTTTCTCAAAGAAACAAAACAGAATCCAAAATGTCCGTCGTATAGATTATGCATGGTTGCAGCAGACTCTTTTCTCTTTGAAAGCTAGGTTTATAGAGGTAGCACTCCAAACCATTTTACTCCAAAACCATTTTACTCTAACAAGTGGCAAGGAAGTGGTAGTGGTGGTGTTGGTGTGATAGGTTTTGTGTCTGCAAGTTCTGGTGGTGGAGAGAGTAAAACTGATGATGAGGCTGGTGGTTCTGATCAGGGGACCGGAGGCAACACAAGGGCCTCTGCAGCATGAAACATGCAAGGTTGGTTGCGTTCAGGGAAGGAACTAAATAGGTACAGTCGAGTGCTACAGCTCCATTTTTGAAAAAAATGTATGAAAAAATAGATTTTTCCTATATATTTTGATCAAAACTTGTAAATTTTAACGTTTCAGTTCCCAATTACATAAAATAACTTCATATAACGCATACATTTTTTTATATAGAAAACCAGTCTCTCTATTTCGCAATCCTGGTTCCGTCACTTGTTGCATTGTACATATAGCATGTGTAGCGGTTGTAGCAAGAATTAAGATGGTTTGGTTGCATTGTATATATAGCAAATGTAGTAGAAGTGGCAAGTGACTTTTGTAATGGATCCTTATGAAATGAGTCTGAATCATCTGTCACCTATTCTCCGTCTATTTCGTGCTCCCTTATCTTTTTAACCCAAACTCCGTGAACCAGCAGGTGACGTGGGGTAGGGCGGTGCATGGCATGCAGCTCACGTGCCGACTTAGTCTATTTTTTCAATATATTGTCGAATCATTACCAGTGATCCCTAATTACTAATCATTTAGAACTTAAAAGGCAAATCCCAAGCTAAACCAGTGGGCATCAGATTAATCAGACTGATTATGGAATAAGATTTTCAGAGGCCGAGCATATATTACATTACAAAAATAAGCCATCATATTACCAGGGTCGAAAACTTTTAAATTCTCCGATTTTCATTTCAAACTGATAATTAAATATGCAAGTATACAGTTCAACTGAAATGAAATTTGCCAAAAGCATAACCAGTCTAACAGACTATGTCAACAAAATAGCAATCACAACGATTAATACCTTTATTTCTATAAACCAGACAACTTGATAAATAGCAAAACTCACATGGATTATCTTTTTAATCTTTTTGAATTTCGGGGCTGTGGATCGTCTCTGGGTAGAGAATCCTGCTAGCACCCGTAAAGTCGAGCATCTTCTTGATAGGAGCTTGTTTCGGAGACTCCTCGTGGCTAGCTTGGTAAAATAACTTGAAACTCCACTCTAGAACTTCCGGGCATAACATTTTCCATTCGATACCAAGCTGGCTCTGTTATGTATCTCTCTCCTCTGCATGTGCCGTTCACCATCGCCTTCGCACACGCTTCTACTCTTTCCACTGGAATGAACCCGACTTGGACCTATTGAAAGACCACTTCTAGTTACCATTGCATAGGCCCATACAGACACTGGTTATAGTTGACATTAAAATCTTCAAACACCTAGGAAACAACCAAATCGGGCTCTCACGGAACGATAACTTGGATCATTTTTGAACTTTTGACCACCTTTTTTTCCAGTCAGTTGTTACTGTGAGCAATCAATATAGCAATTGAGCAAACATGAAAATAGATTGTAGCATATGAGCACTATGGTTCTAATTAGTTCTTATGCACTTAATTAGCGTTTTTGGTAAAGTTTACTCCCTTGTTGTTAGAATCTTTTCGAATTCCAACCTTGTGCACTAGACTCTGAAAAGTCCGATTTTGTATATTAAAACAAAAACTCTCTGTCAAGTTACTACAGTACATCAGTTTTGTGTCCTTAACGAACACGAATTTCAGTTTTGTACAAATTGAATGATTTTACAATCAGAAGACAAAAATATTCCTAAGATTGAAGAATCATAAATTTGACTGGCAAAGAACAAAGTTTACGGCAGCCCGCAAACCTAACCAGCAAGCATATCTAATTCACTGTATAAAATGAAAAATCAATAGCTGAGGATACAAAATTAAAATTATTTCATAGTATAAGTCCAGAAAAAGATAATTACCCCCTCATAATTATTGTAAAAAAAAAAAAAAAAAAAAACTACCACTCTCTGCTTTCACCTGTTTCGGGTAACAACTACCACTTTCTTATGAATGGGAGGGTAGAGTACCAAAACATAGGAGTTGGCCAGAGGAGGGGGGGGCAATGCAGGATACGGGCTTCAACGAACAGTGATCGACCACGGGGCATGGCAAAGGAAAAGCTGGCTATCTAACGAAGCACATTAAATTTCTACTTATTAGTCTTTCTTAAAAAAATCAATCATTTAATAAAACTTATCATAAACTCATAAAACTTATCATAAACTCTTAAGTGTTAGATTAAGTTATAAAGAGATTTACTAATTAGTAACTAACCATAAATAAACTATATGCATTTAAGTTATGGATTATGTTTAAACGATGTCTCGGGGCATTTGTTAGCCAAACCGTAACTTTTTACCAAATGACACGTACTATTATTCAGATACAGAGCTCAAATTTAGAGGATAAACACTATCAGAAAACGCAGCATTACCGACAGTCAAAAACAGTCGCCAACTTGTAAAAACAGTCGGAAAAATATACCGGCGACTGAACGCAGTTGGTGAATTGCTTGTCGGTAAAAATAACGACAAAATTATATAGTCGACGATAAATAACGACTAAAAATCGGTCGGTGAAATTAACGACTGAATATAGTAGTCGCTACAAAGTAACGATTGAAAAACAGTCGAGAAGTGCAGTTCCTGAGAATGATTTAAAAATATCATTATTTAATCAGCGACCATATATTCAGTGAAAAAAAACCTATTCAACGACTATACAGAGCAGTCGGTAAAATTTGTAAGGAAAAATTATTATTTTATTCAACTACCATTTATAACAGTCGGTAATTATTAATAAATATATGTTTGTTTAATCAACGACCAGCATTTAACAGTCGGTATGTGTTTTACACAATAATATTATTATTTTAATTTAAATCATTTGAACGTAAATTGTACCGGATATTGTTCTATTTCCGCTTCTACAACATTTTCATGTATCAACAGTCAGTTTTTACAAACAATAAAAATAGAATAGAACACGGATCATATATTCATATCATCGAAATAATTAAAAGTTGAACATATCTAGTATTCGAGAATGCTAATATTACATAGTACTACACAAACAATATACAGCTTAAAAGAGACAGAACCGATAGTCAGACTAAAAATGACAGAACCGCAAGCCATAGTACTACACAAATTATTTAAATAGGGTAACCAAACTATGAACATCATTGGTAATTGATAAAAGGAAGACATAAAGCTAGGGCTGACTCATGATTGTTTTTCCAGACTTTTGGATAGCCACTAATTCTGCCAAACTTGGGCTATCCCTCGAGTTAGTCTAGCAGTACCGTGCCTCGAGTTGGCTCAAAATTATTTTTATATATGATACGTGTATAAATGTGATCAATGTAGTTGATCCAAGTGTTTGATATCTAATTATACCATTCTGAGAAACATGGTTTAAATCTTAATACAACTAATTAGGTTGATGCCAAATGAGGATTGATATTACTGAAAAAGAACATACAAGTTTTCGTGTTCTTTTTCTTCATTTTATTAGTAAGTTTTGTTCCCATATATTACATAAATTCTAGAAATTTTAAGCCCCAAGGTCTATCAGTATCAAGAAAAAAAGAAGCATACACAGGTTTCCCAGTGTCTATAATGCGGCTCTATTTATTGCATTTACCCCCTCACTCCTATTACATACTACTTACATTGCTGCTGATATTTGATATACTCGTGGTCATTGCTGATATACTTGTTGGCATTTGGCGATTATTGCTTTTTCTCATAAAAACTGAGATGGTTGTGTATAGGTGTGCCTCAGTTTTTAAACTAGCGCCATTGTTTGTTAAACAACGTGTCAATGTCATATTCAACGTTCCTAGATCAGTTTGTATATGTGATCCCATTTATGCAATCAACCAGTTTTTCGGATTGTAACATACTCCATATAAATACGTACTGCAGAACTTATTATGATATGAAATTCTTCCGAATATAGTCACAGATTCTCTAGTGCAGGGTGATGTAGAGTCAATTGCATCTTAGAATCCAAAAGAACTTACTGAACTGATTAAGCAAATTTCTTGTTCTGATGAGCATAAGAGAGATTATGAAAAGTTGGAAGAACAAACAGTCACAGCTGAAGAGAAGTCGGCACTAGCATATCAGAAGAAAAGAACCATTTTGTTAGAGAGAAAAGAGAAGAAGAACAGAAAGAAGAAGCTGAAAAACACATTCGCTTGCAAAATCAGCTGGTATGCTTTTTCTGTTATATATTTATTTTCTAAAAGGCAAAATCTGAGACTTTCTGCAGTTATTAAAATTCAAAGGGATTAAACGATCTCCAGTTTAATGAACCTCTATTTAATGAACATACAGAAAGCTTTGAAGAAGGAATATATTCTATGGCAATTGTGGAATGTAAAGAAAGATGCTGATAAGACTAAAGAGGAAGTTAAAATTGAGGAGGAAAATCGTAAGAATCTTGTGCAAGAGTTATCTGACTATAAAAAAGAAACAATTTTCAAGAAGAAAGAGCTGGCAAAATATATAAAAGAGATTGAACAATGTGAGAAAAGTCGTTGAAAAGAACATGGAGAGTATATAAAAATGTGAGTGCGATTTCTGTCAACTCTTACTTCTATTATATAGTTTCTGAAAAAATATAATTTCATTTTAATATTATATAGTTCTATTTTCTACTTTTCTACAAATTTTGAATTTAAGTAATTCAATTTGCAAGCAGGCCACCAAAAAGCCCAACCGTTTGTAGTTTAACTAAACGGAATCACAGGCCGAAATCAAGCAAACTCTTACTTTCATTTGTTGATTTTTTTTATAAAAAAAATAGATGCAAGAGGGCTTCGACCTTTGAGTTTGTGTTGCATCTCTTGAACAGTTAAGACGGCTCTGGTTCTATTTATATGTATATAGAACATTTTGGTTTTGTACGTGATGATGAATTTAGTAGTTTTATTGTGTTGTTGAGCCAATACGGTTTAGTGAAAAGATCACGAATTCCTTAGTATGTAGTTTCCTGCTTGTGTGATTTAATAACAACTACTGACATTACATTACATGTTGATACACATAAGATAATTTAATGTGTTTCTTTTGTTTTGAATTTTGAAGGTTCCAGAGTACCGTTACGCTTCTCGCTAAGAGCATACTTTCCCAATTCACCATCAAGTTGCTTTTGTTTCATCTTCATTGTAATCAGTAGCATGTTACATTTGTTTTATGATTGGAGAATGTTAGTAGTGAATACACTCTTGTAATGAATAGTTTACATTTTATTTTAATAAATGTTAATGATGATTTTTTAGTAATTGCTTGGTGAATGATTCTAGCAATTGAAAGTTGATTTAATTAATTTATTTGTATTATAAATGAATGAAATTGAATTAAAATTATATAACTAGTATTTTCATTTGCAACAAAAATAGATTATGTATCTGCAACGGTAGAGATCTGAATCAGCAACAACTAATGTTGCATTTGCAATGATTTTTTTCCACATTTGGCAACATTTTATTTCATTAGTGCAACAAAAATATTTAAATATCAGCAACAGGATTGTAACCTTTAACATCAAATAAATTGAAGGATTGACAACAACTTATTTCCATCGGCAACAATATTTATTTCGAAACTGCAACGAATTTATTTGTTGCAAATAATTTTTTTATAGCTACGATTCTTGAATCTATTGTCAGAGACATTAAGTAACGGAACGTCCGCAACGGTATGACAACGATAATAATTTTTTACCGATCCTTTTTAACAACGAAAAATAAACTTTCGGCAATGAAATTTTCTATTGCCAAAAACGTATTTTCTTGTAGTGATCTTAGTCACGGTTAGCATTTAAGCCAACTAAATAACGGAACACTCCCTACGTGGATTCCAGAAATTCACCACCGAGAGAATCCTACTGGTTATGCAACTCATTTATTCACTAAAATCAATACAAAAATGAAAAAAACTACTACGTTTTTCATTTTGCAACAAACTCATCTGTAACTCTCTTAGCACTTATAGTTGCTAGTACACAATGACACAAATTAATAAACATGGTTTGTATATATAAATTATCAGAAGATGACTATAAAACACATCCAATTTTTATTTAAACGAACCTCACCCATCCCTGAAGAGGCGCCAACAATAAGAACGACTTTCTCGGCGACATTTTCACTAGAATAAGATCGGTAGACATACGACAGGAACTTGAGAAAGAGGTAAACAGGTATGAAGCTTAAGAGAACATTAGTAGCAACATGAGGTACAAAACTGTTGAGAAGATTGTTGATTAGATCATTTTTTGAGAGAGTTGGAAGAGAAAGAAGAAAGGTGATGAAGCGGTTCATTTTGGTGAATGTGTTGTTGAGTGTAGAATGTGGTGGCAACTATTTAAGAGACCAACAAAGGCTCTAATTGCATACTTGGCTTGCTTTATAAATAGCTGCTGATATATTAATTATTTGCTCATCATTTTGAATTAGAATTTGCAATTATTGTTATTCATTGCGTAAATGTAAGATCATTCACGATTTTGTAAACTCAAAAATATAATTTCTTAGATTTCCATAAAATGTTTTTGCATTTCTTATTTTTTTTAATAGTTATACATGTTAACCGTTGGATGACAATCTAACGATTCATATCCAAACTCAAAAAGATGTTTTTGCATTTGTTATTTTTTTTAATAGTTATACATGTTAACCGTTGGATGACAATCTAACGATTCATATCCAAACTCAAAAAGATGTTTTTGCATTTGTTATTTTTTTTAACAGTTATACATGTTAACCGTTGGATGGCAATCTAACGATTCATATCCAAAATCAAAAAGATGTTTTTGCATTTGTTATTTTTTTTAATAGTTTTACATGTTAACCGTTGGATAACAATCTAACGATTCATATCTAAACTTTACTAAACAAAACTTCAACAATTCCTTTGTCTGCAAGAATTGCCTGACACAGATGTTTGATTATCGAAAACCAAAATAATTGAAAAAATAAAACAAGAAATTAGTTTACAGTGTATTGTTCTTCAACTACGGTCTTCGTGCTCTTAGTTAGATACGTGAAACTTTCTTACCACTCTATAAGTTTGTATGTTTGAATTTCTTCTTTGTGAAGCATACAGATAAACCAAAATAATATCAGGAAAGATATAATAAGAAATCGTTTGTAGGCATCCACAAGTATTCATTTTTCTACTTTCGGTCCTTATGCGACATAGAGAGGCTGTAGAAAGCTACCAACGGTCATCCGTTGCTCATCATAATTTCTCAGAGTTTCGATGAGGACCAACGGTGGCCACGTTAGTGGTGGCATGACATGAGTAACGTTAGATTCACTACTCTAACACTTCTCCTTACATTTTTTGTTAGATAAATGAAGACAAAAACACTATAGGATAAAACTGTAAATTTTAACGTCACTTCTCTCACAAGTAGTGTAAGGAGGAGTGTTAGAGTAGTAAAAATATATTACCCGACATGACATGGATCTATAGTGGTTGCATTTTAGAGAGATAAAATGTGTATTTTAGTGGTAAAATGTTTTTTGCTTTTTCGGTTAGTTTAGACAAACACTAATACTTATGCTGAATTTTTTGATTCATGTCCTACTTTTCATATTTGCCACTGTTTAGATATTCATAATTAAGTCTTGAAACTGACTCTTTAGTCATCAATTTATAAATTGGTGGTATGTTACAGTATTTCTAAACCTCCAATTAAATATAATAACATTTCGGAGGATATTTGTATTTTAATGGATCAAGTTAATTTTTATTTTTTTAATCTTTTGTACCTGTGATTATTCAATTTTCCCCCTTTCTACCTTTGCTTCTTCAATTTTCTTTTTTTACCCTAGTTTATACGCTCTTTTTATTTTTATTTTTTGCACCTTACTTACCAAATGCATCAAACAATTGAAAATTAAGGAAGGTACAAAATATAAAGAAAGGATATCTTTGAAATGTACACATCGCCATTCTAAACCTCCTATTAAATATATTAACATTTAGGAGGATATTTGCCTTTTACTGGATTATGTTGGATTTATTTATTTATTTTGGACATACGTTTTCTCTTCTCTCTCTTTTTCCCATTTACCTACGTTTTTTAAATTTTATTTACCTTGTTCATTTTACGGTTATGGTTCATTTGAGGATTTATTGGGTCCTTTAGGTTTTGTATTCTTGTTTTGGCGGAGTTACGGTTTTTAGAATCCGATCTAGCTAAGATTGGTGTTAGTAGTTTGGCCAATTCTTATTAGGCGACGAAATGAATGGTTTTGTTTGGTATGAGAGATCTGATTGGACTTTTTACTGTGTTAGGGTGGGGGTTAAGATGTGCGCCTAGATGCTATCGGTTCAACATCTTGACTTTCAGAACCTAATTTCAATGATTTACGATGACTGTTTTCTTCGGGCAAAAATTGAAGTCGGATTGGTGGATGAAGGCATGTTTCTCGTTAAACAATGAATCAATACTTTCGGAACGTTACTTGTTGTTGAGTGTGATCAACTATAGATTATGGTGCATTTTACAATTTATTTGGACTTTTATGCATTGCCTCTCGTTTTATGGTGTTATGATTTTTCGACTCCGACATGGCTACGATTGGTACTAGAAGTTTGGCCTATCTTTATAGGCGACAGAGAGATTGGGATTCTATTGGTATGGAAAGAGCCGGTTGGACTTTTGGTTGATTTGAGGTTAGGATTAAGATGTGTGCCTAGATGCTAACGGTTTATCGTTTTGACTCTTGATACCCATGCCAACTATTTATTTTGTTGTTTTCTTTAAGCTAAAATCATGGCCGGATAGGGGAATGATGAAATGTTCTCTGTAAATGATGAAATGATATTACGAGTACTTGTTTATTGTAAAGTGTGATTAATCATTTGTGTAATTTATTTAGGATAGATCATTTTATAGTTAGTTTATAGTTTTATTAATTTGCTTTCAAACACTATTGCGACATGATTTTTTGTTATTATATGTTTGTAATCGATGAGGAGTTGGTTTTGATTTTCTTAGCCTGTGAGCCCCTTTCTTACATATCAATATACGGTTACTTTTAACTTTCAAAAAAAAAAATTAAAAAAAATGAACAAACGAAGATACAAAAAGATAAATAAAAATTCAACATAATGCATTAAAATAAAAATATCCTCCCAAATGTAAGTATACTTAATAGGAGGTTTAGAAATAATATACCACCAATTTCTGATGACTTAGGAGTAACTTTCGGTGACTACACTCCCTTGTTTTATTTTCTTACAACTTGGACCTGGACATTGTATTTTGTTAGCATTTTGTGGGGGGGTTTCATCCTTATTTTATTAACTTTTAATAAAATGGGTGTTTTCCCCACCAAATTATATATAAAAAATGAGTAGCAAATATGATTATATGAAGACTATGATATAATGCAAATAATTCAGCATAAGTATTTGTCTTACACCGAAAACATTAAAAATTTAAAATACACACTTTCTCTCTCTAAAATGCAACCATCAGAGATCGATGTTGGGCCACCATTACCGTGGCCACCGGTGGTCCTCATGAAACTCTAGGAAGCTATGACGAGCAACAGAGGGCCTTCGTCAGCTTTGTAAACCCACTCCGTCTCGCTATAAAGACCGAAATTAGAACAAGGAATACATATATATGCATGCCTAAAACAGGTTTCTTATGCTATTTTTTACCATGTTCTTTTGGCTTATTTGTATGACAAGGAAGAACTTCAGACACTAAGATATGTGCCTGACAAACTTGTAAAGGGGAACGAAATGGGATAATTTCACTTTTAGTGTAATTGTTTTCGAAAACATTGATGTAGTGTCCTCAACTTAACATATTTTTTGATTTATTGACATTTGTTTACAAAATTTTAATTTATTTACCTTAGTTAATGAAAAAATTGATTTGATGACCCTACTTAACTTTATATGTATTAAACAATTATAATTCAGCCCATATAATTTAGAATTTAATAGATTAGCCACTGATTTGTTGAAAGAGACAAAATTAACTATTTAATATTTTTTTTTAAATTACACATTTTCAAATAAACAAATTTTCTTTTTAAAGAATTTTTTCAAATATTTTTTTCCAAATAAAGTGTGTGTTTCTTTTAAAACAAAAGTAAACAATTTTGTATTGGGAAAATTTTCAATTTTTAATTATGCTAAAATATATAATATGCTTTTCAAAGTATATTTTTATTTAATATTTTAGTAAAAGATGTGAAATATATTGATTAAATTTTTAAAAGAACTACTAGTTTTTATAAACACTACTGGTAAAATTTTATTCTTTTTTGAAATAATTTATTCTCTAAGAAATTTGTTTAATATATTATTCTCTTTTCAAAATATTTCAAAATTTCAAAAAAAAAGCTTGCTTTCTCCAAGGGAAGAATTTCTTGAAGAAAAAAATGTCATCAAATTCGTTTTTTTCTCTATTTTAAAATTTTTCATAAGTAAATAATTTTTTAAAAATATTTTGAGACATAATTTTATCCGTAAAAATGAAAAAAATTCATTATTATTATCGAAAAAAAAAATAAAATTTAATAGAAACTCCCACTTTATTGGAAAAAAATATTTGTTTTTTTTATAAAAAATTTAAAAAAGTTGCTGATTTGGAAAAATGTCTTTTAAATTTTTTATAAAAGAGCTAATTTTGTCACTTTCAGCAATTTAATGACTAGTTCATCAATTTTTAAACTATGTGGGCTGAATTATAATTTTTAATAACTTATAAGTTAAGTTAGTTTCCAAATCATTTTTTTTTAATAAACTTAGGTCACTAAATTAAAATTTTGTAAACTCGGGTCACTAAATTAAAGAATATGTTAAGTTAAAGGCATTAAATCAATATTTTCGAAACCTGCTATGCTACACCAAAAAAAAGACAAAAAACAGGCAAAAAAGAGGGCAGTAAATTGAAATTAGCCCGGAGTAAAGTTTCAATCACATTCTCAACAGGTTTTTATATATCGAGCTTCATAATTTCATTTAGATGGAAGACTCCATTTTGCTATAGTCATATTTTTTCTGTTATAACCATCCTAGTTAGATTGAGTTGATAAAAATTTGGGAAATATTTACTATTGTGTAATAAGTCATTATTGTGTAATTTTAAGTCAACTTTATCATTTCTCAATGAATAATACCATTTCCGTAAGCAAATTGTCTAATTTATTCTTGCACCTTACTTAACAAATGCACCAAACAATTATCCAACCAATGATAAACTTCATTGAGACAAGTACAACGTCAGAGCCCCTATGAGAAATGAATATGAGAATTTCATCTCATACAGAAAGTCATGACCCATATTTTTTTACATAAATTTCAATTCTTTTTAGACTTTGAGATACCTTTATTAGACCACAGTAATGAATTTATCGCTAAAAGACATGTGAGCTAAATTTATTCCCATCATTTTACCGAAATAATCCCAAATTTTTTAACTCGACGCATGCTAAATAAATTATTAGTGTCTTCGATACATTTATTCCAGTTTTTTGGGTTTGAGCTTATTTCAGACGATTTGCCTTCTTATATTGTGTTATTACTTTTAAGATGCCAAAAGCTTTTGCCTTCTACTAATGCCAAATCCACTCATAGTTGTTATGCTACGCACATTTTAATGTAGTGACCATATGGTAATACAATGTATCTTTAAAAACGAGGAACAACCTATATTGAATTAAAAAATATCCAAAAAAAAACTGGATTCAAAATAAATATTGTTTAAGATTGTTTAACTTATTACAATAAATAGTGTGTATGGATCCTTCTCCATATATATATATATATAATTGGTTTAAAAAGAGAGAGCAGATAGAAGTTTTTTGAATATTTCAGGAAGCATTAGTTTTTAAAAATAAGTAGTTGGTTTTTGATTTATTAATAAGTGTATGTATAAAGTGATATTATAAGGAGTTCTGTTTTCACACCTTGCGTATAATTTCTCTTTCAAACCAACTTTTAAAGGACATATATTTTTAGTGACATGTTGTCTTTGTTTCTTCATCTTTCGTTTGGCAAGACAAGCATGACATCAAACGAAAAGGTTACAACTGGTCTTGATCACTATATCAATCCTATAGGCTAGACCAAAGAACTTACAAGACCAAATTACATAACTTTGCTAATTATGATAAGTTTGGAAAAAAATACATTTATTGTTTTATACTATCTGCTGTTAACGATTTACATATCAGACTATGAGAATTAACAATTGAGGTACTCATCTATCAAAATGTTCACAATTCTGGTATCCGCCATTAACTTAATTGGATGAGATTTGCTTTCAATTTTTATTTTGATCATATTCTTTGTATAAATTTAATCATGTGCTGTTAAAAAGTTACAATTTACAATATTCATGCTAAAACACATAAAGATGCACACATATTAAATATCTTAATTTAAAAAAAACATATTATTTGACTAAATTTTATTTGAAAAAATTAATTTTCTTAAAATCCATTTTTTAATTAAAAAAAACATAACATTTTCTTTAAAAAGAAGATAACGTGAGTTTTAGAAGTGACATTTGGGAAAAAACTATTTCAGACAACATTATTATTCGAATACTTTAAAGGAAAAACGACAGAAAAGTTGTTATTTTTTTTAAAATTATTTAAATAGAAAATATTTTTTAAGTATTTATAATTTAATTTGTATACACAAACATCGTTTATATAGGAAGAAAATATTAATCTAGAATTTATATTATTTGAAATAATATATATACATATGCATAATATTATATGTATTTATACATGTATATATATGAACGTGTATACACATACATACATAGATATGTGTATGTTTGTGTGTGTGTTAATATATATATAATGAATATGCATTTATGAATTTATACTAAAATGAGACATTTCAGAAAATTCGGGGTTAGCAATATGTCCAAATTGAAAATTCAAACTAACTTACATGCATTTCAATTAACGGCAGTAACTAAATTGTAAATGTTTTGATAGTTGAGTAACTCAATTGTTAATTATCATAATCTGCTGCCTAAATCCTTAACAACAGATCGTACAGTACACTAAATGTATTTTTTTTTTCCAATAAGTTTGAAATAGAGTTAATTGTTCTTTGCACTATCACACCTATACATGCATGTTTATTTCTAAACCAATTTAATTACTTTACGAAGATATGATTTACACGTACCTATGTATAGTTTTTTAAATTTATAAGGTTATAACAAGTCAAGCAAGTAAAATTGAGAAACGTGCACATAGACGAATATGCAGCCTTATGTAGGTCTTACGCTGCTATAGCAAAGAGCCGTGTGAGTAATTTGGTTGACATTATGACATATTAAATGGTTTGTATGTACAAGTAATATGGACATATTTTAGCATGAAAATTAATATTAGTACTTAATTAATTACCTATACAAGAACAATTTCAAATCAGCCAAAAAAAGCAAAAAGTTAATTCGCCATAACACTACAAAATAATATTTGATTTAGTGAGAGTCAAAAACTGTTACAAGCCTGTCGCTAATTTAAATAGCTGTCACAAATCTGTCGCAAATTGACTAGACTGTCAGAAAGTCGTCACAAAAACCGTCGCTAATAAGCTCGTAATAAAAAATAACGTCACTAATCCCGTCAAAAATACCGTCATATATATATCTATCTATCTATATATATATATATAAAGAGTTAAGAGTGCAAAAGATGACATTATCTAGCAAAAACCTGAGGGTATTGGTGGTTGATGATGACATATTATTGCAAAAAAAACACAGTAAGATGTGTAAGCAAATTGGATGTGAGGCAAAAATAGCCATAAATGGTAAAGATCCTGTTGATTTGTTTCAAGCGGGGAACAAATTTGACCTGGTGCTTATGGACATGGAAATGCCCATAATGGATGGTCCCACATCAACAAAGAAGCTCCGGGATATGGGAATCGATACCATAATTATTGGTGTAAGTTCTGGAGATGAAGAGTCTAAGAAAAATGCATTCAAAACTGCTGGACTAACTGAATTTCATGCCAAGCCATTGAAAATGGAAACTCTCAAAGCGATTGTCGAGAAAATTAACAAAAAAGATTGATTGAGTTGGTTTTATTTCATTTGTTAGTTCTTCGATTATCCAACATGTCTCTTTAAGTTAAAAATAATTGTATCATCTCTTTGTTGAATTTTTCTTTACATATTTGATGAACTTGTGATATTACATTAAATTTTGTGATAAGCTTAAAAGTGAGGAGTTTTAGTCGTTCAATGAATAGAAGTGTGTAAAACATTTCAATTATTGTTTGTGAAAATTTGCCGAGTTTTGATAAAAAAAAATTAATAATGAATATATATATATGTGTGTGTGTGTGTGTGTGAAACGTTTATGTGGTTCTATACATTCTACTCACACTAAAACCTCTATAAATTAATATTGTTGTAACCATGAATTTTTTAATTCCGATATTAATTAATCAATAAATTAATATTTTATTATTTAAAAAGGTTTTTATCGATTTAATAAAATATACTCTTTAACAACATCAAACTCATGCTATATTTTTAACAGTACCCGTTTAACTCATTAGTAAATGCAAATACACCACTTCACTAACTAATATATAAATTTTGCTACATCTTAAAATGTGTAGCAAACTAATAATTAATATTATTTACATTAAACTATCGATAATTGATTATTAAATAAAAACATACCTAATTTTCAAAAAACCACATTCTCAACTTTTATTTAAAATTTGGTATATATATATAGCTTCATCGAACATCAAAGTAAAAATAAGTAGCATCATGTATCATACGTTCCTAAGTTTAAAAGAGATTATAACCATAGGTTTTTAATAATTTAGTCTCAAATTATATACCAAATGATCATTTTAACTAAAATTAAAATTTAAAAAGAAACGAACGACTATTATAGCCATATTTTACCAAGTTATCCCATTAATGTTTGTCATTTGAATATTTGTTTATTTATGATTTTGCGGGAACCAATAATTTATATAGAGACTTTTCGAAATTTATTATCTTATTAATTTATTAAGGTTAGTGATTTTTTACATTGATGCAAATCAGTACAGGAGAAAAATATTATTTTAGAAAGTTTATTAATTTACCGAGTATTAATTTGTAGATGTTCTAGTGTATATATTGCAATAGGAGAGGCTCGATTATATTATTGTACAAATATTTTTTACAAAAAAATGTGAGAAGATTTATCGTCATTTTGACGTATAAAATTAGCCATGAGAAATGATATGGAAAGCAAAACTTTTTTGTTGCTTAACTTATTGTGAAAGAAATTCTGTAATTGTTCATCGCAAGGTGAGAAGAAAATAATTATTAAATGATCTTATTATTGAGGGTACTGTTCCCGAATGATTAGTGTGGGATTTTTTTATGGATTAGTATAAATTAGCATTAAGTGCCTAACATCGTAATCAACATTAATGTATAAATGATAACAATGCCATTTATTGCCCATTTAGTGCTTCTAATTACACGAGGTGAATTTATAAAGGCCTATAACATTGACTGGTTTTTTTAAAAAATAATTTAAAAAGAAAGATTTTTTTATTAAAGACAAACTTAATCTTGTTTATAAATAGTACTTGATTATACGGATTAAATACTTTTATTGAGCAAGTCTAGTATAGTTTTCTTCTTCTTTTGGAACATTATCTTTTACAAAGTCAGAGTGGGAATTTAACTAATGTGAAAATTTTAGGAAATTAAGAATTGAATCACTTAACATTTAATTCACTACATTTACTGGCTTAACAAGCTCCACTAAATCTGACCGAAAGTGGTTGGTCCAAGTGTTTGGTATCCGAGTATATCACGGTCACCATCAGGTTTCGAACCCGTACGCATGCAAAGCAGGATTAACTCCAAAATAGGGTTATTAATTATCAAAAAAAAAAAACTCCACTAAATCTCTCTTAATTAGTGCCTCTATGCACACACCGTGTATCTTTTTCCATTATTAATTAATGGCATTGATGTTTCGATAGATAGCTATAACTTATGTCTTAAAACAGTAATTGTAATAATCAGGTAGATACTCGTAAATACAGTATTGCCAAAAATCACAATCTCCGCCATACCCTCTTCTTACCCTTTCAATAAACTCTTGGATTAGATCTATTTCCATATAGATTATGACCAAACCTGGCCTAAAAAGCATAGACGTACCTTCATCTACTTTTAAAGATACCCCAAAAGATTTAGATATAGAGAAAATACTCAATATATTATAAAGATTAATAGGTAATTTTGGTAGAAAAATCAGAACAGCGGCTACATGAGTTTCAAAATCCGGGTCGAAATCATAGGTCCATTTGAAAACTCTCATAAGACCCTGTTTTATATAACAAATGTTCTTAATCCATATTCTAGTAAAATTATATTCATGAAAATAGTGAATTAGAATATACTTAGAATCTAAAATACCTACGTTATAAGCAGCCTTTAGGTCTAACTTACCGAAAAGCTTCCTTATAATTTCTATATCCGCCTTTCTGTTAGTGAATTCATCCACAATGGTGTATTTAAACGGTTTCGAGAGAGCTTTAACGTCTTTCATAGATAATTTAATAAGAGCTTCATCTTTGTACGTCCAAACTTCTTTTAGGTCGATTTTGTGATTTTTTGGTAGAGAAAGATTTTGTTGGAGGAGGGTCGGGGGACATTAGGTGAACGTTTTTTGTATTCATAGGAGTTTTATGGCGCTCCGGCAAAGAGGCAGCCATGCAGCCGTCAATCGCCTAGAGAGAGAAAGTATTAGGGTTTTTCCTTCTTTCATCCAGCAACATCATGAAAAGGGTATAAATTAAAGTCTCACGTACACAGTGAAATTAAATTAAATGGGTTCTTGACTTCATGTATATTCCTATCTTTTTGAAGGGTCTAGTATATACTACTAGTTTTTAGGACGGTTGCGATTCAAACAAACTAGTGCATTCCCACCCTTCATGTTTTTAGTGCACTAGCAAGGAGGTCCGTGGCATGCACGGGTCAGTTTGCTACACTCTTTTTATTTATTTATAAAAAGTAAGAATGTTCAGTCTCGCCTTTTCTCTTATCAAGATGAAATAGAAGTATAGCACTTCGTTTGTGCAGAAATCTAACGGTTAAGCATGAAGAATAACTCGTCGAACGTATTATTACAATTACAAAGATGAATTTTACAGAAACACCACAAAGAATGTCCAAATTTGAAATCCTTATCTGTGTACATCCCAGAAGCGACATTGCTCAAGGCATAAAGTACCTAAGTTATACAAAGAAATTGTAGGGCTTGAAATCTTGGTGTCATCCAACAGTTCAACCTCCAACCTTCACAAAAAAATAAAGACATACTATGAATCACTGAATCTTGGTACATCGACTCTCAAAATAAAGCAAGATGCTTTGCGGTAAGCGTTTGAAACATTTTTGTATGTCATTGTAATTCTATTTCCATGAGTGAAAAGAAATGGTGAAGTTATAGATAGAACTTATGACGGAGTAGTATATGTAACATAGTTTGAAGTTGTTTTCAGCTTTCCATTAGAGCAGCTTGCATCGGAAACAATGTACTTTAATACAGTATTAAAAAGAAAGAATTCAGACTTTTTTTTAATAGCATCTACTCAGAGAAAAACATGGTTGATAGAATATTTAGAATGAAACTTACAAGTTGAAAAGCGGAGGGTGACGAAAAACTTATATGGGATGTCACCACTGGCTATGTCTCTGATAATAATTCCTTAATTTGTTGGAGTTACATACAAACCATATAAATATATGTCAAAGATCAAACGGATACTGAAACATAACACCTCAAAAGGAATAAGAGCAAAGCCTGGGAGAACACAAATTAATCTCAAGTATTTCCAGCCTAACCAAGTGGATATTAAGCTTAAGCAAACACTTCTGTGACATAAAAAAAATTGGAAATCCAAACACAAGGATTTTAGCTCGGACAACAACTAAAAAGGATACAAGTAAATAGAGCTTGAAATCAACTCGCATTTCTAATCCTTCACGTCATAAAATTACTGAATATCCTATTTCCTCAAAATTTGTCTGGTTTAATGTCATCAAAACTATAAAAAAACATCTTTGACAAGATGTCTCTTTACCGATTAATCAATAAACCAAGTCCCTAACATAAAACGGACGCGAACTGAATTCAAAATGTACTCAAATATCAGATCCTGACAACATAACCAACCGATGCCCAACATCGTAAAATAGATATAAAAAATTAGCTCATAAGGGAAAAAACTATGGTAATTATCTTTAAACACACACAAAAAAACAAAAAACATCTCAATTCAGCCACCATGGCCTACCACATTACATCAAATAAGTTATGTGAATGTTTATGAAGTGTTCCTCTATTAGGGTTTCTTTTAAAATATTATAATAGGCCTTGGATCAGAAATCAAATGAGACATGCAAATTAGAAGGAATGAAAAAGCCAATAGGGGGTCACACGACTGAATAACACGTGCAGCGGCACGTGATAAACAAAGCATAAATTGAAACACTTGTAAAACTCAATAAAATACTACAATTTCTATAAAATACTTCTCAATGTTATTACATAAACAAACCATTACAAAGTCAACTTTCAATTACAACTGACTGTTTAATTCTATTGACTTTTGGCATTTTGGCACATTGACTGTTTGCATATTGCCTGCACTTTTAGTTACGCCCATGTGTCTACATTAATATACTTTTACGTATATGAATTTTTTACAACTTGGTCAGGGAAAATTTAAGAGTTTAATTTTTGATAGTCTTAATTAATGGTGTTTAAAAAAATTTAGTAATTGGGTTTCAGTTACTATAATAACATTTTTGGTGTAACAGTTTGTTTTTATGGTGCATTGCATGTAAGGCATTTGTTGGAGTAAACAATATTATTGGGGATATTGTTATTCGATGTGTGACTGTTATTTTATTATCTCGTAAATGATCATGTTAATCAATTAGTAGTTTGTGCTAATTTTATTTTCTAGAGTTCTAGAATTTTTATTTATGAGATATAATTTGGTTAGAGACCGGATTAATTATATTGTTAGTGGATTTATACATGTTTTGTTTTCATGTTAATAAATGACTAACAATTTCCGATGAGTATTTGTGTAGACAAGGATCTCTACCATGCAATTGGAGGATTGGTGAATATTCGAAACAGTTCTAGTAAAAGTCATTAAATTGGGGATTATGACAGAACTGGTTTCGAAATAGTTCTTGTAAAACCATTTTCTGATTTTCAGAATTTGGGGCTTACGACAGAACTGATTGAATTCTGAAATTGTTCTGTGTAAAATCAGATTTATCTGGTGTTTACGACTGAATAAATCTTTCAGAATTTAATAATATTTTTCGGGAATGAACTAGAATACTCTTGCAAAATCAGTTTCTTGAAACCATGAGTGGTTATAGAAATTTGGTGTTTGCGAAAGAGGATTTTTAGTTTCATTTTTCGAAATTAGATTGTGCGTGTTTGTTATTTGAGATAACAAACAGTTTCCTGCGGGAAATGTCCGGAACACAATGGGTGCTGGAACTGACCAAAACATTGTGGGTGCCGGTGTAACTCCTATTAATTTTGCATGTGTGCATATTAATGAGAGGGGTTACAAATTTGAAACGACCATTATTAAATACATTTATTTGGTGAAATAATGGGTCGTACCTCCGTATTAATTGTGATTTATTGCAATTTAATTTGGAGGGTCACAAAATTTGTAACGGTAATCATTAATGAGATTAATGACGAGTGTTTATAACTTATTATTAATTGTGATTAATCGCAATTTAATTTGGAGAGTTATAAAGCATTGTAACGACAGTCGTTGTTGACATTTATGGAAAGCTTTATTAGCTATCTACGAATTGCATTGACGAGTAGTTTACATATTTGGATGAAAGGTTATTTAATAACAAACTTTGTTCATCCAAGAGCAAATAATTTGATAATTGGACAAATTATAAATGGCCGTTGAGTTTTATTTTAAGAATAAACAAGTATCGGCTATTTTATTATTTGTTGAAATAACATCTTATTATTTTATTGAAATAACATTTAATAATTTGTTGAATTAACATTTTATTAGTTTGTTGAAAGAACATTTAATAATTTGTTGATATAACATATTATTAACTTGTTGAAATAACATATTATGAATATGTTGTGGTTGCTATTATTGAGAATAGTAATTGAGTAATAATATATTACTATTATTGGGGGAGAACCCCGAGGGTCCCACAAATGTGGGGGTAACCCGTCGATCATGTAGATCGAGAATCTAAACGTACCCAAAAGCGCCTACGGGCGAGTGGGAGAAAACCTAACGGTTCAGTGGTATGGACTTAAAACGTCTGAAATAAATGATATCGTTTCATTTACCACATTTAAATCGATTAAGTTTCTCTATAACAGTGTGCATGTTCTGAGTGAGGACAAAAGGGAATGCACGAACTGTGGGGGCGTTAATGTGTGGAAACGTTTTAAACGTTTGGAAATCCACTAACAAGTGCAAGCATACAAATCTGAATCATGACTAGTGGTTTTGAAATCTAAAAGGCTAGTAGCCTTTCGGTAGCCAAAACACTAGGATCAAATTGTGATAAGTTTGCTTGTTTGTGGCAATACATGAGTGACTATTTGTTCAAAATGAGCATTTTAGTCGATATTCTTGTGGTCAATAATGACATGTTGAGTTATTCAACCAAGTCACTGATTTGACATGATATACTAGGTCATGAAAATATAAAACCATAAATGTTTTATTTTTCTAAATCTATTATTTAAATTGAAACACAAATATGAGTTTGTGTTTGAAGCAATGTATTGCTAAGTCTTCAGTTCGAAGTTTCGAACGGAGTACATAACCTAATGGTTTGATGCATTTGAGATGCGTGCAAAACCAAGAAGGGTTTAAAAGGTATTTACTCAATTTATTGATGGTTGTACTAAACACTGATATGTCTACTTGATGATAAGTAAAGACAAATCAGTCGAGATATTCATTCAAGTAAGAATGAATACGTGAATTCTATTGTTGAGGGTTAAGACTTGTCAGAAAACATGTTTAATCATGGGTGTTCTGTTGTGTTAATCTACCAACTTTAATCCAATGATTAAGTGTTAATCATTAAATGATAGACTATTCTTAGACGTGTTAGATATTGTCTAACTAGTTCCGAAATGGTATATTCACATAAACATGATCAGTGTGATTGAAACGGTGAACATGAGACACCGTTTGCACAATTGTCTGACTGGAATGTCATGTTGATAAGTTCAGGGTTAAACTCTGAGTTTGTGCGGGAAGTGAGCTTTCCGCAAGATATGTTTTGAACAAACTACCTCTTAGGAAGTTGGACCAAACAGTCAGAATTATAGAAGGCATGGTACCTGACTATAAGTTCGTGAAAGTTTGGTGCTACCTAAGAAAAGTCTCAATCTTTTTCCTTGAAGGACTTGGATAGGATCAAAAAACGGTAGATTGTGTGTTCTTCGGATAAGCACAAAATATAGTGCTGATCGGTTTCTAGTGCATAAAGCACATGGTTTTAAAGTGCATATAGAACATTGTTCTATGCCCGAGAAGCATATTTTCTAAAAGAGAAATTTTTCCGCAAAAAACTCTAACGTCTGGGGAGTGTGATCAATACGTTGAGGGTTCAAAGCATTACGCTACCCAAGACAAGTGAACACTCAAACGGTGCTGGAAAAGTGGGAAAGTGAATCTTGTAAGAAAGATGAAGTGCCTCGGCATGACAAAAGGGTAAGTAATGAAACTTATTTTGTCCCTTGACCTTCATGAGTGAAGGTGAATCGACGATATTGAAATAATCAATGTTATCCATATAATCTGTATATGGGAAGATGCCATCAACAATGGGGTTGATAGGCACGTGAGAAATAAAGTCAATTAGTTTAAGTAAACTGACGGTTTTGATAATTTTAATGTCGATACTCTAATCTCTATGAAAAAACGCATCATTAATTAATGAGAACATGTGTTTTATAAATGGAGATCTAGAGAATTACGAGCAACCCATTGGGTCGTGGTTCCGTGTAAAGTAAGCCAAGGTGCGAAAACTTGTTAAGTCGTTATATGGACTAAAAGAAACACCTAACTTATCATAGATAGTCTCTTGTACGTCAAGAACTGCACTAGACCAGTTATAGTCAACTCAGTGAGCAGACTCAGTAGGTTTGCCAATAAGGCTTCTCAGATACATGAGGTATACTGCCAATCATGAACTGCGTTATACGAGATGTCCAAAATGTTTGGAGGGTATTTAGATACCGAGTGTATCTCGAACTTTAACAGTACAAGGTCCATTAGTGGATATGTTTGTACTTAAAGAGGTTGCAGTCTTATGGAGGTCTATAAAATAGACCTGCATAGTTGGAGAAACTGTAGAGTTAGAATTCATAATGTTGAATCAAGCTACAGAAGAGGCAGATTGGCTGAGAAGTCTTGGAAGGTATTCCAAGTGGCCAAAATCTGTTCCTGTAATAAACGTGCACTGCTGCAGTCAGTCAATTATTAAACGGGATCAGAATAATTTGTATAATGGAAAGTCCCGACAAAGTCATGACATATTCGTCGGAGACACAAATCCGTAAGAGGAATTGCTAGCAAAAATTGTGGTATCCTTAGACTTTGCAAGGTCTAAGGATAATAATGCGGATCCATATACAAAATGCTTGACTCGTGGAGGAGTTGGAGCATCATCGAGGGAAATGGGGTTTGAAGCCCAATAAATTGGAAACCTTCGCATAGGTAACCCAACCTGAACTGGAAACTTCAGTCTCGGGTTCAATGGGAAACTGAATTGTGCGGGTAACCGAACAAAGCACTCGAGAACATAAGTTCTCAGCCCATTTCTATGATGAAAGAGTGATAGACCTGTACCATTTTAAGGGTGAGCATGAGGCTCTTAATGAATCAAGTATCTCGAAGGTCGAGTGGGGTGAGTCAGGACACCCTTGACTTGAAAAATCACCTATAACGAGTGTGTATGGCCGATACTATGTGATGATATAGGGCTAAATCACTAGAGCACTCGGTTGAATTTGCCAAATATGGACAACAACCAAAGGGCTTAGTAAGTGGTGTAGATAGGACAATGTGTGAGTATTACTCTGGTATGCACAAACGCTAACGGGTTCAAGGCTTTAAGGCTACCCAATAGTAGCATATCAGATTTTACATCACTATGGCAGGTTCAAGGCGCGCGCTACCTGTCCTTATGCAGTGAATTCTCGTGGTTCTCTCGATTGCATTTAGTTGCACATTGCATGTTTTAATCGCATTCATGTGGGGGATTGTTGGAAAAATTAGTAACTTTCATGAAGTGAATGCTTATTAAGTTAGTGGTTACAAAACCATTCATTCTCCCCCATATTGATGGCTTTCATGAGTTACAAACTTGGCATAAATATGATGGTCTTTCATCATTTTTTAAAAGAACTTTTCTATGGAAAAAAGAATAACATGGCATACACACATACACACACAAACACATATGCATACATATAGAGAAAGAGTACCGCACCACCAACGGCCCGACCGTGGCTCGGTGCCGTTTCCGCCGAGTCACATGTGATAGACGTTGTACCTTGGGAACGAAGTGCCCCATTTAGCCAGAAGCAGATGTGGCGGGGCAAATATCGTTTAAGGAAAACTGCTTGCAGTTACCTCGTCTCGGAGTTTAGTCCATTTCGGTATCATTTACATACTCTTATTTTTTAAGGTTGTAATTGATAATTATATATTTGAGGAAACCATTTTCTGTTTATTTGTCCATTTCTTTTTTCGTAGAAATTATTGTGTTTATTTAAAACGTACCCAACATAAATGAAATAAAAAAGTGATCAACACAGAGAAGTATATATCAAGAAAAATTAGAGCACAAAGACGGATATAGAATGTGAAAGGAACTTATAATTACAAACATTATGGCGAATAAACTTTTTACTTTTTTTGGCTGATTTGAAATTGTTCTCGTATAGGTAATTAATTAAGTACTAATATTAATTTCCATGTTAAAATATGTCCATATTACTTGTACATGCAAACCATTTAATATGTCATAATGTCAACCAATTACTCACACGGCTCTTTGCTATAGCAGCGTAAGACCTACATAAGGCTGCATATTCGTCTATGTGCACGTTTCTCAATTTTACTTGCTTGACTTGTTATAACTTATAAATTAAAAAAACTATACATAGGTACGTGTAAATCATATCTTCGTAAAGTAATTAAATTGGTTTAGAAATAAACATGCATGTATAGGTGTGATAGTGCAAATAACAATTAAGTCTATTTCAAACTTATTGAAAAAAAATACATTTAGTGTACTGTACGATCTGCTGTTAAGGATTTAGGCAGTATATTATGACAATTAACAATTGAGTTACTCAACTATCAAAACATTCACAATTTAGTTACTGTCGTTAATTGAAATGCATGTAAGTTAGTTTGAATTTTCAATTTGACATATTGCTAACCCCGGATTTTCTGAAATGTCTCATTTTAGTATAAATTAATAAATGCATATTCATTATATATATATATTAACACACACACAAACATACACATATCTATGTATGTATGTGTATACACGTTCATATATATACATGTATAAATACATATAATATTATGCATATGTATATATATTATTTCAAATAATATAAATTCTAGATTAATATTTTCTTCCTATATAAACGATGTTTGGGTATACAAATTAAATTATAAATACTTAAAATCTATTTTCTATTTAAATAATTTTAAAAAAATAACAATTTTTCTGTCGTTTTTCCATGAAAGTATTCGAATAATAATGTTGTCTGAAATAGTTTTTTCCCAAATGTCACTTGTAAAACTCACGTTATCTTCGTTTTAAAGAAAATGTTATGTTTTTTTTAATTAAAAAATGGATTTTAAGAAAATTAATTTTTTCAAATAAAATTTAGTCAAATAATATGTTTTTTTTTAAATTGAGATATTTAATATGTGTGCATCTTTATGTGTTTTAGCATGAATATTGTAAATTGTAACTTTTTAACAACACATGATTAAATTTATACAAAGAATATGATCCAAATAAAAATTGAAAGCAAATCTCATCCAACGGTTAACATGTATAACTATTAAAAAAAATAACAAATGCAAAAACATCTTTTTGAGTTTGGATATGAATCGTTAGATTGTCATCTAACGGTTAACATGTATAACTATTAAAAAAAATAACAAATGCAAAAACATCTTTTTGAGTTTGGATATGAATCGTTAGATTGTCATCCAACGGTTAACATGTATAACTATTAAAAAAAATAGCAAATGCAAAAACATCTTTTTGAGTTTGGATATTAATCGTTAGATTGTCATCCAACGGTTAACATGTATAACTATTAAAAAAAATAACAAATGCAAAAACATCTTTTTGAGTTTGAATATGAATCGTTAGATTGTCATCCAACGGTTAACATGTATAACTATTAAAATAAAATATAAATTATTCATTACAAGAGTGTAATCACTACTAACATTCTCCACTCATAAAACAAATGTAACATGCTACTGATTACAATGAAGATGAAACAAAAGCAAATTGATGGTGAATTGGGAAAGTATGCTCTTAGCGATGAGCGTAACGATACTATGAAACCTTCAAAATTCAAAACAAAAGAAAAACATTAAATTATCTTATGTGTATCAACATGTAATGTAATGTCACTAGTTGTTATTAAATCAAGCAGGAAACTACATACTAAGGAATTCGTGATCTTTTCACTAAACCGTATTGGCTCAACAACACAAGAAAACTACTAAATTCATCATCATGTACAAAACCAAAATGTTCTATATACATATAAATAGAACCAGAGCCGTCTCAACTGTTCAAGAGATGCAACACAAACTCAAAGGTCGAAGCCCTCTTGCATCTATTTTTTTTTTAAAAAAAATCAACAAATGAAAGTAAGAGTTTGCTTGATTTTGGCCTGTGAGTCCGTTTAGTTAAACTACAAACGGTTGGGCTTTTTGGTGGCCTGCTTGCAAATTGAATTACTTAAATTGAAAATTCGTAGAAAAGTAGAAAATAGAACTATATAATATTAAAATGAAATTATATTTTTTCAGAAACAAAAGGGAGAAGTCTGCAACCAGACAAAAATTTATTCAAATTTGGATAAGTTCCTAAAAACAATTCTGAACACTTCATAGCTTTATACTAAAAAAATCGTTAGAAAATACAACAATCCCTCAACTGGAACCAGATGAGAAGAAAATTCCCAGCCAGAACAATGTGTGACGTCTCAGCATAACAATCCATCAATAAAAATTTACTTCACTTCGAAAAGCGAATAGGATGAAACAACACAAATGAATGCATGCAAAGAAATGTTAAAAATGAAATAATAGAAGTAAGAGTTGACAGAAATCGCACTCACATTTTTATATACTCTCCATGTTCTTTTCAGCGACTTTTCTCATATTGTTCAATCTCTTTTATATATTTTGCCAGCTCTTTCTTCTTGAAAATTGTTTCTTTTTTATAGTCAGATAACTCTTGCACAAGATCCTTACGATTTTCCTCCTCAATTTTAACTTCCTCTTTAGTCTTCTCGGCATCTTTCTCTACATTCCACAATTGCCATACAAGATATTCCTTCTTCAAAGCTTTCTGTATGTTCATTAAATAGAGGTTCATTAAACTGGAGATCGTTTAATCCCTTTGAATTTTAATGACTGCAGAAAGTCTCAGATTTTGCCTTTTAGTAAATAAATATATAACAGAAAAAGCATACCAGCTGATTTTGCAAGTGAATGTGTTTTTCAGCTTCTTCTTTCTGTTCTTCTTCTCTTTTCTCTCTAACAAAATGGTTCTTTTCTTCTGATATGCTAGTGCCGACTTCTCTTCAGCTGTGACTGTTTGTTCTTCCAACTTTTCATAATCTCTCTTATGCTCATCAGAACAAGAAATTTGCTTAATCAGTTCAGTAAGTTCTTTTGGATTCTAAGATGCAATTGACTCTACATCTCCCTGCACTAGAGAATCTGTGACTATATTCGGAAGAATTTCATATCATAATAAGTTCTGCAATACGTATTTATATGGAGTATGTTACAATCCGAAAAACTGGTTGATTGCATAAATGGGATCACATATACAAACTGATCTAGGAACGTTGAATATGACATTGACACATTGTTTAACAAACAATGGCGCTAGTTTAAAAACTGAGGCACACCTATGCACAACCATCTCAGTTTTTATGAGAAAAAAAAATAATCGCCAAATGCCAACAAGTATATCAGCAATGACCACGAGTATATCAAATATCAGCAGCAATGTAAGTAGTATGTAATAGGAGTGAGGGTGTAAATGCAATAAATAGAGCCGCATTATAGACACTGGGAAACCTGTGTATGCTTGTTTTTTTTCTTGATACTGATAGACCTTGGGGCTTAAAATTTCTAGAATTTATGTAATATATGGGAACAAAACTTACTAATAAAATGAAGAAAAAGAACACGAAAACTTGTATGTTCTTTTTCAATAATATCAATCCTCATTTGGCGTCAACCTACTTAGTTGTATTAAGATTTAAACCATGTTTCTCAGAATGGTATAATTAGATATCAAACACTTGGATCAACTACACTGATCACATTTAAACATGGTTGTTCCAAGTGGTCAGGGACCATCTTTGAGTCAATTTTCGATGCGACTACTCAGTTTTTCCGAGGCCATACTCAAAGTGTTTGAGTAGCTCGTACGGCGAGCTTCGCAACGGTATATCGCATGACCTATTCGGAGGAAGGGTGTGAATAATAATTGGACTCGAAAGTTGCTACTCGAAAGAGGGAAAAAACCGAAATCTGGAAAATGGAAAACAGAGTGGAATTAATCCATGAGGGTTATCCCACATTGTAGAATCAAGTTTGATTTTTACACTATATATACAAGTGCATCCCATGTAGTTGGTAAACTAAAAAGTCCACATACCCATGAGTGGGTTAGTGTGTACCACACGCGCTCGCTCGGGACTCGGGTCTTGGGTCTTGTACTAAACTGAAAAAGGGACTTTTGCATATTCGCAAGAGCAGTCCCTAAAGTTCCAGAAAGTTTGAAACTCCAGCAGTAATGGAGGCGGATTCTGGGGATGTAACTCCCAGAATTAAATGACCAATTAATTCTGCGGTTTCAGAATTCCTCTATATGAGGCAGCTTTCCCCTCACATTCAAACACACACGAAATCAGTCTCTCTTCTCTCTAAAACAGCATATATATTTTTTCTTCATAGCATATTAGAAACCAGAGAGAACCACCCACTAAAAGCTCGACTTTGACTCGTCGCCAGTTTTCGGCGAGTCTTCCGAGAGACGTTGTACCTTGGGATCGAAGCGCCAACGCAACCAGAAACATCAAGGTGGTTGGGCGAATATCGGTTAAGGGCATACTGTTAACAGTAGCCTCGTCTAAATTTATTTACATTCTGTCCAATTTTATTTTCACATTTAAATTCAGTTATTTACATTATGTTCTTTCAATTCTGTATTTTTTTAATTCAGTATTTTAATTTGCTGTAATTAGCTGTAGCTTTTCTATTCTGTTTGTACCTTTCTGTAATTTCTTTAAAGTTCTGTTTTTTTGCTGTAAT
Source organism: Primula vulgaris (assembly GCA_963920805.1). Taxonomy (NCBI): domain Eukaryota; kingdom Viridiplantae; phylum Streptophyta; class Magnoliopsida; order Ericales; family Primulaceae; genus Primula; species Primula vulgaris. Next base: position 35,062,049 of record OY987214.1, on the reverse strand, counting down.
TACTATTCTATAATTTCATCCAGTAATTAGAATAGTTTCAATTCAGTCATGTACTTTCAATTTCAATCAGAACAGTCCGACTGTTAAGTTCATACTTTCGAGTCCGGCAGTTTCTATTTATTGCAATTCAGTACATCAGATTATTAATTGATAATAATCTGATAACGTTTGCTTTAATTACGTTTCCGTACATACATGTTGTAATCATTAATTTTTGTACCAATTCAAAATTAATAAAGATTACACTAGTTTTGTTTAATTCTTGTTTAGTCCTTTATTATTGTTTAATTGTTATTTCGTACACGGAAACCAACAATTTTAACCGATATCCTGTTGTTTCTTTCGTGTATTAATTAATACAATTATTTAGTTTAAAAGGAATAATTCTTTTTTGTTTTCAATTCTAAATTATATTAGAAATTGAATTACAAAGAAAAATTCCAAACAGTTTTAATTTTTATTTTTTGAATCTTGTTGATACCAACCGTATTGGTATTCAATAAGAATCGTTGAATCCTTTTAATATCAACCGTATTGATATTCAAAAGGATAAAAAGTTTAATATTATTGTTTGTTTAATAATTCTTTTACAACCCCAAATTACAGTTTTGGTGTGTTGTTAATAAGAATTTATTGTACATGTATCTCATACGTTTACTGTATTGTCGTTTCAGATGACAAACACGTCGCCTATTGAGTTGCCTATCGGGGGTGAGCATGACCCAGTGGTTGGTGGAAATGTCCATAACACTGAGGGCGATGCAATTATGGGGGCTAACACCGAGGACGTAGCTGCAGCGGCTGAGGCTGCCTCGGCTGCGGCCATGGCGGATGCTACGGCCAAAGCTGAGGCTGCGGCCGAAGCAGCGGCCACGGCCAAGGCCGCAGCTAAGGCTGCGGCAAGAGCCAAGGCTGCAGCCAAGGGCAAGGCACCGATGTATTCGGCTACGCCTACTTTGCCGACTTCTCATCTGGAGAAACCAGAAAAATTCAGGGGAGACAATTTTAAACGTTGGCAACAAAAGATGCTGTTTTATCTCACGACCCTGAATTTGACCAGGTTTCTTAAGGAGACTGCTCCCATCCTAAGCGAGGACGATCTGGACGAGCAGTCATTCTCTGCGGTTGAGGCATGGAGACATGCCGACTACCTATGCAAGAACTATATCCTGTGTGCTCTAGATGACACGCTGTTCAGTGTTTTCGAGCCCAAAGCTACTGCAAAGGAGCTTTGGGAAACTCTTGAAAATAAGTACAAAGTGAATAACGCTGGCACAAAGATATTTTTTATCACGGACTTTCATGAGTACAGTATGACTGACAGCAGGGGTGTCATGGAGCAAGTTGAGGAGCTCCAACTCATTTACCATCACCTTGAGGCTGAGGGGCTAGTGATTAATGAGCCTTTCCAGGTGGCACTCATGATTCAGAAATTGCCACCATCATGGAAAGACTTTCAAAACTACCTGAAGCACAAGCGAAAGGAAATGAAGCTTGAAGGGCTCATTGAGAAGCTCAATATCGAGGTGAGCAACCGTCGCTCCGTGAGGAGAGTCGGTGGTGCTAACATCCTGATGGCAAAGGCCATTGTGGTCGAAAGCTTCAACGTCAAACGGAAACGTTTTGACAACAGAGGCAGTGCTGTTGTCGCAAAGAAATTTGCGGGAACCTGCTTTGTGTGTAACAGGACTGGCCATCGTGCCGCGGACTGTTATGACAATAAAGGCGCTGTAGGCCGTGGTTATATGACCAACGACATGTTTAAGTTAAACGTAGGGACACCTGCTCCCAATAAAGGTGCTAAAGCTGAGGTTAGCACTAGTGATGTAATGACTGTTGCCCAAGAGGCCAATCAAATTTCTAATTTTGATGATTTATTTGAGTCATTTCATTTGTGGCATGGTAGATTAGGTCACGTGAATTATAATTCTTTAAAGAAATTAATATCACTAAAACTAATACCAAATTTCATTTTTAATAAGCAACACAAATGTGAGATTTGTGTAGAGGCAAAATTAACGAAATCATCGTTTCAACATGTTGAACGAGAAAGTGAACCTCTCGGTCTAATACACACGGATGTACGCGAGTTAAAGTTTATACAAACGCAAGGAGGGAAAAAGTACTTTATCACCTTTATAGATGATTGTACTAGATACCGTTATGTTTACTTAATGAGAGGTAAAGATGAAGCAGTACATAAATTCGCTCTTTATAAGACCGAAGTTGAAAATCAACTCAATAAGAAAATTAAAACATTGAGAAGTGATAGAGGCGGTGAATATGAATCACCGTTTGAACAGATATGCGCTGAAAGCGGCATTATACATCAAACCACAGCCCCATACACTCCCGAGCAAAATGGGATTGTTGAGCGTAAAAATAGAACGCTAAAGGAAATGATGAATGCTATGCTAATCAGTTCTGGGTTACCCCAAAACATGTGGGGGGAAGCGATACTTTCCGCAAACTATGTTTTAAACAAGTTACCACATAAGAAGCGAGATAAGACTCCATATGAATTATGGAAAGGTCATCAACCCAGTTATAAGAACCTACAGGTTTCAGGTTGTCTCGCAAATGTCCTAGTTCCCACTCCTAAGAGGATGAGAATTGGTCCTAAAACGGTGGACTGTGTGTTCATCGGATATGCACATTATAGTAGTGCATATCGGTTTCTCGTACACAAGTCGGATAATCTCGATATGCACGTAGATACGTATATGGAAAGCCGAGAGGTCTCTTTCTTTGAAGATATCTTTCCCCGTAAATTACCTACATCTGTACCAACTCAAGAGTTGAACAGTGAAGGAAATGTGGGGGCAAGTGAACCGACAGAGGAAGAGGAAGAGGAAGAGGCTCGACGCAGCAAAAGGGCAAGGAAGGAAACTTCCTTTGGACCTGATTTCCTAACCTTCATGATTGAAGGCGAACCGGTGACATATAAACAACCTATGTCAACACCGGATTCCCAATATTGGGAAGAAGCCATTCAAAATGAGATTGAATCAATCATGCAAAACCACACTTGGGAACTAGTGGATCTTCCGAGAGGATGTAAGCCCTAGGTCACAAGTGGATCTTCAAAAGGAAGTTAAGGGTTGACGACACGATTGAGAAATACAAGGCAAGACTTGTAGTAAAAGGCTTCAGGCAAACTGAAGGTGTCAATTATTTCGACACGTATGCTCCTGTCTCCAGGAAAACGTCTATCCGAATCGTCATTGCTCTCGCAGCTTTGTTTGATATGGAAATACATCAAATGGATGTAAAGATGGCGTTTCTAAATGGAGAACTGGAAGAAGAGATTTACATGGAACAACCGGAAGGGTTTGTAGTTCCTGGTAAAGAGCAACAAGTGTGCAAACTTGTAAAGTCCCTATATGGACTCAAACAAGCGCCAAAACAATGGCACGAGAAGTTTGATAGAATTATGCTATCAAACGGTTTTCGCATTAATGAGTGCGATAAATGTGTCTACTCTAAAGGAAGTGGAAGAGACTGTGTTGTAGTCTGTCTCTATGTGGATAAAATGATTATAATTGGGAGTACTGATAGAATCAGCTCCACAAAGAAAATGTTGTCACAACACTTCGACATGAAGGATCTTGGTATAGCTGATGTAATACTTGGTATGAAGATTACCAAAACATCAGAGGGGTATGCCTTGTCTCAAGGTCACTTTGTTAAACAAGTTTTAGACAAGTTTGACAAGGGCAGTAAGGCGATGTCTAGAACCCCAATTGAGTACAACTGTAACCTGAAAAAGAATTTCGGTAAGAGTGTGAATCAATTGGAGTTCTCTCGAGTCATAGGCTGTCTCATGTATATAATGAATTGCACTAGACCAGACATAGCAAACTCAGTGAGTAGACTGAGCAGGTACACCAGTAATCCGAATGAGGAACACTGGAAGGCCATAATGAAACTTCTCAGATATATGAGGTTTTCAGCCGATTACGGGCTGCACTATACCAGATATCCAGCGGTACTGGAAGGGTATTCAGATGCCAACTGGATATCAGACTCCAATAGCACAAGGTCCACGAGTGGATATGTGTTCATAATGGGAGGAGCTGCTGTGTCTTGGAGATCCTCCAAACATACATGTATTGCAAAGTCAACTATGGAATCTGAATTCATAGCGTTGGACTTAGCAACCGAAGAGGCAGACTGGCTGAGAAGTCTAGTGGAAGGAATTCCAATGTGGCCAAAACCTATTCCCGTGATAAGCATGCACTATGATAGTCAATCAGTTATTGCTTGGGCTCAGGATCATATGTATAATGGAAAGTCTCGACATATACGCCGGAGACATAAATCCGTAAGGTAATTGTTGTCTAAAAGAAAACATAGCGGATCCATTAACAAAAGGCTTGACTCAACTAGGAGTCGAGACGTCATCGAACGGAATGGGATTAAAGCCCATTAAATTGGTGGGCCCCTCATAAGCAACCCAACTTAAACGGAATATTTCCTGATAGGTTCAAAGGGAAACTGAACTGTGAGGGCAACCGAACAAAGCACTCGGGAACCTGGAGTTCCCAACCCATTTCCGCGTTGATAGAGTGATAGACCTGTACCATTGTAATGGTGAGCTTGAGGCTCTTAATGATCCAAGTAACTCGACGGTAGAGTAAATTGAGTCAGGACACTTTCGACTTGGAACACCTATAACGAGTGTGTAAGGCAGGTACCATGTGATGAGCTTGGCCTAATTCACTAGAGCACTCAGTTGAAGTTGCCAAGGCAGTTCAGGCCAAATATAGACAACAACTAAAGGGCCTAGTACGTGGGTAGAGAGGGCACTATGCGGGTGCCATTCTGGGATACACAAAGCTTGATGGTTCAAATCTTTACAGCTACCTAATAGCAGTATTCTGGGTGGTACTCCGCTGCGGCAGGTTCAAGGCGCGCGCTACCTCACCTTAGGCAGTGAACTTTTGCGGTTCTCTTGATTTGCATTTAGGACATGGGCTTTCGAGCCAATTGCATTCATATGGGGGATTGTTGGAAAAATTGTAGGAAAACATGTTTTTAAACATGGTTGTTCCAAGTGGTCAGGGACCATCTTTGAGTCAATTTTCGATGCGACTACTCAGTTTTTCTGAGGCCATACTCAAAGTGTTTGAGTAGCTCGTACGACGAGCTTCGCAACGGTATATCGCATGACCTATTCGGAGGAAGGGTGTGAATGATAATTGTACTCGAAGGTTGGTACTCGAAAGAGGGAAAAAACCGAAATCTGGAAAATGGAAAATAGAGTGGAATTAACCCATGAGGGTTATCCCACATTGTAGAATCAAGGTTGATTTTTACACTATATATACAAGTCCATCCCATGTAGTTGGTAAACTAATAAAGTCCACATACCCATGAGTGGGTTAGTGTGTACCACACAAGCGCGTGCTCACTCGGGTCTCGGGTCACGGGACGCGGGCCGCGGGATTTGGGATTTGGGATTTGGCTCGGACCTCGGGTCACGGGTCTGGGATTTTGGATTTGGGATTTGGGGAATGTCTCGGGTCTTGGGTCTTGGGTCTTGTACTAAACTGAAAAAGGGACTTTTGCATATTTGTAAGAGCAGTCCCTAGAGTTACAGAAAGTTTGAAACTCCAGCAGTAATGGAGGCGGATTCTGGGAATGTAACTCCCAGAATTAAATAACCAATTAATTCTGCGGTTTCAGAATTCCTCTATATGAGGCAGCCTTCCCCTCACATTCAAACACACACGAAATCAGTCTCTTTTCTCTCTAAAACAACATATATATTTTTCTTCATAGCATATTAGAAACCAGAGAGAACCACCCACTAAAAGCTCGACTTTGACTCGTCGCCAGTTTCCGGCGAGTCTTCCGAGAGACGTTGTAACTTGAGATAGCGCCAACACAACGAGAAACATCAAGGTGGTTGGACGAATATCGGTTAAGGGCATACTGTTAACAGTAGACTCGTCTAAATTTATTTACATTCTGTCCAATTTTATTTTCGCATTTAAATTCAGTTATTTACATTCTGTTCTTTCAATTCTGTATATTTTTAATTCAGTATTTTAATTTGCTGTACTTAGCTGTAGCTTTTCTATTCTGTTTGTACCTTTCTGTAATTTCTTTAAAGTTCTGTTTTTTTGCTGTAATTACTATTCTATAATTTAATTCAGTAATTAGAATAGTTTCAATTCAGTCCTGTACTTTCAATTTCAATCAGAACAGTCCGGCTGTTAAGTTCATACTTTCCAGTCCGGCAGTTTCTATTTATTGCAATTCAGTACATCAGATTATTAATTGATAATAATCTGATAACGTTTGCTTTAATTACGTTTCAGTACCTATATGTTGTGATCATTAATTTCTGTACTAATTCGAAATTAATAAAGATTACACTGGTTTTGTTTAATTCTTGTTTAGTCCTTTATTATTGTTTAATTGTTATTTCGTACACGGAAACCAACATATGATAAGTTTTATGAGTTTATGATAACTTTTATTAAATGATTGATTTTTTTAAGAAAGACTAATAAGTAGAAATTTAATGTGCTTTGTTAGATAGCCAGCCTTTCCTTTGCCATGCCCCGTGGTCGATCACTGTTCGTTGAAGCCCGTATCCTGCATTGCACCCCCTCTGCTGGCCAACTCCTATGTTTTGGTACTCTACCCTCCCATTCATAAGAAAGTGGTAGTTGTTACCCGAAACCGGTGAAAGCAGAGTGGTAGTTTTTTTTTTTTTAATAATAATTATGAGGGGGTAATTATCTTTTTCTGGACTTATACTATGAAATAATTTTAATTTTGTATCCTCAGCGATTGATTTTTCATTTTATACAGTGAATTAGATATGCTTGTTAGTTAGGTTTGCAGGCTGCCGTAAACTTTGTTCTTTGCCAGTCAAATTTGTGATTCTTCAATCTTAGGAATATTTTTGTCTTCTGATTGTAAAATCATTCAATTTGTACAAAACTGAAATTCGTGTTCGTTAAGGACACAAAATTGATGTACTGTAGTAACTTGACAGAGAGTTTTTGTTTTAATATACAAAATCGGACTTTTCAGAGTCTAGTGCACAAGGTTGGAATTCGAAAAGATTCTAACAACTAGGGAGTAAACTTTACCAAAAACGCTAATCGTTGTGAGAGCCCGATTTGGTTGTTTCCTAGGTGTTTGAAGATGATCCAAGTTATCGTTCCGTGAGAGCCCGATTTGGTTGTTTCCTAGGTGTTTGAAGATTTTAATGTCAACTATAACCAGTGTCTGTATGGGCCTATGCAATGGTAACTAGAAGTGGTCTTTCAATAGGTCCAAGTCGGGTTCATTCCAGTGGAAAGAGTAGAAGCGTGTGCGAAGGCGATAGTGAATGGCGCATGCAGAGGAGAGAGATACATAACAGAGCCAGCTTGGTATCGAATGGAAAATGTTATGCCCGGAAGTTCTAGAGTGGAGTTTCAAGTTGTTTTACCAAGCTTGCCACGAGGAGTCTCCCAAACAAGCTCCTATCAAGAAGATGCTTGACTTTACGGGTGCTAGCAGGATTCTCTACCCAGAGACGATCCACAGCCCCGAAATTCAAAGAGATTAAAAAGATAATCCATGTGAGTTTTGCTATTTATCAAGTTGTCTGGTTTATAGAAATAAAGGTATTAATCGTTGTGATTGCTATTTTGTTGACATAGTCTGTTAGACTGGTTATGCTTTTGGCAAATTTCATTTCAGTTGATACTTGCATATTTAATTATCAGTTTGAAATGAAAATCGGAGAATTTAAAAGTTTTCGACCCTGGTAATATGATGGCTTATTTTTGTAATGTAATATATGCTCGGCCTCTGAAAATCTTATTCCATAATCAGTCTGATTAATCTGATGTCCGCTGGTTTAGCTTGGGATTTGCCTTTTAAGTTCTAAATGATTAGTAATTAGGGATCACTGGTAATGATTCGACAATATATTGAAAAAATAGACTAAGTCGGCACGTGAGCTGCATGCCATGCACCGCCCTACCCCACGTCACCTTCTGGTTCACGGAGTTTGGGTTAAAAAGATAAGGGAGCACGAAATAAACAGAGAATAGGTGACAGATGTTTCAGACTCATTTCATAAAGATCCATTACAAAAGTCACTTGTCACTTCTACTACATTTGCTATATATACAATGCAACCAAACCATCTTAATTCTTGCTACAACCGCTACACATGCTATATGTACAATGCAACAAGTGACGGAACCAGAATTGCGAAATAGATACACTGGTTTTCTATATAAAAAAATGTATGCGTTATATGAAGTTATTTTATGCAATTGGGAGCTGAAACGTTAAAATTTACAAGTTTTGATCAAAATATATAGGAAAAATCTATTTTTTCATACATTTTTTTCAAAAATGGAGCTGTAGCACTCGACTGTCCATATTTAGTTCCTTCCCTGAACGCAACCAACCTTACATGTTTCATGCGTAAAAGGCCCTTGTGTTGCCTCCAGTACCCTGATCAGAACCACCAGCCTCATCATCAGTTTTACTCTCTCCACCACCAGAACTTGCAGACACAAAACCTATCACACCAACACCACCACTACCACTTACTTGCCACTTGTTAGAGTAAAATGGTTTTGGAGTAAAATGGTTTGGAGTGCTACCTCTATAAACCTAGCTTTCAAAGAGCAAAGAGTCTGCTGCAACCATGCATAATCTATACGACGGACATTTTGGATTCTGTTTCGTTTCTTTGAGAAAATATGCTCATATAGAACTTCTTACTATACTATCAAGAGGTGTTCTCTCTCATGACAAATGTCTAACTCTAACTCTTAATATGCTCATAAGTCCCACTAAAAAATTGAGCTTTGAAGAGCTTCAAATCTAGTTTTCTAAAATATTGAAAAAAGCTCTTGAGTTTCACTAGAATGAAAAGAACGGTTCTTTTCGATTATTACATTATTTAGTTAGACCTATTTAATATTTTATTATTTAATTTGTTAGTCATTTTTTATACTATATGTAGAGAGTTCTCTCTCAGTATTCTAGTATTAATTGATTAGTTATGAAAAACGGTGTAACCGTAGTCTGTTATCTATCATAAGTTCTTTGTTTCTCATCTATATTTTCTCTGTTGCTCGTCTAAATTTCTCCGACCCTTACGGGTTTTATCATTGGTATCTAGAGCAGGTCTTTTCTACACCTCGTGGGAACTCTATTTTATTTTATTTTCTCATCCAATTCTATCTAATATCTATGGAAAATATCAAAAATTATGAAAAAATTGAAGTCACAAAAGAACATATTCGGATTGTGGTTATATATACCGTGGAGGAATTTATTTGTGATACCACCACCATACTAGATGTTCTTAAGAGGCTAAACGACCACTTTGGGGTTGATTTAATGAACAAAAACGAGGAAGTAAGAGGTATCATTAGTGAGTGGGAAAATATCGAAGGCAGTGATGATGAGCAGGACATTGCATCAGAATCCGATGGTAAAAACGAGTTAGATGTAAACTCACATGAGTATGAGGACTTGATCGATAATTGATTATGGGATGCTTTTCAACCAATGTCACCACCACCATGCGTGGCGCCTCTGGTACTATCACATCCGGCGCCAACAAAGCCACATCCATCTCCGGAAACTCCAAACGAAGTAGAAAGTTTTGTAATTATAGCTGCATTTAAGGTGTTTGACAAAAACCATAAGCTAGATGTTAAATCTTTTAGGTGCCAATTTACCGTTTTCCGCTGCCATAGGCAGCTATATTTAATTAGCAATGGTCATCTAATATTATTTGTAGATTTGTTATTTGTGAACTGCATGAATCGTCGATTAATTGGCATGAAATTATTTTATGGTCTAAACTCGATAAATTGGATCACTAGTATGAAATATTTTAATTATTGGTCGAGTCGAAAGTGTCTAAAAATTCTGATAATTGGTGGAAAGATATATGAGACATACATAGAGGTTAGGAAACAAGATCTGCCTTATTTGGCTATATAGTTAATGAGATATGAATTTTTTAAATCGATACTGCGGATCAGATTTTTTTCTGCTTGGACACCTAGACAGCTGTTTGAAAAAATAATTAATTGTTATATCAAACAGATTTCAAATTGGTTGAAATTTTGTGGGTTGGTAGACTACTGGTATATGGTCGCGTGGACACAAAAATAGATGCATCTGGATCAATATCGACCAAGTTATGACCTTTTAAAGTTTGGGTTGTGTGCAGTTTTTTCTATTATGACAGCTACGATGTCGTTTAGAAAATTAATTGTTTTGCCTAGCAAATGGTATTGGATTCAGACCAACTTTGGTAGGAAGATAGACTATTTGTGTAGGGACGTTTGCATGCTGAAATCGTAACGTTTGGATAAAAAGGAATTAGCTACGAATTTTCAAAGTTCAATGAACAGTAATGTCCAAACTGGACAGAATGGACCAGTCCGAGTAAAATAATTTTTGTGTTAAGTAAAAAGTGTTCAAATTTTAAGAAACTTAGTGAAAATATATACGAGACAGTTACGGAGATTTTGACCTAAAATTTACTAATTTCTGATGAACGACTTGTGAGGTATGATTTTCGGAGAATGACTCATTTTTTGTGTTCGGAAGGTTTTTATGCTCATTGTTTAATGGTTGACCTGATTAAGGATGTGGATGTGAAACCATTTTATATTGGTTGTTTGCTGGATTATTTGAGTGTTTTGATTGATACTGTTTATGGAATTATGACTTGTTCGAGTTTTCTTGAAATTTATTATCGTGGTTTGAATGGTTTTGCAGATTTTGTGGGCAATCCAAAAATCGGTTTGAAAACATCTTTAGAAGGCAAAATTAGTTGGAAGTGTGGTTTCAATATATTATTTTGGGATTGTTGGTTCGGTCGAATGCCAAAAATTTAGAGGAACGTGTGTTTGGTAGGTTGGAAGAGCTTGAATGGGTTTCTATTTGATCGTGATAGGCTACGCTTAAAAGGAGACATGACTGTTGTCGGGTTGTCGCCAGATCGAGTAAGAGGGTGCAACCATGCGCTTAACCACAACCTTGAGGACAAGCTTGATCTTAAGGGGGATGGAATGATAAGAACGGTTCTTTTCGGTAATTACATTATTTAGTTAGACCTATTTGATATTTTATTATTTAATTTATTAGTCCTTTTTAAGACTATATATAGAGAGTTCTCTCTCAATATTCTAGTATGAATTGATTAGTTATGAAAAATGGTGTAAAGCTAGTCTGTTATCTCTCCTAAGTTTTCTAATTCTCGTATATATTTTTTATGTTTTTCGTTTAAATTTCCCCAACCCTTACGGGCTTTATATAGAACAACTCTATGAGAAAAATATACGATTGAAATTTATTAAAACAAATACGCAGTCCTGTACAAAAAGAAGAAAATCGATGGTAAATTATAATTCCCTCTCATACCTGCAATGGTGAACTTGAATTTGAAAATTATTTACGAGAAAAAACAGTCAATGTTATGGGCTTTATAAAATCACCTCATGTAATTAGAAGCACTAAATGGCCAATTATTCACATTGTTATCATTTATACAATATTAGTGTTGATTACGGTGTTAAGCACTTGATGCTAATTTATAACAATTAATCCATAAAAGTTCTTACGCTAATCATTTGGTACAAAATATTCTTGTAACCTTGAGATGAACAATTAAAGAATTTCTTTCACAAATAAGTTATGCAACAAAAAGTTTTACTTTCCATAACACAATTTCTCATGGCTAATTTTTTACCCCAGGAGGACGATAAATATACTCGGCGTTTTTTTTAAAGCGCTTGTACATTATAATCGAGACTCGGAATGCTATATATAACTAGATTGTACGGAACCACATAAACATTTTGTATATATTTTTTATTATTAATATTTTTTTTTTAATCAAAACTCAGCAAAATGTGAAAAACTGTTCTAATTTAAATTTCTTACAAACTTGCATTCATTGAACGACTAAAAATCTTCACTTTTGAGCTTATCACAAACTTTACTCAAATATCACAAATTCAGCAAATATGTAAAGGTGAATGGAAAACGGATACTCAATAAATAGCTCATACAATTATTTTTAATTTGAAACAGACACGTTCGGAAATTGCAGATCTACAAATTAATGAAAACCTACTCGATCAATCTTTTTTGTTGACTTGCTCGATAATTGCTGTGAGAGTTCGCATTTTCAATGGCTTAACGTGAAATTCATTTAGTCCAGCAGCTTTGAATGCACTTATCTCACTCTCTATCACTAGAACTAATTACACCCACGATCATGGTATCGATTCCCATATCCCGGAGCTTCTTTGTTGCTGTGGGACCATCCATGATGGGCATTTCCATATCCATGATCACCAAGTCAAATTTGTTCCCATCTTGAAACAAATCGACTGCTTCTTTACCATTTCTGGCTATTTTAGTCTCACACCCAATACTCTTACACATGCTACTGTGTTTTTTGCCATGCTATGAAATCATCAACAACCAACACCCTCAGATTTTTGCTAGATGACGTCATCTTTTGCACTCTAAGCTCTTTTTTTGTATAATGGTTCAAATGAAATAAAAAAAAGAAGTGATAATGTGGAAGGAATTTATAATTACAAGCATCAAGGCCAATAAACTTTTTGCTTTTTCGGGCTTATTTGATACATTTCCTGTATAGATAACTAATTAGGTATTGTACTACTAATTTTCATGTTAAAATATGTCCATATTACTTGTACAGGCCAAGCATTTAATATGTCATGATGTCAATTAATTACTCCCAAGACTCTTTGCTATAGTAGCGTAAGACCTACCTAAAACCTCTATAAATTAATATTGTTGTAACCATGAATTTTTTCATTCCGATATTAATTAATCGATAAATTAATATTTTATTATTTAAAGAGGTTTTTATCGATTTAATAAAATATACTCTTTAACAACATCAAACTCATGCTATATTTTTAAGAATACTCGTTTAACTCGTTAGTAAATGCAAATACACCACTTCACTAACTAATATATAAATTTTGCTACATTTTAAAATGTGTAGCAAACTAATAATAAACATTATTTACATTAAACTATCGATCATTGATTATTAAATAAAAACATACCTAATTTTCAAAAATCCACATTCTCAACTTTTATTTAAAATTTGGTATACATGTAGCTTCATCGAACATCAAAGTTAAAAACAAAGAGTAAAAACAAGTAGCATCATGTATCATACGTTACTAAGTTTAAAAGAGATTATAACCATGAGTTTTTAATAATTAAGTCTCAAATTATGTAGCAAATGATCATTAACTAAAATTAAAATTTAAAAAGAATCAAACGTCGACTATTAGAGCCATATTTTACCAAGTTATCCTAGTAATGTTTGTCATTTGAATATTTGTTTATTTATGATTTTGCGGGGAACAATAATTTATATAGAAACTTTTCGAAATTTATTATCTTATTAATTTATTAAGGTTAGTGATTTTTTACATTGGTTTAAATCAGTACAGGAGATAAATATTATTTTAGAAAGTTTATTAATTTACCGAGTATTAATTTGTAGATGTTCTGGTGTATAAATTGCAATAGGAGAGTCTGGATTATATTATTGTACAAGATCTTTTTTACAAAAAAATGTGAGAATATTTATCGTCATTCTGACGTATAAAATTAGCCATGAGAAATGATATGGAAAGCAAAAAATTTTGTTGCTTAACTTATTGTGAAAGAAATTCTGTAATTGTTGATCGCAAGGTGAGAAGAAAATAATTATTAATTGATCTTGTAATTGGGTGACTCGAGGCCCCGAGGGTACTGTTCCCGAATGATTAGTGTAGGAATTTTTTATGGATTAGTATATAAATTAGCATTAAGTGCTTAACACCGTAATCAACATTAATGTATAATGATAACAATGCCATTTATTTGAGTCCAAATCTTTCTCTACCTCCTTCCGTGCTCTCTTGTTTATTTTCACTCAAAATTTAAATTTTCACAAATTATACCGCAACTTTATAAATTTTTATATTATATTGTATTCAAATTTTAAAACATTTGAACATAATATTATTTTAGACAATTTTTTTAATATTCAATGTTTAATTTACACTAATTTATACATTTATTCTAAAATAATTTTTGTTTGGATTTTCTTTTAAAAATAATTATTGGAATGTATTGATACATGCATTATAGTAATTGTACAATTTTTTTCAAGTTTTTTAGAATTTTTTTTTAGATAAAATAAGCAAGAGTAGACGAAAGGGGTAGAGAAATGGGGTAGAAGATTTGAACTCTATTTATTGCCCATTTAGTGCTTCTAATTACACGAGGTGAATAACATTGACTGGTTTTTTTTTAAAATAATTTAAAAAGAAAGTTTTTTTATTAAAGACAAACTTAATCTTGTTTATAAATAGTACTTGATTATACGGATTAAATACTTTTATTGAGCAAGTCTAGTATAGTTTTCTTCTTCTTTTGGAACATTATCTTTTACAAAGTCAGAGTGGGAATTTAACTAATGTGTATATTTTAGGAAATTAAGAATTGAATCACTTAACATTTAATTCACTACATTTAGTGGCTTAACAAGCTGCACTAAATCTGACCGAAAGTGGTTGGTGCAAGTGATTGGTATCCGAGTATACCACGATCAGCACCAGGGTTCGAACCATTGCGCCTGCAAAGCAGAGTTAACTCCAAAAGAGGGTTATTAATTATAAAAATAAAAATAAAAAACTCCACTAAATCTCTCTTAATTAGTGCCTCTGTACACACACCGTGTATCTTTTTCCATTATTAATTAATGGCATTGATGTTTCGATAGATAGCTATAACTTATGTCTTAAAACAGTAATTGTAATAATAAGGTAGATACTCGTAAATACAGTATTGCCAAAAATCACAATCTCCATCATACCCTCTTCTTACCCTTTCAACAAACTATTGGATTAAATCTATTTTCACACAGATTCTGGCCAAACCTGGCCTAAAAACCATAGAGGTAGCTTCATCTACTTTAAAGATACCCCAAAAGATTTAAATATAGAGAAAATACTCAATATATTATAAAGATTAATAGGTAATTTTGGTAGAGAAATCCAAACAGCGGCTACATGAGTTTCAAAATCCGGGTCGAAATTATAGGTCCATTTGAAAACTCTCATAAGACCCTGTTTTATATAACAGATGTTCTTAAGCCATATTCTAGTAAAATCATATTCATGAAAACAGGGAATTAGAATATGCTAAGAATCTAAAATACCTATGTTATAAGAAGCCTTTAAGTCTAACTTACTGAAAAACTTCCTTATAATTTCTATATCCGCCTTACTGTAAGTGAATTTATCCACAATGGTATATTTAAATGGTTTCGAGAGAGTTTTAACGTCTTTCATAGATAATTTAATAAGAGGTTCACCTTTATACGTACAAACTTCTTTTAGGTCGATTTTGTGCAGCCGTCAATCGCCTAGAGAGAGAAAGTATTAGGGTTTTTCCTTCTTTCATCCAGCAGCATCATGAAAAGGGTATAAATTAAAGTCTCACGTACACAGTGAAATTATATTAAATGGGTTCTTGACTTCCTGTATATTCCTATCTTTTTGAAGGGTCTAGTATATACTACGGTTGCGATTCAAACAAAATTGTGCATTCCCACCCTTCATGTGTTTAGTGCACTAGCAAGGAGGTCCGTGGCATGGACGGGTCGGTTTGCTAGTTTGCTACACCCTTTTATTTTTTTTAGAAAAAGTAAGAATGTTCAGTCTTCGCTTTTTCTCTTACCAAGATGGAATAGAAGTATAGCACTTCGTTTGTGCAGAAATCTAACCGTTACGCATGAAGACTAACTCGTCGAACGTATTATTACGATTACAAAGATCAATTTCACAGAAACACCACAAAGAATGTCCAAATTTGAAATCCTTATCTGTGTACATCCCAGAAGCGACATTGAACAAGGCATAAAGTACCTAAGTTATACAAAGAAATTGTAGGGCCTGAGTTCTTTTACTTGTGTTCATAAAATACAGGATTGCTCGCTAATCTTGGTGTCATCCATACAGTTCAACCTCCAACCTTCACAAAAAAATAAAGACATACTATGAATCACTGAATCTTGGCATGTCGACTCTCAAAATAAAGCAAGATGGTTTGCGGTTAGCGTCTGAAACATTTTTGTATGTCATTGTAATTCTATTTCCATGAGTGAAAAGAAATGGTGAAGTTATAGATAGAACTTATGACGGAGTAGTATATGTAACATAGTTTGAAGTTGTTTTTATCTTTCCATTAGAGCGGCTTGCATCGGAAACAATGTACTTTAATACAGTATGAAAAAGAAAGAATTCAGACTTTTTTTTAATAGCATCTACTCAGAGAAAAACATATGGTTGACAGAATATCTAAAATGAAAGTTACAAGTTGAAAAGCGGAGGGTGACTAAAAACTTATATGGGATGCCACCACTGGCTATGTCTCTGATAATAATTCCTTAATTTGTTGGAGTTACACACAAACCATAGAAATATATGTCAAAGATCAAACGGATACTGAAACATAACACCTCAAAAGGAATAAAAGCAAAGCCTGGGAGAACACAAATTAATCTCCAGTATTTCCAGCCTAACCAAGTGGATATTAAGCTCAAGCAAACACTTCTGTGACATAAAAAAATTGGAAATCCAAACACAAGGATTTTAGCTAGAACAACAACTAAAAAGGACACAAGTAAATAGAGCTTGAAATCAACTCGTAGTTCTAATCCTTCACGTCATAAAATTACTGAATATCCTCTTTCCTCAAAATTTATCTGGTTTAATGTCATCAAAATTATAAAAACATCTTTGATAAGATGTCCCTTTACCGATTAATCAATAAGCCAAGTCCCTAACATAAAACGGACGCGAACTGAATTCAAAATGCACTCAAATATCAGATCCTGACAACATAACCAACCGATGCCCAACATCGTAAAATAGATATAAAAAATTAGCTCATAAGGGAAATAATTAAGGTAATTATCTTTAAACACACACAAAAAACAAAAAACAAAAAACAAAAAACAAAAAAACATCTCAATTCAGCTACCATGGCCTACCACATTACATCAAATAAGTTATGTGAATGTTTATGAAGTGTTCCTATATTAGGGGTTCTTTTAAAATATTATAATAGGCCTTGGATCAGAAAGCAAATGAGACATGCAAATAAGAAGGAATGAAAAAGCCCATACCTGAACTGAAAGCCAATAGGAGATCACACGGCTGAATAACACGTGCAGCGGCACGTGATAAACAAATCATAAATTGAAACACTTGTAAAACTCAATAAAATACTACAATTTCTATAAAATACTTCTCAGTGTTATTACATAAACAAACCATTACAAAGTCAACTTTCAATTACAACCCACGCTCAAAAAATTAACGAGCTAACCAAAAGATACTAACAGCGAAAAACTATACTTAAACTCCTATGAGGTATGTCTGTTCCCGACTTTTCCATTGATCCAAAAATTTCAAACGATACAGAAAAATTGACTACAATTACAAATTTATTGGTTTAAATTTTTTGTAATATGACTATGAAATACACAATAACATTTATTTATAAAATATTGTAATAGTACCTTAAATATATAATTAATTAATGGAGAAGTTAAAGAGTGAGTTAATTTTAATTATATAAAGAGCAAAAAATAACCACAAGATTCGAATTAGGGATCTTGTTAACACAAAAAGTTTATGTTTACCATTTGAACTAAGTTACTATTTATTTATTTATGGATATTAATGTATAAAATCTTAAATCTACGAATTTCTCGATACAAAAAAAATATTTTAATTTTTTTGGGGTGGCGGTGGCATAACTTGTCCCCGTTCCATTCCTGGTAAGAAGCCTAAAAATATATCATGAAGTATGAAAAAGAAGAATATAAGTTATAAAAAGGAAGAAGGTATGCATATGAAAAAATGGCATGAAGCCCGCAAACAGGGTATGAAATGCAAAAAAGAAGTATGAATTATGAACAAAAATGTTGTGAAGTCAATAAAAAGTTATGAAAATTGACAAAATATGCATGTTTTCTTTTTTAAAAAAGGTATGAAGTCTAGAAAAAAATATGGAGATGTACTTGAAAAAAGGCATACAAATCGAAAAAAATTGGTGTAGACTTGAAAATTTGGTGAACGACCACTTTTTGATGAAAAAAACTGCTTTTCTGTGGGAGAAAACTTTTTTGGTTAAGAAAAATCGCTTGTCGATGATGAAAAAGTTATTTGTTATTTGTATTTTTATTTATTTACAATTATTTTTTTCATACTTTAAAAAAATCATAATTCTTTTTGCAAATAATTTTTTATGGATCTTTTTAATTTTTTATTTGTAATTTATTACGAATTTTAAGATAGTTTAATTTGTTACAGTATATATTTTGGTTTAAAAAGAGAGAAAGTAGATAGAAGTTTTTTGAATATTTCAGGAGCATTAGTTTTTGAAATAAGTAGTTTCGCCAACGTTTTTTTTAGGACAACATAAATTTAAAAAAAATAGAAAAACACGCGTGGTGCACTGTCCATCGTGTCTGTCAAACTCCTAGGGTTATCTTTATAAATTTGAATTTCTTCAGCCATGACTTTTCCATTTTTGAAGAAGTGGTCCGCACAAATGTTTACTTCACAAGAGTAATATGGCATGCGAGCGTCACATTTATTTAGCATAAATTTTATATCAGTAACTAGTCCAAAGAAAAATTTAGGAGTGTCTCCTCCGTGATGAGATTTATAAATAAGCATGTAGATAAAAAGATATTAGGAGTCCTATTTGCAGACCTGCATATATATAATTTTTCTTTTAAACCTATTTTTAAAGGGCATATATATTTATAGTGACTAAATGTTGGCTTTGTTTAGCAGGACAAGCATGCCATTAAACGAAAAGGTTACAATTGGTTTTAATCACTTTAGCAACTGTCCTATAGGGGAGACCATGCAAGTTACATTGCTAATTATGATAAGTTTGAAATATACTTAAGAATTGTTCTTTGCACTATTACACCTATACATGCATGTTTATTCCTAATTTAATTAATGATATACTTTATGAAGATATGATTTACACGTACCTAGCTATATGGTTTTTTAATTTATAAGTTATAACCAATCAAGTAAGGAAATTTGAAAAAATCGAAAAAAGTGCACATAGACGAATATGCATCTTTAGGTAGGTCTTACGCTACTATAGCAAAGAGTCTTGGGAGTAATTAATTGACATTATGACATATTAAATGCTTGGCCTGTACAAGTAATATGGTCATATTTTAACATGAAAATTAGTAGTACAATACCTAATTAGTTACCTATACAGGAAAAGTATCAAATAAGCCCGAAAAAGCAAAAAGTTTATTGGCCTTAATGCTTGTAATTATAAATTCCTTCCACATTATCATTTCTTTTTTTTATTTCATTTGAACCATTATACAAAAAAAAAAAAGAGTTTAGAGTGCAAAAGATGACATCATCTAGCAAAAATCTGAGGGTGTTGGTTGTTGATGATTTCATAGCATGGCAAAAAACACACAGTAGCATGTGTAAGAGTATTGGGTGTGAGACTAAAATAGCCAGAAATGGTAAAGAAGCAGTCGATTTGTTTCAAGATGGGAACAAATTTGACTTGGTGATCATGGATATAGAAATGCCCATCATGGATGGTCCCACAGCAACAAAGCAGCTCCGGGATATGGGAATCGATACCATGATCGTGGGTGTAATTAGTTCTAGTGATAGAGAGTCTAAGATTAGTGCATTCAAAGCTGCTGGACTAAATGAATTTCACGTTAAGCCATTGAAAATGCGAACTCTCACAGCAATTATCGAGCAAGTCAACAAAAAAGATTGATCGAGTAGGTTTTCATTAATTTGTAGATCTGCGATTTCCGAATGTACTCTGTTTCAAATTAAAAATAATTATATGAGCTATTTATTGAGTATCCGTTTTCCATTCACCTTTACATATTTGCTGAATTTGTGATATTTGAGTAAAATTTGTGATAAGCTCAAAAGTGAAGATTTTTAGTCCTTCAATGAATGCAAGTTTGTAAGAGATTTAAATTAGAACAGTTTTTCACATTTTGCTGAGTTTTGATTAAAAAAAAATATTAATAATAAAAAATATATACAAAACATTTATGTGGTTCCGTACAATCTAGTTATATATAGCATTCCGAGTCTCGATTATAATGTACAAGCGCTTTAAAAAAAACACAGAGTATATTTATCGTCCTCCTGGGGTAAAAAATTAGCCATGAGAAATTGTGTTATGGAAAGTAAAACTTTTTGTTGCATAACTTATTTGTGAAAGAAATTCTTTTATTGTTCATCTCAAGGTTACAAGAATATTTTGTACCAATCAGACCGCTTCAGTTAGTCAAATGATAAATAATTATTAACCGATCCTATAATTGGGTGACTCTGGGGCATTGTCTAAAAATGATTAGCGTAAGAACTTTTATGGATTAATTGTTATAAATTAGCATCAAGTGCTTAACACCGTAATCAACACTAATATTGTATAAATGATAACAATGTGAATAATTGGCCATTTAGTGCTTCTAATTACATGAGGTGATTTTATAAAGGCCCATAACATTGACTGTTTTTTCTCGTAAATAATTTTCAAATTCAAGTTCGCCATTGCAGGTATGAGAAGGAATCATAATTTACCATCGATTTTCTTCTTTTTGTACAGGACTGCATATTAGTTTTTATAAATTTCAATTGTATATTTTTCTCATAGAGTTGTTCTATATAAATCCCGTAAGGATTGGGAAAACAAAGAAAATATAGACGAGAAACAGATAACTTAAGAGAGATAACAGATTAGATTTACACCATTTTTCATAACTAATCAATTCATACTATAATATTGAGAGATAACTCTCTACCTATAGTCTCAAAAAGGACTAATAAATTAAATAATAAAATATGAAATAGGTCTAACTAAATAATGTAATTACCGTTCTTATCATTCCCTCCCCCTTAAGATCAAGCTTGTCCTCAAGGTTGTGGTTAAGCGCATGGTTGCACCCTCTTACTCGATCTGGCGGCAACCCGACAACAGTCCTCCATCAGCGTAGCCTATCACGATCAAATAGAAACCCATTCAAGCTCTTCCAACCCACCAAACACACGTCCCTCTGAATTTTTGGCATTCGACCAAATCAACAATCCCAAAATAATATATCGAAACCACACTTCCAACTAATTTTGCTCTCTAAAGATGTTTTCAAACCGATTTTGGGATTGTCCACAAAACCCGCAAAACCATTCAAACCACGATAATAAATTTCAAGAAAACTCGAACAACTCATAATTCCATAAACAATATCAATCAAAACACTCAAATAATCCAGCAAACAACCAATATAAAACGGTTTCACATCCACATCCTTAATCAGGTCAACCATTAAATAATGAGCATAAAAACCTTCCGAACACAAAAAATGAGTCATTCTCCGAAAATCATACCTCACCAGTCGTTCATCAGTAAATTTTGTGTCAAAATCTCTGTAACTGTCTCGTGTATATTTTCACTAAGTTTCTTAAAATTTGAAAACTTTTTACTTAACACAAAAATTATTTTACTCGGACTGGTCCATTCTGTCCAGTTTGGACAGTACTGTTCATTGAACTTTGAAAATTCAAAGCTAATTCCTTTTTATCCAAACGTTGCAATTTTAGCATGCAAACGTCCCTACACAAATAGTCTATCTTCCCACCAAAGTTTGTTTGAATCCAATACCATTTGCTAGGCCAAACAATTAATTTTCTAAACGACATTGTAGCTGTCATAATAGAAAAAACTGCACACAACCCAAACTTTAAAAGGTCATAACTCGGTCGATATTGATCCAGATGCATCGATTTTTGTATCCACGCGACCATATACCAGTAGTCTACCGACCCAAATTTCAACCAATTTGAAATCTGTTTGCTATAACAATTAATTATTTTTTCAAACAGCTGTCTAGGTGTCCAATAAGAAAAAAATCTGAACCGCAGTGTCGATTTAAAAAAATCATATCTCATTAACCATATACCCAAACAAGGAAAATCTTATTTCCTAACCTCTATGTATGTCTCATCTATCTTTTCACCAATTATCAGAATTTTTAGACACTTTCTACTCGACCAATAATTAAAATATTTCATACTAGTCCAATTTATCAAGTTTAGACCATAAAATAATTTCATACCAATTAATCCACGATTCATGCAGTTCTCAAATAAAAAATCTACAAATAATATTAGATGACCATTGCTAATTAAATATAGGTATCTATGGCAGCGGAAAACGGTAAGTTGGCACCTAAAAGATTTAACATCTAGCTTATGGTTTTTGTCGAACACCTTAAATACAGCTATAATTACAAAACTTTCTACTTCGTTTGGAGTTTCCGGAGATGGATGTGGCTTTGTTGGCGCCGGATGTGACAGTACTAGAGGCGCCACACATGGTGGTGGTGACATTGGATGAAAGCATCCCATAAACAATTATCGATCAAGTCCTCATATTCATGTGAGTTTACATCTAACTCGTTTTCACCATCGGATTCTGATGCGATGTCCTGCTCATCATCACTGCTTTCGATATTTTCCCACTCACTAATGATACCTCTTACTTTTTGTTGGCCCGTGCGGCTAAACCTTAGAGGGGAGGGTGAATAAGGTTTTTGGCGCTTTTTGCGGAATTAAACTTAATGGCAATTAACAACCCAACTTTTTGCAATTCTAAGCTTAAGCGTTTAATAAAGTTAATGAAATGCTAGAAGTCCTAAACGCAAGCAAGAAAATAAGCAATAATATAAGTTGCGGAAAGTAAAAGTTTAGGGAAAGAAATTGACACCGCGATTTATAGAGGTTCGGCAAACGGCCTACGTACTCTCCTCGGTACTACCGAGTATTTCACAAAAAATATTCTTTCCGGTTTTACAATTCCTAACGAGCTAATAACCCGATTAAGCTCCCCCTCACTTTATGAGTATCCCGAATGAAAAGACCTAGAGGTTTTAAGAAACACTCGCTTACAAATCCTCTACCCGATCACTCGCTCACAAATGAGTTTATAATTCACTATTTACAAATTTGTTACAACAATGTAACTACACTCACTATTTTATTTGCTTCTAAATAAGCTAATTGGTGAGTTTTTGATGTTTTTTGAGCTTGAATCGCTTTCTCCTTAATTTCCCTCTTTTTCGAATATTTTCACCAAAATGGTTATATTTAGGGTTTTGATTGAGAGAGGTTGAAGGATGATTAATGTGTGTATTTGGGAGAGGGATTTTGCTGTTTTTATAGACCAAAAGGTCTGTTTTGTGTTTTATGACCGTTGGTAGTGGTTGAGGGCTTTTATCCCTTGGTTTAAGCAATTTTTCAGAATAAGCTGAAAAGCTGTTTTTGAAAACTGCATAAAACGATCGGTCGTTTTATGCAGACGATTGGTCGTTTTTAGAAAACAATCGGTCGTTTTCTGAGAAACGATCGGTCGTTTTTCAGACGACCTCACTGGAAGAATTTGGACCAAAAACGATCGGTCGTTTTTGTCCAAACGATCGGTCGTTTCTTCAGTATTCACGCTTTACTACGAATGCTTGTAATTTCTTCGTTTTAGCTCCGATTCTTGTTCCGCTTGGACCGTTGGCTTCGTTATCGAATGCTCTATCATTTCAAAGTCCTGAAATATACTTTTTCTATTTTTGGAAAAGACAAGTATTATATCATCGAAATAGAGAAATCGTAAAATCATTAAAACATAATCAAAGTTATAATCAAAATCAATTATTTAACTCTAAGTTCAACAATCTCCCCCATTTTCATTATGACAAACTAATGATGATTTTACAAGAAAAACGTCTCCTCCATTTTAACAAAATCGCATTTCTCTAAATATCATTTTTCTCCCCCTTTGCCATTATCAAAATGCAATAAAAAATACGGGGTAATGTGGAGGGTTTTCAAAGAAAAATACCAAAACAAGAAAAATGTTATATGATGCATATGCCCCAACTAATCACATATATGTAAATATTATAGAGTAGAGTATACCGAATATGTGATGTTGAGTCCGCTCTCTAATGGCATTTGCATTGAGGGTTTCCAAGTCCAAATAAGTGGTACCATTTGTTGGTATGCCTTCCACCTTTGTCGATCAATGGTACTTCATTTTTGATGGTGGAGTCGATTTTCTTGACTTCCTCGACTTTTGCCGGTGTTGTCAACCACTTGTTGATTTTCTCCTTTTGGATGGAGATACCTACAACACAAGTTTTGTCCTTTGGTCCCCAATTTCTTTTGGGTCCGACATTGTTAGTTACATGGGTCTTTACTACCCATTTCAAATCGCTTCTACTAACATGAAAACGATAAGGGCATCTAGAAGAAATATGCTCATTTCTACTACAATGTATGCAATGCCTAGATTTTTTCGCATAACGAGAATTATACGAAGTTTTGGAAAGGTTTTTCGGAGTATCCAATTTGGTTTGAAAACCTAAACCTTTTCTATCATTAAAAGAATTTTGAAAAATCTTAGATGTACTCCCTTTGGTAAAAACAACCTCTTGTTTAGGCGGGGTAGGAGTTTTAGGAATGTTAGAGGTTTTGACGAAATGGGTTTTGTTTGAAGTAGAACTAATGCAATCAAAATCTAAGACACTCGTATCATTGAAATCTTTTTGACAACTCAAAATGTTATCTAAAACGGTTTTACCTTTAGGAAACTTTGAAATTGTTAAATCGAGTTTTTCAATAGAAATGACAAGCTCATTGTTTTTATTTTTCAAAGTTTCATTCTCGGTTTCTAAAAGCTTGACCTTGTCATTTAAGTTAAAAACATGAGAACTCAAAACCTTCTTTTTGCTTTTAACTTTATCGAAAGCATCCTTTAACTCTTCAAAATTTTCTAATAAGTCGCAATCTAAAGAAGATGGTTTTGAAAGAGTTTTAGCAAGTCTAGACATCTCATTTTTAAGAAAGTTGATCTCGGTTTGTAAAGACTAGTTTTGAATAATGAGATCATTGTTTTTGTCTTTCAAGTCTTCCTTTTCGTCATCTACATCATGTAAAAAAAATGACGATTTCGAAATAAACTCATTCTCAATTTCATCTCTTTTCAAGGATCTTATTTCTTCATTGAGAGAAGAATTTATCCTTTTAAGAGATTCAACCTTTTCCGAAAGTTTAGGAAACTTTTTAGAATAAACATCGCACATATGAAGTAAATCATCATAGGATAGATCATTTAACTCACCGGTTTCACTTTCACTTTCGCTTTAAGACGATTGGTTAGGCTCATTGTTGTCTTCCACGGCCACATAGCAAGAAAGATGATCGACTTCATCTTGGTCGGAGCTATTGCTAGAGCTTGAAGTGGATACCTTCTTCTTGCCTTTGCTCTTGCGATTCTTGATGCAATCTTTAGCTATGTGTCCTTCCTTACCACAAGTATAGCAAACAAAATCGTTAGAATAAATTGAATTATTTGACGATTTACTTTTATGTTTGCGTTGGTCTTTTAGCTTGAGTATTTCCTTGACGATTCGAATGATTTGCATTGAATTTTTGTCGTCATTGGATAGCTCATCGCTTTCGTCACAAGTTGTTCCTTTGAAAGCTATCTCCTTCTTTTTCGAGATTGGCTTGTGAATATTGAGGGTGATCTCGTGAGTAATGAGTGAACCCGTCAATGCATCAAGGGTGTATGTATTCATGTCGTGCGCCTCTTGAATTGCGGTGACCTTTGGTTCCCATTCCTTTGGTAAGCTCCTAATCACCTTTGAAACCATTTCCTTACAAGACAAACACTTACCAAGAGATGTTAATCCATTAGTAATAGTGGTAAATCTAGCAAGCATATCGGAAATAGTTTCTCCCTCGCTCATTTTAAAAAGCTCGTAGTCATGAACTAAAAGTTGGACTTTGCAATCCTTAACTTGGTTAGTTCCCTCGTGCATAACTACTAACTTATCCCACATACCCTTAGCCGTTTTACAAGCGGAAATTTTGTTGTACTCGTTAGGGGAGACGGTACAAATAATAGCGTACATTGCTTTGGCATTAGTAGAGTTGGCTTCTAGTTGAGCAACATCTAAGTCCTCTACGGGGATTGGGTTCTCGCTATTTTCGGATTTAGGAGCGGAATATCCTACTTTAATAATCTTCCAAAGATTAACATTATAGCTTTGTAGGAAAATGCTCATCCTATCTTTCCAATAACTATAGTTTATCCCATCGAAATAAGGTGGAGTATTTGGGGATAAAGCTATACCGGATGCGAAATTTTACAAATTAGCCATCGGGATCTTCACTCTTAAATCGTTAGATTCCTATATACAAGAGCCACGGCTCTGATACCAATTGTTGGCCTGTGCGGCTAAACCTTAGAGGGGGGGGGTGAATAAGCTTCTTGGCGCTTTTTGCGGAATTAAACTTAATGGCAATTAACAACCCAACTTTTTGCAATTCTAAGCTTAAGCGTTTAATAAAGTTAATGAAATGATAGAAGTCCTAAACGCAAGCAAGAAAATAAGAAATAATATAAGTTTCGGAAAGTAAAAGTTTAGGGAAAGAAATTGATACCGCGATTTATAAAGGTTCGGCAAACGGCCTACGTCCTGTCCTCGGTACTACCGAGTATTTCACTAAAAATATTCTTTCTGATTTTACAATTCCTAATGAGCTAATCAACCGATTAAGCTCCCCCTCACTTTATGAGTATCCCGAATGAAAAGACCTAGAGCTTTTAAGCGACACTCGCTTAGAAAGCCTCTACCCGATCACTCGCTCACAAATGAGTTTATAATT
Source organism: Primula vulgaris (assembly GCA_963920805.1). Classification (NCBI taxonomy): domain Eukaryota; kingdom Viridiplantae; phylum Streptophyta; class Magnoliopsida; order Ericales; family Primulaceae; genus Primula; species Primula vulgaris. The sequence continues at coordinate 35,035,194 of OY987214.1, read as the reverse complement.
CACTCTTTACAAATTTGGTACAACAATGTAACTACACTCACTATTTTATTTGCTTCTAAATAAGCTAATTGGTGAGTTTTTTATGTTGTTTGAGCTTGAATCGCTTTCTGCTTAATTTCCCTCTTTTTCGAATATTTTAACCAAAATGGTGATATTTAGGGTTTTGATTGAGAGAGGTTGAAGGATGATTAATGTGTGTATTTGGGAGAGGGATTTTGCTGTTTTTATAGACCAAAAGGTCTGTTTTGTGTTTTATGACCGTTGGTAGTGGTTGAGGGCTTTTATCCCTTGGTTTAAGAAATTTCCCAGAATAAACTTAAAAGCTATTTTTGAAAACTGCAGAAAACGATCGGTCGTTTTATGCAGACGATCGGTCGTTTTTAGAAAACGATCGGTCGTTTTCTGAGAAACGATCGGTCGTTTTTCAGACGACCTCACTGGAACAATTTGGACCAAAAACGATCGGTCGTTTTTGTCCAGACGATCGGTCGTTTCTTCAGTATTCACGCTTTACTACGAATGCTTGTAATTTCTTCGTTTTAGCTCCGATTCTTGTTCCGCTTGGACCGTTGGCTTCGTTATCGAATGCTCTATCATTTTAAAGTCCTGAAATATACTTTTTCTTTTTTGGAAAAGACAAGTATTCTATCATCGAAATAGAGAAATCGTAAAATCATTAAAACATAATCAAAGTTATAATCAAAATCAATTATTGAACTCTAAGTTCAACACTATCTTTTTTTTGTTCATTAAATCCACCCCAAAGTGTTGTTTAGCCTCTTAAGAACATCTAGTATGGTGGTGGTATCGCAAATAATTTCCTCCACGATATATATAACCACAATCCGAATGTGTTCTTTTGTGACTTCAAGTTTTTCATAATTTTTGATATTTTTCATAGATATTAGATAGAATTGGATGAGAAAAAAAATAATGAAATATGGTTCCCACGAGGTGTAGAAAAGACCTGCTCTAGATACCAATGATAAAACTCGTAAGTGTTGGAGAAATTTAGACGGGCAACAGAGAAAATATAGATGAGAAACAAAGAACTTAGGAGAGATAATAGATTAGAGTTACACCATTTTTCATAACTAATCAATTCATAATAGAATACTGAGAGAGAACTCCGTACATATAGTCTCAAAAATTACTAACAAATTAAATAATAAAATATTAAATAGGTACAACTAAATAATGTAATAACCGAAAAGAACCATTTTTTTCATTCTAGTGAAACTCAAGAGCTTTTTTCAATATTTTAGAAAACTAGATTTGAAGCTCTTCAAAGCTCAATTTTTTAGTGGGACTTATGAGCATATTAAGAGTTAGAGTTGAGACATTTGTCATGAGAGAGAACACCTCTTGATAGTATAGTAAGAAGTTCTATATGAGCATATTTTCTCAAAGAAACAAAACAGAATCCAAAATGTCCGTCGTATAGATTATGCATGGTTGCAGCAGACTCTTTTCTCTTTGAAAGCTAGGTTTATAGAGGTAGCACTCCAAACCATTTTACTCCAAAACCATTTTACTCTAACAAGTGGCAAGTAAGTGGTAGTGGTGGTGATGGTGTGATAGGTTTTGTGTCTGCAAGTTCTGGTGCTGGTTCTGATCAGGGCACCGGAGGCAACACAAGGGCCTCTGCAGCATGAAACATGTAAGGTTGGTTGCATTCAGAGAAGGAACTAAATAGGGACGGTCGAGTGCTACAGCTCCATTTTTGAAAAAAATGTATGAAAAAATAGATTTTTCCTATATATTTTGATCAAAACTTGTAAATTTTAACGTTTCAGCTCCCAATTGCATAAAATAACTTCATATAACGCATACATTTTTTTATATAGAAAACCAGTCTCTCTATTTTGCAATCCTGGTTCCGTCACGTGTTGCATTGTACATATAGCATGTGTAGCGGTTGTAGCAAGAATTAAGATGGTTTGGTTGCATTGTATATATAGCAAGTGTAGTAGAAGTGGCAAGTGACTTTTGTAATGGATCCTTATGAAATGAGTCTGAATCATCTGTCACCTATTCTCTGTCTATTTCGTGCTCCCTTATCTTTTTAACCCAAACTCCGTGAACCAGCATGTGACATGGGGTAGGGCGGTGCATGGCATGCAGCGCACGTGCCGACTTAGTCTATTTTTTCAATATATTGTCGAATCATTACCAGTGATCCCTAATTACTAATCATTTAGAACTTAAAAGGCAAATTCCAAGCTAAACCAGCGGACATCAGATTAATCAGACTGATTATGGAATAAGATTTTCAGAGGCCGAGCATATATTACATTACAAAAATAAGCCATCATATTACAAAGGTCGAAAACTTTTAAATTCTCCGATTTTCATTTCAAACTGATAATTAAATATGCAAGTATACAGTTCAACTGAAATGAAATTTGCCAAAAGCATAACCAGTCTAACAGACTATGTCAACAAAATAGCAATCACAACGATTAATGCCTTTATTTCTATAAACCAGACAACTTGATAAATAGCAAAACTCACATGGATTATCTTTTTAATCTTTTTGAATTTCGGGGCTGTGGATCGTCTCTGGGTAGAGAATCCTGCTAGCACCCGTAAAGTCGAGCATCTTCTTGATAGGAGCTTGTTTGGGAGACTCCTCGTGGCTAGCTTGGTAAAACAACTTGAAACTCCACTCTAGAACTTCCGGGCATAACATTTTCCATTCGATACCAAGCTGGCTCTGTTATGTATCTCTCTCCTCTGCATGTGCCATTCACTATTGCCTTCGCACACGCTTCTACTCTTTTCACAGGAATGAACCCGACTTGGACCTATTGAAAGACCACTTCTAGTTACCATTGCATAGGCCCATACAGACACTGGTTATAGTTGACATTAAAATCTTCAAACACCTAGGAAACAACCAAATCAGGCTCTCACGGAACGATAACTTGGATCATCTTTGAACTTTTGACCACCTTTTTTTCCAGTCGGTTGTTACTGTGAGCAATCAATATAGCAATTGAGCAAACATGAAAATAGATTGTAACATATGAGCGCTATGGTTCTAATTAGTTCTTATGCAGTTAATTAGCGTTTTTGGTAAAGTTTACTCCCTTGTTGTTAGCATCTTTTCGAATTCCAACCTTGTGCACTAGACTCTGAAAGTCCGATTTTGTATATTAGAACAAAAACTCTCTGTCAAGTTACTACAGTACATCAATTTTGTGTCCTTAACGAACACGAATTTCAGTTTTGTACAAATTGAATGATTTTACAATCAGAAGACAAAAATATTCCTAAGATTGAAGAATCACAAATTTGATTGGCAAAGAACAAAGTTTACGGCAGCCCACAAACCTAACCAACAAGCATATCTAATTCACTGTATAAAATGAAAAATCAATAGCTGAGGATACAAAATTAAAATTATTTCATAGTATAAGTCCAGAAAAAGATAATTACCCCCTCATAATTATTATAAAAAAAAAAAAAAAACTTTCACTCTCTGCTTTCACCTGTTTCGGGTAACAACTACCACTTTCTTATGAATGGGAGGGTAGAGTACCAAAACATAGGAGTTAGCCAGGGGGGAGGGGGGCGCAATGCAGGATACGGGCTTACGAACAGTGATCGACTACGGGGCATGGCAAAGGAAAGGCTGGCTATCTAACAAAGCACATTAAATTTCTACTTATTAGTCTTTCTTAAAAAAATCAATCATTTAATAAAAGTTATCATAAACTCATAAAACTTATCATAAACTCTTAAGTGTTATATTAAGTTATAAAGAGTTTTACTAATTAGTAACTAACCATAAATAAACTATATGCATTTAAGTTATGGATTATGTTTAAACAATGTATTGGGGCACTTGTTAGCCAAACCGTAACTTTTTACCAAATGACATGCACTATTATTCACATACAGAGCTCAAATTTAGAGGATAAACACTACCAGAAAACGCAGCATTACCGACAGTCAAAAACAGTCGCCAACTTGTAAAAACAGTCGGCAAAATATACCGGCGACTGAACGCAGTTGGTAGCAAAAAAAGTCGGTGAATTGCTTGTCGGTAAAAATAGGGACAAAATTATATAGTCGGCGATACATAACGACTAAAAATTTGTCGGTGAAATTAACGACTGAATATAGTAGTCGCTACAAAGTAACGATTGAAAAACAGTCGAGAAGTGCAGTTCCTGAGAATGATTTAAAAATATCATTATTTAATCAGCGACCATATATTTAGTAAAAAAAAACCTATTCAACGACTATACAGAGCACTCGGTAAAATTTCTAAGGAAAAATTATTATTTTATTCAACTACCATTTATAACAGTCGGTAATTATTAATAAATATATGTTTGTTTAATCAACGACCAACATTTAACAGTCGGTATGTGTTTTACACAATAATATTATTGTTTTAATTTAAATCATTTGAACGTAAATTGTACTGGATATTGTTCTATTTCCGCTTCTACAACATTTTCATGTATCAACAATCAGTCTTTACAAACAATAAAAATAGATTAGAACACGGATCATATATTCATATCATCGAAATAATTAAAAGTTGAACATATCTAGTATTCGAGAATACTAATATTAGATAGTACTACACAAACAATATACAGCCTAAAAGAGACAGAACCGATAATGAGACTAAAAATGACAGAACCGCAAGCCATAGTACTACACAAATTATTTAAATAGGGTAACCAAACTATGAACATCATTGGTAATTGATAAAAGGAAGACATAAAGCTAGGGCTGACTCATGATTGTTTTTCCAGACTTTTGGATAGCCACTAATTCTGCCAAACTTGGGCTATCCCTCGAGCTAGTCTACCAGTACCGTGCCTCGAGTTGGCTCAAAATTATTTTTATATATGATACGTGTATAAATGTGATCAATGTAGTTGATCCAAGTGTTTGATATCTAATTATACCATTATGAGAAACATGGTTTAAATCTTAATACAACTAAGTAGGTTGACGCCAAATGAGGATTGATATTACTGAAAAAGAACATACAAATTTTCCTGTTCTTTTTCTTCATTTTATTAGTAAGTTTTGTTCCCATATATTGCATAAATTCTGGAAATTTTAAGCCCCAAGGTCTATCAGTATCAAGATCAAACTGATACACAGTACCTCCAACAAATATTTGGTTGACATCAATAACACATAATAGATGGTCAAAAAAGTTACATATCTCAACCAAAAGAACAAACAAATTGAAATTACGAGAGTAATAAACAACATTAGGTATCCCGGTTCGACAATGACATTTGAAACTATATATGTCTTGTGATTATAATTTGAAAGTACTCTCATCGGAGTACGAGCAGAAAGAGAGAGCGAGAGAAGAGACTAATGGAGAACAGTCTGAGAAAGATCAGAGAAGTGATGTGGTGAATTGTCACCTCCGGTGAGGGCGTAAAAGAGAGAATCATCGCAACTATGGCGGGGATACGGATACGGTCAGAGTCGTCTTCGAGTAGATCGACGTCATTCTATGGAGGTCCACAATAGAGAGAGCTAGGCTTTTGCTGGGCTGGGCTGGAATAAGGCACTTGAACATGAATTAGTTTGCACCTAAAAGTTCTGAAAATTAATCATGAATTGAGCCAGCCCACTTTCTGCCTCTTTGCGGGATATAGGCTAAGCTTTTGCAGGTGAGATCGGGCTGGTAATTGGCAGTCCTAATTAGAACTTGAAGACATGTAGTCTTCTCATTGCCAGGGTTCAATCTGATTATTATTGCTTGTACCAATCGTTCATAATTCTTTACAAATGCAAAAATTAATGAAAATACTATCAAATGAGAAAAAAAAAACTTGGTATGGCTAATTAAACAAATCTCTGTATTTGCTGAACCCGATCAGTAGTGCCATCTAAACTTTAGAATTTATAATAGGTTTAGAGCTTTAACGTAAGAATTTATAATCTGCTAACCCAAAGGAGAAGAGGCAAAGTAAACCACCATTAAGGTACACTACTTCTGGTAATACCAGAAAGGAAAACCCGTCTATTTCTAAATGATTAGTTTTATTTTTTGGAATATTGGAGGTATTGCTAATACAATATCTCTTACTCAGTTTTCTATTTATCTTAAAAAATATAAGTTTGATTTATTAGCTATTTTAGAGCCCATGATTGTTTCTTCTAAATTCATGTCTGTTATGAGAAAGCTAGGTATGGATGCTATAATTGATAATGACATTCATAATGGTAAGATTTGGATTACGTATAAAAGTCATATTAAGTTTGATATCATTAGTGTTGCTACTCAAGAGATTACCCTTAAATTTTACAGTGATGTTGACTTTTACATTACCTTTACCTATGCTAAGTGTGATTATGTTACTAGGAGATCTCTTTGGAATACTGTTAGTAACCTTAATCTTCCTAGTAACAAATGGTTAATGGTTGGTGATTTCAATACTATAAGAACTGATCTTGAGAAGTTAGGGGTAAAAAAAGAATTAGTAGAGACAAAAGTGATTTTAATGATAATAACAACTTACTTGAGATGAATCACATTGGCTCTAGTTTTACTTGGTCCAAACAGAGTAACAATTTAGTTCAGTTTGAGAAACTTGATAGAGCTATTATTACTGTGGAGTGGGAGAGGAGTTTTTTTTAATTTGAAGTTGGATATTCTAGAAAGAACTGTTTCCGATCACTCTCCTCTTATATTTACCTGTGCTTCTAATATCTCTTTTGCTCCATCTTGCTTCAGGTTTCAAAGGACGTGGGTTAGCGATACCTATTTTGTTAACACAGTTAGTAGTAACTTGTGTAATCTTTGTGACCTTAAGGGTATGAGTAAACTTGCTTTTAAACGTAAGAGATTTAAAAAATGTTTAAAGGATTGGAACAAAAATAATTTTGGTAATATTTACAACAAAGTATCCCATTGTCACGACTTTCTTGTCCACGTAGAGAGTAAGATAATTAATTTAGGGGAGGTTTATTTGCAGGATTATAATCATTGTCTTAATAATTACAAGTCTGCTTTGCTTCAAGAAGATATTTTCTTCAAACAAAAAGTTAAGATTAAGTGGCTTGCTGAGGGTGATAAGAATACTAAAAATTTTCATCACATGATTAGGCATAAAAGGTCTGAAGGTTGCATACTTTACCCCCGATGGTAGGATTACAGATAATTTTAATGAAATAGAAAAGGAAGCTCAAAGGCTTTTTGAATCTCATTTAACTAACTCTAGGGTTAGCATTAATAATGATATCTTCTGTGTTACTCCTAAATTAGTTACTGCAGATGATAATTGTATGCTCTTATGTTGCCCTACCATTGATGAAATTAAATCGGCCACCTTATCTATACCAATGGACTCTTCTCCGGGTCCAGATGGTTTTTCTTCCGCATTTTTTTTTATCAATTGTTGAGACTTCATTATGCAGGACTTAGTGGATGGTGTAATTAGATTTTTTGAAGGTGAAAATCTTCCTCTTACTTTCATGTCTTCAGTAATTGTCCTTATTCCTAAAGTTGACAATCCCACTGATTTTTCTATGTTTAGACCTATTAATTTATGTCAGGTTTTAAAAAAAATCATTACTAAAATTATTGCTAAAAGACTTGTTAAAGTTTTGCCTAATATTATCTCACAACAGTAAAGTGGTTTTGTCAATGGTAGAACGATTTCAGATGCTATACTTCTTTCTTAAGAACTGCTTAAGCATATAGGTGCTAGTGTAAAGTGTAAAGAAAGAGATATAGAAAATATGATTGTGTATTATTCTTCTCACCAAGAAGGCCTATTTATACAAGAGTAGATACATGGGAGAAAACGAAATAATAAATTAACAGTACATTCTAAGAGACTATACATAGAACTAAACAAATTATGCATCTAGGATAATGTACATGAACCTATCCACTAAGTTAAGAGACTCTTTTGCTCTTCCCAATGAGCATACTTCTCAACACTCCCCCTCAAATCGGAGAGTGAATGTCTCGAACTCCCAACTTGGAAATTAGCGAAGTGAAAGTATCCTTTCCCAAAGCCTTCGTAAATACGTCGGCAAGTTGAGAAGACGAATTGACATGATGGGTAGAAACGGATCCGTCCAATATCTTATCCCTAATAAAATGACAATCTATTTCGATATGACGAGTACGTTCGTGAAAGACGGGATTCGCAGCGATATGTAGGGCGGCCTTGTTGTCGCAGTAAAGAACAGCTGCTTGCGGATGACAAATGTCGAGATCGTTCAAGAGAGAACGCAACCAAGTTAACTCACAACAAACGCCAGTCATCGCTCTATATTCGGCTTCAGCTGAAGAGAGGGAGACGGTTTTCTGCCTTTTCGATCGCCAAGATATTAAAGAATCTCCAAGAAAGACACAATATCCAGTTGTGGACCTTCGGGTCATTGGACAACCAGCCCAATCGGAGTCGCAATAAGCTCGCAAACTAAAATTTGTGGAGGACGAAAAAAATAAGCCTTTGCCAGGGGCTCCTTTTAGGTAACGGATGATACGGAGGGTAGCGTCCATGTGCGGTATACGAGGTTCATGCATGAATCTACTTAGAACATGCACATGGTAGGTGATATCTGGTCTCGAGATAGTCAAATAGATGAGGAGACCAATTAATCTACAATATCGAGCAGGATCTTTTAATAATTCACCCTTATCGGAAAGTTTTAGACCAACTTCCATAGGATGATCGACTGGAGCAGCACCAGATAAGCCAGCATCACTAATGATTTCAATTGCATACTTTCGTTGAGAAACAGTTATGCCTTCATCAGAACGCGATACTTCGATCCCAAGAAAATACTTTAAATCTCCAAGGTCTTTAATTCGAAACTGTCTTTGAAGAAAGTCCTTTAGAGATTTGATGCTATCTAAATCATTTCCGGTGATAATAATATCGTCAGCATATATCAAGAGCGCGGTAAATGAGTTTCCTTGTTTGCGCGTAAACAAGGAATAGTCAGCCTTTGATTGGACGTAGCCAACTGAACAGACAGCGAGAGAGAATTTTGAGAACCATTGTCGAGAAGCTTGTTTTAGACCATAAAGAGATTTGTGAAGGCGACATACTAAATTCTCCCCCTGTCCACGAAAACCAGGAGGAGGGGACATATAAATTTCCTTGTCGAGGTCACCGTGAAGGAAGGCATTATTTAAATCGAGCTGATGTAGGGTCCATTTATTGGCAGAAGCAAGAGCCAACAAGCATCGAATCGAAACAATTTTGGCAGTGGGTGAGAAAGTTTCTTCATAATCAACGCCTTCTAATTGAGTAAAACCCTTAGCCACCAACCGAGCTTTATAGCGTTCAATAGAGCCATCTGATCGATATTTAATCTTATATACCCAACGACACCCGATGGGTGTCTTTCCAATCGGCAAGGGAGCTAGAGACCAAGTTTTATTCTCATCCAAAGATTTCAATTCAGAATCCATCGCTCGGCGCCATTCGGGATGAACAACGGCCTCATCATAAGTTGGTGGTTCCCGAGTTCCTGATATTTGAGCTAAAAAGGAACGGTGTGATGGCGACGAGCGATGATAAGAAACATAATTAGACAATGGATATCTGGTACCTTTTCGAGGACCTGGAGACGTATTGGACGATAGGTTTGAAGATGGCTGCGTGATGGGGGTCCAAGAATAATCGCGAAGTATAGTGGATGGGATAGATGGTCGAGAAGATCGGTGTGTGGGCTGTTGAATTGGTTCTAGAGTAGATGGTGGGTTATCGATTGGATTTTCTGCGTTGGTGTGCTCGGAAGTAGAGGTAAGATTTTCGATAGTATTTTCGTTGACGATGGGGATTTCTATAGGATTTTCGACGGTATTTTCGTTGTTGATTGGATTTTTGTCTGGGGTGAGTCGATCATTTTCGAAGTTATCGGGTGCATTGATAAAGATTGGTCTACACAAGTTTGAGTTATCTGAGTCATCATTTTGATCGATAAATGGGAATTCATTTTCATGGAACACGACATCTCGATTGGTGAAAACTTTATGATTTTCGAGATCATATAATTTTTAGGCCTTTTGACCGAATGGATACCCTATGAAAACACAACGAGTTTCCCGAGGATCGAACTTATTTGTAATTCGGTTATTTTTTGCGAAGGCTAGACAGCCAAAAATTCTAAGATGCGAGTAAATGGGCGGTTTGGAATAAAGAAGCTCAAAAGGAGTTTTATGGGATAATAGAGAAGTAGGCGTATGATTAATTAAATGAACTGCATGTAGGCAACAATCCCCCCAAAATTTCTTGGGAAGGTTGGCTTGAATTTTTAAAGCTCGGGCAACCTCTAGAATATGTCTATGTTTACGCTCGACGACTCCATTTTGTTGGGGAGTGTCGACACATGAAGTTTGAAAAACTATTCCATTATCTTGAAAGAAGTTAAGGAGAGAGACAAATTCAGAACCATTATCACTTTGAATAGTTTTAACAGTGAATGAAAATTGAGTTTGGGCGTAAGATAAAAATTGTCTTAGTAATTGTTGAGTTTCACTTTTATGTTTCATTAAGAAGATCCAAGTAAATCGAGAAAACTCATCGACAAGAGTAAGAAAATAATGTGCGCCTGATAGAGAAGGGACTTTATACGGACCCCAAATATCACAATGAATCATTTCAAAAATTTTAGAAGTCGATATTGTACTAGAAGGAAAAGGGAGACGAGTTTGTTTAGCTAGTGGACAAATATGACAAATTTTGTTTGGAATAACATTGATATTCAGAAAAAATTTTGCAATAAAATCTAAACGGGAAGAAGACACATGACCTAGACGTTTATGCCATAAGTCGGTAGATAAAACTGAAGCATTACAATGGGGTTCTAATTCATTGATGGACTTGAGCTCGGTTAGGTAATATAGACCATCACGCTGCCTACCCGAACCAATCGTCTTTTTGGTCGCCAGATCCTGCAAGACACACGAAGAGGAATAGAAGGTTATTGAGCAGTTCAAATCTTTGGTAAGTTTACTAACAGACATTAAATCCACTTTAAAATTCGGTACAAAAAGCACGTCATGTAGAGAATATTCCGAATTTAAAGAAATGGTCCCAGTGGACTCAATCAATGCCTTTCCACCATTAGGTAGTACGACAGGTGGTAACGAACGACGCTTGTCGTTATGTGAAAAATCAGACGTCGAAGAAGTCATATGATCGGTGGCCCCACTATGAATAATCCAACGTTTGTTATTTAACGAACCTAGAGAGGACAAAGAGTTGGCATGAGGCATACCACTAGCAGAATATTTGCTCAACAGCTCCCGAAGTTGTTGCAGTTGATCATGCGAGAAACCTGAGTTGGAACTTTCTTGGATCTCGCCTTCTTTAATTACCGAAGAGGCACTGACATTTTTGACTCCCCCGATAGGTCTGGACTGATTTCGGCGATTCTGGGGATGACTAGGAGGAAGTCCATACAACTTGTAGCAGGTCTCGATATAATGACCAGGAGTGTTACAGTGCGTACAGTGTGGTCGCACCCAAGCAGATCCAAAGCGGGGATGCCCATGGCCAGCACGATCTTTGTCCCTATTTTGATATCCACGGTCGTTGTTATTTTTACGCACAGCCATGACAGTCGAATTTTCGGCACTTCGAGAGGCGGACACCGCAAGACTTTTTTGTTTTTCATGTGAGGAAATTGAATGATAAGCTTGTCGGGTGGAAGGCAAGGGACTCATGAGAAGAACTTGCCCGCGAACATTGCTAAAAGACTCGTTAAGACCCATAAGAAACTGCATAAGACGTTGCTGCTCAAGCTTAACGCCACACTGACAAGCTTCGTCGTAGGTAGAAAGCTCATCCCACAAACTTTTAAGCTTAGTATAATAAGCGGCCACAGAAAGTTGATCCTGCCTAAGGCAAGAGATATCTCGTTGGATCTCATATATCCGGGGAGCATTACTTTGAGAAAAACGTTCTCGTAAGTCCTCCCAAACTTCATGAGCCGTCGAATAGAACATAACACTATCAGATAAATTATTGGAGATGGAATTGACGATCCAGGAATGAACCATATCATTGCATCGAGACCATGATGCAAACTCATCAGGAAGAGACGGAGCAACAATGGTGCCATCAACAAAACCAAGTTTGTTCTTGGCATTAAGGGCCTTTGACATGGACCTTTGCCAGGAAGAATAATTATCGCCCGTGAGGGGCTTGGAAACGAGAACCAACCCAGGATTATCCGAGTGGTGAAGGAAGAGGGGATTGGACCCATTAGATTGACTAGAGTTATCAACGGCTTCATCATCGCCAGCCATCGGATGATATTATTTTAGAGAAGCGGAAGTATTTTAAGAAAGATAGAGAGAGGAAGGACGTTCCTGCTCTGATACCATGTAAAGAAAGAGATATAGAAAATATGATTGTGTATTATTCTTCTCACCAAGAAGGCCTATTTATACAAGAGTAGATACATGGGAGAAAGCGAAATAATAAATTAACACTACATTCTAAGAGACTATACATAGAACTAAACAAATTATGCATTTAGGATAATGTACATGAACCTATCCACTAAGTTAAGAGACTCTTTTGCTCTTCCCAATGAGCACACTTCTCAACATAAAGGAAAAGAGAAGAGGAGGAGGGGGGGGGGGGTTGTGTTTAACGTATTTTTTAAAGTTGACATGGTCAAATCTTTTGATAGGATTAATTGGAATTTTTTAAAGACTACCCTTGCTGCGTTTTAAACTATATTAACCTTTTCATGAAGTGTGTTACACAGGCTAAATACTATATGTGTGTTAATGGTGTACAATCTGGTTTTTTCTTCTCTAGCAGAGGAGTTAAGCAAGGTGATCCCTTTTCACTTCTCATTTTTATTATTGTAGAAGAAGAGCTCTCTAGAGGTTTGGAAAAAAATACTTTAGATGGTTCTCTTATCCTTATAAAATTTCTCCGCATATTATGCCTATTTCTCATATTCTTTTCGCAGATGATATACTTATTTTTATTAATGGTTGTAAGTCTAATCTTGAAAAAATTATGTCTTTTATTAAGAAATATGAAGATGCTTCTGGTCAGCTTTTAAACAGGTCTAAGTGTGTTTTCTTAACACTAGGTCAATTCAAACTGCTATGAAGCACATTATTGCTATAAGTACAGGATTTGTGGAGGGGAACTTCCCTACTAAGTATCTTGGTATCTCATTGCATTATACTAGGTTTGCTTCTAATATGTATGTTCCTATTATTGATAAAATTTGTAAGAAAGTGCCTAGTTGAAAAAATATTTTGTTAAATCCTGGTGCCAAAGTTACTCTTATTAAGCACGTTCTTGCTTCATTTCCCATGCATTTATTAGCTATTTTGCATCCTCTTAAATTGGTTATTGATAAAATACATGTTACGTTTTCTAATTTCTTTTGGGGGATATTAATGGCAAGAATAAACATCACTGGATTAGTTGGTCCAGAATTTGTAAACCCATTAGTGAGTGGGGTCATGGTAGTAGAGATCTTAATGAAGTTATGATGGCTTTACATTTTAAAATGAATTGGAGATTACTTGATCAAGAATCGCCTTGCACTAAATTCATGTATCAAAAATACCTTGCTAAATTTGCTATTTGGGCTAATCCTGTTGTTAGGCCTACTCACTCTAATGCTGGAAAAAGTTTTGGACCTCATCTTTCTACCCTTGTTAATAAGAGTGAATGGAGACTTAGAGAGGGTTTTGTCAATTTTTGGTATGAGAATTGGTCTGGTTTGGGGCCTCTTTGTGGCTATTTTGATGTTACTTTTCCAAACAATATAACGATTTAAACGAGTATTCTTAATAATATAGAATTGCTGTAGGATATTATTGGTCATCTTGGGCCTTACTCTATAGGCCTTTACTTGGGTTCATGTCTTTCCTATCATATGTAACCCTACCTTCTGTTATATAAAGAGGTTTAGTGGGTCTATTGATGTAATCTCTGTACACATATGAATGAATAAAGTCTCACTTATTGTTGTCTCTCATACCTCTCTCTATATCTATAAATATATATATATATATATATATATATAGGGGGAAGGATCCATACACACATAAAAATACACATTATGTTTACACATCAATCACAACCCTCCATTTACTTACTTTTAATGGTCAAGATTAGTTCATCTAATAACAAGAATAAACATATAATCTTGACCATTAAAAGTAAGTAAATGAAGGGTTGTGATTGATGTGTAAACATAATGTGTATTTTTACGTGTGTATGGATCACTCCCCATATATATATATATTTTTTATATATATAAGTTGTGGGTAGAAGCCCACATTTTATTGATTAATAATAATAATAAACAATTCGCACAACAAATGGGATACTAAATTACAGAGAATAAACTTAACACTAAAAACAGAAAACTGTTACAAATAAATGGACTTAATCGAAAATAAACAAAAACTTTGGACCAGGAAAAAAACACTGGACTGTGTAATAACACTATCCAGAGTAACACGTGGAGAGATATCCCCAAAATGCTTCATTTCTCTTCACTATAGAGAGAGAGGCTCTCCTGCTTACTTACCAAAAGAGAACCCTAAGTTCTTCATCTTCTTCAACCTATCATTCACCATTTTCACCCTTTAAAACCTCAAATTAGGAAGACCCTTGATCTCCCAATCGATTATATTCCTTAGCTGCTTAGATAACTCCTCCTTCTTTGAGAATTCCTTGAATCCTTCATAACTTCCACAATTAGCTAGATGATCCGCTGCGCTGTTTGCCTCCCTCACAACATGCCTTATCTGGTAAACTTTAGCCTTTAATATATCTTGAATTTCATCTATTATAGATCTAATTCGCCATGGCGATGCTGTCTTTAAATTAATAATATTAACCAGTTGGAGCGAATCAGTTTCCAAAATAAATGATCTCATACTTGATAATTGTAGGAACAGTAAAATAGCTTGTGCTTCTGATTCAATAGCTGATTTACTTTTTACCTTAGCTTGAAAACCATAGATAAAGTTACCTGTAGAGTCCCTTACTAGACCACCCACTCCACTACAATTTGTAGAAGATTTATAACACCCATCAGTGTTAATTTTCATGTACCCAAGTGGAGGATTGACCCATTTCACTATAAATACCTTTTTATGACCAGCCTTTTCTATGATACAAAAATCATTCAATTTCCACTTTTTTGGGAACTTTTTATTATTAGTAGCAACTAAATACAGATAATTAGTAACTTGGGAACAAATTTCAGAAGTTTTCATCTCCATGTTGTTGTACTTGTAATTGCACCTTGCTTTCCAAATTTCCCAGACAATAATAGAGGGTAAGACCTTTTGCAAATAGGAATTAATTCCATTTTTTTCACTTCTTGAAGTTGTCCACCACTGTAGAAACCTTCCTTTAAGACTAGAATTAGTAATAATAATTCCCATTAAACCATCAAAATAAGACCACACTTCTTTTGCTATTTTCCCTGAACTAAACAGATGTTCACTGTCTTCTTCCTTTGCACCACAACATTCACACTTTGATGCTAATTGAATACCAAATTTCCTTATTGCAGAGTCAAGAGGCAGAGATTTGTTGAAAATCTTCCAAACAAAGCACGTGATTTTCTTTGGTAAATTTTTATCCCATTTATACTTATTAAACCAGCTAGATTCATTTTTTGTTCTTGTAATTTCCCAAGCTGACTTATAGGAAAAATTTCCCAATATCTCCTTGTTCCATACTAGTTCATCTATTCCAAATTTGTTAGCTTTGAAATCCTCTTTAAACAGGTGTATAAGATGATTTGGAATTACCTCTTTAATTTTTTGACTATCCCAAATATCATTTTGCATCAACTCTTTTAATTTTAAACCATTTGGAATACTGTCATCATTAATACTTCCTGTACCCAGCCAATTATCCAGATTAACAGAAACATTCCCCTCTCCTACTAGCCATTGCATATTTTCTTCTGCTTTCCTTCTAACTAATTGCATTCTCCTCCAAGTATTATTCCCTTTTCTCACTTTTGCCTCCATAGGATGAACATTTTTGCAGTATTTAGCTTTCATGAAATTAGCCCACAATGAATTAGAGGTTCTAAATTTCCACCACAACTTCACAGAAAAAGCTTCAGCAGTTTCTTTAATGCTTCTTATTCCCAATCCACCTTCTTCCTCAGTTCTACAAATTTTCTCCCATTTTACCCAATGATATTTGTTCTTTCCATCTTTTTCCCCCCACAGAAAATTAGC
The DNA here is from genome assembly GCA_963920805.1 of Primula vulgaris. NCBI lineage: Eukaryota > Viridiplantae > Streptophyta > Magnoliopsida > Ericales > Primulaceae > Primula > Primula vulgaris. The sequence continues at coordinate 35,018,981 of OY987214.1, read as the reverse complement.
CAGTATTTTTTCTATATCCTTAATAACCTGTAAAGGTGGGACCATAGCTGCTAATGTATATATAGGTATTGAACTAAGCACATGCTTAATAAGAATCAATTTACCCCCCATATTTAAGTACTGAACTTTCCATCCAGATAGCTTCTTCCTGATCTTTAGAATTAAATCATGAAAAATGATGCACTTCTTTCTTCCAGAATAGATTTTACAACCCAAATAAGTGAAAGGAGGTTTTTTACACCTAATACATAATAACTTGCTCACTGTATCCTTCTGAATTTGGCTCACACCTTTGGAAATATATGCAAAACTCTTATCATAACTAATTTCTTGGCCAGAGTCCTTGTTATACATATCCAGAACACTTTTCACACATTTAACTGAATTAGTATTAGCAGCTGTAAAAATAATAAACTCTTCTGCAAAGGCTAAATGTGTAATAATAGGGCTTTCAACTGGAGCTTTAAAACACTTCCATCTTTTATTAAGAGCTAATTTATTCAAATTTCTTGACAGGACTTCAGAATAGATAATAAAAAGACTTCAAGACAGGGGGTCTCCTTGCCTCAAACCATTTGTTGGAGAGAAATACCCAGAAATAGCTCCATTCACCATTACAGTAACACAGTTCTCTGAGATAAGTCTCCATACTCTGTCTATCCATATTTCTGAGAACCCCATTTTCCTTAGAGTAGAAACTAAGAAATGCCAAGAAACTTTATCATAGGCTTTTTTCATATCCAACTTTAAAGCAAGACTACTTCCACTGCTTTTATTATCCAGAATTGAGATGAATTCTTGTGAGAGAAGAATATTGTCAGTTATATCTCTCATTTTTACAAAACCACTTTGATTTTCTGAAATAATGGTAGGCAAAATATTGGACAGCCTAGTACTCATAATTTTAGAAATTACTTTATTGAAAAAAGTACATAGACTTATAGGTCTAAAATCAGCAAAAGTTATAGGGTCATTTATTTTGGGAATAAGTGCTATGACAGTGGTGGTCATAGCTTTTGGCAACTTAGTTCCAGAAAAAAACTGTAAAACAGCTTGAATAATGTCTTTGCTTATAATGTCCCAACAAACTGTAAAGAAATGGCCATTGAAACCATCAATACCTGGTGCACTGTTCTTGTTTAAATCCCAAATAGCACTTTTGATTTCTTCATAGGTGGGCTCTTTAATAAGAAGATCATTGTTTTCTTCAGTAATAACCCTTGGAACACACTCCAAGCTCTTGTAAACATAGCTCCTAGGTATATTGTTTGCAGCAAGTAGACTTCTAAAATAACGGACTGCTTCTTCTTGAATCTCCTTCTTGTCTATTAATAAATTACCATTATAATCTGTAATGGAGGAGATTATACTCTTTTTTCTTCTCTTTCTAACAACACTATGAAAGAATTTTGTATTGGCATCCCCTTCTTTAGCCCATTTAAGATTAGCTTTTTGGGCCCAGAACTCTTCTTCTATTTTCATTCTATAGATAAGTTTAGCCTTTGTTTCCATTAACAGGCTTCTATTTGCAGGACTTGGATCTTCTTCAAACAAATTTTCCACTCTTAGGGATTCATCTTCAGCATCTATTACTTGCTGAAAAATGTTCCCAAAGGTACTGTTATTCCACACTATAAGAACTTTTTTAAGATTTTTTAAGTTATTAGACAGAGAATATAAAGCATTCCCTTTGGTAAACGAGGACCAGTTCATACTGACAATATTGAGAAACTCTTTATGTTTAGTCCAAAATTGTTGAAAAATAAACCTTCTAGGATTAGTGTCTACCTCTGATTTTAGAGTAAGAAAAAGTGGACTATGATCTGAATTAGTTTTGCTTAAATGTTCCAGAAGAACATTAGAAAATAAATTAGCTCCAGCATTATTCATACAAACCTTATCAATTCTCTCAAATATAGTTCCATCTCCACTTCTTTTGTTCCACCAAGTAAACTTAGAACCACTAGGTTTAATTTCTGTAACCCTAATACCATCCATACAATTTAGATAATCATTAGCAGCTCTGATATTTATAGGAAGTCCTCCTACTTTGTCTTCTTCTTTAGAAACTGTATTGAAATCCTCTGCTACAAACCAAGGCCTTTGAGTATAGTTTTGCCTCAGAAAATCCCATAGATCCATCCTCTCTCCCCTGGTACACTTTGCATACACCAGAGATAAATAAATAGCATTATTTTGCCATTTTCTTTCCATATGCATACACTGATTCATTTGCCTCACAATCTTCATTTCCATGCCTTCATTATAAAAAAACCATATCTTGTTTTCCTCATGACCCAACGCATAATCGAAACCAAACTTAATCCTATATCTTTCTATTTTTCACTACCCACCATAGGTTCTATACAAACAAGAAAAGTAATTTTATTCACCAAACATAACTTTTTGATTCTTCTAGAAGTTTCTCCATTGCCCAACCCTCTAACATTCCAAATTAGGGATGTAATCATTAATTATACCTTTTCATTTCCCCCACATTAGAAGAAGATCTTAAACTCATTTGTTTTTGTTGCATTTTGGCTTTTTCTTTTTTATATAGTTTCTTTTTCTGGCTCTTAGAAAGGCTTTCTTCCCAGTTTTCATTTTTTTCAATTTCTTCAGAGTCTTTAGTAGATACAATAATGCTTTCTTCCCTTTCTTCTTCAACCTCCACTATTTCAGTGATTACCATAATTTTGCTATGTACTTGATTTCTCTTTTCATTATTAAAATTGACCAGAGTTAGCTCCTGATCATGCTGCTTTGTTGAGTGAATATTTCCTTCTTCATTTTCATTTATTATATCTTTATCTTGAATAATATCACAGATAATTTCTTCTTCTATATCTTCTTCTCTAACTTTTTCATCAGTACTTACCCTATCTTTTGTAGGAACTGCTGTTGTGGAGCCTAGAACCTTACTGGGACCTTTTTTTGCTTCTCTTGGATCTTCTTTGCCTATTTGAAAAGTTCTTGCTACCCAATCTTTGGTACTTTCTTTCTTTCTATAAATCTTACTATTCCAATTTCCACTTATATTTTTCCTGTTTTGCTCTTTACTTTCCTTTGTTTCTTCTTTTTTGCTTTCATCTTTAGCCTTCTTGAATTTGCATAAGTTGATAGTGTGGCCTTGTTTGTAACAAAAACTGCAGTAGTTAGGTAGGTCTTCATACTCACAATACTGCCAAAACCCCACCTCGTTATCTTCACCATACCCAATCCTAACTCTTTCAACCAGTTCCTCACTAAGATCTACTTCAACACAAATCCTTGCTAAACTAGGTCTTGTTAACTTAGAAGTTGGTTCATCCATCCTTAAAGGTTTTCCAAAAGCTCTTGCTATGGAGAAAATACTAGAATTATTATACAAATGTATAGGTAATTTTGGTAGATTAATCCAAACTGGTGCAACAGGAGTTTCAAAGTCTGGATCAAAGTCATATGTCCACTTAAAGACACGCATAGGGTAGTGCTCTATATACCAGATTTTTTTGAGCCAAATTCTTGCAAAATATTCTTCATGAAAACACCTAATCAAGATGTGTTTATGATCTAATACACCAATATTATAGTTAGCTTTTAGGTCAAGCTTTCCAAACACCTTCCTTATAACTTCCACTTCTGGTCTACCATGCGTAAATTTTCCTACTATTGTATACTTAAAAGGTTCCGAGAGTTGTTTCACGTCTTCCATAGAGAAATTGATTAATGGTTCACCTTTATAACTGCCTACTTCTTTCAACGTTATTGTAGGTTTCTTTGGCTCCGAGCTTAATATAGATGCAAAAGATTTCGTTGGGGGAGGATCTGGTGACATACATTGGGGGTTGCGTTTTATGTTGTTGGCTACATCTCTGACCGGTGAAGATGACTTTGAGTCTATCATAGCTGCGGCGGCTAGGGTTATTCACCCTAGTCGTCTCTCTATTTCTCTCTCTAGGTTAGTTTATATTTTTTACAATCCATAGTTGTTGCTATTGTCCCCCATATATATATATATATATAACGAGCTAATATGTCACACAACACGTTATCAGCACTTTGCTATTGGAGATTGGAAAAAAAAGTAGAAATCTGGGTACATACTATAAAACTTAAGGTTTATCCGGTTTATAAAAGTTCGGGTTTTTAATAATTGTTTTATCGACCTCCCCAACATAACATGTGAAAGGTACATAAATTCAAAAAAAAAATACAATACAGTACGGCATAATCACGTGATCATTGTTGTATGTGATTTAACAATATTAATTAAGTTATACTGCATATGAAAGGGTATGTCCATCTGTATATGATTTATGAAATATATTTAGATATATGAGTTTACTATGAGATATGAAATAGTAGTTAATTAGCACATACTAACGTACGTATTTGACCTGTGACATGAAATATATTGCATGGAGTAATAGTGATGACACATTCATGTTTTAAAAAAAAAAAAAAAACTCACTAAAAGTCAAACTACATGCCCCTACCCTAGACAATGGAATTCATTTTGTCTGCTAGACTGCTTACATGTTAAAGTAGTTTATTTTTGGGTAATAATAACTATCTCTGCCTATATTATACTAAAATGTTAAACTTCTCTGGATTGTTTGGTACACAATTTTCATGTACACATATACGTTTAATTGCATGTTTAAATAAATCAGTAATCAGATTGTAAATCGAAAGTCATGTAATCGTAAATATGTAGCAATCAGCCAGACTAAATATGTTATATACTGAAAACAGTAGGACTGTTTTGTAATTTTTTGAAACTATTGACTGTGCTTGTTAATTACTAAATGACTAAACTGAAACTTGTCTGAAATTATGGACTCAAGTTGTAATAACGATGTAAATAGATATATAGTTTGCTGAAATTACACGGATAGTCCCTGTAGTATATTACATGTATAAAAACAGTGTATATGTGTTATAAAGGTCAATATTCGGTCTATAAATATTCACCCACATGCATATATATATTTATTAAAAGGCAAGTGAATAAAAATTACATGTTAATTGAATAAATTGATATGTTTCCATGTAAATTTAACCTCTTTGCATGTTAAAATTACCATATAGAATTAATTGGTAATTAAGAATATATTACTTTCTTGCATGTTGTAATTACCATGAATAAAATCTTCACATATGCCAGTTAATAATAATAATTAGATCTTGATTGTATAAATTGTGATATATTATGTGCTGATTGATGATAATTAGTAAATATCAATAGTTGCAACATCTATATATGTAATCACTGCCATGTTTATGATATGGTAATGTGTGAAATCATATATTTTCACATTTAAGTTGGAAAAATTATAAAACTTCTCTAACTCTCACCTATTTGGATACGAGGTTTAGGAAAGATATAGGCGGAAGTCGATATCCTAATGATCTCGGGTTTTAAGTGGCATTCGTGCCCTCCACCCTCACCGTCTTTTCTGGTCGTGTTCAATTAGAGCTACCGAAAGGGGTTGACTAAATAATAGTTTCCCGAGTGTGTTAATATGTGATGTATGTTTCGCCGAATTGGTGTCTCAGTATCGACCCGTCATTCGATCAATGATAACCAATTCACATTAAAAGCACAACTATTTTCGAATCTGTCGTTTCGAAACAAAATTTGTGCTTGTGCAAACCATAAACATATAAACCGGTCGTTTTATATGATAATTGATCCAGAACTTCCAACACATGTTGGATGCCATCTATGATGAGGAAATCGCAAAACATACTTGCGAAATGACTGTTTAGATGTTGATGTTATTCCGTCATCACATTTTAGTCACCCTGATGTGTGAAAATATGATGCCCAATTTTTTTGGATGCCATCTTAGATGGGTAAAACAAGAGTTTGTTGTTACTCTCAAAATGAGGGCTAAGTCGTTGATTTTATTCCGCCGCCACATTTGAGACGTAATGACGTCTATGGTGAACAAATGTCTGAAATTGACATATTGGAGCTATCCTTCACCAAAATGTTAGCTTGGAAATTGTATTCCATAAGCAGTATCGTGAATTTATATTCACCATGTTCCTTCACCGTCCATCTGTTTGTGGATGAGAAAATGCCCCGATGAGCAGTTTTTAATCCTATTGGGTCAATGGCGAATTGTTTGCCTGATATTAATGCTCTTCGTGTATATTTTTTTTCCACGAATCGAGAACCAAGACAATTGTTATTTGTCTCGAATTGTTGCGATACCGACGAATCGCTTAGCCAAGTGAGGTTTAGACAGTTGTTTGAACCGGAGATATGTGGCACCTATGAAGTTTTGAAAGGAACAATTGGGTCAGTCGTCCCAAAGCAAGAGACAATTCTCAAGGAGCCAATCTCTGCTATAAATGACCGATGTCGTTCCCGGCTACTCCTTAAATAGTTTAAAACTATTATAAAGGTGGAAAAATCAATGCTAATGTAGTTAAAGCTGACTAAAAAGAAACTCTTGAGACCCTCGGTTTTGTGGCTCAAATGAGTTTGATACATTTATTTATTGATTTTGATAAATCATTGCGCCGTTTTTTCGCTCATCTGCATTATGTTTTTCCATTTGGATTATGTTTTTTTTCTAATTGGACATACTTTTAGATTATGGTTTGTCTGTTTATGAAATTTCTCGAAATAATTTAAAGTAATTTGAGCAAATTTCTTTGACAAATGTGACCAAACTTTAAATTATGAAATTTTAGGCAATACTTGTGGGGAAGTTGGTTTTCTAAAAATAGTGGGTAACCGTGTACCACGTAATTTCATCAACTAATTGCCTAAAAGAGTCCTTTTGTGACAATGATTATGGACATGTCGTTCCAAATCGAAATTTTTGGTAAAACCAAATTGATTTGTCAAATATGAGGTCTTATACTCATCTAGGTCCTGTCGTACCTTGTTGAGTTATAAAATATTCGAAAAAATCAGTGTTATCTGGTAATAGCTCATGAAAGAATTAAAATTTCTTTACATAGTCTCCATTCAATACGACCAAAAGCGTATTTTAGAGGAGTTGAAATGTCTTTTAAGTGGTTGCTACTACATTCTTTAAAGTATTTAAAGTTAGCTTATCATTTCGCATGTCGTCGAATGATAAATGATTTAGATGCTAAGACGTGATTGTCTGTAAAATAGGCATTAAACAAAATAGCCATTCTTTTCTGTTGTAAAATTTACTTATAAATAAGAACTACTTGAGTTTTGTGCTTATAGAACGAAAAGGTTCTTGGATTTACTTAGAAGTCGCAACCAACTTTTTTCCAATCTATAAAAAAATAAGATTATTTGATTATCACAAGAAAAAAGGCTCAAACTCGAGACATTACGAACTCACTCCAGTATCTCCAATTATCCCTCTCCTTGTCTCTCCCTCCAGTAAGTTCCTCCTACGCTAGGTCTTAGAACAAGAGGATAGGCCGGATGAGGATGGTTGCACAGTGATTAGTGCGGTTTACGGATTGGTTCTAACGTTATTATTTTGTGACAGTAATGTACTACCCGTACTTGCATGGTAATGTTGGTTTCGTTTCAGTGAAAGTGATAAAGGCGTTAAAAAAATTGTTCACGTACTATTTGATTTATTCATGTTACAAACGAGAAACATAAAGTCTCGGATTCACTTTTGATTTTTTAATACCGGTCGAAGGAATAGCTTGCTTTCAGCCCCCAACTTATTTTGGAAAGACTTCAAAGGCATAGACAGTTTCACTATCTTTCTCAATACAAGCAAAGGGAAAAAATTGAACTTCTTTTTTTTTCTGGTGGCAGGGACTTAATATCAGAGATTCTTATAGATCACAATGTAAGTTATGAACTTGATGAAGATAAAACTACTTCTTACCACATGAGTTCAAGCTGCATAAGGCACACCAACCATAACTTCTAAGTCTCTCGAGTTGTTTGAGAATACGTACTCGAGCTAAGAGATGCAGAAGAAGTCCGTGATAAGGTTGGCTAAATTAGAGTAGACATACTTTTAGAACACTCGTTAGCAAATTAAACATATTCCTTCCCAGACGAGAACCAACTATTTGGTCTAGCTGTTTTGGGTGGTGTACTACAGAAGATTTTCTTCAAATAAATTCTACATTAGTTTCATCTATGTGCAAGTTTGTTGTCACGATTAGTAATTTCGTACTATAGAATTGAATCCTTTATTTATAAAACGCACACACGAGATCTCGCAAGTTCAAGTTTATTTTCTTTACCTAAAACAGAAAGAAATGCTTCAATCCTTCTTAATTTCTGGGGAAAGCAGAGAGCGTGGGTATAGAAAATTCTTCAATCCTGTGATATCCAGAATTTTCTTACAACTTGGACCTGGACATTGTAGTTTGTTAGCATTTTGTGGAGGTTTTTCATACCTATTTTATTAACTTTTAATAAAATGGGGGTTTTCCCCACCAAATTATATATAAAAAATGAGTAGCAAATATGATTATATGAAAACTATGATATAATGCAAATAATTCAGCATAAGTATTAGTATTACACAAAAAACATTAAAAATTTAAAATACACACTTTCTCTCTCTAAAATGCAACCATCAGAGATCGATGTCGGTCCACCATTACCGTGGCCACCGGTGGTCCTCATGAAACTCTAGGAAGCTATGGCGAGCAATAGAGGGCATTCGTCAGCTTTGTAAACCCACTCTGTCTCGCTATAAAGACCGAAATAAAACAATGAATACATATATATGCATGCCTACAACTGGTTTCTTATGCTATTTTTCACCGTGTTCTTTTGGCTTATTTGTATGACAAGGAAGAAGTTCAAACACTAAGATACGTACCTGACAAACTTGTAAAGGGGAAGGAAATGGGATAATTTCACTTTAGTGTCCTGTGTTTTGCTTGTTTTTTGGTTTAGTTTTAAAAATATTGATTTAGTGCCATCAACTTAACATATTTTTTGATTTATTGACATCCGTTTACAAATTTTTGATTTATTTACCTCAGTTAATTAAAAAATTGATTTGATGACCCTACTTAAATTTATAAGTTTTAAACAATTACAATTCAGCCCATATAATTTAGAAATTAATAGATTAGCCACTGATTTGTTAAAAGAGACAAAATTAACTCTTTAACAATTTTTTTTAAATAACACGTTTTCAAATAAGCAAATTTTCTTTTTAAAGAATAATTTTTAAATATGTTTTTCCCAATAAAGTGTCAGTTTCTCTTAAAACAAGAGTAAACAACATTTTATTGGGAAAACTTTCAATTTTTTATTATGCTAAAACATATAATAAGCTCTTCAAAGTATATTTTTATTTAATATTCTAGCAAAAGATGTTAAATATACTGATTAAAATTTTAAAATAACTACTAGTTTTTATAAACACTAATGGTAAATTTTTATTCTTTTTAGAAATAATTTATTATCTATGAAATTTGATTAATATAATATTCTCTTTTCAAAATATTTCAAATTTTCCAAAAAAAACTTGCTTTCTCCCACTAAAAAATTTCTTGAAGAAAAAGATTGTCATCAAAATCACTTTTTTATCTATTTTAAAATTTCGCATAAGTAAATAATTTAAAAAAAAAAATTGAGACATAATTTTATCGGTAAAAGGGAATTGTTTTTTGTAATCTTATCAGAAAAACATATTTTGTTTTAATAGAAACTCCCACTTTATTGGAAAAAAAATATATATAATGAATATAAAGTTATATTTGTAGCAGCCGTATTTGTTGCGAACCTTTTTTTAATATTAAGCTGGAATAGCATAATAGACTAAGTGATGGTTTGGAATAAATACTTAGTATAATAGTTTATTGTTTTCATATATATTAATTTGAAATTATAATTTGGGTTCATCAAGCTTATACCCATTTTAGCTTTTTAGCACTAAGAAAAAAAGAGACACGGATTTTAAGCTACTCAGCTAAGTTAATTTATAAGCTAAACGATCAAATTAGCCGAGTTTCATCAACTGCAGCAAAGACTCATGTTTTTGTAATGATTATTGAATTGATATATACCGGCTGCGGAGTTGAGACATGTTGAGCTCTATTATTTGGACGCTCTGCATTTTTGTACATAGGGATCGTTACATTAATTGAAATAATTGTACCCGACTTTTATTGTTTAAATATAGAGGAAAAAAAACATGTATGATGGTACAAAGAGGAACGGTTGTCTTGTCAGGGTTGGGTCTGTATGCATAGTTGAGTTCTTATACTGAAAGGTGCTAAAATGACTTAGAATACAGGGAACACCCTCGATGTAATATCGTGTTTAAATAATTAGTTGTAGCTAATATGCATATCTTATGGTGTCGGGTCTGTAATTTGTGAGTTGTAACGGTTGCTAGAGAAAGCCCTTTCTTTGATAAATGTGCTTTTGCATGGCATTGATTTGTTAAAATGATATATTGATTGAGCCTTCTAGGCTTAGTTTGATTAGCCTTTGATTGAACCTATATAAGAGTTTGATCAATGCAGGCTTGCAGTTTGTGCTGACATTCTGATTTGGGTAGGCTCAAGCAAGTTAGGTTGCATTACTTGTTTTAGTCCTCTAGCTCATTTGCAGTAAATTTAGCACGACACCTTTCGTTCTTTTTACTTGATAACCCAGAATAGAAATTTCTATTTTCTTCGTTTCATTTTTAGTTGCATGATGTGTAACGCTTTACATAGAATTTACGTTCTTTCTGGTCGACCATATTCACTTGGGTTATATTGCAATACATTTGTTGTTAATAACCATGTTTTGACATCTAACACGTACTGATTTGCAGATCTACCCAAATCAAAAGAACGACAAAAGGTAATCTCAACTTCGTCCTACGCTGTACACGCTAAAATAACTTTTATTTTATTAAATAAAAGCTTCAAATCACACAGACGAGGAAGAGAAGAGGCTGCAAAGAAATAGCAGGCAAAGAGAAAGATACGCCCGATTATCAAAACGAAAAAACACATCCCTGATAAAGCAGAACAGAAAGGCATACAATGACCGTTCAGGTCATTAGAAACTTGATTTTAATTTTCACTTATACTTAATACAATGGATACATATTTGTCAAGAAAAATGAAAGCTAAAAAATTGAGCTTCTAATTCTACTGATTTGATATGTCGGAGGTTGAGAAACTGGAAAAAAAACCAGCATTTACAGGGCCGGCTAAATAGACATCCGAATGGAAGATCAATAGAACGAGGACGTCAAAACCTGCTCACGGTTATCGGTACCAATGAGTACTCGCCTGTTTCTCATTAGGCCGAAGACGTCCTACTACATATCCGCAAAAGGAACGAACACCATCAATATCTCAAGATCATGCCAGCTCGTAAAAGGGTAAAAAAGAAAAGCTTTTAATATATATTTTTTCGATTAATGCAACTGTCTTATGAATTATTGCAACGGGTTTGTTTGTACATGCTGCTACACCAAAATTACAAATTAAACCTTGCGAACCCCGTACATTGGGCATTCCTACTAGTAATAAGTATAAGAATTAAACTCTGACTGTTCACGTTCAAATATGCATGTACATACATATGGGAATTTTAGTTGTAAACCTATTTATTTATGAACTCTGAATAAAGTGAGAAAGAGAATGTACATCAGTTACACACACACACACACACACACACACACACACACACACACATATATATATATATATATATATATATATATATATATATATCCCTTATCCCTTATCCCTTATCCCTATTACCATGCACGTACACTTAGAATAAAGAGAGACAAATAACCGATGGTCAGAGTTGGAGAAAAGAGAAGTATTTATTTTCCCATAGCCTTTGAATCTTAATAGTTGAGTTCTTATTCCGTCTTTGAATTATCGGTTATTATCTTTGCTATTATTAAAGTTCCATTGCATTTTCTAAAAGTGTTGCACGCTTAAATTATATTTTCGAATATCAAAAGTTATATAGTTATTTTGTATTGGAAAGTTGCAGGTTGTGAAAGTGAAAAATTATTTGTATACGCCGATACCCGTAAAGAAAGCCAAATTGTTTATTCACGTGGATAAACGTATGAGAATAAAGAAAGAAAGTTTGTATTATTATTTTTTGCGATCTCTATGATTTATAATTGGATTTAAGTTATAAAAATGAGACATAAATATACTTGGAAAGTCCAACTACAAGAATAAAAAGAGATTAAGGAATTCTAGCATGCGCCTATCATTGGAAAGTTCAATCATAGAAAAATAGATTCAGGAACTCTGAATCCAACGAATAAAAGTGGTTCAGAAAGTCTCAAAACCCGCCTAGAATTGGTAAGTCCAATCAACCTAATATCTAACTTATATTATTGTATTGATCACACCATTAAAATGATTGAAAGATATTTATTTGTTGGCATTTGCAGTTTTATTAAAGTGTGATTTGGGAAATTTTGTTAAAGTTAAAAGTATTATTTTTGAATAAAAAAATAATAATATGATGAAACTTATTTCAACCCTATATTATATTGTAAGGTTTATCATTCACTAAATTCGTTTAGTTTAGCCATCGCTTTTAAAATGTTTTTAGGTACATAGAGTTTAGATCGAATTAGTCGGGACCAGACATAACTCATAGGAGTTAAAGTATATATAGTTTTCCGCAGCTAGTATCTTTTGGTTAACTCGTTAATTTGTTGAACGTGGGTTGTAATTTAAAGTTGACTTTGTAAGAGTTTATTTATGCAATAATATTGAGAAATATTTTATAGAAATTGTAGTATTTTATTAAGTTTTACAAGTGTTTCAATTTACTCTTTTTTTTTAGGACGTGACGCCACGTTATTCAGCCGTGTGATGCCCTATTGGGTCTGGGCTATTACAGAGCACAAGTCGTAAGTCGAAGTAAGTGTGAGTTTGCTGATTTGTTAAGAGAAAGACATGCATGTATGAAGGACATTTTGAAGCAGCTCACACCCATATATTGTACCTCGTAGAAGGTTGATTATTCTCCAACACAACATCAAACTCGATTGATCAGTTACTCAGGGTTGAACCGATAGTGAACAGACTCTTTTCCCATCATAAGCAAAGACTTATTTACCATCAGAATCGGATGTATATATCTCGTGCACCGTATCAAGGTATCGCCTACTAATTCCTTTCTGTAAGTCCGACAGGGCGGCCGCCTTCATAAAACAAAGCTACCTAAAGAAAAAGAAAATAAAAATATTTAGTTTTGAAGGGTTGTACATGAAATAAAACAAAGCTACGTGAAGTAAGATCAAACAAAGCTACATAAAGTAAAATAATATTATACAAGACTGCAAAGTATTTTTTCCTAGTACGAGTAAAATCAAACTTTGAAGGGCTTCAAATATAGTTTTCTAAAATATTGAAAAAAGCTCTTCAGTTTCACTAAAACAACTCTATGAGAAAGATATAGAATTGAAAATTATAAAACAAATATGTAGTTATGTACAGAAAGAAGAAAATGGTAAGTTATGATCAACTCCCTCCTACCTGCAATGGTGAACTTGAATTTAAAATGCAATGCAATGAACGAGACTTATTCTGCTAACAATATTTGAATACTTTACCTCAGTTTTTAAAATTGGCCAATATTACCTTACCTCATTTTTTATATTTCTACATGTTATAAACACATGAAGGGTGGGACTGCCCTATTTTGTTTGAATCGCAACCGTCCTAAAATACTAACCCTTCAAAAAGATGAGGAATATACAGGAAGTCAGAAAATCAGGAACCCATTTAATTTAATTTCACTGTGTAGGTGAGACTTTTCTTTATACCCTTTTCATGATGCTGCTGGATGAAAGAAGAAAAAACCCTAATACTTTCTCTCTCTAGGCGATTGACGGCTGCATGGCTGCCTCTTCGCCGAAACGAGATAAACCTCCTATTAATACAAAAAACGTTCAGCTAATGTCCCCCGACCCTCCTCTAACAAAATCTTTCGCATCCATTGTTAGTTCTCTACCAAGAAATCACAAAATCGGCCTAAAATAAGTTGGTACGTACAAAGGTGAACCTCTTATTAAATTCTCCATGGAAGGCGTTAAAACTCTCTCGGAACCGTTTAAGTACACCATTGCAGGTAAATTCACTCACGGTAAGTTAGATATGAAAATTCTAAGGAAACTTTTCAGTAAGTTAGACCTAAAGGCTGCTTATAACATAGGTATTTTAGGTTGTAAGCATATTCTAATTCGCTGTTTTCATGAATATGATTTTACTAGAATATGGCTTAAGAACATTTGGTATATAAAACAGGATTCTATGAGAATTTTCAAATGGACCTTTGATTTCGACCTGGATTTTGAAACTCATGTAGCCCCTATTTGGATTTGTCTACCAAATTACCTATTTATCTTTATAATACATCGAGTATTTTCTCCATAGCTAGAGCTTTTGAAGTACCTTTAAAAGTAGATGTAGCTACCTCTAAGCTTTCTAGACTAGGTTTGGCAAGAATCTGTGCGGAAATATACCTAACCCAATAGCTTAATGAAAGAGTAAGAATAGGGTATGGTGGAGATTGTGGTTTTTGAAAATATTGTACTTATGAGGATCTATCTGATTATTTCAATTACTGTTCTAAGCAAGGCAATACTGTTGTAGTTTGTAAGTTTAAGCATAAGGAAAATGGTGAAGAAAAGAATGAAGACAAAGAAAAATAAAAAATGAGAAATAAATTATTACAATCCCTGCAGAAGCCAAGCAAAATAAAGGTAAAAGAGATGCCAAATTATACAAACCACCAAATTATGATAAAAAAGAAAGTAGAAAAGATTGGGTTATGAGAAGAAATCTGCACTTGCCCTCTATAAGATCCTCCAAAGTGACACCAGAAAAAGCTCATGTACAAAGAAAAAAATGATTTACTATTCAAGATGACACGGATGGAGAAATAGAAGAAATAATATGTGACAAACCAGACCAAAATAAAGAAGAAGAGGGTGGTGCTCTAAAAATTGATAAAATTCTAGAATCCATTGAAAAAAACGAAGGAAAAGATCACCAGGGAGAAAGAAAATAAGAAAATGAGAATTTCTTGGTAGAGTTCCCTCCCAGTGAAGAAAAATTAGACAACGAACGGGAAAAATAGGATAATGAGAATGCCACAGTAGAGAAGAAAGTAAAAGAGAAGAGTGGCTGCAAGTAATCCTTCATCCAAATAATCTAAGAGACTTGTTTTATAATCTATTTGATGACTCCAATACTAAAAATACTGAAACTCATTATGAAAATCAAATTAACTGGGAGGAAGTTCAGTACAAAATCCAAAAGAAAAAAGCTTGAAAACAGGAAAAGGTCATCCAAAAAGAAAATGAAAAGCTGGAAAATAAAATGAATTTAAGATTCTTTAACGAGGGGGAAATAAATAGCTATAATTAATGATTACATCTCTAATCTAAAATGTGAGAGGGGTGGGAAACTCGGCCACCTGTAGAATAATTAAAAAGTTGTGCCTTATTTATAAGTGTTTTTTCTATTGTGTATTGAACCTAAATTATCCAATGAGAAAATTAACACGTTTAAAAAAAAAATTGGGTTTGACAAATGTTTGTTTCAATACGAGAACAAAATCTGGATATTCTACAATGATGATATCGATATAGCAGTGATCTCACAAATTAACTAGTGCATTACTTTAGAATTGCTAATTCCTAGCATCATTAAACTTATCAGAGTTTCTATTATATCTGCCAAGTGTACAGCTGAAGAATACAATCTCTATGGGATTACATCACTCAAAATGCAACACAAGATCCTTGGTTATAGGTGGAGACTTTAATACAGTCTCTTCTGAAGATGACAAAGTGGGTGGACTTGCCATTAATCAAAATGCAGCAGCCAATTATTTAGATTGCACGGCATGGTTGTCAAGATCTTAACTTTAAAGGTTCAAGATTTACTTGGTGGAACAAAACGGAAAGGGACGGTACTATTTTTGAAAGAATTGACAAGGTGTGCTAATCAAATATGCTATAATTATTTCACTGAAATTTTCCTAGAGCATTTAAGAAAATTTTATTCAGATCATAGCCCTTTATTGGTCACATGTAAAACTGAGCATGATCAGAATATAAAAATATTCATATTTCAAAAGTTTTGGATTCAACATGACAAACACATGCGATTAGTAAAGAGCAACTGAAAGATACATAAATAATGTATTAGTTAAATGGAACAGAGATACGATTGGTAATATTTTTCAAAGTGTTATAGATGATGAAGAAGAGGTCTGGAGACTGGAGAAATTTTTTGAAGACAATCCATCTCTAACAAACAAACTGGGGCTTAATAGAGCAGAGGCAAATCTTAAATTCAAATTAGAAATAAAAGAAGATTTTTGGAGTCAAAATGCTAATATTAAATGGGCAAAAAAAAGGGATGTTAATACCAAGTTCTGTCATGGCATTGTTAAAAAGAGAAGAAATAAAAGTGTCATTTCCTCTATCAAAAATGAGCAAGAGATTTTGCTTAAAAAAAGAATATATTAAAAACGAAATTGTTAACTACTTTGAAAGCGTTCTAGCAGCAAGTTCTAGTACCAATGTAGACTTTAAAAGTCTAGATATAATTGCCAAATTTGTTATTAATGAGCAGAATGAATTCTTATGCAAAAAAGTCACTATGGACGAGCTTAAATTAGCAATTTGGCGTCTTAATAAGAGCATTGCACTTGATATAGATGGTTTTAATGGGCATTTATTTACTTCAATGTCAAAAATTATTAAAAAAGATATGTTAAAAGTTGTGGATCAATTCTTTGTTAGGTCTACACTTCCAAAAGTTATGTCTTCTACTACTATTGCTCTAATTCCTAAGAAGAATACTCCGGAATCTTTTGCTAATTTCAGACCTATCGGTCTATGTACCTTTTTCAACAAAGTTATTTTTAAAATTTATACTACTAGGTTATCTGATATAATTCCTCTTTTTTATCTCAGAAAACCGAAGTGGTTTTGTTAAAAATAGAGATATTATTGATAATTTTCTTTTGACTCAAGAATTTATTGCTAATATTAATAATAAAAAGTAGTGGCAAAATATAGCTCTTAAGCTGGATATGAAATAAGTTTATGATCAAATTTATAGACATTTTCTTATTTCTAATCTAAAGAAAATGGGTTTTGCTGAAATTTGGATTGACAGGGTCTGGAGGCTTATTTCTGCAAATGGTGTATCAGTTATGGTTAATGGAGCTCCTACAAGGTATTTTAATCCAACAAACGGATTGAGACAATGAGATCCTATTTTAGCAAGTTTATTCTTTTTATGCTTTTAAATTCTCTCAAGAAATCATAATGTTCTGATTTTTCAAAAAAGCTGGAAGCCCTTTAAAGCTGCTATTGATACTCCTATTATCACTCACTTAGCTTTTGTTGATGATATCATTATTTTTAGTGGTGCTGATGTCAAGTCTATTAAGCTTGTTAAAAGAGTTCCAGACATGTATAATAAGGATTCAAGACAGGAGGTAAGTCTAAACAAAAGATTTGCTTATATCTCTAAAGGAGCACAAAAAGATCAAAAAGAAACGATTTGCAATACTTTAAATATAAGAAGCAAGAAACCTCCTTTTACATACTTGGGTTGTAAGTTGTATGCTGGTCACAAGAAGTGTATTATGTTCCATGAGTTTATTATGAAAATAAGATATAAAATGTCAGGTTGGAAAACTCAAAATCTTAATGTAAGAGAAAGGTTAACTTTAATCAAGTTTGTTCTCAATACCAGCAGTGCGGAATTTAGTTTCCCTAACAGCTATAAATCCTCCCAAGTTTATTAAGAAAATTGATCAAGTTATGGCTAAATTCTTTTGGGATCAAATAGAAGGTAAAAACATATATCACTGGGTGAAATGAAAACAAATTTGTAGGCCTACAGAGGAAGTTGGATTGGGTGTACGAGATCTTTGAAAAGCATTTCTCAAACTTTTGCCATTAAGATATGGTGGAACTTTTGGAAAAAAAAATCGATGGTCTTCTTTTGTGAAATTAAAATATTGTAAAAAGTCTTATCTTAATGAGATACAATGGAAAAAGAGGTAAACACTTGGTCTAGAATGCTCAAAATTAGAGATATTTCAGAAAATCACATGTTATGCCTTATTGAAAAAGGTGACATTTCAGTTAATTTAGATAATTGGACTGGAGAAGACCCTTTAAAGAATCCTTTGATTGATAATAATTGTACTATTGAGCATATTTTGATTAATGGTAAATGGAATAAGTATTATATATTTGATAATATTTCTTATGAAAAAATAGGCCATTTTGCTAAAGAATGAGATAATCAAGATTGTGATTGTTTGATTTGGGACCTAACAGAGACATGGATTTTAGTTTTAAAACAGCTTGGAAACTCATTAAAGATAAAAATTCAAAAAGTTGGATTAGTGAAATAATTTGGAACAAGTTGGTACATTTGAAAGCTTCTTGTTTGTTCTGGAAGGTGTTGAATCAAGTTGTACCTGTGGATAGCCTAGTTTAAAAAGTGGGAATACAGTTAGTCTCACAATTTGAATGTTGCAAAAAGAATGGAGAAGACTTAATTAATTAAAGTTTAGAAATAGATGCCTATGCTATTCTATTTGGTCTGAAATTAATTAACAGTGATAATATTTTTATAGAAAGTGACTCATTGCATATTATTAATATCCTAAAGGGCAAATAGAAGGTTCCATGGAAACTAAAATCTATAATTCATCAAATAAAGGAAATAGTTTGAAAAAGAACTTATATATTTTTTCTTTTATTGAGAAAGAAGGTAACAGTGGAGCAGATCTCTTGGCCAATCTAGCAAATCCCCCTAAAATGATAATTTTATATAGAATCAATGATTTCCCACAAAAATTAAGGACAGTTGTGAAGATAGAAAGGGATGGTGTATCGTAGTTACGCAGTGGAAGAGATGATTAGCTACAATGGCAATAGGCGGTGGAAGCGCTGGTCTGTCTTTATCTTCTATCGGTTGGCGGTTTGTCTACGTTGCCTATATCTGAAGTTATTTGCAACTCAAGACCCTTAAGTCATATAAGACTTTTTATTTTAAGTTTTTATTTATTAATTTCATGTTCAGAAGTTTTCTTTTGTTTTATTTAAAAGACATGTAATAATTTTGCATATAATTATGAACCTTTGTTATTTTTTATGGGTTCTTCTCCCGCTTTTTATAATCTAATAAAAAATGGGCTTTCTCCACCATTTATATATATAAAAAAATACCCTTTTCATGATAATTAGTTTAATGGATTTATGAAAGGGGCGGGGAAAACCAAACTAAAAAAGATATATATGTAAGAATTATTTATAATTCTTTTATAAATATTAATTCATTAAACATAGAATAAATATTTCTCATTAAGGTGGTCCATATAAATTCCATCAGTTATGTAATTTATGATTTAAACATAAATTTGTGAGTTAACAAACTCTACATTTCCACCATAATGATCGGTTGAGATTGATCTTACATTAATGGACGGTAGAGATCGAAATTATATGAAGAGTCTCGGGTCCTCCTGCTACCTATATAAAGGACACAATACCATCTCAATTTGTGTCAAAAATACACACACACATAAACAACACATAAAGTAGTGTAGTGATAGGTTAAGGAGGAGAAACACAAGTCTCTAACCCGGCGATGTACATCCGTCATCCGAACCCAACTATCATGTTCCGTTTAAGTTCCACCGCCCTTCCGCATATCTTAAGGTATGTGTTTCGACATATCGTTGATATGTTATAATATGTATGATCATCATGTAGAAAAGATTCTATCTTGTTATGGTAATAACGTTTATAACATAATATATAAGTTGTAATTAATTTACATTTGGTATCAAAGCCTGGTTTATTTTTCTTGTGATGTTCTACGTAATTTATTTCGCCATAAAAATGGATTATAGTAAAATGTTAGTTTCACATGTAATTATGATGTTCTGCTTTGCAACTAACATAATATATTAAGGAAATATGGATATTTATATTCTGATCATCGGATGTTAGTTTATATGCTCTTGTATCATGACTTAAGTTTTCATGATTTTATAAGATAGAATCAAGGTGAATTACTTGTTGTGATAAAAAATTGAACTATAAAAAATGATAATGTCATCAGTACTGTATTTAAGTTTATAACTCCAGAAATTGAGATTTACACACACACGCGCAAACCAACACACACACACACATATATATATATACATACATATATTTTTCTCAAGTATGTGTGTTTTCATGAATATCATAAATGTTTAGTTTTGTGATAACTACATAAATAAGTATATATGTATCTAATGGCTCAAGATAAAAGTCACACCGCCAATGATCTTTATTAGTAATAAAATCAATTTATTTTAACATATTTATTACAGATATGGTACATGGAATAATAGTATGATTTTTATAAATGAAATGCATAAAATTATTAATCCTTCTATATTTTGGTTCTACCGGAATTTGAAAAGACTCAAGAATACACTCAAGGATAACCATGGATGTGCTAACTGCATTACATAATTAGAATTGTTAGTAATCATTGTTCTCACACTTAATAATGTAGATATATGTTACTGGTTTTCCGTTATTTAATTGGTAATATTAAGTTATCAATTATAAGATGTAAAGGGTGAAATTAATATGATTTTAACTCATTTATTGATTGTTATTATGACATATTAAGTTCTTGCAAATGCATATGTTACAACATTTAACCATATAATGTAAAAGGTTGTATTTATTTATGAGTAACGACCTATTTTGTAGTTATGATCATTTACACTACATGATATTTTATTTAAGTATATCAAGTTGCTCAAGCAACATTTGAGGTTATGAATATAGAAATACACGAATAAGAGGTTATGAATATAGTTACTAATGGTATTAATTTTCATTATTTCATGGTGGTAACCATTAAACACTATATTAAATGAAGAAGGTTATTATTATGTTTAATTGAATTATAAGTGTCACTATATATAAATCGTTATCTCCTTATGTAGTAAATTATAAGTGTTTATTCTTTTTATTTATTCATTCTCAATAAGAATTACTTTATTGCCGAATGATTATATAAGAAATATTAATTGTTATCCTCATGCCCAATAACTATATTAAATGGACATAATAAGAACTTAATAATTAGAAGTTGTAAAGTTTGCGAACAAGTTTAGACTCACACATTAAAATTGAAAAATTATAAATATTTCCCAAATAGGCTCACATAGTATGATGCGATGGCAATGCAAGATTTCTGTTCATACTTGTTATCTTAATGAGGTCGGTTTTTAAGCAGCTTTTGCTACACCAACCCTCACCCTCTCTTATCTGGTCACATTATGTTAGAGCTACCGAAAGGGTTAGAGTATGTAATAGTTTTCCCGGTTGTGTTTCTATGCTTATTTTCGTCGAATGGGTGTCTTTATAAGTTATATATGACATGTGTTAGATAAAGTGAATAATACGATGATGCATGACACTAACTCTAATGAAGAATGTAACTTGGTGAAATGTTGGCCAAAAGTCTAACACTAAACAAGACATAATTACTAATTATTTTAGTAACTAATTTTAATATATGACTAAAAGTAAGAATTTAAATGCAAATTTCCGAGTCATATATTTCATTTAAGAGTACATTGGAATTGTTACTAAAATTCAATTATGACATGGGTGGAACTTTTATTTATAGAATTTATTGTTTTGTGTACTTATATGTCTAAAGAAAGTTATAACTTGCATATAAGTTGTTAAATGAATTAAATAAAATATAAACCTTATTTGTTATATATATTTAAACAAATGAGCATTTTAATATATAATTTTAAAATTACATGTTATAATGAATATTAGTGATAAAGATGCATGTACATATGAAAAGTTGGGTGATGTATATATTATTATTTGATTAAAACATACGCACATTTTAGTCATTATGTCGTACATATTATTGTCCCTACTATTATTTTTAAGCCATTTTGACAATATAAAGTTAAGTCAATTTATGTTCATACCATATAAGTTTTGGTAATAGATTATAAGCTAAATCATATATATAACGTTCATATTATGTGAAATTTTGTTTGCTCACAAACACAAAATTTTAACCGATGAATGTTAAATAATCATTGGTGTATGCGTAAGTGTCAATTAAAGTTGTTGATACTCTAATGTCAATATTCATATTATCGTTTGATTAAAAATCAATATACGGTTTTTGTCAAAGTTAATGAATATTTAGCTTAAACGGATACAGTTAATAACATTGAACGGATATTCATATTATTGTTCGATTAAAATTAAATGTAGATTTTAATCTATATTTTAATAAGTGTTAGTGGTAATTGATATTTTGCATCAACATCATATGTCCAGACTTTGGTTGCCCACAGATACAAAGTTTTAGAGACGAATTTTGATGATAAACGTTATGTTTTGCATCATTAATGCCTTAATTATGGTTGCTAAATTATATTTGCGTCCAGTATTGCTATGGGCGGGGGATGCATAAGAACTGATTTTTATGTATGTTTGTTTTTGGTTGCCCACAGGTCCAAAACATTATGATACAAATAACTATTGTGGATGTTTATCATTGTTTAATTATTCTTAGTAACTTGGTTGCTCACAGTTCCAGTTATTTTGACTAAGTAAACATTATGAATGATTTCTTTATGGTTTAACATTAACATGGAAAATATAGGATATCCACAGATATCATATTTTTCCTAGTTAAACAAATATTATGGACGAACTTAAATTTAACATTAAGAATAAAAATATAGCTCAAATAATTATGCCATATTTTTATAGTTAAATTTTTAAAATGATCCATTTTATTGATATGCTTGATTTGAATGTGTTGTTAAAATAAAAGTTATTTTTATATGTAAAGAGATTGGTCTTAAGTTCTACCAATTTAATATGGTTTTTGTTGTGTATTATTAGTCAAGTTGAATTTGGATACCCACATGTAACAGATTTACTTGGTGAAAGTATATCATCAATTAACTTAATAAATAAAAGTAGAAAAGAATGAAAATGTTATGTAGTGTTACATGATGATTTCTCCGTAAAAAAACAGTGATTGTTTAATGTTTTGAGAGGAGAAATATTGTAGCACTAGTTGAGATATTCTTTTAATATGATTAAACTCATTAAATCTCAAAGTCCAAATTCGTGAGTTTTTACTAAATTCTTGCATTATTCTTCATATTTTCTTTATAGGCCGCATATTAGTTTGCTAGTAAACGGAAACTTTTTAGTTAAAACTAATTTTATTAGATCTAACAGAAAATTGACGTTTTTCAATCACATTACGTGCATGTAGACTGGCACCTTTAATAGTTATAGTAATGTTTTTTTAAAAAAAAAATTATTAAATAAATGAGTTTTGCTAATCGATAAAGTTACCGTATCATTAGTGGGAGAATTATATTATTCAGTACACCCACTATAAATGTTTTTCCTAACTCCTATTAAGAATTAATATATATAATTACACCCACATCAAGTTATATGTTATTTACCATAAGATTTAAAGTAATGGTTAAGCAAGTGAGAGATAATTACTCATTTCACTATTAATGTATTTTTTAACCATATATTTTTATAATAAGGGTAAGATCAGTGGGAGTAATTAATAATTTTTAAATAAGCTAATTGTTGAGATTTACTTGAACTATCATTTTCTTTGACTTCAAATAAAAACGTGTAACTTATTTTGTTTTCATAACCTATTATTTTGAAGTAACCACTAGATTAGTGGGGGTAAACGTTGTTATAGCTATTATCATTTTGTTTTTGTAACCTATTATTTTATTAATGATTATATTCATGTAAGTGAGTTACTAGACCCATAATGAATTGTAAATAAGTTTTAAATGGTTTCTACATGATAAAAGATTTTAAAAGAGTTTTACGACTCATTAATAGTATTGCAAACCGGTTCTTATGTGTTGGAACTATTAGTTGTAATTGAAATACATATTATTGTAGGCAACGCTCAAATAATCATTATTTAGAGTGGGTTATCTTTTACATAATATTAAAGATGGCTAATTTATGTTTTATGTTTGCAAGAATATAAAGATTTTATGCTCACATATCATTGATGTGATAAATAGAAATAAAATGTGATAACTAAATATTTCACAATGGCTCATTGCTCGTTAAATTACGAGCTTTATATATTACGCTAATATATGCTATAATGATCAATAAAGGTATTGATCAATTTTATGTCTTATTGCTCAATAAATGTATGGAGAAATTATAAGTTATATTTCTCAATAAATTATTGTGCAATTTGTGTTTTATTGCTCAATAAATGTATGGAGAAATTGCTATATTTCTCAATAAAGTATTGTGCAATTTATGTCGTATTGCTCAATATAAGATTGGAGCAATTTTATGACATAAGTGATTGAATGTATTATCACATGTATAATCAAGAAAAGTTATATAATTCTTTGAGTACAAAACTCATAATAATAGTTGCAAATTAATTTCAGGACTTACATTATGTCGAGCTTATGACTGAGTCGCTGGAAATAAATGTTTGCAATTATTCTTGATAACTAGTATTTAAATGGCGTTGAGTTCACATAATATAAATGCTAAGTTTTCAAGACTAATTTTAGAAAAAATACTATCAATAAACACATAATGATCGTATATACCTTAACGATATCTACACAAGACAATTAAGATTTTGTTAACATCACATGTCTTGATTATAGATAATTATATGGTATTACATAATGATGGTTGTTTATTTGATAAGTAGAGATCTCATTTCTTATTGTTCCTATTGTCCACTTAATTAGGTACAATAATGAAAAGTTATGAAATTTTAATGGAAGTGTCTTTTCTTAAGACATTATTGGACCATTACGGTTATACTCGCCTTATAGGCTTTATTGAATAAATTGGTGTCGTCGTAGTACATGGAAGTAACCATGCTCTCAAGTAGTATGCAACCGTCATGACTCTCATCACCGATTTATTTAGTAAAGTGTCTCATAAATCTATTTGTGCACTAATGATTGATTATGAAATTATGATATGTAACAAGTGGGAGAATGTAATAATTATTTATAATTCTTTTATAAATATTAATTCATTAAAAATAGAATAAATATTTCTCATTAAGGTGGTTCATATACATTTCATGAGTTATGTAATTTCTGATTTAAACATAAATTTGTGAGTTAAGAAACTATACATTTCCACCATAATGATCGGTTGAGATTGATCCTACCTTGATAGACGGTAGAGATCGAAAGTATATGAAGAGTCTCGGGTCCTCCTGCTATCTATATAAAGGACACAATATCATCTCAATTTTTGTCAAAAAAATACACGCACACATAAACAACACAGAAAGTAGTGTAGTGATAGGTTAAGAGGAGAAACTCAAGTCTCTAACCCGGCGATCTACATCCGTCATCCGAACTCAACTATCATGTTCCGTTTAAGTTCCATCGCCCTTCCGCATAGCTTAAGGTATGTGTTTCGACATACCCTCGATATGTTATAATATGTATGATCATTATGCATAAAAGATTCTAAATAGTTATGTTAATAACGTTTATAATATAATATATAAGTTGTAATTAACTTAATATATATATATATATATATGAATTTGTGTTCCCGTCGTGAAACCATTGAGATTTGCATTAACCAAATCTTGATTTGGAACGTTTTTACAAAAAAGTGTCTAGTTGGGTGTTTTTCATAAACAGTTATTTACTAGTAAATATAACGCAAACTTCTGATTTCTGAAACAGAATGTTATTTTATACATCTATTTGGATTCAGTATACCAAAGCTAAACATTCAAAGGGAGTAGTAAGTTGACCTAAAGAATTATTATTAATCTTTTACACGTAGACTAATTAACGACTAATGATATTCACACACCCCTATACTTCTCCAAACACTCATTGTCATACCTGATAAGAGTGAGAACGAAAATAATATAAGAAAAATTTGTATTTTTGTCTTAAATTCTCACATGAACTGTATAAAAAGAGTGTGACAAATCAAAACGTGCCCAAATAATTATCCTAGCCTGACTAATTAGGATGGTCTTGTACTAATTAGTTAAAAACTGGAATTCATCTGATTAATTGAGTTTGAGTCCATCTCAAACAGTTGACTTAGGGACGGCCGGGTTCGGTTTTGAGTAAACCGAAATTTTAGTCGGTTCGGTTTCGGTTCGGTTTTCATGTTTTGGAAATAGAAACCGAATCGGGCCGAAACCGTTTGGTCCGGTTCGATTCAGACTTGTGTTTCGGTTCAAAACTTTGATTCAGTTCAATGATCTCGGTTTATGCTTGTTACTTTTGTTTTCTTGTCCATTTAAACATGGTAAAAAATGTATAACATTTTTAAAATTCACATTTACATACGTAGTAACATTCGAGTTTGCATATTTGATACAATATAACACTACAAAAAAATATTCATATAGCAACAGTTTAGTTACAGTTTGTCTGATACTATACGGCTTGTTGCTAAAATTTAACAACAATATAGCAACAATTTCTATTGCTAACTGCTGATAACTGTTACTATACTGTTGTTGAATTTTCTGCAACAAGCCGTATAGTAACATACCAACTGTTGCTATACGATTATTTTCTTGTAGTGTAATAATATTATACAATATAACTATAGTAATTATCTAGTATATACATACTAATATAAGATCCGTTTTAAATCCGGTTCGGTTTTACATTTCAGTTTCGGTTTTAACTTCCCTTTTCGTTTCGGTTTTCGATTTCGGTTCGGTTTTCGATTTATTTTCAAAGAACCGAAACCGAACTGAATTATGATATCGGTTCCGATTTCGATTCAATTCACTAAATTATAAATTTAAAACCGAACCGATCGGTTTGGTTTTCCGTTCGGTACGGTTTTTCCGTTTTTTTCCCACCCCCGACTATTCGAATCTATGAGAAGGCATAAAAAGACTACAGTACTTATTCGCACAATAAGTGAATCTCGATGAGCATGTAATGAATCGAAAAATTAAATTAAAAAAGGACAAAAAAAAAGCCGAAAAGTGAGAAAATAACAACAGTGTCACATGGGCACAACCCGATAATATTCCGGACCCCATTACGTGGTCCCCATTTACAAAAACTAACTTGTTTCCATCATCCCACGTGGCAATACCTGATCACCACCGCTTTATCTATTTCCAACCTGGCTGATTTTTCTTTTTAACATTACAGAGTATAATTTGAATTTTTTTTATTTGGTCAGCATTGTTTGATGAGTATGTATTTGATCTTCATAGTTTCATTTGGGTAATGAATAGTCCCCAACTCTCAGCAACAAATGAAATTAGATTGTATAATTGTATGAAGAGTATAAAATTTAATATCTAACTGATATTTTTATAGATTAACCTAGTTTGAATCCAAAAAACACCAAGAATAGTGAAGGATATACTTATAGATTACACAAAAGAATGTGTGAATATATTCGTATGGGCGGAACCAAAATGATTTTTTTTTAAGGGCCGTGGTGTAAAAAATATGTCGAATGGAGGATAAAACAAATAAGATCTAATACAAAAATAAAGAATTTTTTCTATGTTTAACATAGCATAAAATAAATATGAAGTTAAGACAAATGCTATTGGACGATAAAATAATTTTTTTAGTAATCTTATTTGGGAAAATACAATGTTCATTTACGAAATTTGGTAATTTCAAAATAAAAAACAGAAATTTTTAGAAAAAAAAAGCTAACATGGTTTTAACTCCTAACTTTCCAGTACCTTAAATCCAATTTTATCACTACACCAACAACTATTTTGTTTAATTAGAGTGGGGCCATCAATGTATATATTTTAGAAAGTTTTAAATTACACATATAAAAAAAAAATTGAAAATTGCCGTCGGGGGTGGCTGGATCCGCCCCTGCTATAGGGGCGTCCCGAGCACCCCCGACACCCCCGCAGAGTCAAAAAATTTATGCTCTATTTGACTTTATTAATAGTCATAAATAAGTTTTGACTTTTAATGGGCAAATACTATCAAATGTCACAATTTGTAAGAAAAAATTGTAGGAAAATCTCACATTTTAAATTTTGTTAATGGAGATTACGTAAAATATGAATGTGGGGAAAACCTCACGCAGGCAAATAAATATGTAGTAAAAGTTGGGTATCAAAATGAATTAAGTAATTAACTTGAAAGAAAGAAATAACTAGCTTACTGTTAATATATAATGCTAAACATGTGTCTACCGACTCCACTTTTTTCTTTTTTCTTTTAAATGACGTCTCCCCCTTTTTCTTACTCATGACATTGTTTTTATGTACTATTTATCTTAAAAAGATAAATAAATTTCTCATTTGCCCTACAAATCATCCATACTTAAGATATTTGTCTGACATGTCTTGCCACTAGCTAGTAATGTCTTTTGTTACTAAATACATATCGATTTAGTCATATGTATCGTACGTGAAGAATCAACTACTAAACCTGACTTGGCCTAATTTGTCATAGAGTACAACCTCTATATATAAGTTCGGAAACATGAAAAAAGTATTACTATATAGAGATTATTTTTAAATAAAGGTTTATATATAAAAAATAAATTTGTTATAGAGTAGAACCTCTATATATACAGACATAAGTTCGGAAACAGGAAAAAATATTACTATATAGAGATTATTCTTAAATAGAAGTTCATATATAAAAAATATATTTTTTGTATAATGCAAGATAAATGTATACATTTTTTCACTAATACTAGCACAAATATTTAAAAGACAAGTTCTTGTTTTTATTTTAACTAGATAAACACACGATGACATGAATTCAATAATGTGGAAATCATGATATAATAAACTCATAAATTTTTAAAAAATTAATTAAGTACAAAATTATTTAGAAAATCGAGTAGTATAGCTATCTAGAAAAGTAAAAATTCATCTAAATTTTATTTAATTCTTTCTTTACATGTATAAACACTATGTAAAATTTAGCATTGAAACCCGTCTTGAAATTTACATATATATAATTTTACAATTTTATGTTATTTATCATTATGTAGAGGTACATTTTATTAAGGTGGTACCTTAAAAAATTATAAATTATTATAATGTGAAGTTTATTTTTATTTATAACTGGTTTCGAGTTGGGAATGAGAATTTGTATTCATATATAACATTTCTACTGTATTCAAATTTTTAAACCGAGCTGAACAATTCCTGTTTTTGCCATCAAAAGTGAACAAAACGATAATTATTTGGCTTATTTTTAACAATTATAAACCATTTGGTGTCTCCAACGTGGGAAAAAGAAACATTAAAATCAAATTAAAAAAACAAAACAAATAAATCTGTAGTCTGTCTAGAAATTTCTAATAACATAAGGACCATGAAGCAAATAGCTACGAACGGTTAGGATTAGAAGATAGGCGGCGTACGTAAACTTAAAAAGTGGACTATGTGATACGTGTAACCTACGTGTAAAGGTTAAATATAGTACATAATTTATGGTGAGGGTAAAAAAAAATCAATCCGTACCGTACCAATTCGTTATATATTTTACGGGTTGAGTTAGGGTTGAGATTCACAAACCGCGGGTTAATCCGCGACAATCCGTTTCAATCCGTAATATATATATATATATATATGGTTCAAAAACCGCGGGTTAATCCGCGACAATCCGTTTCAATCTGTAATATATATATATATATATATATATATATATATATATATATATATATATATATATATATATATATATATATTGATAGATCACAAAAATCAGACCCGGTTATACATATTCTTGTACGAATTGACCCACATGTCATTTATGGGTATCCAACGCAGTTATCATAAGATCCGGGGTATAACGGTACTTTCCCAATTTAAGGATAAGGGCAATTATCCAATAAGTATCTTAGCCCAATTAATAAAGGTCTATGAGGGAAAACCCCATGAGATGAAGACACTTGTCAAACATCATATGAAACATAAATGCCTATAAATAGCTTAGCATCTTCACTAGAAAAGGGATCTGAAAAATTACAGAGAAAAGACATACAAGAAAAATATTTGTCAGAGTTTATCTCACGAGAACACACACTGAGAAAAGATGAAGAAAACACCGAGCATCAAGAATAAGTTCAAGATCAAGAATAAGTTCAAACTATTAGACCGAGCAAGATTGTAATAGGAAATTGTAATCCGAGCAAGCACATTTACCGATCAATAAGAAAGAACAATAACATGTCCAATAATTACCGTCTTTAATTTACTTTATCATTGTTGAGAAGCATAACATCATCGACCAAAGTTATTGCTTTATCAAATGGCGCCGTCTCCACACTTCACCTAGTTTCTAACTAGTTTCGAAGCCGAACACCAAAACTCTATCAGACGAGCAACAATGGTTAACACAAATGAAGAAACCCGTCCCGAAGAAGTAGGAACCACGACTAACCGGGAAGTCCCAATAAACCAAGACGACTTAGAGGAACTCCTCGCCATCAGAGAAAGATACGAAGCACTCAAGGACGGAGCTAGACCGACCATCTCTAATATCTAAACCGACCAACCGATAGACCAACCCCTGCAGATCGACGGACTCATAGAAGAGAACCCAACAGACTCCGATAAAGAAAGAGCGTTATCCGTGGTAAGGCGCGCAAGGAGACACTTACTAGTAAGCCGCCGCCTAAACAACGCTGCACTAGCAACAAACGCAGGGCCAAGCTCAAGGGCCCATTTTCCAACAGCTTCGGTTAACTCCAGTTCCCATCAGGGAAGAATAATTCGTTTTCAAACAAATGAAGACAACCATGACGAGGAGACACGGAGAGCCCAACACCGTCCCTCAAACTTCTTGGCACCCCAGTACGGTATGCTAAGGGACCGTGTACCTGAACATACAGCCCGACAAGCAATCCTCCCTCCACGGATAATTACACCATCCACGGTGGAATTTCAACCCTTAGTTCCTCAAGAAGGGAACGCGGTCACATTGGCAAGGACCGATGAAAGTTACAATGCCCAGCTTCAAGCTCAGCTGGCAGCATGCATGTCAGTCATGGCAGCAGCAGGCATCACAATACCGCCAAGCCAGACCGCCAATGCACATAAGGACCCAAGAAACGAAGTGGAAGATTCCACTTATAGAGCCGCCATGGAAGTGGCAGGCCGACAACAGGATACAAGGAGACCCCAGCAAGGGGAACATATCCCAAGAACGACCCCGCCAGCGTTCGGCCACCAGGGCGCTCATACGGGATCTGTACTCGACACAAACCCGAAGTGCGGGAGATACACCGACAACAGGGTAGTGGAAGGATACTACCCCCCACCCAACTATGGTGGAGGATACACCCCCCAGTACCAAATACAGGATGAAGCGTTCGAACAAGCATGGGACGTATGCCAAGAAACACCATGTACCGATCAAATAACGCAGTACCGAAACCCAGTTGGGTTCATCATCCCAGAGTTCAAACTCTATGATGGAAAAAGTTGCCCAATAGACCACCTGAGGCATTACAAAACCAGGATGGAGCTATGGAGCGATGACCCCGCACTGATGTGCAAATTCTTCAAAAACAGCTTGAGACAAGAAGCATCGACGTGGTATCATAACCTACCACGAGGGTCAATAGGAAGCTGGACTGAGCTGCTTCGAGCATAACCGATATGCTGCTCACCGGAAGAAGAAAGTCACCATTGAAACTCTGCTGAAAATGGCGATGTTGCCAAATGAAAGGCTAAATGACTACTGCATCCTCTTCATAGACGTTGCGAACCAAATCCCGCAGTATGCCAGCAACATCGACATACAAAACTTCATCAACTCCATCCCAAGCGGATATTGGGCAAGAAAGAAGTTCATCGGCAAAAGCTTCCCGACCATTGATGCCCTGCTCGCCTACTGCACCCACCTGAGTGATAAAAACGAGGAAATGCGAATCCTCAGCCGAACTCTACCAAGAAGGGAGTCGGTCAGAGAAACACAGGTGCAACACAAGAAAGCAAAGAACAATCAGGGGGAGGCGGTCAAACCGACCAGAAGGGACAAAGGTCCCGAAGTACAGAAAAGGGTAGAGTGGCCCTGAGAACCTGAGCATAAACCCTACCATCTCACGTACCAAACGCCGAACAGGCTTTCTCAACAAGGTCGTTTCCAAGAAAGGGAACGAAGGGGGCACTTCAAATCGGTCGAGCTAAGATACAATTTCAACCAGTCTGCAGAAGACATCCTCAATGATATATGCAGAGAAAATTGGTATTCACGACCAGACCCGTTCGCTTCCCCTCCCCCCCCCCAACCAAAGAGACTCCAAGCTCCTCTACGCCTATCACGAGGACCACGGCCACCTCACGGAGCATTGCCGAAATCTCCGATGGAAAATGAACATGTGGGGTGACGCGGGGTACCTCAACAAATATATCAAGAACGGAGGGAACAAAGGTAAACTGCCCACCATCGAAGGAACGGAGAACCGACAGGGCAAGACGATCAACGTCGTACATTTATCATGTCTCAAGACCCCTGGAGGGGAGCGGTCCCAACAACGGCAATTGGCACACTTTGGTCAAATAGCCAAGGCATCACAAGCGTCATCCTCCTCCAAGAGACAATGCCTGCCGCAGAGATACCTGCCAATTTCCTTCTTGGATCATGACGAGGAAGGCGTCATATACCCCCACGGGGTTGCAATCAATCTCTGCGTCAAGATAGGAATTGACACGGTCAGCAGAGTCCTTGTCGACCAAGCAGCTTCGTGCGACATTATATACAAAGAGCTCTTTGACAAGATGAAACTCCGACTGCAAGACTTACAGCCTACTGACGTAAAACTTATAAGATTTATCTCAGAAACGACAAAACCTCTTGGAAAGATAGTCCTAAGCGTTACTACGGGCACTGTGTCAGTCCCCGTCGAATTTCTAGTGGTCAATGACAACTCGGGCCACAACGCGATCTTGGGCCGACCATGGCTTCACGCCATGCGCGCCATCCCTTAGACATACCACCAGAAGGTGAAATACCCAAATGGTAGAGGAGAGATCGAAACAGCCCGAGGCTGCCAAAAGGATTCAAGACACTGCGAGGACATAACCGCGGACTTAAAGAGACAGCTGGTCGTCATTGAACAACCCACCAGCACAAAAAAGTTGGTCGACCAAATTGACAGAGCAGAAAAGGTGGTCGAGGAGCAAGTAGGAGAGAAGCTCCGGAAGGTGTACATCTCGGGAATGGATGAGGAACACTACTTTCTACTAGGCAAAAACCTACCCAATGAGGAATCTAAGGAGCTGGAAACTTTCCTATTCAACAACGTCGATAAATTTGCCTGGAACCCCAACGAAATGCCCGGCCTAGACCCCAACACAGCTTGCCACAAACTGAGTGTCAACACCGAATATAAGCCGATAGCCCAGAAAAGCAGAAAAATTTCTGCTGAACACGGAGAGGCAATTATAGCGGAAGTTCGGAAATTGTTGGAAGTCGGGGCCATAAGAGAGGTGATATACCCAAGGTGGTTGTCCAACCCAGTGGTCGTCCCTAAGAAAAATGGGAAGCTGAGAGTTTGCATAGATTTCACCAGTCTCAACAAAGCCTGCCCGAGGGATCCATTCCTCCTTCCACGGATTGATCAGTTAGTGGATGCAACCGCAGGAGCAGAAAGAATGACTTTCCTGGATGCATACTCGGGATATCATCAAATCCCACTCGCCCAAGAGGACCAAGAAAATACCTCGTTCATTTCACCTTTGGGAAACTATTGCTACAAGGTAATGCCGTTCGGGATACGCAACACGGGAGCTACATACCAAAGGATGATAACGAACGTATGTCAAAAGCATATTGGGAAAACAATGGAGGTGTATATAGACGACATGGTCATAAAAAGCAAAAGGGCCACATCCCACCTTCAGGACATCAAAGACGTATTCCAAACTTTGGACGAGCACAAGTTGAAGCTCAACGCAACCAAATGCGCGTTCGGCATCAGCAGGGGGAAATTTTTGGGACACATTGTCAGCCAGAGGGGAATAGAGGCAAATCCCGACCAAATAACAGCTCTGTGAAACCTAGCAGCACCCAAGAACAAGAAGCAAGTGTAGGATCTCACGGAAATGATGGCCGCACTAAGCAGATTCATCAGTCGATCCGCAGATAAGGGATGACCATTTTTTGAAACACTTAAAAAAGATAAGAAATTCGTGTGGGACCCGGAATGCGAAGCTTCACTCAACAACCTAAAAGAGTACCTAAAAACGCTGCCACTGTTCGTCAGGCCGAACAAATGAGATATTCTAGCGTGTTATCTAGCAGTATCAGCAACAGCCGTGAGCGCAGTCATCCTCAGAGAGGAAGGTCGAGAACAATTCCCGATATACTTCATAAGCAAAACTCTGGTTGAAGCAGAAACACGATATCTGGCATTAGAAAAGCTATGCCTTGCACTGGTCGTTGCAACAAGAAAACTGCCACACTACTTTATCGCACACCAAGTCCAGGTTTACAGCAAATTCCACATCAAAGAGTCCCTCCGACGAACGGACATAAGCGTTCAGGTGGCTGCATGGGGGGTCAAGCTATCCCAATTTCATATAGAATTCGCACCCCGACATACCATAAAGGGACAAGTGTTGGCCGACTTCATAGCAGAATTTACCGAAGGACATGACGAACCAACGACCATATCCCCACAGTCACATTGGCAGATACATGTCGATGGATCAGCCACCAAAGATGGATCGGGAGCAGGAATCATCCTCAAATCTAGTGAGGACGCAATCATAGAAAAAAGCATAAAACTGGGCTTCCAAGCTACTAACAATGAGGCCGAGTACGAAGCTATGATAAACGGCATGCTCATTGCAAGGTCCCTCGGACTCCCACTTAATTGCTAGCTCACACTCCATCCTGATCGTCAATCAAGCCATCGGCAAGTACCAAGCCAAATACGACCGAATGATCCTCTATCAAGAGAAAGTCCAAAGCTTAATGGCCAAATTCGAGAAGTGCGAGTTAATACGAATCAACCGCACCGAAAACGCACATGCCGATGCATTGGCAACCCTAGCTTCGACACTAACATTAGTAAATACTCGGTCAATCACAGTGGAACTACTGAAAACATCGAGCATCACCAGAAGGGTAGACCGAGTAACGTCAATAGAATACGAGTTAGAGTGGATGGACGAAATGATTCACTATCTGCGAAACGGAACACTCCCGGCAGACAAAATAAAAGCACTAAAGATAACAAGGAAGACTCCCAAGTTCTGGCTATCCGAATAAGTCAAACTGTACAAGTCAAGTTACCGAGGACCACACTTGCTGTGCGTCCGCACAGAACAGCAACAACAAATCTTGGAAAAAATCCATAAAGGCTCATGCGGAGCACACATCAAAGAAAGGTCCCTCGCCAACAAGACTATCACACAAGGATATTGGTGGTCATATATCAAGAGAGATGCCGATGTATACATCCAAAGGTGTGACAAGTGCCAAAGATTTGCCAAAATACCTCGGCTCCCATCATCTATGATGACCCCGGTATAGACACCATGGCCGTTTGCACAATGGGCAATTGATTTAGTCGGGAAGCTTCCCAAAGCACAAGGGAACGTTGAGTACTTAATCGTTGCAACAGATTATTTCACCAAATGGGTAGAACCTAAACCTCTCAGACAAATCAAAGCCCAGAATGTTAAACAGTTCATTTGGGAACATATCATAACCAGATTCGGAATACCATACGCCATAGTCGCTGACAACGGAACCCAATTCAAAGACGCCAAGCTACAGCTTTGGTACGAAGAACTAGGTATCCGAAAGTTCTATTCGACTCCAACCTACCCACAGGGTAACGGACATGCCGAGGAATCGAGCCGAACTATCCTGGATGGCATCAAGATAAGCCTAGAAAAAGCAAAGGGGGAATGTCCAGAGCTGCTCCTCATAGTTTTGTGGTCATGCCGAACTACGCCCAAAATGGGCACAAAGGAAACCCCGTTCAGCCTAACATACGGTGTCGAGGCCGTCATACCCAGCCTAACATACGGCGTCGAGGCCGTTATACCCATGGAAGTCCGCCTACCCACTCTCCGAACATCGTTAGTCGAACAGGGAAACAATGAAGAAAGAATGAGGAAAGACCTTGACATGTTAGAAGAACAACACGAGATAGCAGCCCTTACCCTAGCCAAATACCAACAAAGCGTCAAACAAACCTATGACAAGAGGGTGAAAGGGTCCAAGGAATTCAAGGTAGGAGAACTGGTGCTACGACGAGTAACTGCCTATATAAGAAACGAGATACATGGCAAACTCAGCCCCAACTGGGAAGGACCATATGAGATCGTCAAAAGAACAAGCCCAGTATCCTACAAAATAAAAGCGTTCTGTTTGACAATAGCAGAGGCGAGAAAATTTCTTGGAACGTACCTAATCATAAGAAGTACTACCTGTAACTGGTTTAACGCTACATGTAATACCTTACCTCTTCCTTTGTAATGAAATTTTATTTTGAATAAATAAAGTGATTTTTTATTACGTCTATGAACGAAAACAAGTTCTCCAACGAACCGGAGGCAACAGGGTTTAAGTCCCGAACAAGTCCTCCAACGAACCGGAGGCACAGCGTAAAAAAGGCACACAAGTCCTCCAACGAACCGGAGGCAACCGGGTTTAAGTCCCGAACAAGTCCTTCAACGAACCGAAGGCATGTAAACGTAAAAGAGACCGACAAGTCCTCCAACGAACCGGAGGCAACCGGGTTTAAGTCCCGAACAAGTCCTTCAACGAACCGAAGGCATGTAAACATAAAAGAGACCGACAAGACCCGACCACTAAAAACGGTAACTTATGGACCAATGAGTATTTTGGATCTACAAAACCCCCAATTCATCTCCAAAAAAATAAAAATAAAATCCACCAATACATCTCATTTTAACCTCTCTCAATTACAAACACTTAAAATCATCATTGTTGAGAAAAAAAGCTCAAAAAGAGGGAAATTGAGGAGAATACAGGATCAAATCAAGATCAAAGATCATCAAAAATCACAAATTAGCTTACGAACCTGAGGCAACCGGGTTTAAGTCCCGAACAAGTCCTTCAACGAACCGAAGGCATATCTAAGAAAAAGAAAAAGAGGCACACAAGTCCTCCAACGAACCAGAGGCAACCGGGTTTAAGTCCCGAACAAGTCTTTCAACGAACCGAAGGCATGTCTAAGAAAAATAAAAAGAGGCACACAAGTCCTCCAACGAACCGAAGACATGTCTAAAAAAACGAAAAAGAGCCAGACAAGTCCTCCAACGAACCGGAGGCAACCGGGTTTAAGTCCCGAACAAGTCCTTCAACGAACCGAAGGCATGTCTAAGAAAAATAAAAAGAGGCAAACAAGTCCTCCAACAAATCTTTCAACGAACCGAAGTCATGTCTAAGAAGAAAAAAAAGAAGCACACAAGTCCTCCAACGAACCGGAGGCAACAGGGTTTAAGTCCCGAACAAGTCCTTCAACAAACCGAAGGCATGTCTAAGAAAAAGAAAAAGAGGCACACAAGTCATCCAACGAACCGGAGGCAACCGGGTTTAAGTCCCGAACAAGTCCTTCAACGAACCGAATGCATGTCTAAGAAAAAGAAAAAGAGGCACACAAGTCCTCCAACGAACCGGAGGCAACCGGGTTTAAGTCCCGAATAAGTCCTTCAATGAACCGAAGGCATGTCTAAGAAAATGAAAAAGAGCCAGACAAGTCCTCCAACGAACCGGAGGCAACCGGGTTTAAGTCCCGAACAAGTCCTCCAACGAACCGGAGGCAACCGGGTTTAAGTCCCGAACAAGTCCTCCAACGAACCGGAGGCAACCGGGTTTAAGTCCCGAACAAGTCCTCCAACGAACCGGAGGCAACCGGGTTTAAGTCCCGAACAAGTCCTCCAACGAACCGGAGGCACATACACAGGTGTACCAATCCGTTCAAATTCGAAGGGTCAAACAAGAATATTAAATGATTCAAGCCCGCATTACGGAGGCAACGGCGTACCAAACGAAGAAACAACAAGGGAAAAATACGATAAATAAAATACCAATACGGAAATAAGAAGATCCAATCCATGAATAAATAAATAAAGCAAATGATACTAGCCCGCATTACGGACGCAGCAATACTCGAAAAATAATGAAAGCCTAAGAAGAGCTATTACATGAGGAGCACGACGGAGCTTGACCCTGCCTAATCTCTTCGTCATCCGTCGATGTGTCCTCATCCGTATCCTCACCCTCAAAACGCTCATGAGGAAGAAGGGAATCGAAGTTGGTCGTATTAGCGCCGACACATTGCTCCACTTCAAGCCGAGCGGAGAACTCCGCTCCCTTCGTGTGATCGTGACCTTCAGCAGCTTCCTTACGACGAGAGTCGTCCACAGAAAACTAACGAACTGGGCCCATGGCCGCCGAAGCATCATGCCTAACACGAGAAGCATGGAAATACTTCATCAAGACATTGGTCCGGGATACCAGTAACCTCAATTTACCAAGGTACTTATCCTTCAAATGCCAATACCGATCTAAACGACGCTCCTGAACCTCAACAACATGCTCGGGGCGTCGCACGTAATCACGGAAAGATGCCGATTGGGCTCTTAACTTTTACTTCAGCCGAGCACACTGGGCATGCAGTTTTTCGTTCTTCCCCATCAAGTCGACATAAAGCCAACTTGCACGTGCTTCATTCGCCACACCAGACGAGGTCTCATCCCGGGCAGCACCAGTACGTCCTTGCCCCGGATTAACAAGGGCCGGAGAACCAGTCTGGTGTGACAAAGTAGTAGGTGCCTATAAAAAAAAGAGGGGGACAGATGAATATTCGTCACAAAGCTATGTAACCAACACGGTGAATCAAAATAAAGATTACTTTTATACAAGTTGCATGAGAAAAGTCGAAATACAAGCTAATCTTAATTTAAGTTAGTCAGACAAGCCCTCGACAGAAGCCGAGGTCTCTAAAGTGTCA
Organism: Primula vulgaris; assembly: GCA_963920805.1. Classification (NCBI taxonomy): domain Eukaryota; kingdom Viridiplantae; phylum Streptophyta; class Magnoliopsida; order Ericales; family Primulaceae; genus Primula; species Primula vulgaris. The sequence goes on along the minus strand of OY987214.1, from coordinate 34,979,991 downwards.
GCAAAATGAAGGCCCCGCAGCGAGGTTATTTACGTGCCCAAACGACTCTTCACCGAAGAATCCAAGCGGTTCAAGGCAGCCGTGGTCTCAGACGCCCGAGCCATAGCATCAACCATACGCTCCGGTCGGGTAACGCCACGAGTACCCTTCACATATTCATACACCTCCAGTGCATGAGCACGGGCCTAATACGCTTTGACGAAGGATAGTAACAAGTCAGCATCTTCAAAAACGGCCCCTAACACCAAGTTCAAGCTCGTCACCCGGCCCCGGGCATCATTCCGTGACCGACGAAGAGCTCTTAGAAGCTCTTTGGCCTTTCCCTTATTTACAGTATAACGAGCTGTTTTCTTACTGAATTTCTCACCCAAATCGCGTAACCGAGTTGATAGGTTAGAAATATGTATATTGAGATCCTCGATTTCACGGCGAGCAGAATACAGTTCGAAATATGAGGCGACATGGTACCTTCGGGATTAAATACAGGCCTTTCACAAAAACTACAAGACGGTCGGGACTAGACCAACATAGCAAGGGGATTAACCGGTACCTGACATGATTTTATGTCCTTCAAAAGTACGAAGACAAGCAACAAGTAATGAACAAGAAAATGCAACAGACAAAGCAAACAGGATGAAATGGAGCAAAAATATTATAAACTTCCCCAGAATATGAATATTGTGACATACAAAAAGGCCCAAAAGTCGGGCACCAAAACAAAAACTTCATTAGCTGCAACATTTACTAGAGCATGGTCAGTGGTCAACCTGATCGGACGTGGGCCGGGGGGTCGAGGAACAAGGAGTGGAAGCACCGGAATGAGGACGAGGTGCAGTGGTGACCGATTGCCCGTGCAGCAACGGAAGTTCATCATCCCGAATATTCGCCCAATCCTGAGGAAGAGGAGGCAAAACACGAGGGGCTGGATAAGCAAAACCCGACCATGCCGGGTGGGAAAGAGGCACCTTAGCCAAGTTCAAAGCCCGAACATGAGAGCTGAATGCATAGTAGTTAGCACTCCTCATGAACTTGCCCCGCTCTTCTGCCTGAGACGCCTTCACAAAAGACAGTTGGGCTTCTACCGCCGCTTTCTCAGCACCTACCTTCTCGGCCATGAGCACCTTCTCGGCCACAACCTTATTATTCTCCTCGAATAGACGCACATTTTCAACCGCCAGCTTGGCACTTTCCTCAGCCAAGTGCTCCTTTTCGGCCAACAATGTACCATGCTGCTCAGTCAATAGCTTGTTCTCAGCCACTAACTGGGCCTTCTCGGCCTTTAGCGCAATGAAGCGATCCTTTAGGTCCACGGTCACGAGGAACGTCTGCAAGAAAACCCCATATAAGATACCAACAAAGAACATGTCAAAATAAAATAACAAGGCAATAAAGCATACCCGGACGACATCAGCGCTGACCTGATCAAGGGCCGCCACCCCATGACGAGCAGATATATCCTCCATGTCCTTGTAGGCAAGAAGACCAAGGGGGGTCACCCATCCTCGCTACTCGGGGTTGCTGGAAATCTGGGTCGTCACAAGTATACCCCATCCTCGCCACTCGGGGTTGCTAAAGCAAATGACCGCCACACGGGGCAGTATAACGGTTCATGGACTCCTCGTCCGCTACCACCTCCTCCACCTTATCTGCAGTGTCCTCGGAAGCCTCCACCTCACCCCGCACCCCACCCACAGCCAATTCGGTCTCCGGGACCTCATGCTCTTCAACCTCCACCAATTCCTCAGTGGCCAGATGTTCAGCCACCTCCTCCTCAACCCGAGGTGGCGAGATGTAAGGAAGAATCATCGTCTCCTCCTCCATATCATCAAAGTTCATGTGCGCGAACAACTCATCATATGACCACTGAAACACAACAATGCCCATAGACCGGGCAAGGGCAAGCGTAACCAACAGAGACGTCATATACTGGAAGACAAAAAACAGATAAAAACGGAAAAACAAAATCAAAAGTAACAAAACCAATACACATACCTCGGTTGGAGCCATCTTGTCCTCGGTGGAGACGGGCAAAATTGGACTCTCCATTAGGGGAGGTTGCATCACCACCTCTAAGCCCACCTCAGCCACTCCCTCGCTCCTCGAGGTCTCAGATACCCTTGCCCTCTTGGGAGGCTCATCCCGAGGCTCAGATGATCGTCGCCGAGTTGAACGACCAAGCCTCCTCCCACTTAGAGCCAGAACACGAGGATTAATGGCAGTAAGAAATTCTTCCTCAGTCTCATTGGGGATTACGGGCACAGTGGTGCACCTGTTCCCCGGGTCAGCCACGTACCCAACCAACTTGGAAGCAACATGGCTATCTGGACTTGGGCCCCACCACTTCCAGAAAGCCAGAAGAACGTCCACACTGGGAACACCGAGGGCAGGCATATCGGGAGTATCAGCAGTGGGACCAGGAATACGTCGACCAAAAGGACACCAATTCCCGGATACGATAACGATACCAAGGTTGTGCTCCTTGTTCGTATCGGGGATGTCAATAAAAAGTTGAGCAAACGAACGCACCGACTTCAAATAAGAGCTCCGGGGATCAAAATGGAACCCATATATACCAAGCACATCCTTCAATTCCACCCACAGGTTGGCCAACTCGGATAGCCTCTTTATACCGTTCATTATTCGGTAGATATTCAGCACGAGTTGGCATGGCACAATTTGGAAGGCCTCAAAGAAGGAAGCCATCCAGTCAGAAAGAGGGAGCTTCAGACCCCCGGTCAAAAGGGTCGAGGAGTGAATGGCCACCTCACCTTCGGCTAGGTGCCCGAGTGCCTCCTCCTCGGACGTGGGAAGACGCACATGCACGTCGGCAGGTATCCCTGCATGACTTTTAAAATCTTCCTCGGTAAAGTGGCCAAGTTGGGCCAAGCATTGAGACAAATAATCCTGATAAAAGACAGCAAAAACACGCCATCAATACTTAAGCCACAACAAGGAATGCTAATCAGAATAACCCAAACAAAAATCCAATACAAACAAAGTTTCCAATCACCACAAACAGCCTAAGCCTAACCACCAACCTAACAAGAAAACAAATCCAATACACGAAAAAACCCACCACCAACAAACCTAGACGAGAATATACAGGAGAACAAAGCCAACGATCAAATGTATACACGTTACCGAAAACAAATAAACTAAGGAAACGAGCAAAGAACTATACAGAGAATCCCAGAAAACACGGAAACACTTACAGTCATTCTAAGGGTAAGGAAGAGAAACCAGTAACGAAAACGTCAGAGAGGGAGATAAACCCTAGAGAGAACAGCAGCAAATATTTCAGAGAAAATGACAAACCCTAGAGAGAGAAAATAAGGGATAAATGTTTGGGATAAATTATGAGGTAAAAACAAAAAGAATTACTCAGAGGAGATAAAGGACTGGCGCCGCATAAAAAGGAATAAAATAATAAATGTCGTTTCGTGTGACAGAGGTTTACCTTTTTTCAGCCACAGAAAAGTCAACAACCGCTGCTATTTTCAAAAAATCAACGCTCCAGATCATGCCACGTAAAAAGGTACATCCCACTAGCCCATGAAGTTCACATCATAGTACCGATATAAACGACTCGTGGACCCCACCTTCAAAAGAGTACAAAATACGCCAACTACAATAATGCAAGACAGTCGAGCAATGATACATCGAAGATAGGGAACACGGAACAAGTCAGACGCAGACCGTTCCCAAGTCGACCACATGTGGGTAAACGTTCTAGCAACGGTCTCCAGGGGGATAACCTCGGTGTCCTATACCGAGGTACAACCAAAACCCGAGTGCCCGATAATAAAGTGACCACACACACATCTCGTCGAAAAACAATAAAGCATTGAGAAATAGAAGCGGTAAACAAAACAGAAGTAATTTTATTCATCCTCAAGGGGGAAACATAACATATACAACCGATGAAAACCACAAAAACAAACAAAGGTAAAAGGAAATATTACAAAAAGCGCCCCTTCTATTTATGAACCCTAGAACTACCACCCTCATCGCCATCCCTCTTCGCCAAGAGCTCTTCGAGGCGCTCTTTCTCCCTTACCAATCGAGAAATACCAATCTCTGCTTGTTGCAAAGTGTAAGACTGAGATTTACACTTCTCATCGGCTTTATAACAAGCAGCCATCTCTTCATTCCAATACTGTTTAAACCTCCTGCATCCAGTTTCAGAACACTTGAGATCCACCTTCAGCCACGAAACCTCCCTCTCCTTCAACTCAAGAGGAGTCAAATCCTCAAAACCAGGAGGAGGAGACCACCTATATAGGGGTTCCTCCTTAAGGACCCTCCTCTTGGAAGAAGATCTAGTGACATGAGCCATCTCAGAAAATGGCAAGTTAGAAGAAACCAGAATTATAAAACAGGAGAGAGAAGGGAAGAGTTAATAATAAAATACAAATATTAGGGAGCATTTATAAAGAACCAGAAGGCACAAAGTACGAGGCATTAGAACAGTTCAGTCGAAAAGAAATAGCAACAATACAAAAGGGCACAAAGTACGAGGCGTTGCAACAGTTCAGAATACGAAAATGCACAAAATACGAAGAGATAAAACAGTTTAAATGCAGAAAAGAAAATACAAATTACAAGGGGGATCCCAATAGTTCAAACACGGATGAAATAAGAAACACGATGGGAAAAATACATCAAAAAACAGGCCCAATGAAATCAGGGATCAATGGACGAAAAACTCGAACTGCCGGACCGAGAAAAAGATCCCCGAGGAGCTGCGTGATCAGAGAGATCTATCCGAGATTGATATGAGGAGTTGATGACAACCAAGCACTCATTATCCCTAGTAAGGGCAGTGATGTGGCCCCTAAGCCGAGCATTTTCAACCGCCATGCTGGCAAAGCCCTGAGGACCGTTGTCAAATTCCTCCCGCGCTTGTTCCCAAATTTCTTCGGCCTCATACCAAGAACTGGCCAAGCGATCCCTCCACGACAACAGTTGGTCGAGCTGAAAACTTAAGGCTGAAATTTTAGTCCATTTGATAGTCTCTTCGGGGTAGGATTCAAACAGACTCAAGGCCAGATTCCCGTACTCCTTCTCAAGTCTAGCCATGCGACGACGGACCCGAGACACCTCAGCATCCAAGTCCTTCATCTGAGCATGATATCTCACCACTGGCTCAGACATTCTCAAAAGTTATTATACAACCAGAGGGAAGTGAGGATGAGTAAGAAACAAATACAACAAACTAATGTAAGATGAGGGTGCAAACTAAAGAAAGGTTTGAAGGGTATTTATAGGGCAAAAAGGGTGCGTCATTAACTGAAAATACTTGGGAACATGCATCTTTGACTGACAATATCTAGGAAAACACATCTTTGACCAGCTGACACATATCTCAGATCTCGCGTGGGTACAACACCATACAAGAAGAAAAGACAAAACGAGATATTTGATGATATGGTGATCTGACAAATTCCGGAAAACGACAAACCACAAATGCAAGAAGAAAAACAATAGGAAGCAAATAGCTGTTTCATTAATAAAGATGGATTAGACGGGAAATTGTTACATCAGAAAGCAAAACGGACGAAAATTACAACCAAGAGAACAAAGTATAAAACAGAAAATACAACCAAGAGAAGAAAGTATAAAACAGAAAAGATCTGAGAAAAAAGCATAAAATTAGGGCGGCTCGGTTGAAGTTGATCGGTATCGATGAGAGGGCCCGACAGATATTACAGTATCTTGTAACGAAGGATTCCCCCTCAGAACATTGTTCTCGTCGACCAAAGTTTGACGAGCACGCCTGCAATAGTCCAACTCGGCCCTCAGCCAAGTCAACTCTCTCACCATCTCAGTATGGTGATAACGCATCACTTTCAACTCTTCCTCAGCATCACGTAACAGCCTCTGTACGTGACCATAAGAGGCCTCAAAAGCTTCCACTTGCAAGACCAGGGCTGATTTGGTAAAAGGGGCAGACATTGGAAATATGAACTTGCAGAATAAGTGTATTGCAAGAAGAGAAATGAGAGGGATTATGAAGAAAAACTTGCTTTAAGGAGGTATTTATAGACAAATTAATAGAGGCAATAAGATGAAGGATCGCAACCGTTCGTCAAAAGGTTTTAAGAAACGTGTGCATTAATGAGACACGTCTGTTCTAAAGAAACTCTTGGATTCGTGCCAGAACTTGGAAAAGATAAATATAAAGGAGGTTTCTACACACGTGTCATACTGGAGAAGTGCAACAGTTTTTAAAGATATTGGATAAGATTGTGCACAGGGCTCAAGAAAACCCATCATAACACCCTGCGCACGTGGCAAGAAGAAGTACAGTAAAGATAAAATGCGTTGGGAAAATAAAATAGATGAGGAGAATAAGGAAATATTTCATTAATTTTATAAATCCTATTACAAAGAGGGACTTCCCTCGAACAATAAAGAAATTACAAAATTAAACTATTTAGCAGAAGAGTCTGCTTCAACGTCATCCGGCCCTTTCTTGGACCGAGCATGCAACTCCTTGAGGGCCCATTTATATGCCCTCTTAGATGTCATGTGCCTATCTCGAGAAGCCTCAAGCCTTTTAGCCCGATCATAGGCCCAATCTCGATCAGCCATCGTCACATTGTGAGCTGCGTCCATAGCAACCAACCTTTCCTCCAATTCAGGGGCCCGAAGAGCTTCCCTCCCCAAGAAGGCGAACCTCCTCTTCATAATACGAGCCTTCTTAACCTCGCCTTCTAAATAAGCGAGATATTTAGAAGAGTTGTCTCCGGTAGAGCCATTGGGAGATGCCATTACGTCACAAGTGAAGTGGCAAGTAATTGGATATTTATGAAAGGGGTGCAATCCCTTTTATAATAGACAAATGTTGGTAAGATCAAGAGTTTCCTCGAAGCAAGATAGCATGCTTGAACTTCCCAATGGCATTAATGGTCACAAGGAAACAGTTATAAATCTGTTATTCTCGATGAAACATTGGGAATAGCAAACCCGAAGTAACATCTCTATAAGACCGAACATGACTCACTCGCCGTGGAGACCACACCGAAGAAGTCAGTGAGCACTTGATAGAACACAAAAATAAGACCCGATTATACATATTCGGGTACGAATTGACCCACATGTCATTGATGGGTATCCAACGCAGTTATCATAAGATCCGGGGTATAACAGTACTTTCCCCATTTAAGGATAATGACAATTATCCAATAAGTGTCTTAGCCCAATTAATAAAGATCCATGAGGAAAAAGCCCATGAGATGAAGACACTTGTCAAACATCCTATGAAGCATAAATGCCTATAAATAGCCAAGCACCTTAACTAGAAAAGGGACCTGAAAAATCACAGTGAAAAGACATACAAGAAAGATATTTGTCAGAGTTTATCTCACTAGAACACACACCGAGAAAAGATAAAGAAAAGACGGAGCATCAAGAATAAGTTCAAGATCAAGATTAAGTTCAAATTATTAGACCGAGCAATATTGTAATAGGAAATTGTAATCCGAGCAAGCACATTTACCGATCAATAAGAAAGAAAAATAACGTGTCCAATAATTACCGTCTTTAATTTACTTTATCATTGTTGAGAAGCATAACGTCACCGACCAAAGTTATTGCTTTATCATATATGTATTTTAGAATACTAACGTTTCATTCTTGTTATATTTTATTTTTATTACTTGTTCGGGAATATTTTAAATGTATTTTCATTGGTTTCAATTTACATTTTTCTTTGAAATATTGGATTTATTTTAAAATTTAGGTTGATTATCCAAACTATGAAAAATAAATTACTAAAATGCAAATTTAAGAATCAATCTAAACTCAATCAGTCCCAACCCGCAATTTATTTTGCGGATTGAGTTGGATAGGGTTGAATTGGGTTGGATTAAAGTTTTAATTGTAACGGATTGAGTTGGGTTGGATTGGATTACAGGTTAGATTAGCATTGGGATCAATCCGTCTCAATCCGCTAGTAGCGTGGTCCACCAGCATTATGAAAGTTGGTGATTTCTCCTGTCCATGTCATCACGTACTGTCTGATAATGACATCAGCAAAATAATCATATACCAAGTGTCTCTGCCATCTCTGACATTAGTATTTAGTGGCCACTGTCTTATCTCCACATTTACCCCACCAATCTTTAAAATAAAAGATATTTTATTTTAAAAGACTGTTAAATTAGTTACCGTGGTGAACCTTATTTTGTTGCGGATTCACTAATTTTCCGAGTTACTGTATAAGAGAGTCAATCGGATATGTTTTGATTAAAAAAAAATCAATTTATCATCGGACGTTATGCTATACTGTCGTTAAATTTAAAAAACAATTTAGCAACAACATATCTGATGACGACTGATATTTTTTGGAGTGATTACCTAAGTCCCAATTTTATTGTCTATTACGGGGATTTTCTGATTATTCTACCTTACAGCTACTTTTAGAATTTATCATTTATTTTTTTCTACATTATTCAAATAAATTTTAATGTGAGAAGTATAAATATTAAAAGTATCTAAAAAAAAATCCATTTAAGGAAAGTGAACAATTAAAATGTAACATTCCAAATAAAAACATGACCTATAATTTAGAATAGATGAAGTACTACTTATTATAATTAACATATTTGTGAGAACTTAGTTGGCTATTTAGTTTAATTAGTTATATATTTAGGTTAATTACTTTAATTCCTCCATCTTTATGTAATACTAGTCTATGAAATTGTCATAACTATTTACACACATTAATTTATATCTAGTGTTTGGATTATCGATATAAGAGCCATGTTTTAGCTAGTAGTAAAATTCTTCGATTTCCTCCTAAATTCTTCTAATTTATTAGCTAATAATTGCTAGGCTTTCTTTTATTTTCGTTCTTATTTTGATGACGAAACCTAACAAAATGTTGGTACCATCATGTATACGTAACCACAATATGATTGTGTCGGACAGTTAAAAGATTGTTCGGCTAGCTCAAGCTCGACATGAAACTATTAAGAGTGGTTGAGCTCCATCGTAAAAGAGCAGTTCTCACATATGATGGAGTAGTACAAGACATGACCTACCATCACTAACACAACTAGCACGGCGCAAGCAAGAGTAGCAGCATTGTCGATGGCGCCTGACTTGTTGCCAAGAAACGCATTGGCGAGGTGATAAAGGAGGGATAGGCACGGTGAATAGTAGAAAAAGGGAGGAGGGGTCATGAGAGATATGGTGGAAAAACCATGTTTAACATGGTAGTTTCCGAATGGTCACGAGACTATATTTGAGTCAAGATTCCAAGTGACAGCCGTTGTCTTGTGGCATCATACTCAAGACGGTTGAGTAGATGGTATGACAAGGTTCGTAGCAGTATGTCGCATGACCTATTCAGAGAATGAGAGTGAATGGAAATTGGCGTCAAAGATTTGGATTGAGAAAGATGAAAACTCTTAATGCTGGAAAATGGGTTTAATGAGGATAACTCATTGGGAATTGTCCCACATTGAAAAATGAAGAGTCATTTTTACAATATATATATATACAAAGCTATCCCTGCTCGACAAAGCGCGCCTGCTCGACGAAAGCGTGCCTGCTCGACGAAAGTGCGCCTGTTCGGGAAAAGTTTCCAGCAAATCTGTAACTGTTTCAATAAATATGAATTCATTGCAAAGTTAATACTGCATTTTCGAATTTCGAAAAACTGACAGTAGTAAAGTACACAGCATTCTGAAATCAAACACAACAGCATATATCATCTCTCAAAATCAGCATTACATTTTAGTCAGAGAGAGCCACCCACCAACAGCTTGACCTTGACTCGTCGTCAGTTTTCGGTGAGTCATCCGAGACGTTGTACTTTGGGATCGAAGCGCCAAACATAACCAGAAACCTCAAAGGTGGTTAGGCGAATATCGGTTAAGGGCAGACTGTTAAACAGTCGACTCGTCTATTTATTTTCCTGTATTTTTTATTCCGTCTTTACATTTCTGCAATTTATATTCTGTACATTTCAATTCTATTATTTATTTTCCTGTTCTGTAATTTCATTTCAGTTCTTTTTTCTTTTCTGTAATTTCTATTCTGTTATGTAATTTACTTTGCAGTCCTGTAATTTTATTTAATTCCAGAAAGAGTCAAGCTTTTTAGTAATTATACTATTCTGTGTGGCAGTTTTTTTTAATTAACAAACAGTCCAGTAGTTTAGTTTTATACTATACTGTCTGACAGTTTCGTTTAATTACAAACCAGTCCAGCAGTTTAATAATTTATATTAATCTGTCTGGAATTTTAATTAATTGCATTTACTTTCTGCAAGTGTCGGAATTTGTAATAGAGTCACATTCCATTATAGAAATAAAATTGTTTATTTATTTTTAGTCCTTGCACTTTAAATTATTGTTTTTACGTACACGAAAACTAACAAGATAGTATAGAGACATCAAGAGAGGCAGAGGAGAGAAATGATGGAAGGAGGTAGAAAGAGAGAGGGGAGGAGAGAAAGTTAGCGACGAGAAAGATAAAAGATAATCAAATGAAATGGGGAAGAAAGAGAGAGAAATAATACCAACGCCCAGCACCCACAGCCACCGCTTCAGCTTATGTGCTAGATAGTTGATGTAGTTGGGTATAGAAAAAAAAGTGAGCTTAATTTTATTATGAGTTACTTCAGCACGGTATATTAAAAGAAGAGACGGTTGAACAAATTATTCGATTATCTTTTGTTTAGTGCTAACTTATCCAATTGGTTTTACAGATAAATATATTTTTCCATGAAAATATCGGTTTCATTATTGATGATAATTTGTTTGGGACATAAAATCAATAATGAGAGTTACGACTTTGTATTGGATTTAAATAATTTAAAAATGAAGGAAATATGAGTAGGCTTAAATGCCAACACATTTGCATATATTAGAAAACCCGATTTTTGAATATGTTTCCTAAAAGGAAGTTACAAATATCAACATTTCTTAAACTTGGAATTGTATTTGACCAAAAAAAAAATCCATGTTATGAAATTCGGATTTGCTCTAATACAAGGATCCTAATTGACTAGTTGAGTTGGTGTTGACAGTAATACTCCCACATTCCCAATTAATTATTCGATACAAAATTACATGTAATTTTGAGCGACTTATAATATGAATCAAAATTTTTCAAATGAAAAATTTTAAAACTAAATCATATAATTTAATATTTGAACTATATGATTAACTTTTGAGTATATAAATTATTGATCGGTCAAAACTGCACGTAGTTTTGTAGTGAACAATTAATCGGAAACGAATAGAGTACATAATTATAACCCCACCCAATGATTCAATGATAAGCAACTCAAAAAACACCTACTACAATTTGACGGATTACCAAATCAGCGTTTGCTTAATATTGTCAAGGTGAACATTCAGTAATATTGTCAAGGTGAAAATAGGTGATTGACAAACAACTTAATCAAAAAAAAAGGCGTCCCTAGTATTAGCAAATACCGCTAACTTAAAACAGTTTTAAGTGTGTTCTAGAATAATATTACAATACCTGGCTAGATTTTTAATCATTAAATACGTCTAATTATAGTCATAATGACTTTGTAATCTCAAGGTATATATATATATACATATACATATATCATTCTATTATAATAAGTCAATTTAAAAGAAATAAAACTGCCCAATTTTGCCCAATTTTTCCAAAAATACCATCACTATGTTTTAATAATTACCAATATACCGAATCTAATTAATTAACAATTTGTCCTCACTATGTTTTCATAATTACGAATGTAACCTAAATTAATTAACAATTCGTTTTAACCTGCATAACTATAATAAATGATACAAAATCTGAATATTATGTTCAAAATAAAATATATTACGAGATTTATGTCATTACGCCTCTCACACGCAACGCGTGGGTAATTTTTACTAGTATTAATATATACATATACATACGTATATTATTTATATATATATATATATATATATATATATATATATATATATATATATATATATATTAATAAAACTATTAGGCAACAAAAAAATATTTTAATTAATTATTTAAGTTTATGATTGTCCTAACTAGGGTTCTATATTTTTATTTGAATTTTTATTCGGTTGGTTAGTAAGTTTTTAGTTTACCATATTATAATTTGTATTTTAAATTAAAAAAAATTATAAGTAAATTTTATTTTAATTAATATGTAAATTTAGGGTAGATGCCAACTGGGCTTCTATTATTTTATTTGGTTTTTTATTAGGTTGTATAGTTAGTTTTTTACTTTAACAAATTATAATTTGTATTTTAAGTGATGAAAAAAGGTGAAAAATGAATTATAAAAACGCATTATTTATTTAGGTAATATTTATTAAACTATCATAACATTTAATGACATCCCAACATGGTATTAAGTAGTGAGTTCTAACGTTAATGATACATATAAAGTCAATATAACATTTAATGGTTAACAAGTACCCGAAAAAACACTTAGTTAACAAAACCGTAAAACTAATAATGTCATGTCCAAATATTCATAAGAGGTCTGTGTTTTCGAGTGTATGACACCATTAAATTATCTTCGCCCATCGAAGTTATTATTCATCCAATTATGGAGTGTACATCGAGTCTAGGACCCAGATTTTTATTGGTTTTTTAAAATAGAAGATCCTCCAAATAACGATACAAGATTAGTTATGTGCCTAGGTAAAGGCCACCTATATTATTATATTAGTAAACTAAATCAATTGAGTTGGAAAATATAGCTTTTGGATTTATTGCAAGTTTTGATCATTTTTTGTATTGTTATGCTCCATGCAATTAATTGGCTGGGCATTTTGGTTCTCTCCATATAGACAAGAGTTTAGTTGGAAAATAATGTCATGTCCAAACTATATGGTTCTCTCCATGCAATAATTTGTTACTAAATTTTTATTAAAATTTAGCCACAATCATTCTGGCAACATAACCGAAAAAAAATTATGATGTTAAATGAACTTTTTCTTATAGTGGGAAGAGTTCTGTCAGAATAGTAAATAACACACGACGTTTAATTACGAAGTTCGATGTGCTCACCACATCTACGTCTCCAAGACACTCACTCAGTATTTATTGATATTATCAAACTTACAATAGTAAACTCAAGTCTTACAATATTTAATGACTCCCTCACTAATATTTGTCTATCAAACTATTGCTCCTAACTAATGACATTCCGTCACGAATTTATCTCAAACAATAATATTTTCTCTCTAATATTTCGTGGGTCTCTCTCTCTATTTGCTGTATAATCTATAATGTAGAGACACCAAAATATTAGAGTCTAAATGATTTTATGTATAGTCTTACAAAGAATCCTAATCTTAATCAAATATGAAGTATTTTCTTTTTCTCTATTTACTTCTTTGACTAGGATTTTTCTTTACTCTTCAAGTCTTCTAATCTAACAAGGAAATCTCTTCATTCTCTTCAATCTAATTTTCTGAGATTACACGAAATATTCTCGACTTACTGCTCACGTTTGTGGACCTTCTAGAAACCTTTGACTTGATCGCCAAGTAATCTATCCGCCAATTTTAGTTATAACTTCAACCTATATTTAACCATAACTTAGCAAACATGTTACGCATTAACTGTTAACATAATAAGAGTTCAATATAATTTAACTCAATATATTTTTAGCAATATGATGACAAACAAATATGGTACATTAGACTTGTACCTGTGACCTAACATATGGTTAATTAGCCTTAAAATTACAGTTAGTTAAGCCTAAAACTAACTAAGTTTTTAAGTTGACGAATCAAAAACATTACATATACTCCTATAAGTATAATTTATAGACAACCAACAAAGAAAGACCAATTTTAAGTTTGTTATATGGATTATTTTATGCAGCAAAGAAACTCAAAATTATGAAAATTACAGAGTATTATTAAACTAGCCATAAGTGTACGACCTGTTATATTTATTTCTACTTAGGTATGGTCACTCTCAACTTTATGTCCACTCATTTCCTTTAGGTTTAGGCAATTCAGTACCAAACATAAACGCAAAACCAGAGAGACAAATTTAAAGCTAAAACATAGCACAATTATGAACTCACATTCTTGTATTAGTTGATGTGAGGTATAGAATGATTTATAGTTTTACTTAAAAAGAATAATACATTCCACTACTTGCGTTACCGTGTAGGCAAGAGTATGAGGTAAAATATGTTAAAGCTTTGTGGCCAAATTTTTAGGTCAGCCAAAAAGTGGTCAACATAAAAACAGAAATTTTGAGTTTTAATATTTATTATTTACCACATGGTATGATACAGATAAATAGTGTGTTCCTCAAATTAAAAGGCACCACATATTAAATGCTACACTGGTCTATATATGCAAATCTTTCTGCTATCTAGAATCCAATGATTAACACTGCTGAGAGACTGGGAAGTGAGACCCCTGTGTACAGTTGAGGGATCTCTCATCCATCAATATATTAATTGAGTGATTTAAAAGTCGAAATCTTACATATAAGTGTTTTTTTTTTTTTGGAAAGTTAGGCCAAAAGGGTAAGTTTTAGCTTTTATCCGACTAAAAAGTGGAAAAGTGAGCTTTTTAGACTTTAAATCGAGTTTTTTTACTACAAAGCGTATTTTTCAAAATAATGATATTTGTTGTGTGACATATTAGCTCGTTATAGATATATATATAGAGATATGTATAGATATAGAGAGAGGTATGAGACAACAATAAGGGAGGCTTTATTAATCATAATGTATGAATGAATCATCAAATAGAAGACCCCTAACCCTCTTTATATAGATAGAGGGATAGGGTTACAAGCCCACTTGGGCCCATAAAGTACAAGCCCAATAGTCCAATAATATCTTACAACACTCCCCCTTTGGACGTCTTGAATTCTTCGTCTTCATGCAGTCGATCTGAGTCGAGTTCATTCGCAGTGCTAAACACATAAAAACCTTAGGGCCGGAAAACCCAGTGTGGGACAAAACCGGTACCTAGGAGAAACTGTGTAGCCGAATGATATATGCCGAAATATCATGTAAGTAACTAACCACAAAACAGCGTGCCTCATCAAAACCTTGCAAGAGCAAACCCAATGGGAAAATCTCTAGTCGAAGGAAAAAGAGTGCAACAATGGTAGTCGTAGGGATCAACCACAAAACAGGTGCCTCATCAAAACCTTGCTAGAGTAAACCCAGTGGGAAAAAATCTCTAGTCGAAGGACAAAAGAGTACACAGTGGTAAGAAGTATACAACAGGATACTCCCCCTAATTTCGGCAATCTTAAGTGAGATATGATAGGAACGTGTCTCGCTAAAAACCTTGCCAAGGAAAACCCAGTGGGAAAAAACCTTGGTCTAAGGACAAAAAGAGTACACGAGCATGCGACTGGATGCTCCCCCTCACTTGCACACGACAGAGTGCGAAGATTTCGACTAAGTAGTAATTAGTGCAATAAGCATTCACCTGGATGCTCCCCCTCACTTGCACACGACTGGGTGCAAAGATTTCATATTCCAAGAAAGAGTACGAGCATTCGACTGGATGCCTCATTTACTTACATACGACTGGATGCAAGAAAATCTAACGTGGAATAGAACGAGCATTCAACTGGATGCTCTTAAACTTCATTTGTGAAGATTAATTTCGGCGAGAAATGCTAAATAGCATAATGTAGTCATGTCTCTCTTGATCAATAACAACAAGTTGTCTTCTATGACAAGTGTTTTATCTGGATCGTGAGACAGAACATATGTAATTCAAATATGACTAATACTAGCTCGAAGCCATATACACTCTCTAGTCGTCTCATAGAGCACGAATAGACCAGAGTGATTCACTTGGAGTCATTCCAAGACCTCCAAGATGTCGCCTTATTCCTAATGGTAAAGACATACCATGTTAGGAATATCCCTTATGCGGGTCTGATAAGTAACCGGCATCGGTATAACCGAAAAAGGGTTGCGTTAATTCGAGTACCGAAGGGGGTAGGTACACTCGATGACGCAAATGGGATAAACTAGCCCACTTCCAAAATTACCATAAGGTAAGGGAATGTGTCTTTAGTGCCATTTCGATGGCAGCGTGTTAGCGCGATGTTGTGTCGAGCTATACCATTCACAACAGACGAGATGTTCGTCCTAGCACATTAGACCAAGTACAATGATGCGCTTATTGTACTTAGATATGAACATTATGGTTCAATATCTCTTCATCGTCTCATCAGGGACGGACGGGGTCTATATCAATGTCTAGTGATCGAACGATCATGGGAGAATCTGACGACTTAGCGTCATGATGACTAAAACGCCATAACACCTTCTGGGTGTAGTCTGAATCATGGACTTAGATTCAATCTTTACGGGACTCAATCATCAGGTTGAGTCACTACCGTGTCTTCCCAAGATCCTTCATCTCGAAGGCAAATCCAAAAATGGATCGCGTAATAAAACACGCAAGGGCATAATACTTGTTCAAGTATCCCAAGCTAATCAAGTACTCACTTAGGCGGTATACCACATCCGCTCGGATTATATTAATCCATATAGTGAACGTCTCAGTCAATTGAGATCGTGTTCCGTGGTCAGAAACTACTTGATTTAAGCACATGAAGTCACACAGGGACCTTCATCTATATCTCTTTGTCTAAATCCCCATAGAGATAAAACTGTGACCACATTCATGGCTGCATACTCAGTTTTTCGGAAACTACTAAACTGGTAAAGTAGGGGACTGTTATAATGTCCATTACGAGGAAATCAACCATTTCGTAATCAATTCCAAGGTGTGAGAGAAGTCTTGCGCTACTAGGCGAGCATTCTACAATCTCATTATTCTCATCACTCTTCCTTACGAATAACCAAATAAACGAACTCGTTTAACATTGGTGGTGTTGGAGCTACAGGTCCGAACACACTTTCGCTAAGGAGTCTACTTGGATTGCAAGTTTCCATTAGTACAGTCTATTCTACGTTGACTTCAGGCAACGGTACATGGTTCCCTGTCATAATTTGTTCATATTATCAGTCGTCACCGAATATATGAACAAGTAATCAATGACAGTCTCGTTTCGCTTCAATATCGTCTAAGATATCATGATCGACAGATATTTCGAGATTCTTAGGATGAGGAGGAAATCACACATCTCCTTGATCCTTTATAATCTCGTGCGACAAAGGAGTTTCAGTTCACCACCTCTGGGGCTGAACGAATTAAGAACCGGTCAACTTCCTCATATCTTAGGAAGGACGACAGACTGACGGCCGACGGCAGCGTCCTTTGTTTGGCGGGTTCGGCCAAAACAACGTGTTACGACAGGAACACGGCGTCCGACAGGGACGTCTATCCTTGCAAGCATTTTGCAGCTGGTATAACTGATCTCGTGACATCTCATAAAGTCATTAAATGCGTCTGGCATTTAGTTAGACTTGAGGGAGTCTATGCACTTACTTATCACTAAGTGCAGTTTTGGGGATCAAGCTAAGACTGAGTGGGTTATGCCACGTTACTTCACGTCGTTCCTTATCAACGGTAACGTGCAAATCTCCCCCTAACGATGTGGAGAACAGTCTTAGCAATGTCACTTTCGCATATCATGCGGTAAAGAGATCGCTTGCCAAGGTTACTCTATCAAATGATAGGCAGGGGATTCATAATCGACTTATGTCCCCTTCAGAGGTCCATATTTTGAACGCTATAGCGGCTCAATCAAAATATTAATTAAGCACTCCAAACACGCGTTAATATGAGACTTCTGGCTCATAACCAGTAACCAGCTGGTACGCATATGGTGTTTGAGTGTCTATGGGCCTCATAACGGACCAATGCAGCAAAATAGCATAACCCCACACGGAAATATAAATCTTGGTGCGCAAGACCAAGAAATGCATGCAATCATTTGCAGCCGCATCATCAAACTTTCCGTGAGTCCATTTGGGTCTGAACATAATCGACAGGATGTTCAATTTCAATTTCCAAACTCAAGTAATTCAAATCGAAATTTCGATTATTACTCTTCGGAATTATCAAGTCGGCTAGACTTTTCAGGATAATCCGGATCATGAGCCATCAACTTAATGATAGGGCTAAAAGTTTGGAAAATGCTGCATTTATGTGGACAACATTAAAATGTGACCATATTGTCGATGCATCAACCATAACCATTTATATTTATGGTCCGTCTTATGGTTGGATAAGTCCACAATAACTCCTTCAATTCTTTACAAGAATTCTACGAGTTCATTTCGTGATCTTTACACATACTAGTCTTTCAAAGTGAGCATTAGTGGCATGAATTTCGGATTAATCACGAAATATATCCTCAAAGAGAATCCAAATGCGATGCGATTATAAATCAAGCATCGTCTTTTGACCCGGGAATATCTAATCCGGTCAATGCCACAATATTAAAATGCTCTTATCAATCGACGACAGGCGAATGATAGTAAAGACAATCATGTCTTAGCATTTAAATTCTTTATCATTCGACGACAGGCGAAATGATAAGGTAACTTTAAATGCTTTAAAGAATGTGGTAGCAACCACTTGAAAGACATTCCAACTCTTCTAAAATACGCTTTTGGTCGTATTGAATGGAGACTATGTAAAGAAATTTCAATTCTTTCATGAGCTATTACCAGGTAAAACTGGTTTTCTCGAATATTTTATAACTCAACAAGGTACGACAGGACCTATAGGAGTATAACGCCTCATATTTGACAAATCAATTTGGCTTTACCAAAGATTTCGATTTGGAACGACAGGTCCAGAATCGCTGTCACTGAGTGCTCTTTTAGGCAAGTAGTTGGTGAAATTATATGGTACACTGTTACCCACTATTTCCAAAAAACCAACTACACCACAAGTATTGCCTAAAATTTCATAATTTAAAGTTTGGTCACATTTGTCAAAGGAATTTGCTCAAAAAACACTTTAAATTATTTCGAGAAATTTCTTAAACAGGCAAACCATAATCCAAAAGTATGTCCAAATGGAAAAATAATAATCCAAATGGAAAAATATAATCCAGATGAGTGAAAAAAATGGCTCAATGATTTATCAAAATCAATAAAGAAAGGTGTCAAACTCATTTGAGCCACAAAATCGGGGGTCTCAAGAGTTTCCTTTCAATTAGCTTTAACCACATTAGCATCGGTTTTTCCACCTTTATAATAGTTGTGAACTATTTAAGGAGTAACCGTGCATGACCGTTGTCTTTATAGCATAGAGTTGGCTCCTTGAGCATCATCTCTTACTTTGTGACAACGGCCCATATTGTTCCTTTCAATTACTGTCTTGGAGCCACAAGTTTTCGATTTTGACGATTGTCTAAAATCTCCCTTGGCTAGGCGATTCATCGGGATCGCGACAGTTCGAGACAAATAACACTTTTCTCGGTTCTCGATTCGTGGAAAAAAAAATGTACACGAAGAGCATTAATATCAGGTAAACAATTCGCCATTGACCCAATAGGATTAAAACTACTCACCGGGGTAATTTTCTTATCCAATAACAGATGGGCGATAAAGGAACATGGTGAATATAAATTCACGATACTGCTTATGGAATGCAATTTCCAAGCTAGTATTTTGGTGAAGGATTGCTCCAATATGTCAATTTCAGACATTTGTTCACCATAGACGTCATCACGTCTCAAATGTGGCGGCGGAATAAAATCAACGCCTTAGCATTCATCTCGAGGGTAACAACAAACTCGTGTTTTACTCATCAAAGATGACATCCAAATAATTTGGGTATCACATGCTCACACATCAGGGTGACTAACATGTGGTGACGTAATAACATCAACGTCTAAACAGTCATTTCGCAAGTATGTTTTGCGATTTTTCTCATCATAGATGTCATCCAACATGTGTTGGGAGTTCTGGATTATTTTTCATATAAAACGACTGGTTTATATGTTTATGGTTTGCACAAGCACAAACTTTAATTTCGAAACGACAGGTTCGAAAATAGTTTTGCTTTTAATGTGAATTGGTTATCATTGATCGAACGACGGGTCGATACTGAGACACCAATTCGGCGAAACATACATCACTATATAAACACATTCGGGGAAATTATTATTTAGTCAACCCCTTTCGGTAGCTCTACTTGAAAAACGACCAGGAAAGACGGTGAGGGTGGAGGGCACGAATGCCACTTAAAACCCGACCTCATTAGGATATCGACTTCCGCCTATATCTTTCCTAGACATCGTATCCAAATAGGTGAGCCTATTTAGGGAAGGTTCATAATTTTTCCAACTTAAATGTGAAAATATATGATTTCGCAATTCTACCATTCATGGCAATAAATAACAGGTATATCTTTTCTAGATAACCACATATATACAAGGCAGTATAAAATATATTCATGATATATATCTAATCATGCAGTAGATTTGGTGATAAACTAAATCAATTCAGGATTATCAATCACACAAATTATATCATACCAAATCAAATCAAATCAATTAACTGCCATATGGTATATTTATATCTATGGTAATATCAAAAGATATGTTGATTATACTAATAAGATATCAATCAATTATCTACGGTTTATTGCCATATAAGTAATTCTATACATGGTAGTTTTAACATGCAAGCAAGCAATATATTTTTAATTACCAATCAATTCTATATATGGTAAAAAAATATTTTAACATGCAAAAAGGTTAAATTTACATGGAAACATATCAATTTATTCAATTAACATGCAATTTTTTATTCACTTGCCTTTTTAATAAATATATATATATGCATGTGGGTGAATATTTAGACCGAATATTGACTTTTATAACACATATATACTGTTTTTATACATGTAATATATTACAGGGACTATCCGTGTAATTACAGCAAACTATATATCTATTTACAGCATTATTACAGTTTCAGTCCATAATTTCAGACAAGTTTCAGCGAATTACAAAACAGTCATACTGTTTTCAGTATATAACATATTCAGTTTGGCAGATTACTACATGTTTACAATTAATCAGACAAGCCATATGTACTACATGTTTACTACATATTCAGTCATACTGTTTACTACATGTACTATGTAATTTTTTTTAAAAACTATAGTAATAATCAGGCAAGTCGTGCCAATTATGTTCACAATAATACATGGTTTGATTTTTACAGTATATATGGGCCAATTCCAGAATCTTTTTAATTCAAGTGTACACCGATACAAGCAATTTATTTATATGCAATAAATTATACACACGGTCAGACAATTATGTTCACAGTCATGTTTGTATTTCATGTAACCTTTACTTAGATGCTCTGGTATTAGTTTTATATAGTAAAAAAATAGGATTTTATGTACCGTCCTCACGGTATGTTGGTGAAGGTCGATATAACAATAATCCGATAAAACCCGGTTAAACCTCAAGGTTTATAGATATTCAATATCCGTGCGTTTACCCAAAATCTCCAATACCCACGAGCGTATATCCTAGTCTCCGCGAGCAAAGTGCCGATAACGTGTTGTGTGACATATTAGCTCGTTATAGATATATATATAGAGATATGTATAGATATAGAGAGAGGTATGAGACAACAATAAGGGAGGCTTTATTAATCATAATGTATGAATGAATCATCAAATAGAAGACCCCTAACCCTCTTTATATAGATAGAGGGATAGGGTTACAAGCCCACTTGGGCCCATAAAGTACAAGCCCAATAGTCCAATAATATCTTACAACAATATTAATATAATAATAGAATTATAATTATACAGTCTTTTATTTTATATTGAAGAAAGGGCCGAGACTTGGTAAAATTAAAATTCCAAATACTGTTTAGAAATTTGTTAGTGTTATTTATCAATATGGATTAAAAAAAGGAGAATCATTGAAAATTTCATAAAAACATAATAAATATACAAAAATCCATATTCTCAACTGCTCTTATTCGCTGGCAGAGCCCAGTAAAGACCAATGGGGGCACGTGCCTCCCTGCATTTAGTTTAAGTAGTATATATTGTGTATTTTTCATATAAGTATCTGAGTTTAGATTATTGTGATTGTAGTTGATCGACAGTAAGACTCACGTTCGAGTCCCTTCAACAGCTTTTTATTCATAACATTTTTACTTCTTTGACGTCATTATACAAAATTTATAAATAGCTCTATATGGCTAACTAAACCTATCTGTTTTTTTTTCCTCCTTTAAATCTTAACCCAGATAAATATTTATTTTTTCTACCATACAATACAGCACATTGATAAATCACGACATAACTATATGTATGTATGTTATCTTTTATCCATAGATATTCTAAATTTGTTTTCTCTTTTTACAATCAAGATTACTAGTTATATTTTGATAAAATATGATTATTTTATTTCTTCAATTTATACATTTAACAACTCATCAACTATTATTTCATTGCATTATTTCAGTATTTATGAATTTTTTTTTGCTGAGTAAAATACTTGTTATTACGCATATTTTTGGCTCCGTCGATGACATTTTTAGAGAAAAAATAATTATAAGCAAATAATTTTTCATCTAGGATACAAAAAGGTGTGAGTAAGTTAAAGTGAAAGACTCGCAAATGGAGTCCACACTCACTTTATATCAAATAAAAGAATGTCGGGTTATGTACTAATTGTTCCCCTGCTGAACGGAAATCCTGGCTCCGCCCTTTCTTTTATTTAAGATATGGTACATGTCAACGTGAGCAACAAAGTTGAAAATAAATAGTAAAAAAAGTACCAACATTTCAAATTATGTAACCAGGGGCGGAGGGAATGTGAGCTCGGTGTGGGTTGTAGCCCCCACTCAATTTTGACTTAAAAACTACTATTATACCCTTAATCTTTAATTATATTTATATACATGTCATTTGTTATATTTTAATACACACATGTTAAACAAACTCACGCACAAACAGATAGATAGAGATGAATTAGTAATTGGTGTTTAAAAAAAAGTAATTGGTAACCTCCTTAAAAAACATAGGCTACAAAAACTCGCACGCTCGTTTTCCTCTTCCACTCTCTTACCGTCTCGCGGTCTCGGGGCTCGTTATCTCTTACTCTCGTCAGTTCTTGTAAGTTTAATTAGGTTTTTTTTATACAAATTGATATATTATATATAGCTTGTTTACTTAAGAAGTTCAATATTTTAATTGTCCAATTGCTTGGATACTCAAATTCTTGGTTATTGATCGTTATTTATTTTCGTCTTTTTACTATTTCCAACTTGTTTTAATTATATAGATTTTGTTTGGTTGTTGACTATGATTTTATGAAAAAACTTAATAAACAACTTTTTAATTTCTAATATAAAAGAACAAACATGGACAGTTTTTTACATAATTGGACAAACATGCTAGTCTTCTTTTGAACAAACCCGATTTTAGGACACTAAATTTGAAGATCTTTTAGTCCTTTAAAAACATTTTGTATGATCTGAATTTTACCCAACTAGTTCTAAAATAGTTCGATAATTTGAATTTTTTTAGATAAAAATGTTGAGATATTTAGCCAAAAAGGCAAGGTTGGATGAATCTTCTTCAAGTACTCCTAGGGAAACAAATGTTGAACTGTCACCTGTTCAAAGTGAGTCCTCTAATAAAATCAATAATGATTCTAGCTCGAACAAAAATATGGATCTTGACTTGTCAGAACTTCCTTCTAACCCGGCTAAAAGGATTAGAATTTTGTATTATGATCCAAATATCCATGATCAAGTTCGTAGATATTATCTTTTAGAAGGCCCATGCCAACCTCGAGAACACAAGTTTAAGAAATATAAGTTTGGAAAACAAACAAGAAAATTTGTTCGTTCGTGGGTTGATGAACACCTATGGTTATAATATAGTGTGACAAAAGAAGCTGAATATTGCTTTTACTGCTACTTATTTAAGGATGAACATGGTGATCAAGGGGGTGGTGATTCTTTTGTCACTGAAGGGTTTATAAACTGGGGAAAAAAATAAGGATTTCTAGACCACAAAGGCGGTCTTAACAACTCTCATTTTAAATCTTAGGAGAAAAGTTAAAATTTGGGTAAACAAGAGCAACATATTGAAAGTACTTTCAATAAAATGACCGATCAGGAAAAACTTAATTATATGCTTCAACTTGCATCATCGATTAAATGTGGTAGATTCTTATTGCATCATGGTCTTCCATTCCATAGGCACGACGAATCTGAAGAGTCTAATAACAAAGTTCTTTTTATCGATCTATTACAATTTCTTGTTGATAATAATGAAGAGGTCAGTAAAGTTGTGCTAGACAAAGCCAAAAGAAATTTAAAGTTAACTTCTCCTCCGATTCAAAAAGATTTAGTTAAACCTATTGCTAATGAAACCACTAATCTTATAATAAAAGAGCTTGATGGTGGTCTATTTGCTGTTATTATTGATGAAGCTCGTGATGTGTCAACACAAGAGCAAATGGCTGTTGTTTAAGATTTGTGGATAAAAAAGGATGTGTGCTAAGAACGTTTTTTGGGTCTTAAAAGAGTTCAGATTACAACGGTGGAGTCTTTAAAAAAGCTTTAGATGACTTATTTTCTAAACATAATTTGAGTATTTCTATACTGCGTGGACAAGGATATGAAGAAGGTAGCAATATGAAAGGGGAATACAAGGGGTTAAAATCTCTTATTTTGAAAGAGAACGAGTCTGCACATTATATTCACTGTTTTGCTCACCAACTTCAATTAGCTCTTGTGGCGGTAGCAAAAAAAACATTCACTTGTTAACGATTTGTTTCACTTGATTTATGATATTATGAATACAGTTGGGGGATCTTGTAAAAAAAAGGATATGTTACGTGAGGCCCAAGCTAATAGAATAATTGATGATTTAGCACATGAGAGGATATTATTAGCGGACAAGGGTTTAATCAGGAGAGAGTTATAGAACGTCTAGGTGATACACGTTGGGAATCACATTATAGAACTCTTGGTAGGTTAGTTTGTTTGGTTCTGTGGTTGAACTGTTTGATGCGATTGCGCAAGATGGGTTAAAAGATAATCCAAAATTATGTGTCATCTATTTTACTAACATGTATACAATCTTCAGATTTTGTGTTTACATTGCATATGATGGAAAATATCTTGGGGATCACAATGATTCAGCACAAGCATTACAGAGGAAATGTCAAGATATAGAGAATGCTCTAAGGTTAATTGACATGGCGAAGAGAGGGCTTCAAAAGTTTAGGGACGATGGGCGGAGCTCTTTGATAGAGAAAGTTTTGATTTTTGTGGAAAGCATGATATTTGCATTTTAAATATGGATGATGCATATATAGTGAAAGGAAAATCATTACGTAGAGCCGAGAAGAAAACAAACTTTCATCATTATCATGTTGATTTATTTATTAGCGTGATTGATATACAACTTCAAGAGCTAAATTGCCGATTTAATGAGTCGACTACGGAGTTATTGCTTTGCATTGCATGTCTAAATCCGTAAGACTCGTTCTCTTCTTTTAATGTTAGGAAATTATTCAATTTGCAGAGTTATATTCAAGAGATTTCTCAAACAATGACATTTTGTCACTTTCCAATCAACTTGAAAATTTCATTATGAATATCCGTTCGAATGTTGATCTTGCTAACATAAAGGCAATATGTGATGTTACTAGAATGATGGTTGAATCTAAAAGAGATATAGCATTTCCATTGGTTTACAAACTTTTATGTTTGGCGTTAATCTTGCTAGTGGCGACCGCCACTATGGAACGAGCATTTTCTGAGATGAAGATTGTGAAAACTCGACTACAAAATCAAATGAGTAATGAATGGTTGAGTAATAATTTGGTTGTTTATATTGAGAAAGATATTTCTAGCAGATTAGCTATTGAAGTTAATCATGAATCGGTTTCAAATCATGGGTAAACGGAGAAGTCGGTTGTAATTTTGTGTTTTAAATTTGAGAGATATTATCTATCGATTTTTTATGTGCTTTTTATTTTTTGAATTATGCCCCCACTGACTAGAACTTCTGGTTCCACCCCTGTATGTAACTAAATAATCATTTTCCCTATAAAAAAAAACTACCACGTTGGTGCTTGAAGAACTTCCCATATCATCTCATAAAAATCTCCAAATTGGAAACAACGAGTCTCTCTTCTTGTCCAAGAATCTTGGCTTTAAGAATTTGAACTAGGGAACATGAAAAGTACTGTTTCACTAGCCAAATGAATCGCAAATAGAGAGTTCATAGTAAAAAATACAATACAATAGAGTATAAAACATAGATTGTGATAGAAGGGATTGTCACATGCCAAATAAATTCTCCTAAGTTATTTCTCCATTTCATTACTCATATACCTCTCAAATTGGACAATATTATTAATTACTTCTGTAATTGAAAACAACAGTTCCAAGTCCATGTCTCATGGCAATAATTAACATCAAAACATCTTCTCTATCAATAATTAACTATTTTAACATTATATTTTAATATAAATTTCATATTGGGGGGAATAACATACATACGGTTAAATTAGAGTCTATTAATTTTTAATTGATGAGCAGAACTATTTAGTCTCTATTTGTAAAGAGTCGTAGTGGTATTTTCTAAAAATAAAAAGTTAGGTATGAATTTAATGTATAATATTTTTTAAGATAAAACTCATCGGATAAAATAGAATTTGATAAACTTCCCTATGGAAATACACTCACCATCCACTTCTTGTTCTCAAAAACTGTAATAACAGTTGACACCAATTTCTCGCCAAATATAGAATAAACAATTCATCAACCCAAAAAGATTTTACAACAGGGAATAAACAGAATGTACGTACAAAAACTTTTAAATTTTTAAAATCATATCTTACAATATAACTTGGGGGCCATTACATTATTGCTCATATGTAACAACCATGAAGAAACAAAACAAGGTACAGTTCCTCTGCAGAGATCTTACACTAGATAGCCAAAACATGGCACATGAAGATCACAGGGTTACTAACTACTAACCACATTCATATGCACTCTCATGTGCACCCAGTTTCCATATCCTACCCATTACATTTTTTTTTATTTTTTACATATCATTTGAGTAATGCTATTTACACATATCAACCAACAGATTCATCATCGGATGGAATGAAATGGCATATGCACCACACATAATGGTGTGGTGTATGCCATTTCAGTCAACCTGTTAATGAGTCTGTAGGTTGGTATGCGGAGAAAGCATTGCTCATTTCACTCATTGCAAACACTTTTCGCTTTACATAACCGAACATGCATTGGGATTCTCATCGCTAAACATCTGAGGTGTGTATTGTGGGTGTTGTGGGTATTGTGGGTATTGTGGATAAGGGTGCATCATCTCGTACCTCTGAGGGTAAGGGTTAATCTGGTAATTTTGCGGGTAATTATAGTAAAATTCATTTCTTTTCAGCTCGACCACTCCTGGTGCCGCTTCTTCCCCCTCAACCGGTGGCGGTGCCGCCACATCAGCACCGCCCTCTTTTTTCTCTTCTGCCACCGCTGCCTTGTCACCACCATCCTCGGCCTTTTTCTCTTCTTTACCCTTTGCTTCTTCTTTTTCTTTCTTATCTTCTGCTGGCTCTTCTTTAACAATTATAGCATGCTTACCTGTTCTTTTGTGGATGTATTCAACCAATTTTGGTGGGTCGAAAATGCCCTTCACTTTCACTTGTGAGCTCTTTAGATCTGGTTCCACCTCTTCAACCCCTAAAAAGCAAAACAATTTCTTTTGTTTTTTGGACATAACTTTCAAATGAAAACAAAAAAAAGGAGGTAACGTAGTTCTCCACCTTTTCCTAAGGATAATCGTCATTTTATTATCTTAGTACATTTATCAAAAAGCAAATGGATTAGAATTTGGTATTCTACACACTATAAATGGAGTAATGAAAGGCTCATATTAAAAGAAATAAAAAAAAATTACGTGTGCATATAGTTACTTTTAAAAATGAAATCTATCTGTAGGAAAATGTATCAATTGATTAATTAAGTAAGCGGTCTTTTGTAAGGATCATTAAGAAAACTCAAATGGTCAAAGATTCGAGATTTCGAGTAGACCAACAGTCAATTGAATTAAATTGTTTTAAATGATTAAGAAACTAAATTCATTTAAAAGTAGATTACGTACACTTGCAGGTATTTGGATACTATTAAATTCTATACAGAGAATGTATAGATTGAGAAAGATGGTTGAGGATTAATTATTTAATCACAAGACAAATAATATAGTCACTTACAAAACCTTACCCGCTATATACAAATCATTTTTGTTTCAATATTGAAATCATAATTTCATTTAATCCATAATTGTTACATATAGGCCGTCACATCAACTGATAAAATTTTAGATAAGCGTTTTAGGTGGTTATAAGAATACTCCGATCATAATATCCTTTTCTTCTTATCTTTATGTGTGGATTCCATTTAATGATTCAGAGGACTAATCCTTTACAAAGACAACAAAATTAATATACTAAAAACAAAATGTATTCAAAACTAACCACTCATTTTGAGTATGCGCCTTCTGATTTCTTGAGCGCAAGCCTCACAGTGCATATGAACTTGGAGAATCACTGTAATCACCTTAGGCTGAATAAAACCATTAATTATTTCAAAATTCATCTTCAAACAAAAAAAAAAAAGATTGTAATATTAAAGAACGTAAAAATAGTGTAAATTGCACAGAATTTACTAACCTATGATGAAGTAAATGGTTCATATGTTTTTATTTTTTCCAATCTACTCCCCCATCTTATCTGATTATGGCAATCCACCAATTTGGAGATTCTATAACCTTAGCTTCATTCTCAGATTTGATTTTGTCAACTCTAATTTCACCTATGTTTTAGTATAATACTTAATTAAGCAATGAACTAACCTGGAGGTGGTTTAATAACACAAATCTATAGCATCTCAAAAACAAACGGAATTACTCAACTTAGGGTGTTGCGGAACTATATATTTTTATTTATCTGTAATTATATGGACGTGGTGAAAAGCTAAAATCGACAACATTTTTCCAAAACATATGGTAAAAATAGAACGTTTTTATTTTCTCAATGTATGATTGTTGTAGATCTTTTAGCCTACTAAAACAGATCCAAATTTGTAAAGACCAAAACCTATGGGTATAATTTGCAAAGCATTTATATCAATGAAATATTTTGGATTTTGAAACATTAAAGAATATCAACGGTAGCATAACAAAATTACAAAACAACAAAAACTGAGTAAGTAAAAAGACCTCTTCTTTTTTCTCGGGAGGCTTTTCAACAACTTTTTCCTCTGCTTTTTTCGGATCTTCCGCCGGAGCTGGTTGAGGGATAGGAGAGAGAAGCTCCACTTGGCGGTGGCTCTTCTTCTGAACCCTCTCTAAAACCGCTATCGGATCCGCTTTCTCGCCCTTCACCACCACCTTATGTGTCTTGCAATCCGTCACGACGTCCTCAACTCCTTTACAAATTTAAAATTAAATTAAACAAAAACCAAAAAAAAAATTGGCTTAAAGTATACTAAAAAATGCTTAGAAGTTTGAGGGGTTATTTGGACAAACAACAAAAACTCACTTCCTATCCAAATAATAGTCTACATGCAATTATGAAATGAAATTTTTTGCCAATAAATAGAGTGGACACAGTAAAAAGTTTTAAAAGTTAATTCGGGGGAGGAACCGACTAAAAAGAAGTACACCAGGACCACCACCCCCTATATTAAAAAAAACGATCTTTTACCATGTATTTTGAATTTTTTTATCGATTTTAGGCTTTCATCACCCCATAATTACGAGAGAAAAAAATAGGTGTAGTTCCGCAGAGAAAAAAATAGTTGTAGTTCCGCCACTGAGTTAATCACATGTTTTTTTTGCAATACAAATAAAACACCTATTTTCGTATTTGCTACAGAGTATCATTAAACAAAATCCAGATAAGTGTATGGCAATATTAACAAAAACAAGAAACAAGGAATAAATTAAACAAATTCAAAAGATTTAAAGCATATGAAATAAAAACCCAATGAAATTATCTCAAGTTCAATAAAACTCATACAAATTAGTCATATTAAACAAAACCCAGATAAATTTGAATCAAATCCAACAAAACCCATAAAAATTACAGCAAAATTTAGCTCAAAATGTTGAAAAAAACCAGACCTTGGAAGCCTTTGAGGCACCTTCGGACTTTCTTCGCGCAACCCTCACAATGCATAAACACCTTCAGAACAATCTCCGGTGGCGGAGGCGGTGGCACCGGTACAGCATCTTTTGTCACCGGAGCTGATTCCTTCGGCTCCTCCGCCTTTTTCTCCTCTGTTTTCACTTCCTCTGTTTTCTTCTCCTCTGTTTTCACTTCCTCTGTTTTTTTCTCCTCTGGCTTCTTTTCTTCCTGTAACAACTAATTAAATTAAGAAATAAAGCATTAAAAACAATAATTAAATTATAAGAAAAGGAAATAATGAGTTGAGAAATTAAGACCTCTCCCATTTTGGAGTATAAGTGAGTGCAAGAGTGAGATTTGTATATCTCTCTCTCTAACCTTACAATTGCTATTGGAAAATATATGTAATATGTATAGAGCTTTATGGACTTTATTTAAGTTCTTAGTACACGCACGGTAACTTTATTTAGCAAAAAGGAAAAATATTTTGTACTGGAATTCCATTAAATATGTGACACAGTTGAGTTGACTGGAAAACCACGTCAATGTAATTTTTCTTTTTTTCGTGTGATGTATTAATGGTACGGATATATATTGTAAAGGAGTAAAATATGAATCCACCAAGGGACAATGCCATATTGCCAAACAAACTATTCCAAAACTTTCATTTAATTTAGGTCATAATTTCTTTTTTTCCTTTTTTTTATTATTATTTAAAAATCATCTCATTCCACTTCAATTTTCTCTCTCTGCAACTAAAATATGTATCTATACTCCGATCCACCACTTGCCAATAGATTGACGGTGATGGTGGTGGTTCGTCAGAGCTCTGGTGAGTCGTCGCCGCCACCGTCAACAGCCATTCAAAAAAATCAAAAATTCACATAAATCAAAAATAAATAAATAAATTCAAAAAACTCAAAAAAAAAATAAAAACTTTAAAAAAAACTTAACAAAAAAAAAATCAAAACAAGTCAAAATAAAAAAAAAATCGAGAAAAGTGCATTCACAATCCTAAAAATGTGCATATACAATAAAAAAAGTTGCATACACAATAAAAAAAAATGAGCATAAACAATCCAAAAAATATGCATACACAATCCATAAAAAGTATATACATAATTAAAAAAAAAACGCATACACAATTAAAAAAAACGCATACACAATCGAAAAAGTGCATACACATCCAGAAAAATGCATACAGAATACGAAAAAAGTACATACATAATCCGAAAAAGTACATACACATCTAGAAAAATACATACACGATACGGAAAAAGTACATGCACAATACAAAAAATACATATGCATTCAAAAAAGTGTATACACGATACAAAAAAGTGCATAAAAAATGCAAAAATGATACATAATAACAAAAAAATATGCATAAACAATCGCGAAAATGTGCATACATAATTCAAAAAATATGCATAGACAATGGCAAAAAGATGCATGCACAATACAAAAAATATTGCATACACAACTCCAACCTCCACTAAAAAAAAGTCAAAATTAAGAAATCAAGAAAAATGCATAAACAATCCAAAAAAATTACATACACAATCGCGAAAAAATGCATATACAATCTAAAAAATATGCATACATAATCTCCAACCTGCACTCAAAAAATTCAAAAAACAAATCTAAAAATTCAAAAACAAGTCAAAAAAAGTGAATACATAATCAAGAAATTGCATACAAAGTGTAGAAAGTGCATACACAATCCATAAATGTGCTTACACATCCGAAAAAGTGCATACATAATCTGAAATGCATACACAATCGAGAAAAACGCATACATAATAATACACAATCCATAAAAAAACATACACAATCCGAAAAGTGCATACACAATCCCAGTGACGGAGGCAGAACTTTTGTTCAGCGGGATCACATTTTCGATTAAAACCTAAACAAGACAACTTGAAAGTAAAGTTACTATCAAACACAAATAAGACACACCTTCAGAAAATTTATGATTTGGTGATTGTTTAATAGAAACTATAAAATTTTCTCGATACGAAAAATAGAAAAAAGATCAGGTTCGTGAAATAAAATTGTTGAAGTTTTATAGATCAATCTTGTTTAAATTATTATAGTATGCGACTATTGGTCGTGCAAATAAAATTGTAGTGACCAAGTGTAATCATAATTTTTCTGGGGTAATGGACCAAATAGAATATGAGTTGAGGTTGGGAGTAACATTTTACAATTTTTGTAAGAAATATATTGGCTTACTCACAACAAAACAAGAGTAACAAATGAACAGTTACAAATTTACAATTTTTAGTACAATGTATAATCTATTCCTTACAATTTTTTCCTTCACCCTGTAAATAATGTAGATATTGCACTTATAAATAGTAAGGGTATAAATGTACAAAAACTACTAAAATTTGAGGGGGGGTCATGTGACCCTCCTAGACCCAATGTGGCTCCACCACTGTACAATCCCGAAAAATGAATACACAATCTGAAAAAGTGTAAACACGTCCACGAAATTGCATACACATTATAGAATAGTGCATACACAATGCGAAAAATGCATATACAGTTCCAAAAAATTGCATACACATCCACGAAATTGCATACACAATCCTGAAAATTGCATACACATCCACGAAAATGTACACACATTACAGAATAGTGCATACACATCCAAAATAGTGCATACACACTTTTTTGAGTTTATTTAAATTTTTTGAATTTTTTGAATTTTTAATGAATTTTTGAATTTTTTTGAGTAGCGGTTGGCGGTGGCGGCGACAGCTCGCCGGACTCCTGACGACCTCATCGGAGCTCCGATGAAGCACCACCGTTGCTGCCAACCCATGAACAGGTGGTGGATCGGAGTATATATATAAACTTTAGTTGAGAAAATAGAGAGTTGAAGTGAAGTGTGATGATTTTTAGATAGGGAAAATATACTATAAATGTAATGAAAAGTTTAAGGGTGTGTTTTTTGGAATAAGCTTTGAAAAGTATTAGTTTTTTTTTGCATTTTCTTTAATAAGGAAAATATTTGGTAATAAATACATTTGGTGCGATCCAGACCAAAATGAATACAAATTCCACATTATGATACTCCATATATTTGTTATGGTCTATGTTACCAAATTTGTTTTATTATGAGATTATATTACAAAAAAAAAAATCCATTACATTAAGTTTTTTTTTTTGAAAGAACATTTTTAATATGTTGTAAAATATTTAGTTTATGAATTGTTATCACATTACTTAACTTGCACGTACGTATGAAAGTAGCTCGTTTCCATGAACAATTGAAGTAATATTTTTTTACATGTTGTGGAAGCGTACATTTCTATCCCAAAGGATTAAATCTGCCCACAGGTTCCACACGGTTACCTTATTACGACTTTACCCCAGTCGAAAACCCCAACGTAAACTTTGCATATATGTTATGATATGTTTATAATGCATTACATTTGAAATTCATATCCGCTGTTCTATTTGCAGTTTTGCAGTTAGCTTCCAAGTGAAGTTGCAACCACAGTTGGAACCTAAGTATATTAATGGACAGAACAGTATAGTTAAATGTACTTGAGTTAAATCATACGCACATTTAACAACGGAGTTGACCTAACTGGGCTACGTCTCCGGGGCACTTACCCAGATTATGATATTATAAAAGCTTACAATATAGGATTCAAGTCTTAGTGAAAAACTCTCAGACTCACTCTACGTTTTTCTGCCTATCTCTATATTGCTCGTACTTTATAACTATCACTTAAAAATCAATGGCATCCCACCATTGTTTTCTTTTAAAGCTCACTGTGTATTCTCTCAAGAATGAGTTCTTTATAATTTAGAACATACACCATTTACAAGCATAGTTATCAACGAGTAAAAACAATCTTCTTTCTTCAAGATCTTTGATGATTGCTTTTGACTATTTTGATTGACTTCAATCCTTCCATAATGCACGAGATATTTCAGCGTAGGATTGACCTCAATCTTCATAAGATAATACCTGTTAATAACTAGCTTGGAAATAGGAGTTAATCCATTTCTTAAACAAGGAACATACAAGATAGTATCTTTTAGAGATAAAATCTTTCTAAGTATATTTATGAAATATTAACTCCATATTTTATTCAATCTTAAACGTATCATACTGATTTTGATAAAGAACAAAGATTGAAACAAGTGATAAAGATTTGCATAAGAATAGAGATATAGATTGCCTAGTTTAAAGTAAACATATCTTTAAAAACTAATCCCCTTATATCTTTTAGGAAACATCTTTCTTATCACTTTAATATTCTCAATATACATAAACTAAATCTTTAAGAGCATATGAGAATATATCCTACATACTTTAAAACAAATAATCATCATTAAATAATAGTAATGCGGAATAAAAAGGACTGAACAGAATCCTGTCGAACAGCAGGTTGGAACTGTGGTTGCAACTGAGGTTGCAACCTTACTTGGAACCAAAGGAACAGAACCCTGCAGAACAGCAGGTTGGAACTGTGGTTGCAACTGAGGTTGCAACCTTACTTAGAACCAAAGGTTGTCTCAATTCTTAACATACAACTAGGATTATTTAGTTCAAAGCAATAGACAACAAATAGTACATGGGGCAGAAATCTGGTCCTAACAACATTAATATAAAATTTTGTCTATTTAGCTATTATAGTGCACATATAATCTCATATCAAAATGATATGAAAAGTAATGTACTCTAATATACATTAATGATTTACTGTAACGACCCGGTCCTCCGATCAGTCCACTTTATCCCGATTTCGTCTTCGCTTCTCGGGCCGCACGGATTTCAAAGGCCTTGGTAATATTAAGGAGGGTTTCCTTAACTTATATAACATATAGATACTCACATATCTAGCCGATGTGGGACAATACTTTCTCTTTACACCGGCATTTTTCTACGAAAATCCGGGTTTTTACACTCTTCTCCCCTTCAGGCACGACGTGCTCGTCGGGCACGCCGTCCTTCCAGGGGGTGGTTCACACACCATCGGCTAGATAGCGGCTATGATACCAATTGTAACGACCCGGTCCTCCAACCAGACCGTCACCATCTGTTTACTACCACAAATACTGTTCGTTTTAGCCCGATTTCGTCCTCGCTTCTCGGGCCGCACGGCTTTCAAAGGCCTTGGTGATAGTAAGCAGTGTTTTCTTAACTTATATACCATATAGATACTCACATATCTAGCCGATGTGGGACAATACTTTCTCTTTAATTATACCGGTATTTTCCTACGAAAATTCAAATTCTTACACTTACGATACTATTGGGTTGATCGTTTAAGTATGCAAATGAGTTTACAAATGTTTATTAAACATGCGAGTGTAGTGTGTGCTTGTATTGACAGCCCGCCCCCATGACGTGAGAATCTCCAACAATAACTTATATTTTGGCATAACTTGTTTATAGTAATTTTTTTCCAGCCGTTCCAAGAAAGTATTCACAACAATTTGTTTAAATTGAAATTCTGTTTTAAATTGAAATCTTACATTAATTCCAAGCCAAACGTTCAAGGGGCGGGAAAGATCTTGTAGATAGGGCGGCAATTGAAGTGAACGAACGCGTGCTCTGTTTCATGTTTGTTTTGTTTACCCATAATATTTGTTTGTGTTTAATTTATGTTCACTTCTAAACGAATAGGCACAAACCGAGCACTTGACAAATGATTTTTTTTTCATGAACGAATATTTAACAATAGTGTTAAGAATTGAGTGTATAGACTCGGTTACAATAGTGTTAACAATAGTGTTAAGATTTAGTAAGACCTCTCGAGTTTTGACTTGCTTAGTACGTAAATGATACTCTTTCTTTCTTAACGTCGCTCATATGAACAGAATAATACAACATATGTGAGTCTTTGAGAATTTGACACATTGTATCTTCGATGGCATACTCATTCTTTATAATAGATTAACTTATATTCAAGGGATGAGTTATGTGATGCGGCTGGTAGGGCTGCAGCCCCTCCTATATTTTTTAAAAATAATTTTTTATAATATAATTTTTTTATAACGAAAAATAACGATTTATCCTTCCTATATTGATTTTTTTAAATTCAACCCCCCTATATATTGATTCTGACTCCGCCACTGCTTATACTATAATTTATAATGACAACTTATTTATCAAACTCTTAACAAACCGAGCTCCTAATTAACAAACAAAAGTTAGTAATAAGAGTTACGAGTTTGACCATTGATAGAGGAATATTGTTGTGTGATACTCATAACAGTACGTTTTAAACACCTTAATTGGATGAAATATCAAGAGAGAAAAAGCTAGTTTGAGCAATATCAAGATACAAAGCCATCTGTGGTTGCCATAGCAGGTATATTTTGAATGATTAAAACGACCATGTCACAGTAGCCATTCAAATGGTTAACTAAAACATACGATTCGCTGCTACTCATAAATCTAGACATAATTTAATAGCAAAATCTCAATTAAAAAAAATCTCAAGATGATCGATCTAACAATATCGAACTAAATTAATCTATAAGCATAAATCTTTCTGACAGGAATTCAATTAATTTTCATTCACTAATACTGGTTCTTCTTCTTTTTTAAATATTATTAAACATGATCAAGTGATTTCACAGCTACGCCATTAACAACACTTTTGAACCCTGCACCTGCTATTCAGTAATATTAGTTAGCTGAGTAATTACTCACTCCGTTCCCATTTAATTGTACAATACGAAACTGTTGAGTTGTGGAGCCAAATGAGTTTTGACCATGTTTTCTAATTATCACACATCGCTTGGAATTGTAATAAAACTCATTTTGGGTTCTATATATGTCCTACTATCTTTTATATTTAATTACACGTCTACACATCACAATCACATATTCAAGAGAGAATATTGTAAAGAGAGAGTTCTATTTGTGAGAGAACCATAGCTTGTGATTGAGCTAAATTACGATTGTAATCCTCTTTATAATAATATTAAGTGCCACGTGTAGCGGCCCGGAGACGTAGCCAATTTGGGTGAACTCCGTTATCAAAGAGTGTGTATTCGGTTTTAGTTTTCTGTCTCTCATTGTTCGCCTGATCGACCCAACAAGTGGTATCAGAGCTCGGAAGATCGATGGCGAAAGAAGACAGAACCGCACACGGGATCGAGAAGTTCGACGGGAAGGACTTCGCATTATGGAGAATACAAATAGAGGACTACCTTTATGGGAGGAAGATGCATCAGCCACTTCTCCTTGAGGAAAGACCGACCACGACCACCGAGGAGGCATGGAAACTCTTAGACCGACAAGTGTTGGGAGTGATCCGCCTAACACTATCTAGGAGTGTAGCACATAACGTCGCAAGAGAGACGACGACGATGGGGATGATGAAGGTCCTCACCGACATGTATGAGAAACCATCCGCAAACAACAAGGTACATCTCATGCGTAAGTTGTTCAACCTACGCATGGCTGAGGACACACCTGTCGCAAATCAAGTGAATAAGTTCATCGACACCGTAAATCAGTTGGATGCGGTGGAGATAACTTTTGAAAATGAAGTGAGAGCCCTTATACTGCTAGCATCTTTACCGAACAGTTGGGAATTCATGTGAGCTGCTATTAGCAACTCAATTGGAAAGGAGAAACTTACTTACAACGGCATCCGAGATCAAATACTCACTGAGGAACTCAGGAGATTAGACATGGGTGAATGCTCAAATGATGGAGCAACCTTGAACGTGAGTTCAAGAGACCGGGGTAAGGCCAAGATATGGGACGTTAGAGGACGTTCGCAATCCCGAGGTAGAAGAGGGCAAAGCCGAGGCGGCAAAGATATCGATCGAAGTAAGAAGAATCTTCGATGCTATAACTGCCAGGGTATGGGGCACTTCAGTCATGAGTGCAAGCATCCGAAGAAGGGTACCAGCCGTGATCACATGGCTAATGTTGCGAGTGACGAGGATTCGGCTGACTGTTTATTGCTTGCCGAATAGAGAAATATAGAATCGTGAATTCTAGACTCTGGGGCATCATTTCACACAACCCCTCAAAAGGATTTATTCGAAAATTATACTGCGAGTAATTTCAGTAAAGTGTATCTAGACGACAAAGAAGCGTTGGATGTTATTGGAATGGCCGATGTGAAAATTCGCATTCCAAACGAGTCGGTATGGAAGCTAACGAAAGTGAGGCATGTTCCGAGGTTGACCAAGAATCTGATCTCAATAGGTCAACTCGATGCAGAAAGACACTCCATTTCGTTCAGCAATGGAGCTTGGAAAGTTTCATGAGGAGCTATGGTGATAGCCCGAGGGAGCAAGGTCGGTACACTGTACATGACGACCGATGAGGAGTGTACAATTGCGGCAGCTGTGTCACAAAACTGCTCGGAACTGTGGCATCGACGGTTGGGTCACATAAGTGAGAAGGGGATGAGAGTGTTAGCAAAAGACGGGAAGCTACCGGGCTTGAAGTCTGTCAACCTCGACATGTGCGAAGGTTGCATCTTCGGGAAGCACAAGAAAGTGAGCTTCCGGAAAGGTGGAAAAGCTTCCAAGGAGGAGAAGCTAGCACTGGTCCACTCAGACATATGGGAACCATCTCCAGTAACCTCACTAGGAGGATCTCAGTACTATGTGACCTTCATCGATGATTCGACGAGGAAAACATGGGTCTATTTCTTGAAACACAAGTATGAGGTGTTTAAGAAATTTCAAGAATGGAAGGCCATGGTCGAACTAGAGACCGGGAATAAACTCAAATGTTTGAGGTCCGATAATGGCGGAGAGTACATTGATGCGAAGTTCGTAGGGTTCTGTGCACAGAGAGGCATTCGAATGGAGAAGACCATCCGAAGAACGCCATAGCAGAATGGCATGGCCGAAAGAATGAACCGAACAATCAATGAGCGTGCTAGGAGTATGAGACTGCAAAGTGGGTTGTCCAAAGCCTTGTGAGCACATGCAGTAAGCACGGCGGTTTACCTCATTAACCGCGGACCCTCAGTGCCATTAGAAAGGAGAATTCCTGAAGAAGAGTGGAAAGGAAAGCCCATCTCTATGAACACTTGCGAGTGTTCGGTTGTCTGTCATATATCCATATCGATATAAATGATCGTATCAAACTTGACTCGAAATCCAAAGTGTGTTACTTTGTGGGGTACGGTGGAGATGAGTTTGGATATTGCTTTTGGGATGGTCAAACAAAGAGGATCATTCGCAGTAAGGATGTCATCTTCAACGAAAACATTTTGTACAAATATCGACAATATGTGGTGGTGGAAGAACACACGCTCCCGTCCGAGGAAAGTGGTATAGTCGACATGAATGTGTTTCCAAGTTTGAAGTTGGAAAATGACACTGAAGATGAGCCAATGGTGCTCGACAACCTACCAGCACATGCTGAAGAGGACGAGGAGATGCCCCAAACTCCTCAACCTGAATTGGGCCGAGGTCATCGCGAGAGGAGACCTCCTACCCGATACTCTCCTTCCCTGCATTACATATTACTCAGTGATGCAGGCAAGCCCGAAAGTAGAAAGAAAGCTCTGGAGCTGAAAGACTCGAGCAAGTGGGAGCTCGCGATGAAGGATGAGATGAAGTTACTTGAGAAGAATGTGACTTGGCAGTTAGCCGAACTGCCCAAGAGGAAAAGGGCACTGAGCAATAAATGGGTGTTCCGACTAAAGGAGGAACAAGATGGCTCGAAACGGATAAGGCACGATTAATAGTCAAAGGGTTCCAGCAAAAGGCAGGAATTGACTATACCGAGATCTTTTCACCAGTCGTAAATTTGACGACTATTCGGCTATTGTTGAGCATTATTGTAAATGCGAATCTTCATCTTGACCAGTTAGATGTGAAAACTGCCTTTCTCCATGGAGATCTTGAAGAAGAAATTTACATGCTCCAACCTGAAGGGTTTGCCGAAGAGGAAAAAGAGAAACTGGTCTGCAAACTGAGAAAGAGCTTGTACGGGCTAAAACAAGCACCACGACAGTGGTATAAGAAGTTTGACAGTTTCATGGTGGATACCGGGTTCGAAAGAAGTGATAGTGATCACTGCTGTTTCGTGAAGAGATTCGAGAACTCTTCGTACGTCATACTACTTTTGTACGTAGATGACATGTTGTTTGTCGGGTCGAGCCTTGTGGAGATTAACAAGGTGAAGCAACAGTTGGCGAAACAGTTTGAGATGAAAAATTTGGGAGCCGCAAATCAGATACTCGGTATGAGGATTTCCCGAGGAAGGGATGGGTCTTTGTTTCTGTCACAAGCCAAATATGTGAAGAAAGTGTTGGCACGGTTTAGCATGAGTGATACCAAGGTTGTAGGCTCACCGCTAGCCGCACACTTTAGCTTGTCGAAGAAATAATCACCCTCAGACGAGGAAGGAAAGGATCGTATGTCGAACATACCCTACGCTTCAGCAATTGGTAGCTTGATGTACGTTATGGTGTATACAAGACCGGACATTGCCCATGCAGTGGGAGTTGTCAGTCGTTACAGGAGTAACCCAGGAAAGCACCATTGGGAAGCTGTGAAATGGATATTGAGATATCTCTCGGGTACAGTGAATTTGGCATTATGTTTCCGAAAGAACTCGGAAGGCCTGCACGGCTATGTGGATGCTGACATGGCCGGTGATCTGGACAGCCGAAAGAGCATAACGGGATGTGTCTGTACCTACGGTGGTACTGCTGTGAGTTGGGCATCTAAGTTACAAAAGATTGTTGCATTGTCGACCACAGAGGCTGAGTACGTCGCGGTGACGGAAGCAAGCAAAGAGATGATTTGGTTGCAAGGTTTCTTAAAGGAGCTCGGTCAGAAAACCGACAAGGGAGTTCTGCACTGTGATAGTCAAAGTGCAGTTCAGCTAGCTAAGAATCATGTATTCCATTCACCCACCAAGCACATACAGATCCGTTACCATTTTATCCGGGACGTTCTAGAAGATGGAATCTTCGCGCTAGAAAAGATTGAGGGCGCTAAGAACCCCGCCGATATGCTAACGAAGACTGTTACAATCGACAAACTGAGGCTGTGTGCAACCTCAGTAGGACTCCGAGCTTGAGGCTCAGGGTCGCCGCTACATGAAAAATGAGCAACTCTGAAGAGTAATAATTATTATACAAGGATACCGATTGGAGCATTCTGCTCGGTGGAGCACAGTGAGTTCGGTGGTCGGGGATAATCAGAATTCTCTTAAAGCACTTGACATTTGACTCCAAGTGGAAGATTGTTGAGTTGTGGAGCCAAATGAGTTTTGGCCATATTTTCTAATTATCCCACATCTCTTGGAATTGTAATAAAACTCATTTTGGGTTCTATATATGTCCTACTATCTTTTATATTTAATTACACATCTACACATCACAATCACATATTCAAAAGAGAATATTGTAAAGAGAGAGTTCTATTTGTGAGAGAATCATAGTTTGTGATTGAGCTAGATTACGATTGTAATCCTCTTTATAATAATATTAAGTGCCACGTGTAGCGGCCCGGAGACGTAGCCAATTTGGATGAACTTCGTTATCAAAGAGTGTGTGTTCGGTTTTAGTTTTCTGTCTCTCATTGTTCGCCTGATCGACCCAACAGAAACTACGTGTAATTTTAATCGGCTTATAACTTATATTAAAATTGTCGAAATAATTTTTTTTTAAATCTAATCATAAAATTTAACATTTCAACTATATGATCAACTTTTAAAAAAAATTATTCCGATAATTTTAATAAAAGTTTTTTATTGATCAAAATTACACGTAACATTATCCGTAGTTTCGTAATGAATAATTAAAGAGTAACGATAGACCGGGTTACCTATTACCTATGTACAGATAAAAAGTTGAAAACTACGTATGGGTCATATTTCGAAATTCAAATTACGCATGCACCCCTCTATTTATGATCAGGTTCAGAATATGGAGGTACGTACGACCCATAAGCAATTTATTTCATTATTTGTGTATTGATCCTCATCGATATTATTTGAGGGGATCACAAACTGTTTACTGACAATTATGTCCCTACAGAAATATATATACAAATCTCCCATGGGACCTATAGATATATTATTGTATACCAATAATTTAATTACACGTACGTTTGTTAAAAAGTAATGAATTGATGAGGATAAGTCACAAGTCACTCAATTGTGTCCTTCACATAGTGTAGTACATTAATTTGGTGATGGAATTCTACTAGCAAAATGTATGGTTAGTAAGATCAGGGGTAAGTTTCTGAACAAAAGTAGAAAATAGGATTAGACCAGTGATAGAAGTGGAGGGATACATAAAAAAAAAAAGTGAAGATTGTATAGTACTCCATAAAGACATCTCATTTATATCCAAGTATAAATCAAAATTGTTAGGACTTCTCATTGATGAAAACTAATATGGATGAACACGGGACGGATTGAGGCGGATTTGTTTCAATTCTAATCTAACCCGTAAAATAAATGACAGGACGGATTGATGAAATTTAAATCTTAACACAACTCAATCCAACTCGTTACAATTAAAACTCCAACCCAACACAATCCAACCCGCAAAATAAATTGCGGGTTGGGGCGGGTAGGGTTTAGATTGATTCTTAAATTTTTATTTTGATTATTCATTTTTCATAGTTTGCATAATCAACCCAAATTTTAAAATAAATTGAACATTTCAAACAGAAATATAAATTAAACTCAATCAAAGTACGTTTAGAACATTCACGAACAAGTAATAAAACTAAAATATAACAATAATTAAAGTTTGGTATCTTAAAATACACATAATATATATATATATATATATATATATATATATACACATATATACATAGATATATATATATACATATATACATAGATATATATATATATATATATATATATATACATATATATATATATATTGCGGGTTGAAACGGATTGGAACGGATTAACCCGCGGTTTGTGAACCTCAATCCTAACCCAACCCGCAAAATATATAACGGATTAGGGCGGGGCGGA
This sequence comes from Primula vulgaris, assembly GCA_963920805.1. Taxonomy (NCBI): domain Eukaryota; kingdom Viridiplantae; phylum Streptophyta; class Magnoliopsida; order Ericales; family Primulaceae; genus Primula; species Primula vulgaris. The sequence continues at coordinate 34,936,910 of OY987214.1, read as the reverse complement.
TTGATTTTTTTTGGACATTCAACCCACCCCAACCCGTCCCAATCCATGCAAGTTGGGTTACGGGGCGGATTTACGGATTTTTTACCCAATCTACCAAGACCAAGTGATAAAGAGATATTATTTTTGGCAATGTCATATGATGATCAATGATTTCCCCATGAAAAAAATATGAAAGGTTACATATTATTGATAATTAATTAAATAAAGCTCACACTATAGAGGTTATATGGTATTACATATACTACGTGAAGTTATTTATTTTTACACTTTGTTTTTAACTTTTATGCTAAATTATATGTATTAAATCTTAAAAAAGACTTGAAAATCCGATTTTTTGATTTTTTACGTACTAATCAATGATTCTCCAATCAACATTGTGCTTGTGTGAAATGTCGACTTTGAGTTGCTATGAAAGTTAATTACACATGGTTGCGGACGTATATACTTTAGTTTAAATTGTGTTACTAGCAATGCCATACAAAGATGAACGATCAATATTGTGCTTGTTGTGGCAGATGACTTGGAGTTGGTACGACATTTTTGTAGTTATGCATGGTTGTATAGTCTTGTATTTTTAAACCAAACTATATTATTGTTACCTTGATTGAAATTATTAGTGAATCCCAAATGAGTGATATCCATTTTAAGATTAATTAGTTCTCATTTAGTTTTTTTTTTTTGTTTTTTGAATGTAGTTCTCATTTAGTTTGTATGGTATGCTTATAATCTTTTTCCTATCCTATCCAAATCGTTAAATGCAGATAGTTTGGTATAATAAACCTGTAAAACGCCATGAATGTAAAGATTGAAGATTGATTTTGTTCTATTTATATCATGCTCACCACTATAACATATGAAAGATAGTGATGAAAAATGAACTGTTAATAAGGGCCCTACTGAAAAAGTAGAAATAAGAGAAGATAGAGACCAGATTAGGTGCAATTGAGTGTTTTAATTAACCATATTATTATATCAAACTATCTGCGTTTAACGATTTGGATATTTATCTTTTAAATTTTTTAATTTGGGTATGACACTATAATAATTTTACAATTTAGGTACCACCGTCTAAATTAATTACGGAATCATGTCACGTGACATTTGACAAACGTTAATTTGATAGGATAATTTGATAATTTTGCACAAAAATATGTGATCCTAGAAAAACGTTTTCCCCAATTTCACAAATAACAAAAATTTGGATTATGTGCTAAATTTTATTATTTATGAATGTAAATGTATTTTTTTCCCATTAACAACGAAATAATATTGTTAATACTAAAAAATAACCGGATACTATGAGTGATAGAAAGGAAACACAAGTGACCCAATAATACAAACAAAAAAGAAAAAAAAAAAAGGGGTGAGATAAAGACAAGGACGTCTTTGCAAATAGTCGAGAAACGAGACACAAGTCAGCAGAATAAATAAATAATAAAGAGGCGGGTTAAATCCGAAATAAAGAGAGGGTTGGAGCCAAATTGAGAATTCGAATCAGTGATAAAACCATCGAGAAGCGGTTACAAACTCCATCCTATAAATAGAAGATTCTCCCCCGCAACAAAAATCATCAAAAGATCAAACAAATCTACAATTCAAGATTTTAAGCATTTATCTTTCAGTTATTTTCGGTTATATTTTTAGTTTATTCCAGTTATTTCCAATTCCTATGAGTAGTTATTAGTCGATAGAATTCCGGTTTGTGTTCGTGTTCATTGTAATCAAGAAAATTTCAGATTATCAATCAAGTGTTTACATTTATTTATGCTTTTAATATCTCTGTTCTCGATATAATACTAGAAAAGTTCTTAACTAATGGATTTGTTCGGATTGAATCCAGCTTGTGTGAGTAACACTGAATTTGTTATTGTTGTGTTGTGAGTTGATAAATTCCTGGGTAACAAATATACAGTTGTATAAACAAGGGTCTCATCAATGAAAAGAATAAGGTTCATATATAGCTACAAAATTTGTTGAGCACCTGGTTTCATGCAAGACCAAAACGAACCGACTTAGCAAATTTACTGAAACGATTAGTCTTTAAAGTTCCACCGTTTTTGGGACGTAAGAAGGTGGGGCCGAGGAATTGTTTGTTTTGTTTTAGCTTTAGGTCTGGGAATGGAATTAACTATTAAAACAATTATGATGTCAAGAAAATATTACTAAATTAGGAACAAGTTACTAATGCTGACTAGCTAAATAAAATGTTGCCTATCATGTACACTATCATTGCACATATTTTATTGTCAAGATATGATGAAAAATGACCTGGATGACACAGAAAAGCTATCTTAAACTAGCTAAAAAAGTTTAAATTTTTTTGTAATACTGAACTGGATTTGCCTAATACCAAAACTCATCGGTACGATGTTTCCTTAAATCACTCGTATCAGTTTGCTTATATCACCAATTTATCTTTTATATGAAAAGATTGTTTTAAAATTATATACACATCAGTTTTCTTATACATTAATTTAAATATACATGAACTCAAATATCACTCAAATATAAGGGATTAAAATATTCACTTATAATTAAAATAATAATTTCTCTCTCTTATTTTTTTGTTATTCTGTCTCCTTTATTTGTACTTTTCACATATAAATTAGTAAAATAACAAAAACATGAGTTGTATAGTTGTGATAGAGAAATTTATAAAAAAACTCATAATTTGTATAAACCAAAACGTTTCCTTATAAGTTGTAAAAGTGTGCTTTTTTACTTTAAATATGAGAAAACTTGTAAATTATTTAATGTGGTTGCTCTTATAAATTAACTTGGTTTGAAAAAAATTGATAGAAGTATATTAAAATATAGTAATATTTAGTTATGATAATAAATTTGATAGAAAATCTGAAAAATGTATAAAGTTAAATTGTTACCCTAAAATAATAAAAGTGATCTTAATTACCTTAAATATGAGAAAAAATATAAGGAAACTAGTGCGTTTGCTCTTAGGTGTTTAATTAAATTAAAGACTGAGTGTCATGGCAGTCGGAAAATGTATTGACCTTTTGGCGAAGAGAGGAACACCATGATCAGGGCCGGTCCAAGCCCAAGCCCAAGCTGCTGTGTCTTGGAGATCCTCCAAACAAACGTGTATTGCAAAGTCAACTATGGAATCTGAATTCATAGCGTTAGACTTAGCAACCGAAGAGGCAGACTGGCTGAGAAGTCTATTGGAAGGAATTCCAATGTGGCCAAAACCTGTTCCTGCAATAAGCATGCATTGTGATAGTCAATCAGCTATTGCGCGGGCTCAGGATCATATGTATAATGGAAAGTCTCGACATATACGTCGGAGACATAAATCCGTAAGGGAATTGTTATCCAACGGTGTGGTATACTTAGATTTTGTGAGATCAAATGAAAACATAGCGGATCCATTAACAAAAGGCTTGACTCAAGTGGGAGTCGAGACATCATCGAACGGAATGGGATTAAAGCCCATTAAATTGGTGGCCCCCACATAGGCAACCCAACCTAAACGGAATATTTCCTGATAGGTTCAAAGAAAAACTGAACTGTGAGGGAAACCGAACAAAGCACTCGGGAACCTGGAGTTCCCAGCCCATTTCCGCGATAACAGAGTGATAGACATGTACCATTGTAAGGGTGAGCTTGAGGCTCTTAATGATCCAAGTAACTCGACGGTCGAGTAAAGTGAGTCGGGACACTTTCGACTTGGAACACCTATAACGAGTGTGTAAGGCCGGTACCATATGATGAGCTTGGGCTAATTTACTAGAGCACTCAGTTGAAGTTGCCAAGGCAGTGCAGGCCAAATATGGACAACAACTAAAGGGCCTAGTGTGTGGGTAGAGAGGGCACGGTGCGGGTGCCATTCTGGGATACACAAAGCTTGATGGTTCAAAGCTTTACAGCTACCTAATAGCAGTATTCTGGGTGGTACTCCGCTATGGCAGGTTCAAGGCGCGCGCTACCTGGCCTTAGGCAGTGAACTTTTGCAGTTCTCTTGATTTGCATTTAGAAAATGGGCTTTCGAACCAATTGCATTCATGTGGGGTATTGTTGGAAAAAGTTGGAAAACATGTATTTTAAACATGTTTGTTCCAAGTGGTCAGGGACCATCTTTGAGTCATTATTCAATACGACAAATCAGATTTTCTGAAGCCATACTCAAAGCGTTTGAGTAGCTCGTATGACGAGCTTCGCAATGGTATATCGCATGACCTATTCGGATGAAGGGTGTGAATGATAATTGGACTCGAAGGTTGGTACTCGAAAGAGAGAGAGAACGAAATCTGGAAAATGGAAAAGAAAGTGGGATTAAACCATGAGGGTTATCCCACATTGTAAAATCAAGAGTGATTTTTACACTATATATACAAGTTCATCCCATGTAGTTGTTAAACTAATCAAGTCCACATACCCATGAGTGGGTTAATGTGTACCACACACACGCGCGCTTGCTCGGGTCTCGGGTCTCGGGCCTCGGGACGCGGGTCTCGGGCAGCGGGATTTGGGATTTGGAATTTGGAATTTGGGGAATGTCTCGAGTCTCGGGTCTTGTACTAAACTGAAAAAGGGAGTTTTATATATTTACAAGAGAAGTCCCTAGAGTTCCAGAAAGTTTGAAACTTCAGAAGTTATGGAGGCAGATTCTGGGGATGTAACTCCCAGAATTAAATGACCACATTAATTCTGCGGTTTCAGAATTCCTCCATAAAGAGGCAGCCTTCCCCTCACATTCCAAACACACGAAAATCATCTATTCTCTCTAAAACAGCAGCATAAATTTTTTTCCTACATAGCATTTTAGAAACCAGAGAGAACCACCCACCAACAGCTCGACCTTGACTCGTCGTCAGTTTCCGGCGAGTCATCCGAAACGTTGTACATTGGGATCGAAGCGCCAACGCAACCAGAAACATCAAGGTGGTTGGGCGAATATCGGTTAAGGGCATACTGTTAAACAGTAGACTCGTCTTTTCAATTCTGTCCATTTTTTAATTCTGTCCATTTACATTTCTGTTATTTTATTTCCGCAATTTACTTTTTTCTGTATTTTTTAATTCAGTATTTTAATTTGCTGTACTTATCTGTAGCTTTTCTATTCTGTTTGTACCTTTCTGTAATTTCTTTAAAGTTCTGTTTTTTGCTGTAATTTCAATTCTGTAATTTAATTCAGTAATTAGAATAGTTTCAATTCAGTCATGTAATTTCAATTTCAATCAAAACAGTCCGGCTGTTAAGTTTATACTTTCCAGTCCGGCAGCTTCTATTTATTGCAATTCAGTACATCAGATTATTAATTGATAATAATCTGATAACGTTTGCTTTAATTACTTATCAGTACCTACATGTTGTAATCGTTAATTTCCTTTCCAATTTGAAATTAATAAAGATTACACTGGTTTTGTTTATTCTTGTTTAGTCCTTTAATTATTGTTAATTGTTATTTCGTACACGGAAACCAACAAGTGTAAACATACATATCTAACTTGAAACCGGTGTAGTACTTGAATAATTGATTTAGAAAGTTATACTTTTTAGAAAGAAATCACTTATGTACAACTTTTTGAAAATAAGATATTCCATCCGTTTCTAAATAAATGTTTATTATAAAAATACGTGTAATTTTAACCATTAAATTTCTCATATATTTCATCATATATCTCTAACTATGAACCATGTGATCGAAATTTGAAATAATTTTTCCGACAATTTACATATAAAAAATTTAATGGTTAAAATTACACATATTTTCGTGATTAACACTTATTTAGATACAGGGAAGTATAAAAATTGCAGCATTAGCTAATTTTTCATACGTATTTTTTATCACCATCTCTAAAGAGCTGTTTGCGTCTTAGGTGCCACATGGCAATTTTGACACGTCATTTCGCTGTGATATATTGCAAAAGTTGAAGAATTATCTAGAGTCCCGCTTTACAAACCACTCATATCTAAGGTTTGTTCTAATGTAATTATCACTAGTTTTACACGTTACTTCGTATTATTTTATGAAGTTGTACAAAAGTTTGTGGCAATATTTTATTGTTTTTGGTTGAAAATTTGGCGTTGGACACAAATTACGCACACCACAATCATATTTTGGAAACCCTTAATAAGTTTGTGGTATATCATAATAATTCTCTGTAATAGTGTTAATTAAAAACCAACTTAGGATATTATGATAAAATTTAATCTCGCTGTTATTTTATTTTATTTTGTTTTTAAAATTTTAATTCTAGATCGATTTCATCTTAATTTTTTGACGTTCACTTCCCAACTTATAAGGTGCAGACAAAAACTCATGAAAGCTGTCATTTCTTTTTTATACTGAAATTTTTCGCGCTGTGGTTCAATCCACACTATAAAGCTATCGTATGCCTTGGGCCAGAGGAGTGGCGGCACCCGTCCCTCTTTCCCCAGGCCGCCTACATCTCCCTCATCTTTTTCTCTTTGCATGTATTTAACTCCGGGTCAAATCCGGGCAAATCGGGTCTGTCCGGTCCGTTTTCACCACTCACCACCACATTCTTCTCAATCCGAGTAAAACCCTTTTATCCGCGCTCATCCTCCTTTCTTGCGGTCCCGATGACTACCTTGGATCTCTTGATTGTATTGATGAATATCTTCTTGTAAGCTTAATAGATTAGCTAATTAATGGGGTTTTGGTGCTCCGCTCGATTGCATATCTGAAATTCTTATCCGCTGTTCTAGTTGCAGTTTTGCAGTTAGGTTCCAAGTGAGGTTGCAACCACCAGTTGGAACCAAGTGTATTAAATGGACAGAACTGTAAAATGTTAAATGTACTCAAAGTGAACACAAGCACATTTAACAACGGAGTTCACCTAACTAGGCTACGTCTCCGGGGCACTTACCCAGATTATGATATTATAAAAAGCTTACAATATAGGACTCAAGTCTTAATGAAAAACTCTCATAATCTCTCTAGGTTTTTCTGCCTATCTCTATATTGCTCCTACTCTATAACTATCACGTATAAATCAATGGCATCCCACCATTGTTTTCTTTTTAAAAGCTCACGTGTATTCTCTCAAGAATGGGTTCTTTATAGTTCAGAACACAAACTTTTTACAAGCTAGGTTATCAACTATTTATAAGTAAAAACAATCTTCTTGCTTCAAGATCTTTTATGATTGCTTTTGACTTCTTTTGATTGGCTTCAATCTCTCTATATTGCACGTCTGCCTTTTGTAGGATTGACATCAATCTTCATAAGTTAATACCTGTTTAATAACAAGCTTGAAAGTAGGAGTTAGTCTTTTCCTATAACTAGGAAACATATAAAGATAATATCTTTTAGAGATAATATCTTTCCATATATATATGAAACACCTAACTCTATATTGCATTCAATCTTTAAACGAATTATACTGAATATAGATAAGGAACAAAAGATTGAAACAAGTGATAAGGACAAGCATAAGAATAGAGATCATATTTAAAAGGAAACATAAACTTATAAACTTATCTCTTTATATCTTTTAGAAAACATCTTTCCTTAACACTTTGATATTCTCAATTTACGCATATTAAACCTTTAAGATCATATGAGAATATATCCTGCATACTGTAGAACAAATATTAATCAATAAAGAACAGTTATGCAGTTTTACAGAACTAGACAGAATTCTGCTGAACAGCAGGTTGCAACTGAGGTTGCAACTGGTACTTGAAACCACCAACGCTGTCTAAGCAGGTTGTAACTGTGGTTGTAACTGAGCTTACAACATTACTAGAAACCTATCAACATAGGTTGTAACTGAGGTTGTAACATTGCTTGAAACCTAACAACACCTGTCTTAGTTCATAATAAACGGATAGTATTATTTAGTGAAAACCATTAGACAACAAATAGAATTTAGACCAGGAATCTGGTCCTAACAATATCATTAGTTCGATTTGGGCTTTTGGTTGATGCATTTGACTTTTTAAGTGTTGGTATGCATCTTCAAATCAAGAGAAATTAGTGTATTGACATCCTGATAGACAAACTTAGTAGAGACTTAATTTTAACACGACCGCTTTTACTAATGACTTCGTATTTTGCTTTGCCGATATCATTGATGTGAGTTTGCCGATCTTTTTACATTTAAATATAGAGGTCTCTATTGATCTATCGGAACATCGAAAGCGCATTTTTTGTTTAAAATTTATGATCTCTTGTTGACTGTGTTTACTTGATTGGTGACGGAGGTTGTTATGATCGGTGATTTCTCCGGTGATTCTTTTCAATTAGTTAGTCGCAACTGATCCTTTTTATGATAAAATATTGTAGCGTTGAGCGTATAAATCTATCCTGTTATGGATACTTGGATTCTAACCGCAATCGTTGGATTGATATTTCTTAACATTGTCTCTGTAGACCTCACTTGAACGGAACAATGAGCTTTGTATATATAAGTTATTTTTAATAATAATAAGTATGTTAGTGTGAAAAAAAATTAATGCATTTAAAAATGTGGGTGCTATGTTTTCAAACGAAACAAAAGTTATAAGAACTCATAATTAGAAAATAATTTTAAGAATTCTTTTGTATTATTTATATAATGATTACTTTTATCACTATACGTTGAATAACACTTAGTTTAAGTGTATCGAACTCATAGATTTAATAATTTGTTATACTATTATAAGATAAACATTTCTTGACTAGTTAATTTACTTAATTATAACCAATTTTCGTCTTTATCTTATGTTCTTATATAATTTTGTTCACTATAATACATGACACTCTTTAAAAAAACTACTAATTTATCGATTAATTAATAATTTTTTAATCAGTAAATATCACGCTCATTATTTATTTAGGGTATAATGTAACAAACATATCATCAACCATAGGCTAACTAGCTAGCATATTGTTAGACTACATTATCTTTTTTGCGTTTTTTTCTTCGAAAGACTTGAATAAAGTGTGAAATTATTGTATGCAAACAAACCATCTGCAATCTCTCTAACGGAAAGCATTAGATTATGTACACTTGTGTAATTATCATAAAAGGTTAAAAGATATCTTATCTATAGATTATTGTCCACTTATTTTATCGTACATGTATTTGTAAAACTCAAATTTTTATTGAGGTATATGTGCATGCAAATATCTACCTTATTATTAATTGAAAAATAAATCAACTACAAATCAGCTCTAAATATATTAATCACACCTGTTTACTTGTGTACTTAGAAATGCAATCGTCGTGACATCCTTAACAAGGGTGATAAAGATAATTATACAACCAACCTTTTGAGTTATATATGCAAATTTGTACAATTTAAACAATAAATGTGGGGCTTATCATATTTTGTATCTCGTATCAATCTGGTTTCAATGGTTAAACCATCTCAAAATGCATGATCCAACCACTTAATTAAACTAATTCATATATCAGTTAACTTTAATCACTAGACTGCATCGAAGTCATCCAACGGTTTAAATTTCTATATAAGAATTACAACAAATATAAAATATAATATACTAACAAATATATATTTAGAGGAGGGCTCAAAGTGGCTTGAGCTTGGCTAAGGAGTAAGAAGATTGACGTGTGTGGGTCAGAGAAGAGGAAGACATGTTTTGGTACGGCATATGTGGAGAAGGGTGTGGCAGGTAGCGGCAATGCGAACAAATCAGATTAAGGGAATATGTTGATCGATTCGTTAGAATGCTGTTCTTTTGTGGCAGGTATCGGCGAGGCGAACAAATCAGATTAAGGGAAAGTTGATCCATTCGTTAGAATGCAGTTCCTTTTTTTAAAGGGTTTCTAGATCTAGTAAAGACATCTAGCTACTGGTGATAATATTCGAATCCGAATTCTTTACGTTGGTGAAAGTCGAATTGCTGGTTTGAAAGACGAAAATGACCATGTAATTAAATAGGTAAAAACAGTGGGATATGGTTAAACCGGAGCTGATGGGTATGGTAAATCGGTGATTAAAGAAGAGGATGTCGTATTTGGTAGGAAAGAAGGGTGGTTGTTAATTAAATTTCCTTTTTAATTTATCTGTTACCTTTTAATCTATTCGTATTTTTGTTGTTTAATTACATTTCAATATCTTTAAATGTTTTGTTTCGGAAAAAAAACCTTAGTTTTTTCTAATTTACTTTTCCTTTTTGAGTTTTGATTTGATATATTATTAAGTTATTTTTTATTAATTTCTGTTTATACAATTTTCATTTCATATCTTTTAAAAAAAAAATCTATAGTATTCATAATTTTTATTATTTATATATTTAAAATGGTTATTTAATACATTCCTTAACCAGACATGGATATTCACGTAGAGTACTTCAAGACCAAAGAAATTAAAAAAGTACTTCAGGACCATGCATGTGCCACTCATATGCATGTCTTTCATTTACTTTTAACGCTTTTGTACTTTAATTAAAAAAAAATAAAGCTGAACAAATAGGAATATAGGATATAAAATAAAAATAAATGCCACAACACGCGATACAAATATAATGGAACCCTATAGTAGGGATCAGGAGAGGATCCATGATTTTTTTTTTAGGGCACAGTTTACATAAATAATTATCGCATAGTTAAAAATTTGTATCGATTGAAAAAATATGACACAAAATTAATTTTGCTACAAATTCAAAGTAAAATTACAAATTGATTTCGAGAACTAGCTAGTTCGAATCCATTATATATTAAATACATCGTTTGGTAAACTATTTGAAATGTTTATTGACGTACACAAAATTCAACTAAATATATTTTCTTCGAACTTGATTCTTTACATTAACTTTTTTCACGTTTTTCAATCCTCTACAAATATGTATACGAGAGTGAGAAACCACAAAATTAAAATTTAATAAATTGACATTACTTTATTTTTTTGTTTGTTAGAAAAATAATCATGTATAAAAAAACCGGAAATTTAAAGACACCTCAATCTCATTATTCAATGTATTTCCTAAATAAATCAATCCAAAAAATATAGGTAAGTTTAAAATGAATTCGAATATAACTATTATTCATCTAAAATATAAGAACGAAATTAGAAGTCATTATGAGCCGGTCCTAAAATTAAACATAACACAACAAATATACTTAGTACATTGTACTATTTTTAATTTTGCACCGGGTTCACCCAAAATATACTCAATATTCTATAAATATAACAATATGTGAGTATATAATAAATATGAGTTAAAAACTTGAAACACATACAAATGTAGTATATAAATATAATAAAACATTCTAGGAGTATTTTGGTAATTTCATAATTTGAAATTTTTTGGAGGACATATGCCACCCCATGCCATATGGTAGATCCGTCCACGACAGTGATAATATATAAATTCTGTGATTTTGAGTAGGTCATTATTTTTTTCACCACATTGAAATAACTTTTAACAGCTAACAAATTGTCAAATTGTGACTTCCCTCCTTCCTTCCATGACTTTCTTAGATACCTGCAATTAAAAAAGCGTCGCTAGGCATGCGGGATGCTTAAGAAGAGCTTAGACGCTCATCAAACGGTGATAAAGAAAAAACTACGAAACAATATATCGGATGTCAAATGAAATATTTTTCTCAATTTGCCAAGAATATTGATGTGACAATAGAAAATGAATAAAAAAAAATTCAGACGGAATAGAAACACTACAAAAAAATACCCAAATAGCGACGGGATTAGTGACGGTATTTTTTGTTACGAGCTTATTAACGACGGTTTTTGTGACGGTTTTGTGACAGTTTAGTCAATTTACGACAGATTTGTGACAAAATTTTAAATTAGCGACAGGCTTGCGACAGCTTTTGACTCTCACTAAATCAAACATTATTTTGTAGTGAAATGCATCCAATATTCCCATAACCAATAACACAACAAGTTTCAAATGAAATGATGTGTATGTTTTGCATGAGAGAGATTCTCACAACCGTTAACGTCAAATAGAATTAAGGGTGATAGATTTGTGTCGAGCTCGAACAAAAGTAGTTATACAGTAGTCAATCTCAAATTTGACAAAATAACACTATTCAACTACTGCAATATTGCTAAACCTAGTCAATATACGATGCATAGTAAGTTATATGTAGTAGGGAGAAGGTCAACAGTCAACTTCTTGTTGATAAAATTGGTATTATTCATGAAATGATGCTAATTTTATCATTGCTTTATGAATCTGATATACAATTGACACTTATCCAAATGTCTAAGTCAACAGCGAAAGACAACTATATTGGCTATCATAATTCCTTAGAAAGACGTTCATGATAATTACATCAACGGACATATAGCATTATAGTTGAAAAACTTTAAGCAATTGGTGAAATAATTGTGTCATAACTCATAAGGATAATGGAGAAATGATTTTTTTATTTGGAAGTAGGAAATTTTGTACCTTATCTATTGTTTAGTAGATATTGTTATCTTTCCACCGGCTAATAAGTTGATTTTTTTCTCCTGCATATTAATTTTCAAAGGTTTGATGTTAAAAAATATTCTTATTATGTCTGATTAAAGCCCAACATATAATGGTACAATAATTTCTTCAACTCTGTGTTTGATTGACTTCTAGTGGAACCCAAGCTTACTGCACTTGAGGCCCATAAACACATGCAAAGATTCACTTACTCCCACCACTTCAAAAATATTGTTATTTTCATCATTTGGTACTTGTTGATATAACATGAATACATACAACTTCACAAAAAATGATTATAAAAAAAAAAAAAAACTTCACAAAGATGGCCACTACAACAAATTTAATAATTAGTGACATTATTTTTAGAGACAATCAAATTTGGTCCCCAAATCTAATTTTTAGCCATATAATTTGAAAAAAAAAATGATCTTCAAACACAATCTCATACGAACATACACTACAACATAATGTTTGATTTAGTGAAAGTCAAAAGTTGTAAGGCTGTCACTAATTTAAAAAGTTGTCACAAATTGTCTAAACTATCATAAAACTGTCACAAAAACAGTAGCTAATAAGCTCGTAACAAAAAATACCGTCACTAATCCCGTAGCTATTTGGGTATTTTTTTGCAGTGATAAGGAGAGAATTAAATTTTTTCTCCAAATAATTTTTGAGACGAAATTAAATTGTCTCTTTATGTCCGTATGAGATTGTATTTGGAGACAAATTTTTTTCAAATTATGTGCCTAAAAGTTTAATTTTGACACAAAAATTTTATTTTTGTCTCTAAAAGATTATTTTTATTCCGAAAAATTATTATTTAAATACAAAATTTGATTGTCTCTGAAGAAAGAAAAAAAAAAAAAAAAAAAAAAAAGTGTCCTAGATTTGTAGGTTTGTTGTAGCAGCACCTTTTGATTAGTTGTAAAGTATATCCGATTCAAACAACATCACAAGGATATACAGTAATTTCAATTCATCATAGCACAATGTTTTACAACTCAGCAAATACAGCTTTTAGTCGAATTGTGGTTTGAGTTGTTTACACTTATAGGTAGTTAGCCATAGAGAAAAGATTAGTAGGAGTAATATTTTTTTCTTAATGGTTATTGTATATGTATTAGTGAGTGAGATAACGATTTCCTAGAAAAACAATAAAATGTATATTGTTATAAGTTGTATGTTGCGATTGAGTTTTTTTGTTTGGAAAAATAAGCAATAAACAATCAACAAGTATTCGTATTTTCTTTTTGTTTGAGAAAGACTTGGAAGCATAATACTTCTTTAGCCTTTTGGATAATCACTATCCGTTGTTTAGAGGATCATGACCATACTTGAATCATGTTGGTGAGTTTTATGCACACCGAGATCGATCGGTCCTAACCCATTAAGGAATCCTTTTCTTGTGTGATCTTTTATTTCTTATTAATGTGAAACATTTATGTTTTTTTTAATTGTGTGTTGTAGCTGTTCGTTAATAAAACATCCAAGCGAGCTTAAATTTACAAAATGGATCACATCGCGTGCAAACAAACTCGGTTTACACCAAGCACCATATGGTTAATAAAACATCCAAGCAAACTTAAATTTACAAAATGGACATCGCATGCGAAGAAACTCGGTTTACACCAAGCACCATATGGTTAATAGAGAAAACATGTTGGTGATCATTTCTAAGTCAGGGTCTGGAAATGTGGAGACTCAAGGGATTGTGTGCAGTATTCCCATCTTAATGCGTTTCGACTGCACGGAAATGGCCAAACTGGTAAATCATGGAGCGTTATCAAAAAGTATCTAATTAGAACGTCATGTCGTTCTCCTCTACTCTCTAGTCAATATATTATGTGATTATCTTATATTTAGATTATGAGTAGTGGATATATGTTATAAACACTACGATGACAAGCCTAAGTTTAAGAATTATGGATAATTTTTTTAGAAACAATCAAATTTTTCTCTAAATAGTAACTTTTTGGGCAAAAATAATATTTTAGACAACAAAATAAATTTTGTCCACAAATCTAATTTTTAGGCACATAATTTGAAAAAAAAAAATTGCCTCCAAAGACAATCTCGGACATAAGGAGACAATTTAATTTCGCCTCAAAATTTATTTAGAGACAAATTTTAATTGTTTTCTTATGTTCGTATGAGATTGTCTTTGAAGACAAAAAAAAAATCAAATTATGCGACTAAAAGTTAGATTTAGGGACAAAAAATTTATTTTTTATCTAAAAGATTGTTTTTGTCCCGAAAAGTTACTATTTGGAGACAAAATTTGATTGCCTCTAAAAATATTATCTCTAATTTTTAAGTTTATTATACTGAAAGATGCGAATAGACAAGAATTTATGGGTGAACGCGTGTTAACTTCGGTGGTTTAGATCACTTTTATGATACATGTTTGTTATATTGTTCGAGTACAAGACGTTTCCAATACAGTTTTTTCTTCCTTTTGTGTGTAGGTGTGAAGATATTCGTTTCTCCGGTTATTCTCAGCTTTCTCGGTGTGTAGTGTCCTCGATATAGTACTATTGAATCACCCTCACTCCGCATTTTCCTCTCGTTTCTTTTATCAAAGGCATGAACATGTTAATGAGTGGCAACGCCAGTCATCTGGACCGGTAGACGGGGTTGGATAGGAAATGTACGGCAGATCGTAGCCACATTTATAATAAATGTACTTTTTGATTTGGTTGGTATAGTTATAGTTAGAATTAATCTTTGGATTTGAATGGTCATTCAAATATCCAATAGTAATGGATGGGCCTATTGATGTTGAATCTGGGCAGATCCCATCGGGTTTCGGACTTTTGAGAATACACATAGTTTGGGTAAGTCGGGTTTCAAGAAGTCTCCACCAGGTTCCGCTAGGATATGCAAGTCGGAAAAAAATTAATTCGTACCCCCGCATTAGAATGATGTCAGGTCGGTCCGTAGATTAATGGAGAATTAAATGTAGCATAAAAATTAAAATAATGAGATAGCAAGCTTAATTTCATCAATCCTTTTTTATTTTCTTCTAATGTATAACGGCATAATCACACAAAGTAGATGGACTCACATTGTTTTACCAAGAATTAGGGGGACGTTCACTAAAAGTCATGATCAATTATATTCATTTGCTGATTAAAGGTCTGCAATGCATTTAGGTTCCCAACGGCATATATTACTAGTAATATCTAATGCTAACTTCTATGAGAAGACATTACATTTGGTTTGTTTACGTTTCTTGTACTGGCCTTTGATCACATTCTTATGCATCACTTGTATAGTTTCTCATAGAAATTGCAAACCATGTGACTTAACTTGCCTAAAACTCATCACCTTCACACTTTCAAACATGTCAAGCTACCCTTCACGACTTTCGACACACTCAGATACACTCTACATTACAGCAATACTTGATTATATATACGCACGCTTTATATAACCATAACTCAAACCCCTAACAGTACTATCTCTTATCAACTGCCCAAATGGCTCATGCGCCACTAAAGGACGAGTTGGACATAGTGATCCCAACGATAAGGAACCTAGATTTCCTCGAGAAGTGGAGGCCGTTTTTGCAGCCCTACCACCTTATCATTGTTCAAGATGGGGACCCAAACAAGACTATTGGGGTCCCAGATGGGTTTGATTATGAGCTGTATAATCGTAACGATATAAACAAGATGCTAGGCCCGAAGGCTAGTTGTATATCATTCAAGGACTCTGCTTGTCGCTGTTTCGGGTTCATGGTGTCCAAGAAGAAGTATATTTTTACCATTGATGATGATTGCTTTGTAAGTTGAAAATATTTCTGCACCTGAGACTCTGCTTGATCTTCATTTTTATATGATACACCAACAATTCCTTAATTTTGAACAACGATTCAATCAGACTATTAAATTTATTTTAAATTTTCAAGTAGCTATAATAATATATTGCGTTATAAGCGATTATCCGGAGTCCGGACATAGATCACTGATTTAAGAAAAGTTTAATAAAATAGACTACACGTTCCCGTGATCATAAACATTTATTATTTTTATTTGGAAAAGGTGGCAAAAGACCCGAGTGGGAAGGAGATAAACGCATTGGAGCAACACATTAAAAACCTGCTCACACCATCAACACCATTCTTCTTCAACACCTTATATGACCCTTATAGAGATGGGGCTGATTTTGTGAGGGGATACCCTTTTAGCATGAGGGAAGGAGTCCCCACCGCTATCTCGCACGGGTTGTGGCTCAACATCCCCGATTACGATGCACCAACTCAGCTTGTCAAGCCACTCGAACGCAACACTAGGTAATTAAAGAGTTTAATGTGCCAACAATTGAGATATAGTAGTATGTAGTATCAGTCAACTGAGTGACTTGATCACAAAGTTCATGAAACATGAAGTGTATTTTGTAAATAAACTCCTAAGTACGTTCTCGAGCTTTGTCTGATTGTTTTGAAAAATAATAATTGAATCATGTTCAAAACCAATTACTGATTTTCTTCTAAACCCCTCTTTTTTTGCTTAGCGATCATTGCTATTTTCGTAGTACTACTCAATTTTTGACACGTAATGCTTTCTATAAGACTTATGAGGGAGATATCCGATCCTCCTGATCTGATTTTAGCAATTTGAGCAACCGAGCACTATATTGCTACATTCATGAAATGTTTTTAGAATGTACAAACGCAAATGATGTCTGACTATTTGAAAAATATAAAAGCAAATACTCCTAGAAAATTCCCAAAGTTTTTGGTTGAGATTTTTATGTCAATACTTTTAGTTCAAACAGGTATGTGGATGCTGTGATGACAATCCCAAAAGGGACATTATTCCCAATGTGTGGGATGAATTTAGCATTTAATAGGGAGCTAATTGGTCCAGCATTATACTTTGGGCTGATGGGTGATGGGCAGCCTGTTGGCAGATATGATGATATGTGGGCTGGTTGGTGTGCCAAGGTAATGCATACCTATCTATCTGACAGTAAAAATCACCTAATCTAAAGGATCGTTTGCTTGCAGTTTTTTAGTACAAGTCATCTTTTTTGAATTATAAGTTGCAGTCCAGTTGGTTGTTAAGTTTAAAAGCTATGATTTTAATTTTCTGATCTCAAAAGGCTAAAATTCGATGCTGGAAACCAAGTTTGGTTTTTACTCTGAAAAGGCTAGATTATTTGCTTATAAACTACAGAGAAACAAGCACTAACTATAATTTGGTTTTACGACTAATAAGTAAAAGTTGCAGGTAGGAACAATCCAAAGTATTCTTGAAATAAGCAAAACTTATTTTCTAGAAAACGGCAGCCAAACAAGCCCTCAGTGCTACTATTTCTTTTGCAGTTTTAATCCTAGATCAATAGGATTATTTAGCTAAATCACCTCTTAACCCTGTGTTGGTTACACTTTCAGATCGGTATTGGTATACGTCCTTTTCTTGTCGAATGTATAAGTTTCTGTATTCAACTTTTATAGTTATCCTTGATTACATTTTATATTCTGAATATGTCAGAAAAACACTCTTATTCCTACAGCCAAGCAATAGAATCCCTCAATCCAACATTAGTTTCACTTAACATTTTAATGCTGTTTTTTTTCCTCCTTGTTTTTGTTAAGGTTGTGTGTGACCATTTGGGTTATGGGGTAAAAACTGGCTTGCCATACATATGGCATAGCAAAGCAAGCAATCCATTTGTGAATCTGAAAAAAGAGTACAAAGGGATATATTGGCAAGAGGATATTATTCCATTCTTCCAGTCTCTCACTCTCCCGAAAGCGTGCACTTCCGTCTTGAAATGCTATCATCACCTCTCTATACACGTTAAGGACAAACTTGGCCAAATCGACCCTTACTTTCAAAAGCTCGGGGACGAAATGGTCACTTGGATCGAGGCCTGGGAACAGCTCAACCCACCAACATTGTCAGAGCTATCTCTCGAATGAGCATTCCTTTTTCAAAAAAAAATCAAGTTTTTTACCAACATGAATAAGTACAAGTGACTTTCACTTCTATGTTCAATTATGTGCATGAGACAGTTTCTGTTTGTTTCACTTAGTTCTATATTCACATGTATGTTTCCATTTATTTTATATGAAATCTGAAGATTATAAGTAACTTAACTAATCTGAGTAGGCTCATAGAACTGAAAGAAAAGATTGACGAAGTTAGGGCTGCAGTAAGAAAGTGAGTTCCCTGCAATTACACGAGTTACCTGTGAACTTTATTTTAATTTTGCGAATATGAAGACACATGAAACACAATGAAGAAAAAACATGCAGAAATTCACTTCTTGTCCCAAACAAATCATGACCAAATGACTAATGCTTGATTGCTATTTTATCATAACTTCTGCTGATTTTCTTCAAAATACTCGAAACTTTGTTTGGGTCTAGCTTCCAAATCAGAAACCAAAACACAAATTTGGATTTTAACTTTTAAGGTGATCATTCAAAACACTGCAACTTATAAACATAAATAACGAATTCACAAGTAGCAAAAACAAGAACCCGTTATTCTTCCATAAGCAACAAAATCAACAATCTAAGCCCAATTCCCAAAGATAATGACGAATAGTGAACACAATAGCTTTTGATAGTAATGGATACTATAGTCGAAGAAATTGAATTTACTAACAACCAAATCGATACTGATCATTTATTTTCAAAAATTGAAGGCGAAAAAAAGATCGGAAAACAGAAACTTGTATGCTCAAGTAGGGAGTAGAGTCACTACTTCATCTCCAAATACTCCAACACCCATCATGTAAATAATTCCCAATATAACACCAATCAAAACCATAACAACAACTAATTTACTAAAATAAAACCCTCTTCTACATTCATCTTTCACCACTTTCTCACTTGCCCAACCCTCGAATTTCTCTTCAGACAAACAAGAACCCGAACAAGACCCATCGCTAATCCCATCTTTCCCACTCCCAAGATCTTCTATCTCATCCAACGGTTCATAATCATCGACAGCATCTTCAAAGTCCTTGAAAAGACTCCTGCCTTCAAAACGAGTTTTCGATTTGTCTTGGAGAGAAGACATTAGAGTCCTTGGCGAGGTTTGGAAAAGTTGAGCTATTGTGTTTGGACACGAAATAGAATTTCGACGTGAGCGAAGAAGACCTGTTCTTGAATCTTGGAAAATCTTGTAGTCGGTTTCTAGAGCTTTGAGCTTTCGTTCAAGTTTCTTGTTTTCTTCAAGTTTTGTTTCCATGATTTGGTTTTCTTGATTCTTATTTAGCAAATTTTTTTAGCCCTGAGTATATATGCATGCATGTAAGTATAGCTGTTGATTATTTAAATTTGTAGTGTTGGTGGATTAAATGGGGAAGAGATTTTAGCGGGATTTTAAACTAACCTCACGTTATGCTGATCTTGTTTTGTTTTTCGAATTTGATTTTTTAGGGTTAATATCATATTATTCATAACCGTTTCTCTCAAGGAAACAATTTAAATTAGTGTTTTATATTCGACTAATTTTACAATTGGTCCTTCAATTTCGGACTGCATTATATTTGTAGTTAATTTCAGTCAACTATTTTTTCTTTCCATCAATTATTTTTGTACTACTACTATTCTCGAAAGTAGTTTTTTGAGGTGGCAATTGGGATAAAGTTTTTTTTTTTTTTTTGAAAGAAATTGGGATAAAGTTTGTTTGGTAGCTTTTTGGTATCAAAGCAAGTATATACTAGCTTTTTATAAAGCATCGTTTAAGATATAAACATATTTGTGGAAAAACTTTAATTTACTTCTGTTTTGACTTTTGAGTAATGCAAAATAGAGTAATTGATACAACGTTATTAATGAAAAACTACCTATATGTTCACATAAACTACCTTATTAGCATATTTAAACAAATCTTTTTCATTATGTATTTGTTCACATAAACTTTCAAAAAATTTACCTTATTAGCATATTTTAAGTATAAATCATCAAACATAGTACACTTTGCCTCCTACAAATTATACTCCGTAATAAACTCAAACGAAGACAATCTTCAGATTTCGAATTTGGTGCAGTGGGCGGCAAAGTCGCTTTGTTACCTACTCCATTACGAACTACGGATTTTTTGGTCATCACATTCATGCATTTACGATTCATGTGACGGTATTAATACTCCTGAAAGGCGTTCTATTTGCTCGTAGATTCCGATTGATACCAAATAAAGCAAATCTTGCTTCTCATTTTCCTAAAGTTGATTTTTAGCTTACCATTTAGCTTAGTTCACACTTCACAGTACACAAATTGCCCAGCTATGAACTAAAAATTGAAAGAGGAAATTCACAAGTTCAACAATAATTGGATATGGCGATCAGATCACATAACTATGGCAGTCGATCAGATGATCACATAACTATGGCAGTCTAACAGAAAAATACATTTTGCACGTCAATCAAAACCAATTGCCCTCGGTCTTGAAGGAAGCTGATTTGCTAGATGAAATCACACGCCGTCTAGTTTATTCTTCTTTCTTTTAAAGCACATATCAACGAAAACAAAACGTGACTCAAAAAATAAAACAAAATTAATATAAGGAGCAGCGAGAACAACCGAAGAGAGAAAAAGGAATTACTTATACAACACAATTAGTTACTTGTTCACTTCTAGAACAAATGTTCAGATTTTCCAAAATGAGGGTGAAAGGCAGGTACGGTGGCACCTATATATATCAGCTGCCAATAAAGTTGTCGAATGTTTTGCTTAGCACCCAACAATATCAAAAATTAAATCATATGATAATTCACTACTTCAGTCCATTGAATTAGTAAAGCAGAAATCATAATCCAGTGGTGGGGTTCGAGATGTCCTCTATCAGGCCTTTACCATCCATGGCATCGAAAAAGAAGAAGTTTTTCAAAGGGTCACCCTTCCCAGATATTGCTTTGATAACTTCCTACAAGCGAGCACACAAATATGTTAGTAACGATAACAAAAGTTCAACAAGAGAAGAAAAAATACCATTGTTTGTAATTTGTAACCAACCTATTAGTTTTACAGTCGGTACCCCTATTATTAAATTTATTGTTTAGACAACAATCTACCCAAAACTGAATTGTTAGTATCCAGGCATTCAAGTTTCGATCAAAGCCACTAATAATATACATGATGTTCAAAAGAAGCTATTTACAACAAAAACCTCATCTTCATAAACGGAAGTGCTATGCGCACATGTGTAGACATGCCGCTGCACAACCACGTATAGATAGAGGTGGGCAAATCGCGTATTCTTCATTATCTATTGGTCCATGTTTAAGAGAAATAAGGAAATTTATAAATTAATTAATTTCAACTGCCGTATATGTGTACAACTCTGTAAGCTTCTGTGTGCTTAGAATTACTGTTCAAAAATGAACTACTAACAAAGGTATCCTATAAAGTGCAAACTCAATCGAAATCAAAAAGGAAATCACTCGTGTCGTTTCACCTGTCCCAAGATTCCACCAACAATAGCACAAACTGGGGGAAATTCTGTGGTCCCTGACACTAAACGTTCAAGCAGAGAATCGGGAATAAGAGTAATTGCCTGTCAGAACAAAGTTTAACTGTAAATAACAATGTTCAAAATTCAAATGATCTTCTATATAAAGAATAAATTGCAAGTAAAGAATGATAGATTACTTGTGCCTCGCAAAGTTCCTTCCTCAACTTCAAAACATCAGGTAAGTCTTCCCTAAAAGTCTCACCTGGCTTCCGACCCTCTAACTCTTCAAACTTTTCTATCACTGAAACATGTTCAGCAAATTTTCAGTTCTATATATGATCAAATAAGACAGGTGAAACATCAAATTGAATTTTGAACAATGATGATTCGATAATCAACTTTTTCCATCCACACATTTGAATGAAACATTACTTAGGAGGAGAACTTAACGTAAATTATCAGTTCAAAGCAAGACCAGAATAGGCGAGTCAGAATTGCTAAAAAATTCATACTTTAAACGAACTCAAGTTGCATAATACTGCCATATGAATACATTATTATGATGTATAGAAACACAACTTCATATGTAGCAGTAGCTGCAGTACCTACTCCAAAATGCCATTTTTGTCTAGATACTTCTTTCTCATCAAGATAGGCTACCCTAGTCCAGGACTACTTTTCACATAATTCTAAAAACAAGGATAAAAGAATTATAGAAAATATGTTCAGACCTCTCATAGCGAAGTAAAGCTTTGACATTCTCTTAGGAAGAGATTTCCAAGGAACCGAAACTGCTTCCTGTCGTTCAGCAATTTCATGGAAAAAGTTAGGAACTAATCCTACTAAATTTCCAAAGTAAACAAAGAACAAGAAAATGAATAAACACTGTGTTTTAATTCTAGGATGCTTGGTATTTTGGAGGTTTGCTTTGTACTCCACAAGAATGATGAGAATAGCAGCAGAGACCCATCATCAAGTCAATTACAACAAGCAATTAAAAAGTGTAACGAACTCAATCACTATCTCAGCTAATTCAAGTCAAATATGAGCTTTTAGTGTAAAAACGCAGAGAAACAGTAGCTTGCTTGATAGGATTTTTCTGGGTTTATGATTGATCTAAAAGATTTTCAAAAAAAAAGAGAAAATATAAGATAAAAGTGCAGGAATTTAAAACTCTAATAAGAACACCACGTAAATTAACATAATAAAAATTCATTATCTTTTTTACTCCACCATGTCTCTGATAAGAAGACTACTTATAGTGCTGATGCATTTTTATTAATTACAAAAGAGCCCCCTTCCTAACATTCCATAATTTGCACTAACGCTCGTATAGTTCTCAATTACTCTATAGTCAACCCTCAACCTTCTCCGTATATCTTTTTCTCCCTCAAACTACGTTCATTGCAAAAAGCAACTACATTCCAGTTTCAATTGCATAAGACCTTTAAGAAATCTGAACTAAAATCGTTACTACACAAAAAGCACTTTCAAGAAGCATCGATTTTCATAGTTTTGTATGAATTCTTCTTCAGTAGTTGAGATTGCATTCACAAATAGCCATGACTACCACACAAGAATGATGAGAATAGCAGCAGAGAGCCATCATCAAGTCAATTACAACGAGCGATTAAAAAGCAACTACATTCCAGTTTCAATTGCATAAGACCTTTAAGAAATCTGAACTAAAATCGTTACTACACAAAAAGCACTTTCAAGAAGCATCGATTTTCATAGTTTTGTATAAATTCTTCTTCGGTAGTTGACATCGCATTCACAAATAGCCATGACTACCACACAAAGTTACTTATGGTTAATAATGCAACAGATAAGGTACATTATGCAGCAAAGAAGTACAAATTCTTATTTTGGGGAAGTGAGACAGGATAGGTTATTATACTCAAAATTGTGCATACTACGAATTGTGAAATTTTAGATTCATACCTCAAAACTGGGATACTGAAGTTGACATTCAACAGTTTCATCAAGGATTTTCTGGGAGACAATAAAAGACCAAAGTAAGTTGTTAACCAAATTTAAAGTTAAGCCTCAAGTTTTCAAAATAATATGCATTTTTTGCCCCCACTGACACGATTTGAAATTCCTCACCTTTGAATAGGAATAGTTCTGCAAATCAACAAAGATTTCCCCGCAAGAATCTCTACAATCCACCGTGTAGAATGCCACACGCTTCGACAACTTTCGGCACTTTTCATTGATCAATTTCTGATTTAGACAACAGACAAAAATAGAGGTGGCGGAATGGGATAAGAGTTCTATATAATATACAAATGTACAGACTACAGAGTATAAGAAGATCAAAGGGCAAGTACTTTACTTTTGCAGCAAGGGAGCAACAACTGACTACTATAATATCAAACTTGTTATAGAACTCAACACCAAAGCTAGAAAGATCTCCTGTAAAAGGAAGACAAAGACCTCATCACGGTTATACTTATACTCAACCACCCAAAACATAGCATTGAAAGTTCAAAATCAAATAACAAAAAGAGAAAATGAGTCGGAACATGTTTATCATCACAAACCTTTTTCAACTGAAACACGAACCATGGGATTAAAATCTTTCAAAGAATCACAACAAAGATCAGCAAGAGATCTCCCTGAAATCTCACTATTATCCGGAGCGATTAAAAAGTTTGCGGATGATGATTCTTCGGTTACGGGTCGGTCATCAATTAATGTCAAACTACCTACTCCTGCTAGAACGATATTTTTGCAGAACTGGTTCCAACAAATAACAGATGAATATTACGAAGAATAAAACTGTTGATTTATCTTTTAATAAACTAAACCTAAGCGGTGACAACAAAATTTTAAGATATAGGTTTGTAGCTAACCTCTGCAACGGTTCCTTTAAGGCCACTAACTAATACATGAGCCTTACTTAACCTGAAATAAGCAATCAAAACTCAGGAGTTAGATATGGCATGGGAAATCTAAACGCATTGAAGTCGAATATACAGATAATAAACAGTAAGCACACAAGAAAATCTACCTTCGCTGAGCATCAGCTCCCCAAACTCTGATCTGACGATCATACAAGGCAGTTTCCTGCTCAGTCAACTCCTCGCCGTCCATTCTTTTATGTTAACCTGATAAAAACAAAACCACTGGTATAATCTTGTGAGAATTACATATTAGTCTACCAGACTACTGCAGATCAGAATAATATGTACGAAAATACAAAATAGAAGACTAAATCCTTAGGAGCAAAAGATGTCCATCAAAACATTTGTAGTGTTTTCAATTAAAGTAAAAAAATTTAAGCAACCCGGACACTGTATCTAGCAAGTCTAACACTGCGCAATACATTAAACTACAAAGGAGCTAGGAATAAATAACAAATGATAAAAAAAAAAATATAACAAATATCAGAAACTAGGTCGAAGATTTTAAATTTAGATACTAATTTCATTAAAAAAATATTACAATAATATCTGGCAGCTATTGACACATTAAATTTCATATCTGTAAATTACAAATATTACCTAAGGGAAAATGTCCAAGCAGCTTAGAAGCAAATAAGTGATAACTACTCGAGTTTGATGTTCTCTCACAATGGAAAGGCTTACGTCGAGGTTCACTAGTCTCTAAATATCCGACTAATGTAGCATAAATATTTAGAAACTTTCCTATAATGGTTGAATAAATAAAATCACAATTGCATAGATACAACATTCGACATTAATGCAAAGATAATACTTCATGTGCTATTATATTTCTGTAATTAATTACCAGAAACCCAATAACGAGACAAACAAGCAAGTTGATTTTAAAACCGTAACATTTGTCAACTAAATTTAAGGATGAGTTTTCCTCAAAGATAGGTGATTGAATATGGTTTGGATTTACATACTCCAAATATCAAACTACAAGGAAACTCGTAATATATATCAAAGGATGAGAAAGAGATAACAAAATATCAAAATACAGTTAACAATTTTCAAATTTAGATACTAGTTTCAGTAAATTTGACATAAAAGACAAAACGATAATAAACTAACCTAGACCGGGCAGCTAGTGGCACACTAGATTTAGGACCTCTACGTTACAAATATTTCCAAAGAGTTGCCCACGTTACTTATAAGAAAATAAGCAAACAACACTCAAGTTTAACGTTGTTTAACAATCAATAGGGCTTACGCTCAAGGGAGGAACTGGTAGTAGGTTAAAAGGGACTAAAACACCCCAATAGTGGGGAAAACGATCTTTAATCATGCATTTTGGAAAAATTTACCAACTTTAGTACCCAAAAAAATAGCTCTAGTTCCACCACTGCCTACGCAAGGTTTACTGTTGTAGTGGACTAAAAGGGACTAAAACACCCCACAAGGGAGGAAAAGAACAATCTTTTACCATGCAGTTTGGAAAGAATTACCAACTTTAGTACCTAAAAAAATTAGCTCGAGTTCCGCCACTGCCTACGTCAAGGTTCCCTACTGTATAAAAATCGCTTCTTTTGAATTCGTAGCAACTCCATACCATTCCAAACTAATATAGTATAATAGTATAATAGTATAAACTTAACAGTAATGGATAAAGCAAACAAAATCAAAATTATCGAGAAACAACATTTGACATCAATAGAAATATTATACACTTCTTTAATTACCTAAAAGGGAAGCAACTAATAGTACGCTAAAAGGGACTAAAAATCTAAAACACACCGATAGTGAGGGGAAAAAACGATCTTTTATCATGCATTTCGGAAAAAATTACCAAATTTAGTATCCGAAAGAAAAAAAATTAGCTCAAGTTCCGCCACTGGTTCCCTACTGTATAAAAATCGCTTCTTATGAATTCGTAGCAACTCCGTGCCATCCAAACTGATATAGCATAATTTTTTTTATAAACTTAACCGAGATGGCTGAAGCCAAAAATTCCACATTATCGAGAAAAACCATTCGACATCAACAGAAATATTATACACTTCTTTGAGCCTAAAAGGGAAGCAGCTAGTAGTAGGTTAAAAGGGACTAAAAGTCTAAAACACAACGATAGTGATAAAAAACGATCTTTTATCATGCATTTCGGAAAAAATTACTAAATTTAGTATTCGAAAGAAAAAAATTAGCTTGAGTTCCGCCACTGGTTCCCTACTGTATAAAAATCGCCTCTTATGAATTCGTAGTAACTCCGTGCCA
Source organism: Primula vulgaris (assembly GCA_963920805.1). Lineage (NCBI taxonomy): Eukaryota > Viridiplantae > Streptophyta > Magnoliopsida > Ericales > Primulaceae > Primula > Primula vulgaris. The sequence continues at coordinate 34,909,953 of OY987214.1, read as the reverse complement.
TCCAAACTGATATAGCATTTTTTTTTTTACAAACTTAACCGCGATGGCTGAAGCCAAAAGATTCAACATTATCGGGAAGCAACATTCGACATCAATAGAAATAGTATACACTTCTTTAATCAGCTAAAAGGGAAGCAACTAGTAGTAGGCTAAAAAGGGCTAAAAGTCTAAAACACACCGATAGTGAGGGGAAAAAAACGATTTTTTATCATGCATTTCGGAAAAATTGCCAAATTTAGTATCCGAAAGAAGAAAAAAAATTAGCTCAAGTTCCGCCACTGGTTCCCTACTGTATAAAAATCGCTTCTTATGAATTCGTAGCAACTCCGTGCCATCCAAACTGATATAGCATAATTTTTTTTATAAACTTAACCGAGATGGCTGAAGCCAAAAAATTCCACATTATCGAGAAAAACCATTCGACATCAACAGAAATATTATACACTTCTTTGAGCCTAAAAGGGAAGCAGCTAGTAGTAGGTTAAAGGGGACTAAAAGTCTAAAACACAACGATAGTGATAAAAAACGATCTTTTATCATGCATTTCGGAAAAAAATACTAAATTTAGTATCCGAAAGAAAAAAATTAGCTTGAGTTCCGCCACTGGTTCCCTACTGTATAAAAATCGCCTCTTATGAATTCGTAGTAACTCCGTGCCATCCAAACTGATATAGCATTTTTTTTTTTACAAACTTAACCGCGATGGCTGAAGCCAAAAGATTCAACATTATCGGGAAGCAACATTCGACATCAATAGAAATAGTATACACTTCTTTAATCAGCTAAAAGGGAAGCAACTAGTAGTAGGCTAAAAAGGGCTAAAAGTCTAAAACACACCGATAGTGAGGGGAAAAAAACGATTTTTTATCATGCATTTCGGAAAAATTGCCAAATTTAGTATCCGAAAGAAGAAAAAAAATTAGCTCAAGTTCCACCACTGGTTCCCTACTGTATAAAAATCGCTTCTTATGAATTCGTAGCAACTCCGTGCCATCCAAACTGATATAGCATAATTTTTTTTATAAACTTAACCGAGATGGCTGAAGCCAAAAAATTCCACATTATCGAGAAAAACCATTCGACATCAACAGAAATATTATACACTTCTTTAAGCCTAAAAGGGAAGCAACTAGTAGTAGGTTAAAGGGGACTAAAAGTCTAAAACACAACGATAGTGATAAAAAACGATCTTTTATCATGCATTTCGGAAAAAAATACTAAATTTAGTATCCGAAAGAAAAAAATTAGCTTGAGTTCCGCCACTGGTTCCCTACTGTATAAAAATCGCCTCTTATGAATTCGTAGTAACTCCGTGCCATCCAAACTGATATAGCATTTTTTTTTTTACAAACTTAACCGCGATGGCTGAAGCCAAAAGATTCAACATTATCGGGAAGCAACATTCGACATCAATAGAAATAGTATACACTTCTTTAATCAGCTAAAAGGGAAGCAACTAGTAGTAGGCTAAAAAGGGCTAAAAGTCTAAAACACACCGATAGTGAGGGGAAAAAAACGATTTTTTATCATGCATTTCGGAAAAATTGCCAAATTTAGTATCCGAAAGAAGAAAAAAAATTAGCTCAAGTTCCACCACTGGTTCCCTACTGTATAAAAATCGCTTCTTATGAATTCGTAGCAACTCCGTGCCATCCAAACTGATATAGCATAATTTTTTTTATAAACTTAACCGAGATGGCTGAAGCCAAAAAATTCCACATTATCGAGAAAAACCATTCGACATCAACAGAAATATTATACACTTCTTTAAGCCTAAAAGGGAAGCAACTAGTAGTAGGTTAAAGGGGACTAAAAGTCTAAAACACAACGATAGTGATAAAAAACGATCTTTTATCATGCATTTCGGAAAAAAATACTAAATTTAGTATCCGAAAGAAAAAAATTAGCTTGAGTTCCGTCACTGGTTCCCTACTGTATAAAAATTGCTTCTTTAGAATTCATAGTAACTCCGTGCTATCCAAACTGATATAGCATAAAAAATAATTATAAACTTAACCGAGATGGCTGAAGCCAAAAAATTCAACATTATCGAGAAACAACATTCGACATCAACAGAAATATTATACACTTCTTTAAGCTTAAAAGGGAAGCAGTTAGTAGTAGGCTAAAAGGGACTAAAAGTCTAAAACACAACGATAGTGAGAAAAAAACGACATTTTATCATGCATTTCTGAAAAAAATCCTAAATTTAGTATCCGAAAGCGGAAAAAAAAATAGCTCGAGTTCCACCACTGCCTACGCCGAGGTTCCCTACTGTATAAAAATTGGTTCTTTTGAATTCGTAGTAACTCCATACCATTCCAAAGTAATATAGTATATTAGTATACTATATTAGTATATTAGATAAATCAAACAAAATCAAAATTATCAAGAAACAGTATTAGACTTTAATAGAAATAATATACACCTCTTTAATTAGCTACTAGAAAACATAGCGACAGTAATAAAACTCCCTAATTTGTCAAATAATTTTTTTTTTTAAAAAGTTAATTCTAAAACAAAGGTGAACGATTATACAAACATGGTTTAGAACTTTGGATTCATATATTGAGAAAATTAAATTTTCAAAGAAGACTGGTCAAATACACTAACAAAAGCAACATTTATAATAAAAACTGACTTGATTATACTAAAAGGAAATAATAAAAATCAAACCAAGAAAAGGGATTAAGAGAGAGAGAGAGAGAGATTGGTACCTAAATCACAATCGTTACACTAACCAAAAGCTTCTCAACGAATAAATAAAAAGGGATTTTACAAAATTAGGGTTTTTAAATAATACTTAGATTTTACCCTGTTTATTATCTGAAAAACAATAAGCTGTTTATTATCTTTTGCTACTTCGTTTATTCAAAAAAAAATTCTCATTTCTTAATTTTTCCTTTTTATACTTTAATTTGTTCTTTTTTTTTCTTTTTGTAACTTAGATTTCTTAATTTTTATTTTTTATACCTTGCTTCCTTAACTTTTAATTTTTTTGGGTACACGTGGCTTAATGCTAGGATATTTTGAGAGTTTGAAAAAAAAAAAAATTGGTCAAATTAGTAAAAAAAAATTAAGAAACAAGGTAAAAATAAAAAGAAAAAAGTGAATAGATAAAGGTACGTAAAGGTATAAAACCCCGTTTTTTTTCTTATTCATGAACTATTGCATGGTGGACAAAAAATACGTAAAATCAACATTTAACCCAATCTGTACGTATTAGGACGGGTTGAGTGTCTAAAAAAATCAATTCGTCCCGTCTCAATCTACTATATATTTTACGGGTTGGGTTAATGTTGAGTTTTCTAAACCGCGGGTTTAATCCGCCTCAACCCATTTTAACCCGTAATATATATATAATTATAAATATGTATATTAATATATACATTGTGTGTATTTTAAGATACAAATATTCCATTCTTGTTATATTTTACTTTTGTTATTTGTTCGCGAATGTTCTAAAACATATTTTGATTGGTTTTAATTTATATTTATCTTTGAAAATTTCAATTTATTTTAAAATTTAAGTTAATTATGCAAACTATGAAAAATAAATGACCAATATGGAAATTTAAGAATCAATCTCAACCCGCAATTTATTTTGCGGGTTGAGTTGCATTGGGTTGGGTTTTTAATTGTAACGGATTGGGTTGTATTGAGTTGACATTTAAATTTTATCAACATGTCTCAATCCGTTCCGCCATTTATTCTACAGGTTGAGTTATAATTGAGTTCAATCCGTGTACATCTCTCTCATAATTTAGAATTATAGTATTCATCGATCGTTTGGGTGTTTGTACGATTTAATACACCTACCTTGTTTTAAATACGCATTCAAGGTGGGTAGTAGGGATGGCAATTTTGACAACCCATCCATCCATCCAAAACCAAAATTTTCTTTCTGATTGGTTTCGGTTATCTCCGAGTATTAGAAAATCTTCGATCGGGTTGGGTTTTTTTAGAAAAAACTAGGTAAAATAACTGCCTGGTACCCAGATATGCGATCGGTCAAGCGGTTTTCGGTGTTCGGATATTTCGGTTTTAACCAACTTTTAGATTCTTTTTATGTTAGTAAATTTTTTTACTTCAAAATTATAATTGTTGTTTATTTGTTTTGTTTTTATACTAATTTCCTTTTGTTGTAAATTTTTGTTAATAATTTATTATATAAGAAAATATATAAAATAAAATTACTAAATTAAAAGAAATTTGGAATGTATTATCAATGTTAAACCAATTTTAGAACAATCTAACTTATAAAATTCATTTAAAACTTACACATTATACATTATATATATATTTCTCTATGTGTATGTATTTTATAGCTAATATAAACATATAAATATTATATACATATATCTATATATGAATATATCTATATCTATATATATATATATATAGATATATTGGTTACTTTTCGAACATTATTCGGGTTTAACGATTCGGTTTTCGGTCACAGTTTTTCTGTCTGTTTGACGGTTATAGTTTCAAAACCCAAATTCAAACCGCAACCATTGGTCTCGGTTCGGCCAAAACTTCATTCGGGTTTATAGCGGTTATCGGTTTTTCGATTTCGGACGGATTTATGGTCGGGTTTCGGATCTCGGTCTATTTCGCCACCCTAGTGTATAGATATTAAAAGGTAAAAACTATGTCGGCATAAATACTAAAATACTACAAAATAATGTTGATTTAATGAGAGTGAAAGTTTGTCACAAAACTGTCACTAATTAGAAAAGTTGTCATAAACGTTTTATAAATTGATTAAACTATCACAAACCCGTCATAAAAACGGTCGCTAGTATGCTCGTCATAAAAAATATCAAATATCGTCAATATGTGGATATTTTTTTTGTAGTGCAATATGATCTATATATTTTCAACTATACACAAATAATTAAAAGCAATGATATTTTAAACTATACAAAAATAATTAAAAGCAATTGATGAATAAATATATAGCTTATGTCTTTAATGGCATACTTATAAATTCATTTGAATAAATATATACCGGTACATACGTAAACACATACTCCGTATAAGAATATATAGACTTTATATAATCTACAAAAATAAATAGAAATCTTTGGAATTATAATGTAAAGTTATAAAAATGTGAATCTAATGTAAACCTTTAATCTGGAAGAATTCACTTTCACTTGCTCGAGAAACTGTTGGACTGAATTGTAAGATTTAAGAATTTGAAATTTGGTTCCTCAGCCATTTTGAATATTTTTTTTAAAAAAAAATACGTCCCTTATTTAACGATACTAGAATATATGTTTTCATATGTTATATACTAAAAATAAATTGTTAAATGTCGGAAATGAAATTTTGAAACGTTTGTGCATAAAAAAATTGCAAAAATTGGTGTACCACACTCTAATTTGCCAATTGAAAGAAGTGTCATTTGAAGTTAAAATGCTGATTATTAAAAAAAATGTGATATTGATTCATTCTATATAGTGCGTAGTATTGGTACGAATATCGTATACCATGTAAAATATGCACTGTGTCAGAGTCGGAAGTACGATACAACAAATGTTATGATTTACGGCATTGCTCCAAACAATGTCAAAATTAACCATGGCCCTTAATCTCACCAATATGAACCAGTGATAAGAAATGGGATCTTCATCGACTTTTGAATTGATTTTCTTATAATTCGATAATGAACTTTTCATTATATTTCTATGTAAATCAAATAAAATTAAACTCATTATAATTAATTGTAGTTATAAAACAGTGGCATTCTAATATTCATAAACTTAAATATTTTTTATTTATTTTGAAGAAACAAAATAATAATTTCCATCTCGACTAGGTTGTCGGGCCACTTGAGCGTTGCCCAACTCCAACACAAAATAGACTCAACTGTTTAAATGTAAAAACAGATTATTTGGAGGTTGTTTTTGCGTTTTTTTCAAGTCTACACACGTATCGATCTGACTATATATCAACAGTTTTGATATTTTTACTATTTGGTTGAATTATGAAGTTCTAGAAAAAATATATAAAAAAATTCGAAAATAATCTCTTTTCTTTCACTTGAATTAATTAATTTTAAGAGTGTCTACGCAACATTTCATAAAATCTGAAAAAAAATGACATGTGACCAACTACCCGGACATGCCACAAATACTTACTAGTTTGTAATTAGATGCAACTTACATACGGTTTGCTCTTTGATAAATCATAAATGTAAAGTTTAACAACAACAAAAAACTAGAGTAAATTTGCACTACAAAAAAAGGTTCCAATCAGGGACGGACAAATATATTAGAAATCTGTCGCTAAATTACAATATATGCCAATAAAATTGAAATTCATCGTCATGCCGTCCCCGATTAGTGCATTGGGAAGCAAAATCTGTCACTAATTCCGTTTACGATCTAAATTATTATTATTTTTTTTTGGTAGTGGTGAAGCAAAAATTGGAGTATCATTTTGAAGCTATGTCAATGTTATATTTAGCCAAAAACTGAAAATAGTTTTGAAAATAAAGGTCCATCTTCAAGGATTGCTATTTGGAGGACACCTCGACGCCGCTCCTAGTTATTCGATTCACGATTGGGAGAGACGAACCATTCATGCAAGACCCAGTGGACTTAATAAAAGAAGAAACATAAAGCTAGTTAGTCGTTACCTTACGAGATCATCTTGGTATATTTTGTAGTTCGTCGTAGATGTACATAAATAAAGATGTAAAAGGCAAGTAGCAACAAGTTCAAGGGCGAACCGGCACTGCTCTAGATCACATTAATTCCAACATCATGCACTGGTGTTTTTGTTCCACATTTTAGTTGTATTAGTAACAAAAACTGCATCAGTGGATCTCGTTTAAATACCAGGCAATTATCAATTAATCAATTCTAATTTCGTAGCTGTAACATGCATGTACGTTTACCACAAAGATTTTGCATGAAGATTGAAGCACACATTAATTGACATGTAAACTTTACTTTTTGATACGCACACATTTCTACATTAACAATGAAATTTACAGTATTCATGAACTATGAAGTTATTTGATGGGAAAGAAATCCTTAAGATCATTTTTGAAAGAAAAAAAATATATATATGAAGCTATTGTATTAACTCTTTAGAGAGTATTAGCATAAATGACTTCCGGTATTTGAAAACTCATGATGAATTTGATAATCTCATGCATGCAGAAACAAGCCTATACAGAATGAATTGACATATTATTTAAGCTGACACAGATCGAAGATGGTCTCTTTTGGTTCACTGACAATTAAATAAGCGACTTGTGTACACGTTCACAAGTCAAAAGAAGCGAGATATTGGCACGGCTCAATCAAACCAAAAGACCCAAAAAACCCTTGAAGGAAAATTGATTTGATTGAGCCGTTCCAACATCGATCATCATTCGAAAAAATTAAAAACTTTTACCTTATCTGCATGATCAATCTTTGAGAATCTTTCATATCGACAATATCATGGGATGAAGAAATATTTCTTAAACGACCTCCTTGGCAAAAAGTGAGGATACAACATACAAGAAAAGAAGATGAGAGAGGAAAAGAGATTATATAGAAGAAGGCTTATAATAATATTAGAAATGGATGAGATGTCATAGTCTTGATTTTCGTGACTTGTTTATGGCAAAAGATTGGGTAAAACATTAATCATTTCAAATACCTATTGTCGACACTATATATATATATATATATATATATATATATATATATATCATTCTATTATAATAAGTCAAACCCAAGAAAAATTGGACTGTCCAATTTTACCCATTTTTTTCAAAAATACTCTAACTCTATTTTAATAATTACCAATATGCATAATCTAATTAATTAACTATTTGTCCCTACTATATTTTCCTACTTATGGATGTATCATAAATTAATTAACAATTCGTTTTAACCTCCATAATTATAATAAATGATACCAAATCTGAATATTATGTTAAAAATAAAATATATTACGAGATTTATGTGATTACGCGTCTCACACGCAACGCGTGGGGCACGATTACTAGTATATATATATATATATATATATAGGAGGGATCCATACACACATAAAAATGCACACTATATTTACACATCAATCACAACCCTCCATTTCAATCACAACCCTCCATTTACTTACTTTTAATGGTCAAGATTAATTCATCTAATAACAAGAATAAACACATAATTTTGACCATTAAAAGTAAGTAAAATGGAGGGTTGTGATTGATGTGTAAATATAGTGTGTATTTTTATGTGTGTATGATCCCTCCCCATATATATATATATATATAGCCATTTTTTTCTAAAAATACTCATATAATTTTTTATTAATTACAATAATATCATGCTCACATAAAAAAATATAAAAATAAAATAAAAAATAACAACTAATAACAGTATATATGTGTCACTCTTTAACAACCAAACATTCTTTTAAGTCTTATACTTTTTTTTATTCACGTATTTGTATCATAACTACACTTATTTTTTATATTTTAATTGTATTGCGCGTCACACACGCAATGCGTGGGGCACGATTACTAGTATATATATATATTGGGTATGTGCCAAGTAAATTTTGTCGTCACCAAACAACTTCAACAAAATATATGTTTTTGTAATGTTACTTTTCTTATTTTTCACTTCATAATAAAGTGTTACATTTTGGTCACTTGATAGATATATAAAGTCTATTGACTTAAAAAAGAGACAACTTATAAGAAGGTTCGATACCCCTAGCTCATACATTATTATTGACGATTTGGCTTATATAATGGGAAACAATAGACAACTAGATTGGGTTTAATTTTTGCAAGAAGTGAAGGTGGTATAGTTGGTAAGATACCCACATTCCCAACTAGGGTTGTTCAAAATTTATTTAATCAATTGAACCCACGTCAAAAAAGTATCTTTCATTACATATAATATAATAATTCTGCATTTAATAAAGCTTAGCAATTTTTAGGAGCGAACAAAAAGAATTGTTTCGTGTAAAGAGTCTAGATTCTCATATGAGGTGATTTCTTTTTGTTTTCCTTTTTCTAATGAAATTATACATAAGATAAAGTTACAGTTGCTATAGCTAATCTCTGCAACCACTAAATGCCAAGTCGACCTCGTCAATCAATGAATCAAATTCTATATTTATTAAGTATTTGGGTTAGAAACAAAAAAACATATAACTAAATTTTTAGATGTGGAACGATGAAATTATAAACACAAGTGAATTTAGTTTGATTATGAAAGTTTTCCAGGCTAGAGGAGTATATATTTGAAGTTTCAGCACTTGATCAGGTTTGGGTGTGTACCTATTTATTTTAAAAGGTACTATTTATCATTAGAAACAACAATACAAAATAAAAAATTGAGGAATGAATGAGACTGAAGATTCCCTAATATATAAAATTGTTAGTGTTTGCTTAGTGGCTTATCCATATTACCTAATTTGATCTCTTATATTTTAGCCCTCCACCAGCTTTTGCTTATAGGCTTTATAATTAATTACTTATTAAGCACATTTCTGCGTGTGAATTATTTGTCTATTATTAACCATTTTAGATTTTGTTCCCCGATGTTGATGTAACAGCATACGCCATGGTATTGCCATTAAAAAGTGTTAGGATTACAGAATAATAGTAAAAGAAAATCAAAAGAATTAATTGATATAGCTGGTGATCAACTTGGCTACAGATAACTCGATAGGTGATAACTAATAACATTCTTAATAGTCTAGTCTAAAATTATGTACAAATAAATTAATATTATCTATCATCTGGGACTTATATATACGATTAAATTACACAAGATTACACAACAGTTTATACAAACAAAGTTATACTATGAATATAATATTGATAATTTTACTATATTTTGTTTTATTTCATATCTCCTACACATGCACATGTTTTTGGATATGGTGTAAAACAAAAATAAATATTAAAAAATAGTACTATAAGCCTACATAATATGTCCATATTTGGACATAAAAGCTATATATTTAATACTAGTAATCGTGCCCCAGCGTTGCGTGTGTGACGCGTAATGCAATTAAAATATAAAAAATAAGTGTAGTTATAATACAAATACGTGGATAATACAAAAAAAAATAGTATAAGACTTAAAAGAATGTTTGGTTGTTAAAGAGGGACACATAGTGTTATTAGTTGTTATTTTATTTTTATTTTTTTTATTTTTTTTATTTTTTTATGTGAGGATGGTATTATTGTAATTAATAAAAAATTATAGGGGTATTTTTGGAAAAAATAGGTAAAATTTGGCAGCCCCATTTGTCTTGAGTTGACTTATTATAAGGGAAAATTATTAAAATATACAACTATTTTAAACTAATTACCAAAAAATTACACTCCAACACTTTATTCCCAAAATATACAACTAATTAAAATTATAAATACTAAATAATTTATATTTTTTTAACCTCTCTCTCATCTCTCTCTCTCTCTCTATATATATATATATATACAAAAATGTCAACTAGAATATTCGCCCTCCTCTCTCCGTCACCTATCTCCACCATCTTCCGCCGCACCTCCCTCCATCTCCGATCTCATCACCATCTCCTCAAATTCCAACTCTTCATCTTTCCCACACTCCTACTCTAACCCCAATTTTCACCGTCCGATCAAAACTCATTCCCCCAAGAACTTCATTTTTATTTTTTTTATATGAATTAGAATTTTGTTTTTCTTCGATCGGAACGATGCTCATTTTTTGGGCATAATTGGTAAGTAATTAAATAATTATGAATTTATTGATTTTATTTTCCATCCTAGTCATACACAATATATTTGGTATTCATTAACACTTCTCATCTCATTCTTTGTGTTTTTGTTATTCATACACAATATATCGTGTTCTTTAATACATACATACACAATACACAATTATACATGATATTAAATACAAGCATACATAATACATTTTTTTGTACATGCTCTTTAATACAGACATAGACAATACACAATTTATACATGTTTTTTAATACATGCATACACAATACACTATTTATACATGCTCTTTAATGCAGGCATACACAATACACTTTTTGTACATGTTCTTTAATACAGACATAGACAATACACAATTTATACATGTTTTTTAATACATGCATACACAATACACTATTTATACATGCTCTTTAATACAGTAATACATAATACATATTTTATACATGCTATTTAATACATGCATACACAATACACAGTTTATACATGTTTTTTTAATACGAGCATATACAATACATTATTTATACATGCTCTTTAATACAGACATACACAACACACAGTTTATACATGTTTTTTAATACGGACATACACAATACACTATTTATACATGCTCTTTAATACATGCATACACAATACATATTTTATACATGTTATTTAATACAGGCATACACAATACACAGTTTATACATGCTATTAAATACATGCATACACAATACATTTTTTATACATGCTCTTTAATACAGGCATACACAATACACTTTTTGTACATGTTCTTTAATACAGACATAGACAATACACAATTTATACATGTTTTTTAATACAAACAATACACTATTTATCATGCTCTTTAATACAGTAATACATAATACATATTTTATACATGCTATTTAATACATGCATACACAATACACAGTTTATACATGTTTTTTTAATACGGGCATACACAATATATTTTTTATGCATTCTCTTTAATACAGACATACACAATACACAGTTTATACATGTTTTTTAATACGGACATACACAATACACTATTTATACATGCTCTTTAATACATGCATACACAATACATATTTTATACATGCTCTTTAATACAGGCATACACAATACACAGTTTATACATATTTTTTAATACATGCATGCACAATACACTTTTTATACATGCTCTTTAATACATGCATACACAATATACAATTTATACATGTTTTTTTAATACGGGCATATACAATACACTATTTATAAATGCTATTTAATACAGGCATACACAATACATATTTTAAACATGCTCTTTAATACAGGCATACACAATACATATTTTATACATGCTATTTAATACATGCATACACAATACACAGTTTATACATGCTTTTTTTAATACGGGCATACACAATACATTATTTATGCATGCTCTTTAATACATACATACACAATACACAGTTTATACATGTTTTTTAATACGGACATACACAATACACTATTTATACATGCTCTTTAATACATGCATACACAATACATATTTTATACATACTCTTTAATACAGACATACACAATACACAATTTATACATGCTCTTTAATACAGTAATACATAATACATATTTTATACATGCTATTTAATACATGCATACACAATACACAGTTTATATATGTTTTTTTAATACGGGCATGCACAATACATTTTTTATGCATGCTCTTTAATACAGACATACACAATACACAGTTTATACGTGTTTTTTTAATACGGACATACACAATACACTATTTATACATGCTCTTTAATACATGCATACACAATACATATTTTATACATGCTCTTTAATGCAGGCATACACAATGCACAGTTTATATATATTTTTTAATACATGCATGCACAATACACTTTTTATACATGCTCTTTAATACAGGCATACACAATATACAGTTTATACATGTTTTTTTTAATACGGGCATATACAATACACTATTTATACATGCTCTTTAATACAGGCATACACAATACATATTTTATACATGCTCTTTAATACAGGCATACACAATACATATTTTATACATGTTATTTAATACATGCATACACAATACACAGTTTATACATGTTTTTTTAATACGGGCATACAGAATACATTATTTATGCATGTTCTTTAATACAGACATACACAATACACAGTTTATACATGTTTTTAATACGGACATACACAATACACTATTTATACATGCTCTTTAATACATGCATACACAATACATATTTTATACATGCTCTTTAATACAGGCATACACAATACACAATTTATACATATTTTTTAATACATGCATGCACAAAACATTATTTATACATGCTATTTAATACAAACATACACAATACACAATTTATACATGTTTTTTTTAATACGGGCATACACAATACACTATTTATACATGCTATTTAATACAGACATACACAATACATATTTTATATATGCTTTTTAATACAGGCATACACAATACATTGTTTATACACGCTCTTTAATACAGTCATACACAATACATTTTGTATCCATTGACACTGTCCATTTTTTTGTTTTTTTTCTTATTATTCATACACAATACACTTTTTATACATGCTATTTAATACAGGCATACACAATACATAATTTATACATGTTTTTTAATACGAGCATACACAATACATTATTTTTATATATTTTTGTGATTTTGGATTTTTATTGGGTTTTTTTTTTTGCCCCTTTTTTGGAGATTTTTCGGGTTTTCGACTTTTAAAAGTTTTTTTCAGCACTTTTTTGTTTTTTTCGGCTTCTCGACTTTTGTGAACTTTTTTCATTCTTTTTGTGATTTTGGATATTTTTTGGGGTTTTTTACCAATTTTTTGGGTTTTTTCGGTTACCGACTTTTTTAAAATGTTTTTAAAGCATATTTTGGGTTTTTTTGAATTCTCGGCTTTTTTGAACTTTTTTCATTTTTTTTTGTAATTTTGTAATTTTGTTGTTTTTTGTTGTTTTTTACCATATTTTTGGGCTTTTTTCGGGTTCTCGACTTTTCTGAACTTTATTTTTATTTATTTTTGTGAATTTGGATTTTTCTTGGTTTTTTTTTTTATTTTTTGCCACTTTTTTGGAGTTTTTTCGGGTTCCCGACTTTTTAAAGGTTTTTTCAGCATTTTTTTGGTTTTTTCGGATTCTCGATTTTTGTGAACTTTTTTCATTCTTTTTGTGATTTTAGATTTTTTTTTGTTTTTTTTTTTTACCTTTTTTAACCATTTTTTGGGCTTTTTCGGATTCCCGACTTTTTAAAAGGTTTTTCCAGTCTTTTTTGGGTTTTTTCGGATTCTCGACTTTTTTGAACTTTTTCATTTTTTTGTGAATTTGGATTTTTATTGGTTTTTTTTTTTTTTTTAACATTTTTTTGGATTTTTTCACGTTCCCGACTTTTTTAAAGGTTTTTCCAGCATTTTTTGGGTTTTTTCGGCATATCGACTTTTTTGAATTTTTTTTATTTTTTGTTGTAATTTTATTTTTTTCGGTTTAGAAGTCATTTTAATATTAAATAAGATAGTATTTTGTGGGAAAAAAATGATGATTTAGAAAGAGAAAGGACAGAGAGGAGAGAGAGGAGGAAGAGAAATTTTTTGATAGGTGAGGAGAAATATATATTTTTTTTCTATTTTGGGTTAATTGTATGTTTTGGGAATAATTTGTTTGGGTTGTATGTTTTGGTAATATTTCATAACACATTGTATGTTTTGGGAATTGACCCTTATTATAATAGAATGATATGTCCTAACAAGACAAGTTTTTGTATAGACTGTTGTGCAACTTTTTTTCTTTTTATTTATCCAATTTAGTACAAGACAACCTTTAGGAATGTAATAGTTATAGATTTTTTGTATAATTCCCTAATTTGTAAAGTGCCCAGTCTAATAGTAAGAAACAATACCAGGTAATTTAAAACTTTGGCGGAAGTCTAGTAATTATTACCGTAAATGTAAAAGTTTCACACTTTCACCAGATAGAGAAACATTCACATTGCTCAATCCAGGCTCATTCTGTTAATTTCATTAAAAAAAACAAACAAGAAGAGCGTAATTCCATTCAACTAGAGCTTAACACATCCAAGTTTTTGTTGCCCATACAAAAAAATGAACATAAAATCTCTCCTTTCGAGTTCTCAAAACACTTATTTTCTTGCAAGCGAAGATCCCACATCACAATACAACTGATATAAAAACAAAAAGAGACCTCAAATTTCAATCTCAAATGATTTCTTCAATTTCTCCACCTCGAGATAGACCGTAGAGTAAGGTAGAAACTCCGAAAAGTAGCTTTTACTCAAATCGTTGATAGCAACAGCGAGTTTAGGGATCTCCAAGGTCTCTTCGTGGGACAGGGTCCTAACAAACCGGGCAGGGTTTCCAGCCCATAGCTCGCCTGTTGGGATTCGTCTACCTGGCGGGACCATTGACCCAGCTTCGAGGATAGAATGGGTCTCTACAAGTGAACCTTCCATGAGGATGGAGTGTTGTCCGATTATACACTCTGGTTCGATTGTGCATGAGCGTAAAAGACTATATGCACCCACTGTCACAAACCGGTCGATGAATGTATCTGCTGGCAGACCTGTTTATAACAAGAGAACAGCAAAAATATTAGATACCACTACTGTAATAGGTTTATTCTAAAATTTCAATCCTTTTAGAGAATCATCTCTCTCTCTATTTGGAAGTTGTAGGCGTGTGGCCTGCATAATCGTCGTGTTAAGCATAAAAGTCCTCCTATATTATATTTACATATACTGTGTATATATATTGCTAGGCGTATATATATACATATGTGAGTATACACAGGTTTAGCTATTTTATCCAAGTATTTGATTTGCATAAAATAGATAGCATAACTGCGCATTAATCACTTTGAAATCGCGAAAGTAGCTTCAACTTATTCACAACTACTGAAGTGTGAAGATGTCAGGTTTAATTGGCCATCTGCTGGACAGTTGGAAATGCCCGAAAATATATTGCATGTGGTTATGGTATGAATAACTTCTACCTTCATCAAAAGATGTGAAATTTCAATGCAAAAAATGTGACACAGCGTATCTAGTCATTCTATATTACCGCCTGACGTCTACAGTACCTAAGGTGCTAGATAAGCTGGCATGGGGCCTGGCACGGTAGTGTGTAATAATCACAACCAGATTGGCTCCAAAATAAAAATTTCTGGCATCGAATACAAAGTTGAAACTTCTTGAGTAGATGCAAATAAGGAATTAGAGATGAACAAGTTCTTATTCAACAACTCTTCATTTCTTCATTTTAAGTTCGAAAAAGTCTTTTCAGATTACAAATCTCAAGTATACTAGGGCACATGTACTAAAGTCGGAATATCAATAATATCTATAGATCACTTCAATCTTTTCCATTGCCCATAAAAAGGACGTCAACTGATTACCCCACAGAATGGCGATTGGGGAACAAATCTATAAGATGGTGTTATAGACCACATTTGTAGAGTGGCCAGATTTCAGGGATCTTCAAAAGAAAAGCATCTATTGGTTGGGCCACCTAAACAAACCAGGGAATGGGTCTGTTTCCCATCTGTGCTAATAGCAAATGCCCCTATAGAAAACCCCAATCATACCATACCGACTTTGGAGGAAGGCCTTCTCTACCCTATTGTACTTGCTTGAACGGAAGTCCAGGTCAATGATAAATTTCAAAACGAACTTATCCCAAAATAAGATGCATCAAACAATTAAAAGTACAGGTACCAATGGAGATATCCTTCTTAGAAAGCAAGTTGGAGAAAGTCTCAATTTGGAGCTTTGTTTTAAAAAACGCGCTATGTTGCGCAACGTAACGCGCTATAGTGTTTTGCGGAAAAAAACTGCCTACGCAAAAGCGCTATTTGGGTGGTAAAACGCAAAAATCGTACTATTGGGGACTAAAGCGCAAATAGCGTGCAACTTTGGGACTATAGCGTAAATAGCGAGTTTTTTATTTTATTTTTTTAAAAACCCCAGGATATACTACGTCGTTTTGACAGTAGCAAAACAATTACTGTATCAACGAAGCTTGATACTTCTTCTTCTTCTCTCTTTTGAACACTCCAAACCCCCACCCTGATACTTCCAATCCGACGTCCGATAAACCACATCCCACCCCTCCTCTCTCTCTCTCTCTCTCTCCTCGACTTCCTCTCCTCCATACTCATCTCCTTCAGTCCAAAACCCAAAACTTTTTTTAATGCCCATAAGGTGTTCGATCTAATTCCCTAACCAAACACTCTGTCAACGCCTTGCTTATCACTTATACTTCCGCCCCCCCGACAGAGATTCATCCTAGAGGAATCATCCTCCCCAGAGTAGTTTCATTTTCTCTTATTTTATATTTGTATTTTGACTAATTAATTAAAATTTATATATTAAAGGCTGCTTGTTTAGTACTGATAATTATTTAGTACATGGTTATAGTTTTGGTTTTGATTTAAATACTTTACAATGTACAATACCCATCTTGTTTCTTATTTGCTTGATTTGGATGAAAATGTGTTATTTTGACACCGAAACAATACTTTTGGTGCTTTCAACAGGGGCTTGAGTTAGCTAAACTAGGACTGGGTGTTGGTCATGGACAAAATGAACAAAAGTGGCAAGATTATATGGTTACTTGGGTTATATTGTTAAATTTTAAGGCAAATTTTTTTTACACCGCAAAGCGCTATGTTGCTGCGTTTTTAGCATAGCTCTCGGAAAAACGCTATGTTAACGAAAACGCTATTTAAAACACTGATTTGGAGTGGCAATGAAAATCCATAGGTAAGAGGCATGTCAGAGAAACCAAAAACAAGATTTAACTAAAAACTCCTATACTCGTTCACATATGTATACCCCCCATAAATATGACTATATGAGTGACTGTAGAACACACAAATGAAAATATAGACACCCAAAGTCTTATAATATCCACCTCTCATGCTAAAGTGTAGTATGCATAAAAGGTTTCCAATTACTCCCCAAGTCCGTCAAAGTAGGATTTCTTTCCTTTTCCATCCAAAGTAGAGCACTTTCTCTCTTCAAAGTAGCACTAATTGCAGTTTACATACATGCCTCTTTTCTTTTGCATTGATAACTACAAATGTATTTTGGTAAAACAATAAGCTTAGGGGTATTTTGGTAAAACCGTAGTATATTTATTGTTCCAACTAAGTTTTCTTAGTCCTTGTAAAATATGGAACAAGTCTATCTATGTTGGACGTTGGAAATATAACAAAATACCTTCAAGATTCAACAGTTGAGAGTGCTGACTTGAACTACGTTCTCAATGGTAAGACCATCAACCCCGTACGCCATCTTTTAAACCATATATGTAAATAAGAGAATTCTATCATATGGAGTAGCACTTTGAGAGTTGATGATGTACTTATGAGTTTAAATTTCAGCTTATTTTCATATTCCAACAAAACAAAGGATTTTGAAATGTCGAAGCCATATAAAGAAAACTGTGGCAGAAATTATTTTTACTAACCAACTAAAAGCATTAAGCCTCTTTTGATCAATTTCACATAGAGTTGGTAAAACATATAATCCACTACTAAATTGATAAAACAGCAATACAGCAGAAAATACAAAGATATATCACAACTTGACAGATACAAAACTAATGTTTTAAATCACATCTATTTATTAGTACGTTGAAACTAACTGATTGGTTAGTGACCATAACTGTGCCAGTTCATTATCATTCACATCAACAACCCTACAAAAATATACAGCAGCAACAGAACAATGCATCGACCACAGCCTCTGTCAATCTGCCAATATTATGGAGGTATGCAAACAAGATAACATGGCAGAAGCCCTAAACCCAGGTTTCGAACTATACTTTTGGAAGTGACTATCCAGATTTAAGTTCATCTCCTATTCTGGTAAGCCAATTCTAGTCAATATCTCATTAAAACCACAAAAATCAAGCAAAAAACGTTAGTCTCCTCCCAACATTTTCGGCTAAGTAAAATACACTGTTTCCTCTGCAAATCCATAACCACGGTAACACAACATATCTAAACGCATTTTCAAGTGTAAAACCTGATCAACTGTTCAGTATTTTGTTCAATTCCTTTAGGCCTTGTTTGTTTGTGTTACTCAAGTAGTGGGATTGGAATGCAAAAGATGATGGACCCACAAAAGATCCGTTTCTGTGGAAAAAATGGTGTGGTATAATGAATGTGGAGTGGACTCTAAAAGTTGCAAAATAGGATCACTTAGAAAGCCTGGGTTGGTTTTGAACTAGTCCAGTCCTAAAAAAAGACTATAATACCCTCACCTCTCCATTTTTTATATGATGTTAGTTATATGATGATATGTAATACAAGTGGAGGTTAGTTATATAATGTTTTTTGAGTTTTTTTTTCTTCTTCATTTTTTAATTATGTTTTTAATAATAAATAGTTATAAAGTATTTTGTCTGCCAAGTTAAATTGTTTAAGCAAAAGTGAACAAAGTTGTAACAAGGCTAATTGGTAAATTGTGATTTTTAATCCTTTGCCTTAGCATAGTCCGGCAAACAAACTAGGGCCAGGACTAGTAGCACAAGTCTCAATTACCTAGCACTGACAATCCAGGTCTCCATTACAATCCAAAGACTAATCCTATTGCACTTGTTAGTCCTGGGTATACCAAAGATGGAAACAAACATGGCCTTAGGGTAAGCGAATTTCTCCTTCAATTCTAATCAAACAATGGTCAAACAAAAATCTTAGAATGGATAGCAGGCTACCAATGTTAGGATACGGATACACCCATGGCACCAATGTTGTGAATTGCTAAACTGGCGTAAGCACTTTATTAAACGCAAAACAACAGAATAGAAAACATAGAAGACCTCTTTTTTCGGTCAGTTAAAATCATTTTAGCAAATGATTCCTTGAAGCATATTGATCAAACAATGCACTATACCAAGAAGTGAAAAGTAAAAACAGTCGCAGTTACACTTTCAAAGACAAAATATAATTATGACCGTTACCAATCAGCTAAGCAACCAATTCCACTTCACAACAACAACCAAATAACCCTCACCCTCCACACAAAAAAAACTCATGTCAAAATTTAGGGCATTAAAAATATAAACGATATAAATAATTGCGTGGTTATGATGTAACTATCAGCTAAGCCAATTATTCCAAATACAAGAACCCTAATTTCTATATATTTTAGGGAATTAATAATAGTGAATATATATATCTACTAGGCAATTGAATTATTCTTTAACTTAAGAACCCTAATTAGCCTAATAAAACACAGATCAGTGATCAAACAATATAATAAGCTACTAATTCCTAATTTCCCAAAAAATAAACAAATAATAAAAATACTGGTAGGGAAGACCGGGCGGCGTGAACGACGCACTTCTCCTGGACATTAGACGAAAACCCGAGGGACATCTTATTCAAATCGCCACGTAGGACAGCTCCGTTCCAAACAGAGGCACCGTCCCACACCGTGACCTGTCCAGCTAAAACCACGTAGGCGTCCACAGCTACCTTAGGGGCCCACTGGCCTAGAGGGATCGTGTTCCTCTGGCCTCTATAGTCCCATTTGACCCGATCGGAAATTATGGCTCTTTAGTGAGAGAGAGATTGTAGAAAAAGAGAAAACCAATCACTCAATAATCTTAAGCTACTTATTCAACTCCAAATCTCCTTTTATCCATTAATCAAACAATACCATATATAAATGTGTATCAAACAATCCATTAATCAGCTAAGCTGCATGTTGACCCTAATTTCAAAAACTGGGGAATTAAAATATAGACCTGAAATGATCAGATATATATAATAACTAACAACTTGAATTTTTCTTAACTCAAGTTGGTACTATAAACCGAAATTACTAACTGGAATTACCCTAATAAAACACAGATCAGTGATCAAACAATACAATAAGCTATAATTCAGCTCCAGATAAATTTCCAAAAAAAACTAATTATAAAATAAGCTAAACAATAAAAGTAATACTAAACAGCTTTTTCCCCCATATAATAAGCTGCTAATTCAGCTCCAGATACAAGAGCCCTAATTTCCCCAAAAAATAAGAAAAACTAAATAAAAAAATAAGCTAAACAATAAAAGTCAATAACACAGGGCACTAAACAGCTTTTTTCCACATATAATAACCTACTAATTCAGCTCCAGGTACAAGAACCCTAATTTCCAATATAATTAGCTACTAATTCCTAATTTCCAAAAACTATTAAAAACTAAATAAACAAAAATATACCGGTAGGGGAAGACCAGGCGGCGTGAACGACGCATTTCTCCTGGACATTAGATGAAAGCACGACCGATATCTTATTCAAATCGCCATGTAGGACAGCGCCGTAACAAACAGAGGCCCCGTCCCACACCGTGACCTGTCCCGCCAACACCACGTTGGGTGCCACGTAGGCGTCTACGGCGACCTTAGAGGCCCACTGGCCAAGTGGGATCGTGTTCCTCTGGCCTCTATAGTCCCATCTGACCCGACCAGAAATTAGGGCTATTTTAGTGAGAGAGAGATTGTAGAAAGAAAGAGAGAGAAAACCAATCACTCAATAATCTAAGCTACTTATTCAGCTCCAAATTTCCTTTAATTCATTACTCAAACAATACCATATATAAATGTGATATCAAACAATCCATTAATCAACTAAGCTACATGTTGAACCCTAATTGTTAAAATTGGGTAATTAAAAAATAGACCTGAAATTACCAGATATATAGCATTAGTAACTGAAATTACCCTAATAAAACACAAATCAAACGATATAATAAGCTACTAATTCAGCTCCAAAATACAATAATACTAATTTCCCCAAAATATTAAATAAATTAATACCGGTAGGTGAAGACCAGGTGGCGTGAAGGATGCATTTTTCCTGAACATTAGAAGAAAACCCGACGGATATCTTATTCAAATCGCAACGTAGGACAGTACCGTTCCAAACAGAGGCCCCGTCCCACACTGTGATCTGTCCAGCTAGGACGACGTTAGGTGCCACGTAGGCATCCACAGCTACCTTAGGGGCCCACTGGCCTAGCGGAATCGTGTTTCTCTGTCCTCTATAGTCCCATTTGACCCGATCAGAAATTAAAGCTCTTTTAGTGAGAGGGAGAAAGAGAACTGATCACTCAATAATCTAACCTACTTATTCATCTCCAAATTTCTTTCAATCCATTAATCAAACAATGCCATATAATAATGTATATCAAACAATCCATTAATCAGCTAAGCTACATGTTGAACCCTAATTTCCAAATTTAAGGCACTTAAATAATAGACCTGAAATTACTAACTACTTGAATTTTTCTTAACTCAAGTTCGTACAATAAACCGATTCCGCAACTTGAACAAATCGTAACTAACTGAATTACCCCAATAAAACACAGATCAGTGATTAAGCAATATAATAAGTTACTAATTCAGCTCCAGATACAAAAACCCTTATTTCCCCAAAAATTAAATAAAAATATTACCGGTAGGTGAAGACCAGGCGGCGTGAAGGACACATTTCTCCTGAACATTAGAAGAAAACCCGACCGATATCTTATTCAAATCGCCACGTAGGACAGCACCGTTCCAAACAGAGGCCCCGTCCCACACCGTGACCTGTCCAGCTAGGACGACGTTGGGTGCCACGTAGGCATCCACAGCTATCTTAGGGGCCCACTGGCCTAGCGGGATCGTGTTTCTCTGTCCTCTATAGTCCCATTTGACCCGATCGGGGTTTGGTGTTGGTGCGGGTGAGGATATTGGTGTTGCTGAGGTGGAGAAGGGGCGGAGGAGGTGGCGGTGGGTGGTGGTTAGGGCTCGTCGGCTGACGCGGGTTAGACTTGCCATTGTAGAGAGGGAGAGAGAGAAATCTGAGGGGGGTTGATTGGGGAGGTGAGGGGGTGGGAATGTTTAGTTTTAGGAAGGTTTGGGGTTGTGGGGGTATTAGATTATCTTCAAGGGGTTGTTTGTAATTAATAGTAAAATGTCGATAATAGACTTGCATAGTTACATGGTTACTCTCGGGTTTCGAGGCGTTCTTGAACAAACTTGTGTCCGGCTTTGGTAAAGTATCGGCTCGTGTTTGTAATGAACCGAGTCTAAACAAAAATATAAGGCTAACCAGTCGGGTGTAAGAGCATTCTCGACTCTTTAAGAGTCTCTATATATACAAAGTTATACAATATTGGTTACTTTTGATGCACATCAGTCACAACTTTATCTATAAAGTTAAAATATTTTCTAATTCCTCTCTAGATGTATATAGAAATTGGAGGGAAATATAGCTAATATTTTATTCGAAAATAGATCAGAATTCATCCCAATTATTTCCTTTTTGCATTCATATTTTGTTTTTTATCTCTGTAAGATGGTTTTCACCCCGGTGATTTCTATTCAATTTATGATCTTAGAATTACTCTCTCAAACTCTATTTCGTCATCATCGTCAATCAAGGTTTCATGCCATTTTTCATTTTCTGTTATCATCATTATTAAAAGGAGATTAGATATTCTATCTCTGCCTTTTCATTCTCTAGCTCCGATTTGCTTATGGGCTGTTTGTGGGTTCATCAGTGTTATCGGACGTTGTCGTATCATCTTACCTCTCACCCTGTTTGTCTCCGGCGAAGGTGAAAGTAAGAAGAACAGTATCTGGGTTTTCTTCATTTTTGATTTTTCCTCCTCTACCTAACTTTGATTTGGTTTTGATTAATAATTTACTGAAGTCGATTAATAATACACTGACATCAAAAATGGACTATGATTGTAATGAGTGATATGAGTTTATGGTTCACGGGATGAGATCAATGTATTGTGGGAAAGACAAGGAAAGAATAAATAAATAAAGTTAGAAAATAGTAGTGCATTATTTTAATAAGATATATTTTTCCTTGTACAAAACTGATGTGCAATTTTCAGAATTTTATTATACAAAACTCTTATAGAGCTCTCTATCCTTATATTTATACAAGTCATTGATGAGAATGCTTCCAGAATAACCACTGCAGCTTCCTTATTATTTTTTCAAAATTCAATAAAAAACTACATATTTTCTCATTATACATCACTTTTACATTTAAACAAAATATCAGCTCTTATATTCTATCTCTCTATTTTTAAATATTTTTTTTATGTAATCATAATGTCATATCACTCTTATAAATAATATGAGTAACAATTTTTGTTCATTTTATATAAGGAATATTGGGTCACCATCAAATTTTGAATTTTTTTTTGATAAACCTAATAATTGAGGAAGGAGAGTTGTCCAAAGGCCCCATACCCGTACTCGTCTCTGTATGGATATGTTCAATGGAAAACTCGAAGCGATATCTGGAAGTCGCACGGACTAAAAAAATATATCTCATCATAGCCATCTACTGAATTGCAAATTTCAACCCTTATCGATATCAAACTATGATTGCATCGTCGGATACATCGACAAATTCTGATGCCACTCGTGTCAGATATGTAATAGATTGCAATCCTCATATGTAACAACTATCAACCATACAGTACAAGGCAATGTTGTTTTTGGCTATCTATTAGGCTTTTATTTTGCTACAATACAACAGTTTCATAAAATTAGAGATCAATCGGCCTCATTTCATATGGAAAGGCTACATTTTCTTAAAATGTGAATTGAGCAAGTAATAAATTTGAATTCTTGTGTCCGGACTAACTCATCGGCTAGCGCACGCCAACTAATATTATACACTGTTTTTTAAAAAGTAAAATCTTAACTAAAGCATTTTTGCAAGAGCCATGCTAAAAGCGTAAATACGACCTATTTAATCTCTGAATCGAGTTTTTTTTATGACGAAAAACGTTTTTTTTTAAAACATCGATTATACATACACATTCCTAATTTCATTGTTTACCATTCCCTTTCTATGCAATAAATCTTACTATTATTTAAGTGAAGACACCCTTAGGCTACAATTATTTACAAAACAACCCTAATAAAATCAATATTTACAAAACAAAAGAAAGAAAAATACACGGTTAGAATTTAAATAAAAAAACAACTGTTTTTTAAATTTAACTGTCATACACCCCCACTTTCAAATTCATTTTCCCATTCTCTTTCCCGTATCTTTCATTTATCTCCCTCATCCCTTTGTACTTTTTATTCGTCAATTAATCTGGATTCAATCTCCCTGTTTATTCACTAGCGCATAAGACATGAATTATTTTTAATCTTTATACTTGGATTTCAATTTTTATTGCGTTAGATCAAACCACGCATCGTGTGAGTATGCTCGCTAGTATGTACTATGTCTACAGTCTTTTTTATTCGTCAATTAATCTGTATTCAATCCCCTTCTTCATTCACTTAGTGCATAAGATTTGAATTATTTTTAATCTTTATACTTGAATTTCAATTTTTATAGCGTTAGATCAAACCACGGATCGCGTGGGCATGCCGGGGGCATGTACTATGTCTACAGTAATATTCAAGAAGGTATATCATTGTTTTGATCTATTGGAAGCTTAAGAATTAAAATAGTCTCATTGTGAATTTGTGATTTTCAAAATTAATTAAAGAGTAACACATTCAAACAAATAACACCGAACTCAACAAAACAACAAATGCATTCAACAACATTAGTACATATTACACTTCAAAAAGTTTGACAAAAACCAAACCCCAAAGTAGAAAACTGCTGAGCATTGGTCTAAGTGGTTGGTAACCGAGTATATCACGCTCACCATCAGGGTTCGAACTCTGGCGCATGCGAAGCAGATTTATCTCCAAAGAGGGTTTATGATTATTAAAAAAAAAAACATAGAAAACTGGTAGATCTGCAATAAAAGACAAACTAAAACACAAAAAAAAAAAAAAAAAAAAAAGAAACTAGCCAGTGTAGATATGCACTCCAACAGCAATGAGCAAGATAGTAATGAGGCTAAAGTAAATAACACCATGGACTAAAATAGCTGCACCACTGGTTTGCATGTTACCAAACTCAACAACTCGATTCTTACCCGGGATCTGGAAAAGAAGACCCGGGGTTAAGATAATAAATAAAACTAAAGCTATTAGTACTGGACCCCAATCTGCCATTTTCACCTGTGTTTTAGTGAGAGATTAGAGGTCAAAGAGTGTGTTTTAGGAATATATATTTTTGGTGGATTTGTTTGTTTTTTGGTTTTTACTACCTATCTGTCACGTTTAGATAATATACCAAACCATACTTAATTTTGATCAGATTTGTTTTCGGTGTGATGAATAATTTAAAGCCAGATTGTCTTATTTTTAATTTTGTTATAGTATAGAAAGATAATCCGATCAAATGTTAACTAAAATAATTAGAAAATTGACTATTTTGTTTCAATAACACATACACCGATAACACTAACGTAAACCCGATATACTAAGTTTTAAGATGTGTAATCTACTAAAAACCCAAAACTTATATATGAACTCATACTAAAATTAATTCAAAATTAAAACTAAAAAAATTCTGAAGTGGTCAAAGAATAAAAATGTCAACGGTACTTAATTTGTCATACTTGAAAAAAACGTACCGTAGCCATATTAGGGTGTTTATGTTTGTAATTCGTGTATTGGGACAAAATAAACATTTTTCCATATTTTTTGTTAGCCCTTGGATTATATTGTTTTGATCTAACGGCTAAAAAAAAAAAGAATAAGTTAACCTAATATTTTCAAGACAGCAAAATTGGATCCACTTTGATCGGTAAATAACTCGTATCTTAATTGTCGAAATAATTTTTTTTTAAACTCTATCATATAGTCTAATATTTGAACTATGTAGAAATTTTTAAAATTTTCCGTTTCAATAATTTTTCCTTTCATATTCAAAGTCCATAAAAGTTTCATGTGCTTTTACATGGTTATAAAGTTAAACGAAGTGAGTAATATTTATGGGGGGTGTATTGAGAATGGTGCCGATCTAGAATTTGGACGGATGGGATTTTCTTGAAAATAGGCACCGTCACTCTTTTTAAATTTGAAGCAATTTAAGAATGGAAAATAAATACTCTACTTTAACTATTAAAAGTTTTCGGGTTCCGGTTTCTTGTTTAGTTCTGCATAGTGCATATTAGTGTTTCAATACCGGGTGCGCATTTGATCATGTTAGTCCGGTATACTTTGTTTGACAAATCATAAGCGATGACATAAGTATTACTATTAGTTTGTGTTTTTGAACTAGTCTGCACGCTTATAATTTTACATTTAATGAAATACAAATAGTTACAACTTACAATCATAAAAAATATATAATTGAAAGGTTGTTTATCTTTTATAATTGAATATATTGCGGGTTGATACAGGTTGAGTTAACCAACGAGTTGGGATCCCTGGCTCAAACCCAAGCCTCATAATATATTGCGAGTTTGATTGGAGTTTTTTAGACAGTCAGTCCACACTGCATAGGTTGAGTTACGGTTTTATTTACGGATTTTTTTCCCAACGTATGGAGTACTTAATAAAAAGTGTGCAAGTGACTATATAGTACTAATATTTCTTGTATCAGTCACACCTTCAAGGCTAGATAACATCCATTGTAAGGATTGGTAATCATATAAAATTATACTTACGTTATCAATTAATTGTTATTTATAAAATTACATGTAATTTTGACCGACTTATAACATGTATCAAAATTATCGAAATAAAATATTTCAAAATTAAATCATATAATTTAATGTTTGAACTATATGTTTAACTTTTGAAAATTTTCATTCCGATAATTTTGATACAAATTATTCACCGATCAAAATTACACATAGTTTCATCAGACAATTAATTGGTAACTAAATATTTGAAGTTGTTATTAGTCTAGGAGTGAAAAGAACACTACATTAAAATCCAGGCTCTATGCAGCTGTACCTTGGGCTACGTGGGGTTCTTAATTTTTTAATGTCAATTCTTTTATTTTCCGTTTTATAGTCGGTTTGTCGGTCCTTCTGGTCATTTGTATGGCACATAAACTTGAATATAGCTAAATTCTATAAACTACTGATTTAGAACCCAATTTAATGTTATATACTTGACGAAATAACTAGCTAATGACATTTAAGAGATGCACCACCTCATCTTTAAAAAAAAATTGATGAACAAATAGATTTTTACTATTTATTTTGATCTAAATCTTTAATTTTAGTGTTTCAGCCTCTCATTTCATAAAATAACTTCATATAAAGTATAATTTTTTTACTATAGAAAATCAGCCTCCATTTGACATACCGATTCCCTCGTTGTATATGCTATATACTTGCCCATATAGGTATACAATTTCTAAAAATATACTGACATTGGAAAGTTCATAATTGCTATCTTGACACTACTATGTAAATATTTATCGCTAAATAATTGGTTTATCTTTTTATATTGTGTTTCTTCTATTGAGTCTTCCATAATATTTTAAAAGACGCGCTTAGACGTTAATTAGGTGGCGTCTATAGGATAGATGAAGCCTATAAACCCAACAAACTAGGCAGCATTAGACAAATTATGCGATGACTAAGCAGAATTATACGGGATTAGACGATAGACGACTTCCATCTAAATTCCGTCTTACGTGTTTTAGAACATTGGTCGTCCATCATATTTTAGTTGTGTCCAAGACTCCAAATTTATTTTTTCTTAGCTCATTTTTTGTTGCTAAATAATGCTGATATAGTGAATTATTTTCTTTGAAAAACAGATAGAAAAGCATGATAGAGATGTTGGTCATAAATTCCTTAATTAACTGGCTTCAATTAAGGAGTAAAACAATAGTATCACATTCACGGCCCCATAAAGTATGATACACATGTTGTCATTGTTTTCTGTTAATGTGGGGACTCATATTCCACTACCACAACAAGCCAATATTCACAGTTTCTGCTATTTCACATTCACATCTTTGTTTGCACATCCAAAAGATACATATATAACTTCTTGTGTGCCATATTTTTTTTAAAAAATATACAAAAATGTTACAACTATGCTGTTCCAAGGTTTGAAAAACATGTGATGCTACCAAAAACACATACTTTATATAAAAGATTTCACTAAATAATCCCACATTGCCAACTCCTTTATCACACATTACTCATTTGATACACTAGTCACTACTCAGTGAGCAAGTAAAAGCCAAGTAAAGCTCACAGGCTTGTTAAAGAACTCACTTTTTCTTGATCTCAAAATCAACAATGGAGCATCTCAAATATAGAAAACTATCATTTTTATCTATTTTCTTGCTCTTAATGACCATTTTCTCATTTAACAAAAATGTCTATGCAGTCTCTCAACAACCAATCAAGACCATTGTTGTGTTAGTACTAGAGAACAGATCATTTGATCACATGATTGGGTGGATGAAAAATACTATAAACCCCAAGATTAATGGTGTCACAGGAAAAGAGTGTAACCCGGTTATCCGAAAACCTGATTCGAATGATCCGGGTCCATCAATATGCTTTACAGATGATGCTCGCTTTGTGGAACAAGATCCGGATCACTCATTTGAAGGGGTTCAACAACAGGTTTTTGGGTCAGGCAAAATACCTTCAATGACAGGCTTTGTCGAACAAGCCCTTTCAATCTCTCAAAACCTCTCTGAGACTGTGATGAAAGGGTTTAAGCCCGATAATGTGCCTGTTTTCTCCCAACTAGTTAACGAATTTGCGGTTTTCGATAAATGGTTTTCTTCCATACCAGGCCCGACCCAGCCCAATAGGTTGTTTGTTTACTCGGGTACTTCACATGGCTCTACGAGCCATGTGAAGAACCAGTTAGCAAAAGGGTACCCGCAAAAAACAATATTTGATTCAGTTCATGAGAATGGAAACACCTTCGGAATCTATTTCCAAAACATACCCACCACTTTGTTTTACCGTAACTTGCGGAAACTGAAGTACATTTTCAAGTTCCACGATTATAATTTAAAGTTCAAAAGGGATGCCAAAAATGGGAAACTACCAAACTTAACAGTGATTGAACCGAGGTATTGCTACGTCAACAATACTACTAAAAATCTCCGAGTTGTTAGAACGTGTAAATTTTTGAACATTCATATTACTAAAACCCCTCCTTATGTGCAAGCAAAACTCATTTTTTTTGTATGTAAATATAACTCTAAAAAGGTCTTACATGTGAATTTACATGTTTTTCTCTCTTATAATTTTAACCTATTGCTTTAATTTCCATTTACGGGTGTAGTATACGTCTCAAGATTCTAGCACATAATTTAGGTTGTGATACCATATTAAGTTACAGATACGAGTTCCACTATTATGTCGAGCCTGTAGTTGGGAACAACTCTTTTATCGTGCATAGGATGCTCTGACAGGTATTTTGACATCATCGGAATGGAGGCAAACGACGACCACCCATCACATGACGTGGCGAATGGGCAGAAGTTGGTGAAAGAGGTTTACGAGGCCTTGAGAAGTAGCCCTCAATGGAATGAGAGCTTATTGATCATAACATATGATGAGCATGGCGGATTTTATGATCATGTTCAAACCCCCTTCAAGAATGTTCCAAGCCCGGATGGGAATACGGGTCCTGCCCCGTATTTTTTCAAGTTTGACAGGCTTGGAGTTCGTGTGCCGACAATCATGGTGTCTCCTTGGATCAAGAAAGGAACCGGTATAATCAGTTTATGTGCTAATTTATTCTTTACAGTTGGTATATACTATATAGCATAATAAAAAAACAGACTCCATTATACGCGCGCGTATACACACACAAATTATAGGCTATCAATAATTTGATGTACTTCCGCTAAAGATACATAACTAGAGCCTGTTTGGCTGCAGCAATTAAGCAAACAAGATAGAAAATTCTGAAATTGAAATGAAAAGCTCCATTGATCCAGCTTAATGGTTCTATCTTTTCAGCCAAAAAGCACAAAAGGTCCACACTTCAGTTGATCAGCCGAGTTCAGTTCAACTTTTACACTAAAAACAAAAGTCTAACTTTAAATGCTGCATCCAATCAAGGCCTTATTGTGCGGAAAACAACATTTCTTTCTTAAAATATTTTTTGTCAAAAGCAACATAACTCTCAATTGGCAACCAGTGAACAATTTACCAATCCTACATTGAATATTATATGCCAATATTTTTTTGGATTACTTGCGACACAGTGATAAGCAGCCCAAAAGGACCAACGGCAAATTCGGAGTACGAGCACTCATCAATACCAGCCACCATAAAGAAGATGTTCAACCTCTCATCGAACTTTTTAACCCACCGAGACGCTTGGGCAGGCACATTCGAGCACATCTTTAAAGAGTTAACTACCCCAAGAACTGATTGCCCAGGTAAATACACTGGCCTTGTTTAGTTGCAACTTTTAAGCTCTACGATTTTGCTTATAACTTCCACTACATCTCGTTGATCAGCTTAAAAGATGATTAACTTATTTTTACTAAGTTTTTTGCCTGATTTAACTGGAAGTTAAGCTGAATGACTCAAGATTTTTCCGAATCTCAAAATATCAAGTCTATTTGCAGAATAAGAAACACCTTTCTACTTAACATTAAAAATCTACATTTTGCACCAAATTGGATCGCACCACAATGACGCCTCCTATTTGAACAACATCAAGATCCGCTTTCATTTATCCATTTGGAACCATACATGCTTACTATAAATAATCCAATGATCCAGCCTTAATCAATCACTTTAAATTTATCTATCTATAATCTACAAGACAATCCGACGGTGCAAAAAAGGAGTGTTTTTGTACCATTGAAAGATGTGGATGTTTTATAGTAAAATTTCATTAGAATCATACTAAACAATTTGTTCAATATTGGTACCAGAGGTCCTACCAGACGTGACACCCTTAAGAACCATTGAAGCAAACGAAACAAATGCGTTATCGGAATTTCAATGCGAAGTTGTCCAACTGGCAGCTGTTCTGAATGGAGACCATTACCTGAGCAGCTACCCGGATGAGATGAGCAAAAAGATGAATGTGAGAGAGGGGTACGAGTACGTGAGAGGTGCTATTTCGAGGTTCGTAAGAGCTAGCAAAGAGGCTCTAAAGATGGGTGCGGATGAGTCTGCTATTGTTGACATGAGATCCTCTCTCACAACTAGATCCACGATTCCTAACTGAACAGTCTGTCTTGGTTTTATATGTTTCTAGCTTGTACTATATGGGAATATGTAATTTTTTTGATGAAATGAAGCAACTCAAAGGTGAGTTGATAGTATATTATGTGTAAAATGTTATGGTGTAGTACGATCTCGTCTCTAACATTACCAGAAAGAGGAGTAAATTCGATGGCTAATACAAAAGAGAGAGCAATTTGCATACAACTTATATATATTTTGTACGAGAAGGATGTCGAAACAATACTTGGAGATGAAAGTCTATCGTCTACACGTCAGTGAATGCAGTTAGGTCTCTATATGACTACGGCCTTGTTTACTGGCAGCTTATAGGCTCAGCTTTTTTGCTTCAAAATTAGACTGCGTTTGGTTGAGCCTGAGGAACCTATATGCAGAAGTTTTCTAGTTTTTTGGCCTAACCAATTTAAGCCGAATCACCTTAATCTAAAGAAACCAGTTTACATGCTTAAAAAGCTTCAACAAAACAAGCCCTATGAATTGAACTCACACAAATTTCTGTAAACCCTGAATCAGGACAATACCAAGTTATGAAAGGCTAGTTTATGAAACACAGACACACAAGCTCATAGGCTGCTACCATATAGGTTTTCTTCACGGAATGTTTTGCAGGTAAGACATATAATTAGGAATCTCTAAAGCAATGTCTATGAACCGTTTGCCGTCATTTGATATGGCGAAGAAACTAGACCATCATGAAGACAGGATCACTGAAAAGTAAAATAATAAAATCATAGAAAGAAAATTGACTTTAAAAAAACGTCGACAGCAGGGTTCGAACCTGCGCGGGCGAAGCCCA
This sequence comes from Primula vulgaris, assembly GCA_963920805.1. Taxonomy (NCBI): domain Eukaryota; kingdom Viridiplantae; phylum Streptophyta; class Magnoliopsida; order Ericales; family Primulaceae; genus Primula; species Primula vulgaris. The sequence continues at coordinate 34,877,305 of OY987214.1, read as the reverse complement.
ACAGATTTCAAGTCTGTCTCCTTAACCACTCGGACATATCGACCTTATTGTTAAGTAGATACACTTTACATAATTTGAACAATACCGATATAACACGTTTGTTAATTGTAAAAAACTTCTTTTCTTCCTATTTATTTACCTTTACAAAAAACAAAAAATCAATAACTTATTATTGTTTAGTATCCATCTTTTTTTATGTAGGAAAAACGACATAGTTTTCTTTAATCATATTAATATAAAATCTAGAAAAATATAGATAAAAAGGTACATATGAAATAATAATTTGAATAAATTTGACTATGTCTACCATCTTATGCACATCTTTGATGTAAATATATGTTATACAACTCACAAATACAAATAAAAAATAACTGATCTCTATTTTTTTCCATAATATTTACGTGAAACTTTGATAAACATAATGCCCAATGTTTTCGTCTCTCAATCTTCTATTTCTTCATGGCTCGTAATATGCTTTTGCCATCCCCATACCTATATGATGTTTTCAAGGTAAAAATCGAATACATCTTGGTCAATGGATGGCGCACGCTATGTTGCAGGAGAGAGTAACACATTTTCGAAATGAGTATAACTATCAACCTGTTCAATGTCTTCAATCCATGAAGTATCATTGTCTTTAACTTGGTTTCTAAACACACAACCGAACAACATCGTAATTTTATCTTTACAACAAACACTCCAAAAAAAGTAGTGTGTAAAGATTGTTTATTGGTAATGTTCTGTGATCAAGACGACAAGCAAAAGCATGTTGACTTAGAAAGTAAAAGTAATTTTAAGTATTTAACTACAAACAAAGTTTAGAATTTGTACAATCATAGGATATCCATAAATATTAGTAGAGCATTTGTATCAGGCTATCAATCTTGCTATCCAAAATTAACACAACAAGGCTACTATTCTTTAAAATTAGCCATCACTTAAACTTTTTTTTTAAACTCAGAGGATGTATAATTTTATCAATTACAATTAAAAATAATAGTTTCATGAGATAATATGTTCTTTTTTCCTAGAAAGATTAAAACGGATATGAGTGTAAACCAAGAGAGAGAATACAATTTAATATTATAGTTTACTGAATAGTTATCAAAATGAGATAGTCATTTTTAATTAGCATAGCAACATCAATTAACTAGCTTGAAAGCTAGCCTGATGTAACACAAATTATCAGAGAGGGGGAGCCAGACTATACAGTGGGTATAGTCTGGAAAACTCTCATCTGTATCACCATTGGATCAACAGTGGGGTCCACAGACTGTAAGGATCCAATGGTGATACTGGGATAGTTTTCCAGACTATACCCACTGTATAGTCTGGCACCCCTTATCCCAAATTATCACAAATTATCATACTAGATAGCTATAATTTGACTAAAATTGGTGTATAGCTAGCTTGATGTGTTTGATTTTAGTAGATGTTGTATAAGGTTCGTACTTCTTTAAATTATGAAGTATTCCTAATTTCCTATCACATAAGTTTGGCACGGCCTGAGTCGAGAATCACGTTAAAATTTGAGTTGGAGTAAAATACACCATAAAATAGTTTGTAATCTTAGTCTCATGACAAACTCAGTTTTCTTGTACATTTGATTGAAAGGTACAATTAATCTACAAGTTAAAATCTTTAACATCAAGAAAATAATGTGCACACACATATGTGACGTGGTATACCCAACTAGAAGTGGAGCTGTTTGTTAACAAATCCAAACAAAAATTGAGCTCTTTTTCTGTTTTATGCTGGTCAACCTAAGCAGGCGGGCGGCGTGCTTATCTTGTGTGACAACACTACAGAGCGAGTGGCTCTTCTAGGCGGGCAGCTGTGTGACAACACTACAGAGAAAGTGGCGCTTTCGTGTAACATGCTATGGTCTCAACGCCCTTACGAGGTAGTGATGAGTTTCACGCGCTCTAAGCCCGGCCCGTGAGCGGTTAGGGAGATTGGCCGCAATCTGAGCAGTACCACCCCCACCCTACCCTACCACCTATAGGTGGCCGTCCGTCCTACAGCAGCCCGAAACATGATTAGTCCCAGAGTCTGACTACAGCTTATTCGAATGAAACGGGTTTAGTTAGGATAAAATGGTTCCTATATGAAAGATTAAAGAATCGTTATAACACTCACATCATATGAAACATGATCCATTTGAGACAAATCATCTTAAGGTCAATCTCGCATATTGTTATCCCAATTCTCAGTTACTAGCGCTTCCCATATAAACATAGTCTAAGAGCAACCGCATCATCTTAGTTACTAATAATAATACTAATACAATGGCCAAACCACATGAAGGTTTAAGGCGAAAATCTCATAATCTTCCTTCATCGAGCTAGTTATACACTATAGCCAACCATAATTCCCATTTTAGTTGCTACCACATCTTAAATTTAGGGTTGTCTTAGATAACATACAATCCTTCTCTTATTCCATCACAACTATATTAAAAAGTTGTTAGAAATTAATATTAAGTTTGAATTGAGAATACGATAGAGAGGTGTTTACATTCTTTTCAATGGAAGTGGAAAGTTGATAAGTGTGACGTGGATCTTTAGTATTTCGAAATTTATTATTTATATTAAAACTAATTACATTAATATTATTACATATGAGTTTGAAATAAGCAGGTAAAAAAATGCGTCGCTAATCATTTTTGTATAGCAAATCATAATCTTCTAAACACATAATTAACCGAATCTGCAGTAAACAAATTCACGTTCATTACTTTCTGCAACATTGGACAAAACGGTAACCGTTTCACAACCGAAGACTTGTACTGTAATAATAACTAGTAAGAGAACCAAAATATAGTTTAGTAGAAACTACGCGCACCACTAGTATAGTTAGGGCTAGACGAAAACCCAAAAAACCGAACCGAAAAAGACCAAAACCGAAAAACCGAAACTTTTTCGGATCGGTTTCGGTTTACAATAAACCCGAACCGACAAAAACCGGAAAAACGGAAAAACCCCAAAAAAGCAAAAATAAAACCGAAAACCCCAAAAAAAACCCGAAACCAAACCGGAAAAAACCGATCCAGTTCGGTCTAAAAAATAAAAAGAGCAAAACCGAAAAAAAACAAAAAAATATGTTCGATATTGATTTCGGTTTTGCAAAAAATGAAGCCGAACTCGAATACATTTACCTTCATTTGCCGTCATCCTATAAACAAATAACAAACCCTCGATTTATTGATCATCTCTCTCTCTCTCGCCTGAAATCTCTTTCTCTCCAGCGAGACTCCATGGACGCTTTGGACTCAGTGATCGATCCTCTTAGAACCTTCGCCAAAGACAGTGCTCGTCTCGTTAATAAGTGCCACAAACCCGATCAGAAAGGTCTTTTTTATTTATTATTTCATTCTTTATACTATAACTTATGTTACATTAATTGGTTGATTAAAATGTTTTTATTTCATTATAGAAGGCCAGATCTGTAATTCATTTATATATGTCAAATGGTTTGATAATTATTTATTGGAAATTGGATATGTAGAATATATGAAATCGAGCTGCTTGCCGATATATTAATCTCTAATTGTTTGATTACCGGATTCTTAATTTATTATCGGAAATCGCATCTGTAGAATACAAAAAAATTGAGCTGTATACATACATATATGTATATATATATATAATTGTTTGATTATTGGATTTTAAAGTAATGATTGAGAATTGATCTGTAGAAGTCACGAAATGGAGATTCATGCTGATAAATATTTCCCTAATTGTTTTTTGGTCTGATTTTGATTTAATAATTGGAAATCTTTTTATAGAAGTCATGAATTTTAACTATGTTCTGACACGTATACCTCTAATTGTTCGATTAACAAATTTCGAGTTAATGATCGAAAATTTAGTCTTTATTGTTTTGAGGATTTTGGATTGATGATTGGATATATTGTAAATTAAGATATGTAGAATTCATGAAATCGAGCTGCATGCCCATATATAGAAGTCTAATTGTCTGGTTATCGGAATTTTAACTAATAAATTGAAATCGGATCTGCAGTATATTGAAATTTTGCTGCATGATCTGTAATATTTTGAGTTAATGGTCGGAAATGTAATATGTATAATTCACGAAAAATTGAGCTTCATGCCGGTATATATCCCATGTTGTTTGAGGAATTTGAATTGATGATTGAAAAATGGCAAATTGGATCATTAGAATAAACAAATCCAGCTGCACACAGATATTATATAACCCTAATTGTTTGATTCTCGGATTTTAAACTAATTTTTCAAAATCGGATATTAGAATTTATGAAATCGAGCTGCATGCCGATATATACAAGCCTAATTGTTTGGTTATCCGATTTTAACGTACTATCCGGAAACGGATCTGTAGAGTATTGAAATCTTGCTGCATGCCAATATAAATAACCCTAATTGTTTGATTATCGGATATAATAATTTGAAACTGGATTGGTAGAATTCATGAATTCGAGCTGCATCTGATGTATATTTGTATATCCCTAATTGTTTGATCATCGGATTTAAAATTGATTATCAGAAGTCAAATAGGTAGAATTCATGAAATCAAGATGCATGCCGATTAATATAACCCTAATTGTATTATCATCGGATTTCGAATCAATAATTGAAAACGGGATCTCTAGTATTCATAAAATCGTGTACTTTAATTGTCGAATTTTGAATCACGATTGGAAACCCGATCTGTATAATTCACTGAATTGAGCTGCATGTCTATCTATATAACCCTGATTGTTTGATTTCTCGGATTTTGTATTCGTGATCGGAAATAGAATTCACGGAATTTAACTAGCATGCATCTATGTAAATGTATATGGTTCTAAATTCCTAATTGAATATATCTTGGTTAAAATTATAATACAAAATTTGGATCTGCAGAATTCACAAAAGTAGCGGTTCGAGTTGCGATTGGATTTGTGGTGATGGGGTTTGTCGGTTTCTTCGTCAAGCTCATCTTCATTCCCATCAACAACATCATTGTTGGCTCTGCTTAAGGTTACTTTGCTATTCTCTAAAGCTGAATCTTGCTGTTTTGTGTAATTTACTAATTTCTATGGAAATGATGGGTGCAGGAAATTATGTATTCTACTTATTTGATATTGCTATGGTTTTTCTGTAGTTGTTAAGTGGAAATTGTGAATTATGTGGCATTTCATGTTGTTTTTTACTTTTAAATATCGAGTATAAGTGTTAATTAACTGATTAACTCAAATGCTAGCATACATAATTTAATATTTTAATGTCTAGCAGTACTCCTTTTGTTATGTCATATGTGTTAGATCTGTCTTACTGCTACCTATGCTTTTGAGTAACACTACATGTACGTGTTTTTATATATTGAGTTGGTAAGCATTAATAAATCAAATGCTCACATACATCATTTGTTCTGTCTTGCCCTACTCAGATGCTCAACATACATAATATTTCAGCCACGGACATGATTATATGGCATTTTCATGTTGTGTTTTCTCTTAAATATTGAACTGATGAGCGTTTATTATCTCAAATGCTGGCATACATAATTTTGATGTCTGGCACTACTACTTTTCTATGTCACCTATGTTTGTTAGAAGTTAGAACTGTCTTACTTACATCTTTGCTTTTGAGAAGAGCTACATGGACATAATTTTGTATGTATGTTATCTAGCTGCCAAATATTAATTCACTAGCTAGGAAAGAGGATACCTGTGAAGTGTCTCAAATTTATCACTGAAACTATTTAGACATGGTTGTCACATTGATAAGTACATACCTATTATGTAGTGTATGACTAACATTATCCGTGTGGTCATCTGGATTGGATTTGTGGCTTTCATTACACTCTATTATTCTAATTTCTTATAATGTTCTTGGCCATTTCCCTCCGATATACTATGTTTTAACTTTTCAACCAAAAAGGCCTGGTCAGGCTAAACACAGTAATTTTTTTTCCGGTTGCCTTGTTCAAGATCTTTTGATTGTTAATACTGTATATCCATTTTTAGAGTTATTAATAAGAATAGAATAAATATGTTTCCTGAATGTGGATTTGCCTGAATGTTAAATATGAGGGGGATTGGTTATTTTAGCCTTAAGGCCTAATTGGTCTACGCATGGATAAGCACAGGCAAAAACATTTCCAACTTAGATGTATTGCACTATGGTTATGCAATATGGATGTTGTGTTAGTTTAGTTTGAGCGCAAGTTGATTTTATCCAAATCATTTGGATATTTAAAAGACCACAAGTAATCCGAGGATATGGAAATTGTAGCTGGATGTCTAGATGTTGGTTGAATGTTTAAATTTAGCATGCTAGTATCTCATCTTTTTTTCGTTAGTTCATAAAGTGATCCACCATGCCACTTTGTGCTTTTTTATTTTTTAGCCAGTTATAATGGGTTGAACAAATCTACATAATACTTAGAAATTGTGTGTTCTACAAAATAGATAAAGATTGTCTATACTTTCTGTTTATTGGAGCAGGAATGCGAATGTATTCAGGAGCCCTAATTATAAGTCCGTGTCGTCGGTCATTTTACTACAATAAGTTCTGTAAATACTTCTTGTACTTTGGTTTAGTTATTTCTTGAAGGGCTGGTTCTGCCAGAACTGTAGGTGATTTTTATTTACTTAGTTAACAAGATTACAAGTGTCAGATTAAGTGCTAGAAGAAAATCTCATTGCGGAGATAGAGAAACCTCATTATAAAGAGTGAACAGCAGTTTTGTCTGATATACCTGTTGGATATGTCACGACTCACGAATAAGAGAGCGTTAAGCAATAGCCTTACAAATGAAGTCTTACTGATGTGAGTGGTTTCAACAGATAAAGTAGAGGCCTTTGTGCAAATGTGGAGAAAAACTTTTCTGATAAGATGTGAATCATGCGATTATTGCTGTAGTACTGAAGATAATGTTTTTTGCTCGTGTAAAAAGAGTGTAATTTTATGTGTAGTTGAGAATGTGTTTAGAATACTATAGCAGCTAGTCGATTTGTAGCTGACTTGTTTTAAAGGTAACAACTGATTTGGTTATTTTCCAGAGGGCTAATCATGTATTTTTGTCAGTTGTGACTTGTGATTGTGTGTTGCATTGTATATTTTAGTTTCCCGATTCGTTCTTCCATGAATTGTTGAAAATAAAAAGAGGGTCATCAAAAGTTGTGTGCTACAAGAATTGGAATCATTCGTGCCTTGGTTAATTTGGAGTTTTTGAACTTGTAATCTGGGATACATATTTTTGTAACCTTTTACTCCTTTTATAGATCATACATGAGTATGAGTAAACATTGTTCCTAAACCTAGTGGCAAGAAACTCTCCATGTTAAACAAATGTTGTCGTTGTTTTGACGTCATATAAATCCACACATACAGCATGTAGTAACTTAAAGAACAAACCTCAGTCGATGATGATATTCATTTAGTAGTTTTTGTGAACCTTGCCATGTAGAGGAATCAATGGCAAGATGCTCTTTTATTTTAATTGAATTAAATTAGCAGCTGAATATTTATCAGTTTTCTTCGTCTGCTGTACTTTTATTTACTTCTGATCCCTAATGTGATTTTCTAACACCTTGCAGGCACTTTTTGCAAGTCGATGGATGCTGTGTCACTTCGATCGGCGTTTAAATTGGGTGAAAAAAACTGTAATTTTAATTTTTATACTTTCAGGATAATTTTTCATATGATAAGAGTGATGACATTTTAATTTTTTTTACATTTAGTACTATTTTAACTGTCTGGAATCCATTTGGTTAAATCATCCAGTTTTAGTCTTGGGGTGCATTACTGTTAAGAGTAAAATATCATCTTCGAAACGCACTAATGGACCATACGAGTACTCGGAAGTTGCCCTAAGTATCTAGTACTTGTTTGTTGTTTGATTGTTCTGGAGTTGATTTTACTTCATCTTTTCAGTGAACCTCAGTTTTAAGATTTAAAACGAATGTGTGAAACTACTTTTAAGATTTAAAACGCAAATTGATGGCATATAATTAAAGGAGTTTTCAGTTGGTGCCTGCTTTACAAAAAAATGTGTTGGTAAATTAAATATATTTGTGGATTGTGTTAGGACCTGGGTACTACATCTTTTTTATTTTGCCATGGTTGTGCTTGTGTTGGTCCATCATTTGTATTGAATGTAATGACTAATGACACAGAGCTACATTTTCATCTAGATCCATAACCAGTCTGTGGTGTGTTTTGTTATCACATGCTATTGAAATTTGATGTAGGAACCATCGTAGGATGTGGTTGCGCACTACGGTTTCTACACATCTGGTGTCGATGTGTCATGTTTATATTAATCTTGGGATGGTAATATTGTCATCTTAGTTCCCCTTTTAGAAATTACTAGCTTGGTGGCCCACGCAATGCGTGGGTCCGTTTTCCTTCCGATTTCATTGCATACAATATGTCCAAGCTTACTTGTATATACATTATACACTAAATAGAGTGGTACTTTGTGTTGCGGCAAACACTTTCAATTGGGTGTATTTGGCTAGAATGCATGTGAGTGGAAAGTAAAGTCGTTTGATTAACAGGGCCAAAGGATTTGTTTGGCATAAGACAAAATATGGTCCATTTATAAAAGGCAGGATTTACTTCTTAGCAAAATCATTTACACTTCTAACATATATTTATCAAAGGACGACATTGTCCATACGTATCTCGCCCTTTGGCAATAATACTCGGTACATACAGATTTGTAATGTTTAAGTAGTACAAACAGAGGTTACTTTCGGTAAGATGGCCAAAGACTTTCTTGTCGCTTATCGGCTTATCACTCCTGCTCTTTTCTTCTAAGCAAGACCTAATGTAAATAACCACAAAATCTAAATTATATACTTTCTGTTCTTTTTAAGATATAATATTACTCGACATTTGAAAATTGAAAGTTGGATTGTGGATGATCAGGTAAAAAAGGCCCAGATACACATTAGCTCTGAGAAATTAATTGACATTTTTTGTAAGCCTCTTGTAGAGAATGATTAGAGATTCCTCCATGTTATTCTTAACAACTTGAAGAGAGAAAATGTACACAAAATCAGCATCGACCAATCAAGAAGCAATGCTGAAATTGCAAATGTGCCCCAACTCAAGGTGAATCATAGGTAATTAATTTTAGGATAACGCTTTAGATAACAAGTGAAAAGAGGGGCCAAATCCTCGATATTTTTCAAATTAATTGTACATAAGTACGTTGATGTCTACTTAGGCAGGTAAGCATGCATAATTGCTAAAGTCAGATGGGCAACAATTCTTCTTAATTGAAAGTTTGATATTGGATGAGTTTGTGATAAAAACTATTAACATGAGAATATTTTCAAACCTTTTATTTAGCATTATAAATTATTGACTTGTGTTCCCATGTAGCAAGTACCAAGTAGAAGTCGTTATGAATAGAAGACACGTATGACTCCACTCCAACGTGTCAACAAGTTAATGTTAATAAAAATCGATTCTTAAGCATATTAGTTACCACGTCTAGTTAAAAATTGTTAGGTTATAATTCTTAAAACGAATTAGTTGTTGTTTTTTTCTCCCAACCTCTTTTATCTCATGATTGTTCACCCCAAGTTCAATTTTGCATCTAACTACAAACCACGCATAAAAACACCTGTCCGTCGTCGCTCTTCAAATATCGTCTTATAAGAAATACCAATTTGCTAAAAATCAACACACATAAAATTACATATTGTTGAATTTCCCAACCATGAAGTATGTATGGATGTTTCACATTTCACCTTTCATGCTCATCACTACTTTGCTCTAGTTATAATCTTTGAAAAGAAACTTTATATTTTGGCCTACGGGTCGACGCCTCTTCTGATTTACCGAACATCTCCCTTATCCCTTTCTATGATCCAAGCAAGATTGTTGACTATAAATCATAGCAGAAAACCACGGTATTTCAGCTTTCCGATAATAGCTGAGAATTAGAACCATCTCAAGTCTTCTCAAGTAGAGGATCAGTATTGGTGAAACTTAAAGTAAGCGTAGTCATGATTGAGCATGTTTATGCGAAAAACACCTCATGTTATTAGAATGAGCATTGAACGATAGTCGTTTAAATGGAACTCAAGTAGAAAATTAGAATTCCAGTGATACTTACGTTCTATTATTTTTAAAAGAATTTAACAGATCTGGTTAGTACTCATCCGCATGGCTTTGGGAGACATGCACAGTTAGTGCAGTCCTATTTCAAGGATTATGGGACCTAAACATTGGACTCACAACTTCAATCCAAGGAAATTCCGTCATGGAAATCATATTCGTGACCTTGAAAGTTACGAAATTGTACCTAGTCACAAGCGCTAATTACGTGTTTCTCATCTTCTTTGAATGACAGTTTTCCGAGAACGAATCTAAAATCCAATCTCTTGATCATTTACATCAGCAATATTGTTGTGCGAGTAAAGAGATAAACAAACAAATAAATAATGTGATTGTGTTTTAATACATCTGCTCAGAAAGATATTTCTGTAAATCATAAGCCATGTTGTCCAACTGTCGCTCCCAATTGTAACATGTCCATTTCTTGCATGCCCAACTAATATTAATTGCCTAGTTGGAGTTTAATGTTGTTTTCTTTAGTTGTAAACTTTAGACTCATTTATCCACCTACAAGATTTTACTGGGCTATTAAAATTGGTAGTCTGAGTATGGTGTACGACAGTATGAGTTAATGGCAAAAAAAATTTATTTTTGATATTTCTTCTTTGTAATATTTTAGTGCTATGATCATATTTGATACTCCTGTATGTTATTTACTTTATTTACAAGTTTTAAGGTCCAAAGTGATGTTAATTTTTCACATGGAGGTGCCAAAACTTTTACTACTTTTTAAAATTATTTGCTATATATTATTCCGTGTGCATTCTTTCTTGATCTAATTCCTTTGGTGGAGTGACGGAGTCGCCCGTTCTCAACCGGTTCGTATCTTATTTTTCCTTAATCAATGACTAAAATAAAATCAAAACACTCAAATAAGGCTATAAAAAGTAAAAAAAACAACAATTTTACATTTGCATTGTCTAAAACAACAATTTTTATCAGCTGTAGAAAAGAAATAAACTTTATAAAAGACAAATATGAAGAAATAAATATGCCTAACTATTTTATTCTGTGGATAAAAAGATCAAATTGATAGAGGAAGCACCGTAAAGATCAATTAGCGAGTTTTGAGGCCGAGACAATTATAACTGCTTACTTTTTTTTCATGATGTGAGAGAAAAATTAGGAATCAACTTATGTAATAAAGTCGATCCACAAAGGTATTGAGCAGCGTTGTAGGATCAGATACCAAATATAGTAATTCTTTTATTCTCAAGGAAAGTCTTTTTCAAAACTTCTATATCAATTTCGACATGAAACCAGTTACCTCCCAGAAAATTCTAACGATATGTGAAATACCTATGCTTTATTATTCTAAAGGTGGGAGAAAAGATAAAACGAAAATCAATGATTAATCTAAATTCAAATTTGAAACTTATGTAATTAACTTATTTTAGTTAGACCGAAAAAAATTGGGATAGAGCTTTGAGGCATCTAATTCACTTAAATGGTATACCAAAAAAGGGTTGATGGCTGAGCCATATGAGCTAGTAAACTCTCAAGTACCGTTCTAAAGGAAGAAATTGACCAGCGTATTCCGACCGGTGAGAATACCGAACCGATAACCGAACTGAAAAATACCGAAAAAGACCGAAAAATCAAAAATAAAACCGAAAAAAACTGAAACTGGACCGAAAAAACCGGGCTGGTTCGGTTCAAAAAATAAAAATATCGAAACCGAAAAAAACCGAAACGAAAAATCTGCTCGATTTCGGTTTCGGTTTTGCAAAAACCGAACCGAATCAGATCCAGCCCGCCATTCGACAGAGAAATTCTGAAATTGCAGAAGCTTGGTTCGATCAAGCAGATGAATATTGGAGGCATGCTATAGCACTTACTCCGGATAATTATATTGAAGCAAATAATTGGTTAAAGATCACTAAACGTTTCGAATAAAATAGGACTCTGTTTATTTATTATAAATAATTTCATTATATCTCTTCTAATAAGATCATTCCGTATTCGTCTGGTATTTCATAGGAATAAACAATAGACAGATAGAGTAAAAATATATTTCTTTTTTCTATTAATAATGATAAAACAAATTATTGTGAAAACTAATATAATAAAAAAAGATAAAATATCTTATAAGATATTGAGATGTTTCTTAGTATATGTTTTATAGTAAAATATAACGTATATCCTTATAAGTAATCACTTCTAACTCAGTATAAATACTACATACTAGAGGTTGCAGAAAAAGTAGTTTTGTATCAATTTAAAGTCCCCCAAAAAAGTTTTAAAGTCAAAAAAATAAAATCTCAGAGGTTCACTAATTATTTAGTTGGCAAGTCTGTTTGTATGTGTTGTCCGGAAAGAGACTAACAACGCTACCAACTTGGTCAGAACATGTGGTCTTATTTAAAAACTAAGTTATATCTATCCTTTATTCACATTTAGTTTTAAGAAGACCATTTTTTCTTGTGAAAAAATATCGATTGCCATAGACGATAGGTTCGACCTTGAGGGCAGCTTAAATTATCTAAAGATAAAACAAACAACAAATGTTAATAGTTTGACACGCCATATTTTAGGCCGAATTGGGTTCATTTTCGATATTTTTCGTCTTCAACGGATAGACTGTAACATACACGAGCGCCGCCATCACCAACGTCTCATCCCTTTTAATTAGCTCGTATCAGTTGTCCTCAGTTAAGCCACCACATATACGACGTCAGATCGATAGTAATTACAGTAAAATCTCTATAAATTAATAATATTTGTACCATGAATATTTATTAATTTAGATAGTTATTAATTAACCGATAAATTAATAATTATTGTTTTAAAGAGGTTTTTATCGATTCAATATATATATTCGTTCGTAACTTAAATTAATTCATTATAAATTACTAAGAATAATTGTTAAGCTCGTTAGTAAAGGCAAATATACTACTTCAATTAATAATATATAAATTTTGTTACATTTTAAATCATGTAGCAACTAAGAATAGGCATTATAGATACACACTACAAAATAATGTTTGATTTAGTGAGAGTCAAAAGTTGTCACAAACCTATCACTAATTTAAAAAACTGTCACAAATTGACTAAACTGTCACAAAACCGTCACAAAAACCGTCGTTAATAAGCTCGTAACAAAAATAACGTCATTAATTCCATCGCTATTTGAGTATTTTTTTGTAGTGACATTAAATATATATGTTTGATCAATTCCATATACATTCAGTATCATTGAATAAAATAGTACAACACATTGTTTAATCGTGTATATAACTTCATAATTTTTTGGTATAATCCGAAAACACAACATTAGAACAGTCTGATAAGCTTCAAGTAGATTTAAATTTTAAGAAAAATCAAACGACAATAAAGTCATATTTCACTAAATCATTCTAGTAATGTTTGTCATTTTCAACAATAATTTATGATTTTGTTGTGACCAAATATTTATATAGGGATCTTTCAAAAATTTATTATCTTATTAATTTATCGAAATTGATGATTTTTTACATTTGATCAAGTCGGGACCAGAGAAAAATATTATTTTAGAGAGTTTATTAATTTATTTTATAGAGGTTTTACTGTATCAACAATCGGAGCAAAGATCGGCATCTTCGTCCAACGACCTACGACATACGACAATAGAAATGACAGTTACAATTTACATTGACGGTGATGTCCGGTGACGTAGTGACTTTGCGGCGAAGCTAGGGTGTTTGCAAGGAGAAAGTAAGAAAATTTGAGTCGAATATATACAAATGGTACGTACCAGTGGAATTCAACATTGGCTAAATTTAGATGTAATGAAACTATGGTTTGGTATGTAATTGTGACTAATTATTTACCTGCGATGGATACTGTTTCGTTTTTTTTCTTTGGATTAACGCCGGTCACCGGTGTGTCGATTAACTGCAAAACTCAAAAGTTTGAATATTCAATTAAAGGAATGTAAAACTTTATAATGTCCATGGAACTGTGATCAAAACTTTATATATAATGCGCCGACTAATGTATGTTTTTTATTGAAAATAAATATTCAAAACTAATGTATGATTGTTAATTAATATTCAACTCATTGGTCTTAATTCTTAAACCTGCTAGAGATGCCCTTCATCGTTCACTACAAAATAATGTTTGATTTAGTGAGAGTCAAAAACTGTCACAAGACTGTCGCTAATTTAAAAAGTTATTACAAATCTGTCGCAAATTGACTAAACTGTCACAAAACCGTCACAAAAACCGTCGCTAATAATCTCGTAACAAAAAATATCGTCATTAATCCCGTCGTTATTTGAGTATTTTTTTTGCAGTGGTTGTTGTTCTATTTCAAAATAGAAAAGTTTTGACCTAGACCGTCTCATTTAACCAAGAAAAAGCATAACTAATTTTTAATATATATATATATATTCTGAATAATTTTTTAGTTAATAAGATCACTCATATCATCGGTCTTTATAGAACAAACGTAACATTTTTCTTACATTTCTCCTCATATTTAAGATAATTAGCATCACTTTTATATTTTTAGGATAGCAATTTAATTTTATACATTTTTCAGCTTTTCTATCAAATTTATTATCATAACTAAATATTACAATATTTTAATATACTTCTATCAATTTTTTTAACCCAAATTAATTTACTAAAACAATCACATTAAATAACTTACAACTTTTCTCGTATTTAAGGTAAAAAGTACATTTTTACAACTTATAATAAAACGTTTTGTTTTATACAAATTATCAGTTTTTTTTATAAATTTCTTTATCACACCTATACAAATCATCTTTTTGTTATTTTATTAATTTATATGTGAAAAGTATAAATAAACGAGAGAAAATAAGAAAAAAGTAAGTGAGATAAATTATTATTTTAATTATATATCTGAGTGATATTTGAGTTTATGTATATTTAAGGTCATGGATAAAGAAACTGATGCGTATACAATTTTACAACAATCTCCTCATATTTAAGATAAATTGATGATATAAGTAAACTGATTCGAGTGCTCTTAGAAGGTCCAGATACATATAAATTTATACAATAGTGTTAAAAACACCGCAGAACAGTCTATATATCGCCCTATATTTGCTTATTGATGCAACAGAAATATAAGATTCATGTATGCATACTGCTAGCTATTATATACATTGATGTGCATAATACAAGAATTTGGCTGTGTAACGTTATATGAGGAGCTATATATATGTCTAAATTTATATAGAAAGCTTGTAAAGACATAGCTAAAAGGTGGCCAAACAAAATCTTAATCATAAATAGATATATAGTAGATCATTGACCAATCTTTTTATTTATTAGCATTTATTAAGACTTGAAGTCGTTGATTAGTCCTGCCTAATATAGTAAATTTTTTCTCCTCCATAATTATACATTTATAATCCCCTTAAATTTCCTTATCAGCTATAAGGAGTCCGGATCCTCTATTACGTACTATCTGTCATTTTTCGTGTCCTTTTACCTTTTTAATCTATACTATTTGTTAAAAAAATTAAAAAAAATTATACAATTACGATTATACATGTATCGATACACTTCAACAATTAGTTTTAAGAGAAAAATAACACACAATTTAATTTAAAATAAATTAAAAAATAGTATAAATTAATTAGTGGAGAAAAAATGTTTAGAGCAGTTTTATGTCCAAATATTATGAAATTTACATAGAATATATTATAAAAGTCCAGAAAAATGCGAAACAAGTTATAAAAATTTAAAATTTGAACGAAAATAAACAAGGGAGAAATGCAAATAACCTCCACTAAGTACGGATTATTTTCAAATGCCTTCATTCTTTTGTAGTTTACACCCATATTTCTTATGACTTTTACAAATAACATTTGTGTTCATATAAATGGTAAAAGTTTGTGCTCTATGGTCTGTGTTTGGGAAATTTGATTTTCTTGTGATATGTTTTCATATCTATACAAGTCAAGCTAGTTGACACCACTATCTAGTAAAAAGAAAATAATTTCGTAGTAATATAACTTTTCTGTTATTTTCTCACATTTAAACACTTGAAATAACTTTTGCTTGTCAAACAGTATGTCATATCCATGGGGGATTCTTTTTTCATTACTATTATTGCTCACCACTATAAGGGACGTGGGATCACAGATCCCACGTCTACGTGGCATATAAAAAAGTTTTTTTTTTCTTTTATTTATGTTTTTCTATGTAAAAACTTTCCAATTTTAACCAAAAACTTATCTAATTTAACCCGAAAAAAACCCTAACCATCAACCATAAAACTATTTATCATATCAAATTAATATATTTTTTTATCAAATCAAAGTGACTCTACCATTACAATTATTTTCTATTTTCTCTAAAAAAAACCCTAACCATCAACCATCAAACTCCTTCGTATATCAAATTAATATATTTTTTTATCAAATCAACATCACTCTACCACTACAATTATCCCCAATTTTACCAAAAAAAAAACATATCCCAATTTACAAAAAAAAAACTTTCCCAATTTTTGATAAAATTTGCGAAGTTTTTTTTTGGGTAAATTGGGAGAGGTTTTTTTTTACCAATTATCCCAATTTACCAATTACCAAAAAAAAAACCTCTCCCAATTTACCCGAAAAAAAACTTCGCAAATTTTATCAAAAATTGGGAAAGTTTTTTGGTAAAATTGGGAAAGTTTTTTTTTTGTAAATTGGGATATGTTTTTTTTTTGGTAAAATTGGGGATAATTGTAGTGGTAGAGTGATATTGATTTGATAAAAAAATATATTAATTTGATATACGAAGGAGTTTGATGGTTGATGGTTAGGGTTTTTTTAGATAAAATTGAAAATAATTGTAATGGTAGAGTGACTTTGATTTGATAAAAAAATATATTAATTTGATATAATAAATAGTTTTATGGTTGATGGTTAGAGTTCTTTTTGGGTTAAATTAGATAAGTTTTTGGTTAAAATTGGAAAGTTTTTACATAAGAAAACATAAATAAATAAATAAAATAAAAAAAAACTTTTTTATATGCCACGTAGACGTTGGGATCACAGATCCCACGTCGCTTATACTGGTGAGCAATCATAGTAATGAAAAAAGAATCCCCATATCCATGTATTAACAAAATATTTAGATCAAACAATTAAGAGTACCATCATCTGACTAGGTAAAAGATCTTTTTGAGCAAATATGACTATATTAGAATAAAAATATGACAAGCAACATGCTAGCTAGTGAATCGTTAAAGTTAATATATTTAAATTGGATAGTCATATCTAGGGAGCAAAACACTTCTCGTCAAAAAAAGTAGGCCCCAGGTGTGGACCCAATATTTGGAAACCCGGGTGCAACCACATAAATATTTATACTTTATGTCGGCCATATTTTGTAAATAAATATTGAAAAATTATAATAAAAGATAAAAATAATTTAAAGGGTAATATTTAATGAAAATAGAGATAGTGTAAGAGAGTCTGATATAATTGGTAAATAAAAGAAAATGGCTAAAACTAGTAAAAGTGTAATTTTATGTTAAATTTGAGAAAATTATACATATGTTGATTTAGATGCTCTAGCAACGTATGATATTGAAAAGAATACATATTTACTTCCTCCGTTTCAAATCAATCGTATGAGTTTGGGGGTCACTTCTCTTAAGTCGTTCATTTGCAAAGTTACAAATATGCTCAATCAAAAAAAAAAGTTGAAAATAAGAGATTTTTTTATGAAAGAAAACAACTTTCTCTATCTCCCCTCCAATATTTTCAGGGTAGATTGCAAAGTGAAAAATAAAGTGAATCAATTACAAAAGTTTGAAAACCTTTTGATATTTTTATAAATTGTTCAAAAATAATGGCGCCCATTTGCATTTTACTCTACAATATACGGTGACAGAACTACTATTATGAAACGGATGCTGATTTTATATATATATAAAAAAGTAAAACTTATATGAAATTATACCTAAAATTTCAAGAATTTAATCAAAATACATCATAAAAATAACATTTTTTTTGTAAAATGGGGGGGGGGGGGGGCACTTATGGTATATATAGTGCCACTTTATGTATCTATCATCTCTATCTCTCTCCATCCAAACAAACCCTAATCTCCCTCTCTCTCTACAATGGCGACGGCGGCCGGAGCTCCTCCCACCACCACCACCACCTCCATCTCTCATCCTTCCCTCTCATCCCCTCTCCACCGCCACGTCATCACCATCCTTCCTTTCCCCAACCACCGTCTCCTCCGCATCTCCCCCATCTCCGCCGCCACGTCATCATCCCCCTCCCCCATCTCCGCCTCCACGTCATCATCCCCCACCGTTTCCACGTCGCCATCCCCCCACGTGTCCTCTAGATTTGCCCCAGACAAGGCTAGGAAGGGAAGCGACGTCCTAATCGAGGCGCTAGAGAGGGAAGGGGTGAGGGAGGTGTTTGCATACCCAGGTGGGGCGTCGATGGAGATACATCAGGCCCTGACGAGGTCCGATAAGATCGTTAATGTGCTCCCGAGGCATGAGCAGGGCGGGGTGTTCTCCGCAGAGGGGTAACCCCTTTTATTTTTGTTAAATGTTTATTTTTTCTTTCTACTTTTATTTGGAGCAATACCATCAATAACCTCAAATGCCATTTATGTTGCATCAACTTCCTTAAAATTTAATTTATGAAGATATAGGTTAAAAAGATGTTGCATCAACTTCCTTGTCCTACTTCTTAAGAAACCGCATCAGCAACCTTAACCATTTCCTCAAACCTAACATATTTTATAGAAACCGTTTACATTTACACAAATTACCAGGTTCCTTATCAATCTCCTTATAATAACCCTACATTGTTTCTCTTTATATGTTTATTATCATTTCTTATTCATAACAATATTCCCACCACAAAAATGTAGACCGATGATAATTTCTTACTATTATATTCACCAAGGGAATCATATACATTCCTCATATACAAGTTGAATTTTGTGTTCCGTGAAATTTAGGGAATTAATAGGGCTCCTGATGCATGCCACTTTTTACACCATGATTATTAAATTTTAGGGAAAAGTATGTTTTGATGTAAGAGATGCATATGCTCGAAAAGTGGTTGTTCCCTTAAAATAAAATTTATCATTATATAATATAATTTATTGGTTATCGATATGTGTGCTATTCAAAGGTGAAAATATAATATGTAGTTTAAATAGAAAAATTAATAGTATAAGAACAAATTTGAGGAGGGGGATAGGGAAACTGATGTTAAATCTATATTGTTTGTAAAGTGTTAATTTTCTTTTGAGTTTATGGACGATCGTTAAGAAATTTGATGCGGATGCTCTTCATTATATTAATTACAAATTCCTTATATTATCTCCTTAAGACAATAATAAATAATTTAGGTGGTTAGATATAGAAGTGTGGTGAAGTTAATTTTATGATGAAAAGACGATGCAGAGGGAAAAAGTGCGAGGAAACAGAAAAACAAATCATTTTTTTTAATAAGGAGGGTTGAAATTTATTTATCAATTTTAGCCTTTCAGCACCGTCATAATTTTTGAAAAATTAGTTCTAGTTTCACCACTGCACCTTGCCATGTTATAAGGACAGGGTCAGCGAAATTTATGTGAGTTTTTTTAAGGAAGTTTTCACAAAATTAGTTAAATTAGGTAGATGAGGTAATTAATGCAATTGCTTACTATGTAATTAGTAACCTGTTAAAGGTTAAATAATATTCCGGAAGTTGTTTTTATAGAGAATATCTATATTTTTGGTTAACAGGTACGCGCGTGCAAAAGGGTTTCCAGGTGTGTGTATCGCCACGTCAGGACCTGGCGCCACCAATCTGGTCAGTGGGCTTGCGGATGCCATGCTTGATAGCGTTCCGCTTGTGGCGATTACAGGGCAGGTGCCTAGACGAATGATCGGTACCGATGCGTTTCAGGTAATTGGTTAGAATGATTCAATTCTATATAACTTTTAGTGAATTCCATTGTGGTTATTTACTCTATTATTGTATTGCATTAGTGTTCTGATCTGCATTGTGCTTAATATGAATCAATTTTGTTTATCTTTTGTTAATTTGTTTGAATACGTTTGGGTTCTCTGAAACCCGATTGGTCTCGCCTTTTGTCCCTTAGATTCCTTTTAAAGTGGAGGAGCTGAAACGCTAACTTTGGTAAATTGGGTGCTAAAACGCTAAATTTTGAAGATTATAATCAAAATACATAGAAAGAATTTACCTTTTCATCATTTTTTTTATTTTTGTTCATCAAAATAGGGGCTGCACTAGTTGTCTCCACCTAGTTTCTTCATGCTTAGATTTTGGTATGAGTATGTTTGTATATGGTTTTTTTGAATGGCATTGTGGTTATTTAGGATACTTGTATAAGTTCACTTGAATTAATTGCATTTATCATGTAATGTCACTGTTTTGCAATCCCTGCCTATGTCTGCATGTTCCCTGACTAGGCGCCTTGGTCTGCCGCGGATTAATGCCAGACGTTTCGATATAGGTTCAACCGGGGTCAAGATAGGTTAATTTTATTTTATTTTAAAATAAAGCTCATAAATGCCTAGTGTAGAAAACAGGTTGATCTTGAAACAAGGTTTGCACTTGTAATCTGTTTTTAATGCATTTATGCTTGTTATTCTTTACATTCGACTGTTCATCTGCTGTTATCATAGCCTTTTCTTGAACTTTGATAAGATACCGATAAGTTAATAGCCTACAAATGCTTAGTTCACCTTGTCAACAATATTTACACAGTGTCTATATTAAAATGTTAAGATGTCGTTTTCCCGCATAGTAAACCCCCCTCCTACCTTTTGATCCGCTAGTGATGTTTGAAACCTAAGGGTAATACAGAATAAAAAAATGGTTGTGCTTTATATCCTAGTTGAAGGATCCAGATTATTATATTATTATTTTGTATCTATTGTGGACTTGTGGTGAGTTGTATTGCTGGTATGCTTATTTAGAATGGTATATATGTTCTGTTGATTTGCATATCGAAACTGCATATTGATAATGGTATTTTTGTTAAAAGAGCAGTTACGTTTGGTTCTTATGTTTTTATTTGTAATTTATATGCAGGGTAGGAACTTAGTGACTTAAGAGTGATAAATAAACAAAATCTAAAAGTTTCTTTTCACAATGTATTCTAGTTGACATTCTCTGACTATGCCAATTTGCTCAAAACCCCAATTACCAAGAGAAATTATGGAATTTGACGGCCCATCCTCTTGTCTAATCCCAAACTGATTTTATGTTAATCATGATCTCAATTGTCACAATACTACGTATTCTTGTTAGTATACTCTTACAATAGCATTGTCCCCAAAACACGATCAGGAAAAAAATGAATTATATGGATTTCGGCTCCTCTGGCTATTCAATCGCCACTGCATCTATGGATATCTTGATCTTAATATTCACTACTTTTGTTTCTCATAGTTTAAAATGCTATTTTCAAAAATGATTTTTTATTCCTTCCTTAATTTATTTCGTCTTGGTGTCCTGGCAGTTTGGTATCCACACTTTCACTCTGTATTAACGATTTTGTTTTAAGATTTTCATGGTCTCAATTTAACATTTTTGGTGGTACTGTATTAGGTTTTACAAACTTACAAATGTGGCCCGTAAGTTGATTCACTCTAGTTTTGTTAGAGAATTTGAGATTCCACAGTCCCCACAGATTGTGCAAAAAAAAACATGTTCCTTTGAAAAACAAAATTCCCAAATAGTGCAGCTAAAATTCTACTAGTGTTGTGGAAACTACATTTGTACAACCGTTAGAAAAGGTACCACCGATGTAAGATATAAAATATAAGAGCGAAAGTGTCATACTAAAATATTTACTCAAACTATGGAGGCCAGCTTAACCATGTATGTTATTTTACAGTGAAGAACGTGTGCACACCATGTCACATAAATTTAATATACATATTACATAAATGTGCTAATATGGTTTAATTCCAGGAAACCCCAATCGTGGAGGTGACCCGCTCAATCACTAAGCACAATTACCTCGTATTAGACGTTGAAGATATTCCCAGAGTTGTCCGTGAAGCGTTCTTTTTAGCCTCCTCAGGTCGACCCGGGCCTGTTTTAATCGATATCCCAAAAGACATACAACAGCAGTTTGTCGTTCCCAATTGGGACCAACCCATGAACTTACCGGGTTACATATCCAGGTTACCAAAACCACCACAAATGGCTCATTTGGAACAAATCATTAGGCTAATTTCCGAGTCCAAAAGGCCCGTTTTGTATGTTGGTGGAGGTTGTCTCAACTCGAGCGAAGAGCTCAGGAGGTTTGTGGAATTTACGAAAATACCTGTAGCGAGTACTTTGATGGGCCTCGGTGCGTTCTCTTGCTCAGAAGAGCTCTCGTTGCAAATGTTGGGTATGCACGGGACTGTATATGCTAACTACGCGGTTGATAAAAGTGATCTTTTATTGGCTT
Organism: Primula vulgaris; assembly: GCA_963920805.1. Classification (NCBI taxonomy): domain Eukaryota; kingdom Viridiplantae; phylum Streptophyta; class Magnoliopsida; order Ericales; family Primulaceae; genus Primula; species Primula vulgaris. Next base: position 34,854,803 of record OY987214.1, on the reverse strand, counting down.
TCGGTGTTAGGTTTGACGATCGTGTGACGGGGAAACTCGAAGCTTTTGCCAGCAGGGCTAAAATCGTTCACATCGACATTGACTCGGCTGAAATAGGAAAAAACAAGCAACCACACGTGTCAATTTGCGGGGACGTGAAGCTGGCCTTACAAGGACTTAATGAGATTCTCGAGGATAAAACGGGTAGTTTAAATTTGGACTTCTCGGATTGGACAGAAACCCTAAAAGAGAAAAAGGTGCAATACCCGTTGAGTTTTAAAACTTTTGGAGAGGCTATACCTCCCCAATATGCAATCCAAATGCTTGATGAACTAACCCAAGGGAATGCAATTATAAGTACAGGTGTTGGGCAGCACCAAATGTGGGCTGCCCAGTTTTATAAATATAATAGGCCGAGGCAATGGCTGACCTCAAGCGGCCTAGGGGCAATGGGATTTGGCCTGCCCGCAGCTATTGGGGCAGCTGTTGCCATGCCCGGTGAAATAGTGGTTGATATTGATGGGGACGGCAGTTTCTTAATGAATGTGCAAGAATTAGCTACCGCTAAAATATTTAATCTCCCGGTAAAGATTTTATTGTTGAATAATCAGCATTTGGGTATGGTGGTGCAGTGGGAGGATCGGTTTTATAAAGGCAATAGAGCGCACACTTATTTGGGTAACCCCGAGAACGAAAATGAGATTTATCCGAATTTCGTTAAAGTTGCCGAGGGGTTCGGTGTACCAAGCGCACGCGTGTCGAAAATTGGGGAGTTAAGAGGTGCGATACAAAAAATGTTAGATACGCCTGGGCCGTATTTATTGGATGTGTGTGTACCTCATCAAGAACATGTCTTGCCTATGATTCCGAGTGGGGGTGCATTTGATGATATCATCGTTGAGGGTGATGGAAGAAGAAAATATTAAGACGTTTGGAAGCTTTCTTTTACATTTTCCCCTTTTTCTCAAACTTTTATCTGTCATCGTGGGACTATCGTTCCTTTTTTTCCCCTCTCACTAGTAAGACTATAATAGGAGCTGGTATATAAAATAATCAGTTCCATTTTAGTTCTAGATTGCTACTCTTTGTTATGCTTTCAGTTTAGTACTATATTTGCGAATTTAGCATGTGCTCTTGTTGATCTTCTGATGTGTGATGATCTGTGTAATAGAATGGAAATTTGAACGTTATTTGCATTCTCCAGCATACTTATCAAGTGAAAGGTTATTTCGTCGCTCTGATTATTTGCATTTTAGTTACAAGGGGCAGAATCTTGCTTGTATCCTTCTCATCGTTTGACCATTGTGCATTAGAGAAATGGCCTTTGCCAAGAACTGATTGAAGCCACAGGGCTCTATACCTCTTATTTCTTCGACCGGGAACTTTGTTTAGTTTGTTTTGAAACTTCCAAGTGTTGTATGGTCTTCCAAATGTGTAAAGAGATCCTAGCTGCACCTGCTTGTTTATGTGCTTTGATCCTATTTTGCAATGAAGTTGATTAACTCGATATCATGTGTTACGTTTTGCGACCATAATTGTTTGTCTTCTGATTATTGCACATTGGAAATTGACTTTTGTATTTAATCTTCCAGTCTTAACAGACACTGCATTGGAGAAATTTCTTGTTGATATACGGTTGTTGGAGATTCTGAACTTTTGATTGGTTCTTGTGTGTTGACATCCAAACTTTACGTCCACTAAAAATGTGACACGTGTCATTCAAATCAAATATCAATTAATTATCAATTTCTCAGTTTGAGAATAGACTTGTTATTGGTAATTTAAAATCGAAAAAGAAATTATATTTTATAATCTTATAAAATCTATGATGATAATTTATATAAAATAAATGTATTTGTTTTTCTAAAAACCATTAAATGTGGTATAAACAATGAGATGCTAAAATTATAGTACTCATTAGTGATGCTTTCAAACATAAATACAAGTTTGATTCATTTACATAAGTCATGAGATCTTTAAGATAATGACCCAAACTTAACGAGGTGACCTTGCAAATAAAATCTCATCCCAAAATCTATAAATAGAGTGGTGGAGGTACCATTATTTACACAATAAAATAAAAAAAAGCCTTGAAGACCAGAGAGAGAAGCTCCTCCACAGCCGCTAGGAAATCAGCTCCGCTCCTCCACGGCCGCCAGGAAATCAGCTCTGCTACTCCACAAACGTTAGGGGATCAACTCCTAGGAGAAGCTCTGCACACTCCGGGCTCAACGAACGCCTTCAAAGTCTGTAACAAATCTGCAATAAACTTGTCATTCGATCTTCAAGAACGTCTAAAAGCAGCAAGTAAGGCGTTTCTACGAATCAAAATCTTCAAGTTCTTCCCCAAATCTAAAAAACTTCTACAACAAATCTGCCTTCGATCTTCAGGAACGACTACAAGTAATAAGCAAGATGTTTCTGCAAATCAAAGTCTGCAAAATTCTTCCCCAAATCTGAAGAATTTCTACGACAAATCTGCCTTCGATTTTCAGGAACGACTACAAGCAATAAGCAAGACGTTTCTGCAAATTAAAGTCTTCAAAGTTCTTCACCAAATCTAAAGAAATTCTACAAGAAATCGGCATTCGAACTTCAGGAACGACTACAAGCAATAAGCAAGACGTTTCTGCAAATCAAAGTCTTCAAAGTTCTTCAACAAATCTGAAGAATTCCACTCAAGAAATCTACAACAAACCGGCATTCGATCATCAGGAACGACTACAAAGAAGCAAAAACACGTTTCTCTAGATCAAAATCTTCAAGTTCTTTCCCAAATCTGAGGAGCGTCAAGATCATTAACGAAATCAACAAAAATACAAAGTTCTTCATCAAAGCCGAAGAATTTTACTCAACTTCAACAAACTCAACAAAATTCATCAGAGAGTCTACAACAACATTTCGAGCCATCACAAATTGTTCGAAGAGGAGAATCAAAGAAGTTTTATTTCTATATTTTATTTTAAAAATTATCAGAGATTGTACCTGCAAATTAATTGATAAATAAATTTACTTTGCTTTTCATTTATTTTTCCTGTATTCAGTACTTACTAAAAATTTGTGTGACACAAATTTGGCACACCTAGTGGGACCTCTCTGCCTTTATCTCTTCTCTTTATCAAATCAAGTTCACCAACAATTTGATGGCTCCAAAAAAAGACTCCTCCAAATTAATTGAAGATTCTTCCTTACTCGGTGAGAAGAGGACGATTTCAAACGTTTACACAAGAACTCGAAGCAACAAGTCTTCCGACACTCAAACATTAGATCAACCAATGGAAACTCCAACTCACGCAGAAGGCATCGAACTTGGGGGCAACTTAAACTCAGCAGAGTACCTACGCATACGACCTCAAGAGGCTCTCACTCGTGATGGAAAATCTGTCGCGAAACTCATATATGAACAACTAGGCAAAGGTGAACAAGAGGGTGATGAAAAAGATGGTGTCACTACTTTAGACTCGGAGTCTCCACTTAATAGCCCACGATCTTCTGACTCAACTATTATGCCAGTCATGACTACAAATACATTGACATTGGAAGAACAAGTTTCCATCCTAAAAAAAACTCTAGAATGTCTCATGAAGGCAACAACAGAGCGAGATACCCAATTTGCAATATTAAAGAATAAGGTGGAATTACCGGCACAGACTAGTGAAACCATTGTAAATGAAGAAAAACCATTGGAAGTCGAAGGATCTTCAAGTAAAGACAAAGGGAAGAGGAAAAACATAGAGGTTCTTCCTGATGGTTCAATTCTTGTTGATCAACTGAAGGATTTCATACTTGGCACCGTTAAGGGACGCTACGAAGAAGTGACACATTCCTCATTAAGCTATATCAAGTCTTACAGCATGAGAATAGAGCGCTTGAAAATGCCTACGGGATATCAACCCCCCAGATTTCAGCAATTCGATGATAAAGGAAATCCAAAGCAACATGTAGCTCACTTTGTAGAAACACATCTACGAAAATTGGAACAGAAGGAGACCTCATCGTAAAGCAATTCGTCCGAACATTGAAGGACAATGCATTTGATTGGTACTGCGACTTAGCAACTGGATCAATTGACAGCTGGGAACAACTCGAGGATGAATTTCTCAATCGCTTCTACAGCACGCGTCGCACAGTGAGTATGATCGAACTAATCAACACTCGCCAATGCAATGATGAGCCCGTCACCGATTACATCAACAGATGGAGGGGATTGAGTCTAAACTGCAAATATAGGTTGTGTGAGTCGTCCGACATCGAAATGTTTATCCAAGGCATGCATTGGGGTTTGAGATACATCCTTCAGGGAATCAAGACAAACACCTTTGGAGAATTAGCAGGTCAAGCTCATGACATGGAGTTTAACATTTCAACATACGACGATGAAGATTTGTCGATTCAAACAAGTCTAAAGGTCGAAAGTAAAGAAAAAGATATTGCAAGTGACAACTCATATACAAACAAAGATGATATGAAGAGCGACTCAAACCACGAAGAGTTCTTGAAGCGTTACTACCCCTGAAAAAGAAGCGAATACACTCCACGACGTACGAGTATAAACTACATGTTACTCACCGCCCACATGAGTATAAATTGTGCAAGGCAGCAAATTGAACTACGTTTGACTTGATCCCTCGCGGGTACGTAGGCATGTTGATGTTAAATTTCAAGGTTAGTCATATAAAAAAAAAACATTTCACATGTTCAAGAATAACTCCATAAGACAAAGAAGCATAAAGAGAAATTGCAAAAATGTGAAACATTAAAGACAAGAATTGTTCAAGTACAAGGGAATACTCAAATCACAAAATTTGGAGAAGTAAAAATAAAACTCAACATTGAAGCCAGGATAATTGGATCATAGTCTTCAGCTCTTGAAGTCCCGTCTTTAATACGTAAAAACGCTTTTTCAAGTTTCCATCTTTTTCATTTGCCGGTCTTCAAGTTCTGGCACAACATAGCTTAAGATCACAACACTCTCCATCAAGATATTCGGTGATAACAATGTCTAGTATAGTGGTTCTTGCGTCAATAAGTGGGCATAGATTCATCAATATTAACTACAAAATCAGCAAATCTGGCGCATAGAGCTTCCTGATGTCTACATCGCTTCGGCTGTCTCTCCATTCAAATACATGCGACGAGCTTCAGTAGAGGAACTTTAAGTTATTCTCCCGTAAAAAATAAGAATCTTTGCCGCACTTGAGCATCTTTAGCTACAAGTACTCCTACTATTACGTAAGTCGAAAGATACACGATGACAAATAAAAACAAGAATTGTAAATAAAATACAATTCCTTGTCAAGTGAATGAGACATTCATAATAAGCACGAGGAGTTATTGAGGAAATAAAATCCTTTATTTATCCACATGTTCATGGGCATGATTAATTCTCTCCTATCTTGACACGTCGATATATTTGATCAAGAGTTTCATGAAATCAAAACACATCTACGAAAATTGGAGCGAAGCCACAAAGAAAATGAAGTCCAATCCATTACAACAAGATTCGAAAAATCCGACACTCGAAACGAAGTTACAAAATTTGCAATTTGCAACGAAGCTACAAAATTGGAAAATGTAGTCCAATTTTTGACAAAAAAAAAAAATCAAACAAAAATTCGACACTCGTTCTTCTCGAAAATGTTCAAGCAAACAAGTATCGAAGGGGGCATCTATTGACATGCAAATTTTACGTCCACTAAAAATGTGACATCTGTCATTCAAATCAAATATCAATTAATTACTAATTTCTCAGTTTGAGAATAGAATTGTTATTAGTAATTTAAAATTGAAAAAGAAATTATATTTTATCATCTTATAAAATCTATGATGATAATTTATATAAAATAAATGTATTTCTTTTTCTAAAAACCATTAAATGTGGTATAAACAATGAGATACTAAAATTATAGTACTCATTAGTGATGTTTTCAGACATAAATACAAGTTTGATTCATTTACATAAGTCATGAGATCTTTAAGATAATGAGCCCAAACTTAAGGAGGTGACCTTGCAAATAAAAGTTCATCCCAAAAGCTATAAATAGAGGGGTGTGAGTACCATATTTACACAATAAAAAAAAACCTTGAATACCAGAGAGAGAAGCTCCTTCACAGCCGCTAGGAAATCAGCTCTGCTCCTCCACGGCCGCCAGGAAATCAGCTCTACTACTCCACAAATGTCAGGGGATCAACTCCTAGGGGAAGCTCTGCATACTCCGGCCTCAACGAATGCCTTCAAAGTCTGCAACAAATCTGCAATAAACTTGGCATTCGATCTTCAAGAACGTCTAAAAGCAGCAAGTAAGGCGTTTCTACGGATCAAAATCTTCAAGTTCTTTCCCAAATCTAAAGAACTTCTATAACAATTCTGCCTTCGATCTTCAGGAACGACTACAAGCAATAAGCAAGACGTTTCTGCAAATCAAAATTCTTCCCCAAATCTGAAGAACTTCTACGACAAATCTGCATTCGATCTTCAGGAACGACTACAAGCAATAAGCAAGACGTTTCTGCAAATTAAAATCTTCAAAGTTATTCACGAAATCTAAAGAAGTTCTGCAAGAAATCGACATTCGATCTTCAGAAACGACTACAAGCAATAAGGAAGACGTTTCTGCAAGTCAAAGTTTTCAAAGTTCTTCAAAAAATCTGAAGAACTCCACCCAAGAAATCTACAACAAACCGGCATTCGATCTTCATGAACGACTACACAGAAGCAAAAACACGTTTCTATATATCAAAATCTTCAAGTTCTTCCCTAAATCTGAGGAGCATCAAGATCATCAACGAAATCAACAAAACTACAAAGTTCTTCATCAAAACCGAATAATTTTACTCAACTTCAACAAACTCAACAAAATTCATCAAAGAGTCTACAACAGCATTTCGAGTCATCACAAATTGTTCGAAGAGGAGAATCAAATGACTTTTATTTCTATATTTTATTTTAGAAATTATCAGAGATTGTACCCGCAAATTAATTGATAAATAAATTTAGTTTGCTTTGCATTCATTTTTCCTGTTTTCAGCACTTGATAAAAATTTGTGTGAAACAATGTGCTAATTACGTAACAAACTATAGTTAGTCGGTTAATCACCGTGTCCTAACATATAGTATCAAATTTGATCATTGGCCGAGGAATTTTCGTTTCTCCATTTCTCTAATCAGTAGCGTAATTTTCTGATACTAACAGTAAAGCAGGCCAAGTGTCATTTCTTGCTTCTGTTGGATTTCAGTAAGTAGTTAGACAAATCTTTTAGACTCGAGAGGCAATGCCTAATTGGTTAAACATCCTACACAATAAAATCGTAGTAGCATAGAAGTTTAGAATCAACATTAATGACTAATTTGATATAACGTTCCGGGATATGGTGCTATAGGCCAAGTATCATTCATGTTTTCCAAACTTGTAGCCTAAGTATCAATGTATCATTTATATTTTCTAAAATTGTAGTCCTAAGACTTGTAGTCATCAATTTACGCCAATGTTTTAAAAGGCGCAGCTAGGCGTAAATTAAGGGGTGCCTAGACGGTAGGCGGAGCTTAAGCGCCTACTAGATTAGGCGGGATTAGATGCCAGGCAAGCTATTTTCGCTTAGAATCCGTTTTGGGACTTTTAGAACATTGATTTACGCACACTGCTATCCAATTAATTAAGAAATGGACATTCCATATTTGGATTGCTCACACCCTATGAAGGTTGTAGTGTTCAATTCATTTAAAGATAAAGTTGGGTTGGCCCAAAATAACATGGAAAATGCTCGAAAGACGCAACAGTTGTTGCAATACCTAACCAACGAGATAACAAATTTGCTTTTACCAAAAAAAATGCTTAAAAGTTAAAACACATTACAACGATTTCTCATGAAATGTACTACTACAGAAAGTATCTTAAGAGATGGTATTTTTTTTTATATACAAGAACTAACCTTATTCTGTAATCTTTTCATTTGATAAACCTTTTTGCAAAACGAAGTATTGTTGTTTTCTTTGATATAATTTCTAAATCATATAAACTTTCTAGAGTTATGCTAATAATTATCAGTCCTTTTCTTCATCTCAATCAAATATTGAATGAGTGTCCCCATGTGTTATGCATAATCAGTATCAATTTGTAATGAGTTTTACCTACTAGAAAAGAAGATATGAACATGTTAGGTTCACAAACATTTTAAGTTTTTTCCTTGCTAAATTAGAATATCTTTTTTCTAAATTTTCGAGGTTTCTTTTTCCAAAATTTACTCAAAAGTCGAAACACTCACCATTTCAAAAGCAAGAGTGTCTTCTTCTCTAAAGAATGGCCTTGAAATGACAAGTGACTGCAAAAACTTGACTAATCAATATATGTTTTATTTTTCTATAAGGTACAATATATGGTTTTGGTATATTTACCTAAGCACAAATGATGAGTTAAGTAAATTCCTTTCCAAAAGAACACCTCATAACTCATACCTCATACATCATACATCATACATGTACACATGTACACATATATGTATATAACTTATATCTGAACTCTCACATGAACAAAAAGACACCACTATTCCTTGTCCCTTATAAAACTGTAGTAATTACCCCACTACCTATCTTCACCTCCCAAACACTTGTTACAGACAAATCCCCCTAATCCTGACTTTACCTTTTTTATATATTGCATATGCTATGTTTTTCTTAAAAAATAAATAAACTAGTGATATGCAATATCATGGTTTTAGTAAAACTCACATCTCATCTTTTACTTGATCATACAAACCCTAGTGTTTGTTGTTTAGTTGCCTCTTTTAAGCTCAGTTCATTTTTCTAAATTCACAAACACCTCCGAGACTCGCACACAACAAAGATATTGGTGCAAAAGATATGAACACACTCCTAGGTCTATGGATGTATTATTTTAAAAAATTAGTTTTACGATTCAGAAAAGTCTATCGGCGCACTTGCCTTATATGAGTGTAATCATTTCATAATAATTAATCTACTCTTCCATTTGTTTAAAAAAAAGATAAATAGAAAACGATAATAATCAATCACATAAACACACGATAATTGATTTTTTTAAAAAAAGTTCACTTAAAATTGTCTACGTCGTCCGTCCCCTGCAATTGACAACTATATTAATTAATAAAAAACCGAGTTTCATGTAACTTTCATTAGACACAAGTTATGAAGCTCTCAAACTCTCAAGAATACTCTATTTCTCTAGATTCATCCTCGCTCTATTTGTGATAATGAGTAATAAGGCCTACTAGATTTATACACTATTATGTATAATTATAGTCAGGGCCAGCACTTGAGCTTAGGTGTCGTTGCGTCGATAGCACCATTTTTTTAAATATTAATTGTTATAATAGAAAATTCAGTAAATAGCAATGTGTGTGTATATATATATATATATAAACTTGTTTACCATTGACATAAAATGTATGTGGTTTGACTGTAATACAATGATACTTCACGTTTTGCATACCATCTTAATTCAAAGGTCATGGGTTCGAACCCTTCCAAATACACTTTCGTTATTTATTTATTTTGCTTTAATTTATGTGTTGAACAAAAGAAAGTCTAGCATTAATCACTGAGGTTTGAACTCAGTTACTTAAAAAGATTTAGAACTTCTGTTTGTACCAGACAATTACCAATTAGCGATACATCTTCTACCTTTTTTATATTTAGAATGAAAAAAAGGCGCCGATTTTTTTTATAAACTTAGATGCCAAATCGTCAGGGCCGCTTCTGATTGTAGTAAGAAATGAACTACTAGAAAGAACCTTTTAAGCCTGACTATAAGTTGTAACCAGTTACATATATAAATCATGTACAAATTTTGCAACCGCCTATCGCCCTCCATTATTGGTTCGCTTAAAAATCTCTCAGTAATTGCACCACCGACGAGCCTGTAAACGGTGTGCAATTTAACTTTCAAATCCATAACTATTTAAAGACCAATATTTCACCACAAATTAACAGTGCATGCAATAGGTTGACAAGCTTAAAAAATAAGTTCTTTCGGTTTCTGGTCCAATAACGTAGAAAGTTTAATAAGCTAGATGAAATTGTCTCTTCTATCATCCTTAAATAATTCAACTTATTTGCTTACGAGCTACAATCAAGCAAGTATAGTCAATAGGTGAAGAAGCCAACTAATAACTTTTTTTAAAAAATAAACTAGTACTCTCTTCGTGTCATATCTTATATCTTATTTTAACTTATTTCTTGAATATATATGAGTATATATTGTAATGAAATTTGAATGTTGTTTTGGGAAGCAGTGAGTATTCAAATAGTCAGTAGACTCAATAAGTAAGATTTGGATGATGAAAAGTAAAATAAACCTTTTGTTGTTCTATAATTTTATCAAATGTATAGTTCTTATATTTCTAACCTAAGGCTATAATCGAAATATAATCTCAAATGGAGAACCAAATCAATTATTGCATAACTTGACCAGACTAGTTTGGTTCCGTTTCTCCTATTTTAATCATGACACATGATCATCAAAAATATTTTAAAGCTGTGGTCTTGTACAATTTGTGAGGATTTTCAAGAGGATCCCTTTGTCTCTTTTAACAACAATAGGTCAGTGAGAAAAAAAGTGTCATACTGAAAGCATAACTGTAGCTGATATATATAGATAAGGAATAATTTATTGAGGATAAATACAAGGATTCAATATATACCTATCTCAAACTTCGATAAGAACACTGTTACAAGTAATAGATTGTACAAGGAGATAGGGACAATGTGATAGGACAAATATTAAGGATTTGTCATAATGACTTGGTTGATTGGTGTTTTGACAAAGAGGCCCTACACCACAATTTTATTTTTAATTTTTTTTCTATGGTTTTCTACTTAGAATTGATAGATCTTTTTAGTTTTCTGTGTGTATCTAAATGAGATATACATGACAAGAAAGATGAAATGGATAAAAATGGGGAATTTCAGGTGATTTTTCTATAGCCAGGAATGAATTGGGTTGAACCTCACAGTGTTATTGACCAGTTCTGGTGAACAGTTATTTATATATATATATATATAGGTCTAAAATTTTAAAGCTAGGGTTTGTTTGTAGAAATTAAAGGTTTGAGTCGTTTAACATGTTAAATTCTTATGTATCACATGAATGTGTTGATGCAACTAAAACTTGAAAACCATCAATATCTTAGAATTTTTCAAGTAACTAAAAGAGATAACTGTAGTTTGCAACTCTTATGGGCTTCAAATCTAAGTTTTAAGATTAATATCTATAAATTACCAAATGTATGAACTATGGACATGTACGTAACGTAACATTGGTACCTAAATGCTCAAAATTTGCAACCTACAACTTAGACCGAGTTGTTTCTTGTATGTGCGAGGCATGTTAAGGCAATTTAACAGTTTGTCATAGATGTACTTTTTAGTATTGTACGATTATTGTCACTATTTTTTAGATTATGACATTTCGATATTGGTTTAGGAGAGAGTGTATTGTAGTCGTTTGCAGTTGTTGGATTGGTATTTTGGATCATTGGTCTCGGCTGCTTTATTCTTTGATCGGTTTTATTAGTGTGATAGCACCCCGATGGTGTTATATTGAGCTGTGTTGAGTAGACCATCTTAACTCTTTCGTGTACTCCTCTGCTTGATCGTTTTGTGTTTTTTTCTGTGGTTAATCAGCTTATGGAACGCCTGTTAGATTGGTTTGCACGACAATATTTCACTTTTCATTTAGTTAGTTGATATGAGTATATTTTTTATTTATAACGTGTTGGATTCTTTTTTACTTGTCTGTTATGGAATGATTTAGATTGAATTTAGTTATATAGGGCATTGTGTGTTATGTATTATTTATTTTTCTTAGCTTTTGAAGCATGTTACAAGTACAGTAACCCTTGTATTAATTGCGTACATTATTTATAATAATAATGAGCATGACGATGTTTATTAAAAAAAAACATTTTGTCATAGGGTGAGCAAAGGAAAACGATAACAAGACAATATGATTGAAGTTAATGTGCTTTACATTATCTGCGATCCGTATACGTGTTCCGATGCAACACGTACCTTTTTTTTTTCTGCCATGAAAATTTGGATTAAGTAAAATTAACTGACCCTTAGCAAAATACAAGGAATTGGTGCTCTTCATAGTCCTTTGTACATCTCTAGATAAGAAAATAAGATGAAATGATTATTTTACAAAGGAGTGGTTTTGATAGAAATGAAGCACTTTTTTTTGTGTCACTTGCTTGTCCCACTATTATTGAATCAATGACACCTAAAAACCAAAATCAGTGTATTATTGAAGGCACTCCCCATTGTCCCAATATGACAGATTATCAGTATGTGGGTAACAATTGCTCAAAAGCTTGCTGACAAATGAAGCCAATTTCCATAATTTCATCTTGAAATAAAAGGTCTCTTTTTTTTTCGGACCCAATTGCCTTTTTCACTCATTCAATCCAATCACATACATATAATTTTTGATCAATCTCCCATCTTTTTATTTTCTTTTTAGGAGACATGGATAATGGGTCTTTGGTTTACCAAGTGAGCAAAAGTTGTAAAAAGATTGCATACACCAAATTTAAATGTGCATATATGTTTATCATGTTGTGGGGTTGATAGTAATGGTTTGCTTTTTGTTCTGATTCATTTGCCTTTTTACAATCCACATCAAAGGTGCCAAACTCCACTTCTGTCTACATCGTTTTTGACCCAGTTTATATAAAATGATGGTAAAACGTTATTATCATATGTGATTTTAATCTAAATTTATGCGTCAAGCTCACCATAGTTAAATAAAACCGTCGCTGGCTCTGTTAGACACCTTAATTATAATAAACCGAAACCTCTTTCATCCCGGAATGGATCCACTAAACCCAAATGAGCGAGCCGATATTTTGTATCATTTTCTCTCTCTCTTGGTGTGAGGGGGTTAAAGCTTTACATTTTAGATATTTTAATCAAAATACCAAGGAAAATAATAGAGTTTCGTCCATTTTTTTTATTTATGTTCCATCGACCTTCACTTACATTCTTATTGAAAATTAGGTTAAATACCACTGCATATCTTTCTTTCTTTCTTTTTCTGAGTTTTTTCCATTTTATTTCACATATATTTAGTTTTTTTTTTTCTTTTGAGAAATGAATTTAGTTCCACTTACTTATAGGTTTTCTGCTCATAAACCTTACACGCCAATTTGGACGTTAATCCTTCATTTTGTAGTTAAAAGTAACAACATGCAATGTATACGTACAAGCATAACAATATTGAGTTTTTTCCCTCAGGTCCTCGAGTCATATTACCTCTAAATAATTAACATGTCATATTGTAATTTACATACTATCTAGCATTAAATTGTAGCTTTGAGCCTTTAATTTACTAATTTTGTAGAGGTAGCGTACATTTAGTGTAGTTTAGTCGAACCGTCAAAGCCTATGTAAGTTCTCATAATTATTGATTAGTACATAAAAACATAATGAATTTCCAATACCCACATTATGAACTCTTATTTAATATTTGTTACATATCAACGTAGTAGTATGAGCTACCAACAAAGTTAAAAATAAAGAGTAAAAATAATTAACATTATGTAACATATGTTACTAATTAATTAGTTTTAAAAAGAATTTGACATTGTAGTTTTGATAATTAAGTCTCAAATTATGTACTAATTATTTTTGCCCAATATTTACTCAGGGAAATCCTGCAACTAAGATAGACTAGAACCGTCTGTCCGCATAAGTAACAAGTCTTATTTGACCACCAATCAGAAAAAGACAAGTAAAAAGTAATACCATAACTAGAAGGTAAACCCGGAAAAAATACGTTTAATACATCAAACTATGTTTCTGTTAACGATTTGGCTACACATATTTCAATTTTTTTATTTTGGGTACCACACTATAAGAAACTGTCAAATTTAGGTACTACTGTTTAAATTAATCACGGAATCATGTCATATGACAGCACGTGCTTGATAAACTTGAACGTGAGCGGATAATTTTATTATTCTGCACCAAAATATATCATTCTAGAACAACGTTTCCTTCCAAATTTGAACTATGTGCTGATTTTGTTATGTGTGAAATTAGAGGAGTTGTTTGTATGAAAGAGATGATATTGTAGGATATGGTGATTATTCTTTTTAAAATCCTACTTCATGTTTACTATACCTAAATTTAGTTTTCCATAAACAAAAACTTTTATTGAACCAGAATGTTTTGAGGATGCAAACTTTGCCGCCAAAAGCTACAATGGACACTGAGACTTAATAGCAAAAACTCAACTAATCTTCACTTCTCAGTACTAAATGGGTAAAATTGCTTATAAGAGCTACATAAAACAAAGCATTAGCACTAAAAAACTATAAACATGATCCAATAACTTGAAGTTTTTAAACATTGTTGTAGCCTGTAGGAGCAACATTGCGTTTACCACTTTGTTTGCACTATCGGCTTCTAGTATTCATAGAGTGTCGATTACCTTTAAGATTCCAATACCATTCATTAAGACACAAGTTCGAGTCAGTTCCGTCACCATACGTTCCTAAGGACCTAAACTTTGTTTGTTTGGTGTTATTTCTTTTTTTTTGTGTGTGTGATATTTCTGAAGGTTAACCTTTTAATTTGGTGTTTCATGCTCTCAACATTCAATGTTTTATCATAGTTTTACTTCTTCTTTTTTCCCTTTTTGTTCTTGATGTTCTTTGTTGCTATCTATACTCTGATTGATGTTCATTTAATGCTCTCCATTTTTCATCCTATATCTCACTTCAAAAGGGAGCTAATCAAATAGAAGAGATATTACTACTCTCATTAATTATATAACCTTAGAAGTTAGTAATCATTTTCTCGGTTTCTATTTAATTGTCCTATATAAAATCAATTGCAATTTTAACCGGTCAGCTAAAACTTGAATTAAAATTGTGTCAATTAGAAAACTCGCGAGTTTATCATATAATTCAACATTTAAGCTAGTATATGATTTACTTTTGATTTTCTTAAAAACAATTTTTGTACAACTTATTCGCTGCTTAAAATTGCACGTGATTTCTTGAATGATTATTAAATGGTAACAAGAGCGTATTCTGAAAAAGAAAATTAACAAATCCAAACAAGAAGGTAAAGTATTTAGGGTGGGTCTATATCCCGTCTTTCATATCAAACGAATTCTTAGTTTCGCGAAAGGAATTGCACAAAGGACTTGCAAATTAAACCTTGTATAGAATTTCCTAACAGTTTGTCCCTTCAATACATAAGTTTAAAAAAAAAACACTTGTTTCAATAGCGGTTCTGAAGATTAATAATAGTGAATTCTGCATGATTAGTGAACTAAATGATTAAGTATTAATTAAGAAGCAAATACCCATATATTATCAAGCCCTAATAAATCCTCAAATCCATGATACAAATTACAAGGGAATCGAGGGAGGCATAGCTAGGGTCGATTAATGAGCAATGAAGATTTGAAGAAAAAAATCTAAGCCAGATGGATCAAGTTGCACAACAAATTAATCCTAAATCTTCATATATATATATATATATATATATATATATATATATATATATATATATAAACACTAGCGAACCTGCCCATGCGATGCGTTGGTCTGACGCTAACCTATATTCGTAGATACTAATTAAATCGAATATAAACTTGACAACCATAAAATTGAAATCACATAAATTAATAACAATAATATTATTGGAAAAAAAAGCAAGTTTTCATATCTGGAATAGTAAAAAAAATGGAGAGATAGGGAGAGAAGAGGAGAGAGAAACCTAATTTGAAAGTGGGATGACAGTTAACGTAACATAGCAGTTTTATTTACTATTTATTTTATTTGCAATTTGTGTAATTGAAGTGGGTTTTTTGTAAATAGTTGTTTTAAGGCTTCATAAGGGCGATTGACATAAAGTAATAGTATATATATATATATATATATATATATATATATATATATATATATATATATATATATATATATATATATAATTTATGCCTAGTAATACTTGCTTATGTAGCATTTCAACAAAAAAGAAAGGAAAAAAAACAGAGTCCAAGCTACAAGCTACAAGCTAGGTCGTTCTAGATAGGGTTATGATCATATTGGCATGTTAAACAAAAGTGTCCGAGGTCCAAACTTTCAAGGATATTATAACTCATCATTATTATTTGATAGGAAAAGCAGATAAAAATCATACAGATTTAATAGCACCATTTACAACAAACATAGGGCAAAAACACAAAGGAAATTATCTTTTAAGTTCGAAACTTTTGCCTGCATGAGTGGCAAGTGATCTCGAGGCATGTTGATCCGATACGGGTGGTGGATTTTTCCTTAAGTCTCTCAACTCTATCGACCTCTTCTCGTGCCCTCTCCCACACTTGCCTAGCACGTGCGAACTCTGACTGGGCCATCTCCATCTCTCTCCTCGTCATCTCTCTCACGCGCTCTGCGTATGCCTTTTCAGCAGTCGCCATCTTTATTTGTTCGGAAGCATGCCACCTCACCGCCTCCACGTTCATGTCGCCCGCTGATGCTTGAGCTTTCTGTTGGATATATGCAATCAAATTACATTTTTTTTGTTGAGTAACTTTGTAGAATATATATAAAGTAAGGGACTAATTTGAGCAAGCACTATAGGATCAATTTGAGCAAGCACTATAGGATCTGTATAAGCTCATTTTCCTTAGAATTGAGGAACTTCACACAAAAAAACTCGATTTTGTTTAGTTAGCAGGTTCCTTATAGTATTCCTCAAATATAGAAGTATCAAAATCTTACTCAAATAAAAGAAATCAAATGGTTTTCTCAAATTCTATCTCCCTTCTACTTTTTCACTTTCGGGAACACATGGATGTACATTAAATCATAAAAGAAATATAAAAGATTAATACAAAATGCAAATAAGGAAGTTTATAAAATAGTTGATGTTCTGTGTGGATGTAAAAGTGTTATGTAAAATGAAAAAGGTGTAATTTTTTATTAAATTTTGGGGGGAAATGAGAAAGTTGCAGGGCTTTAGTATACCAAAGTTCGGGTCCAAGTCATTCTTTGTCACCCGCCATCCTTAGTATTCATCAATTTTCATGAAAAATATACTGTATAAAAGGATCTGTGGGCTGAAACAATGTAATTCTCTTTATTTCTTTTCACTTTCATATAGTATGACTTACAATCTTAACTATTAAATAAGAAATTTTAATAGACCAATATATGCCCCCCTATATCGATATTATACAAGAAACTAGCGTTTTCCTAGACTAGTACACTTCAATATATATACCTAGATTTTATTTAGTACACAGTCATTAATTATAAGGAAAGCAATTGATAACAAACACATCTATTGGGGAAGAAAGTTGAGAATAAGCATTTAGGTTAGTTTTTTAAAGAAAGAAAATAAATAAGTCATTTTTTTCCTGTTAAATTAATGAAAATACACTAAATAGAGAGCGTATACCATAAGCCGTTCACTAATGTAAAAAATTAAAGGTTGGTGTATAAAACTGGAAAATGTGCATATGATGGTTAATTATAGAACTGTATAAAATCTTGGAAAATTTATCATTTGGTACATTAGACTTAGACATATCTGTATATATTATGATTATATATATATCTACCATCTCAAGTGTTTATAAATTACGAAACGGATCCATACATGTGCATTTCTTGGCGTTGGCATCGGCTGCTTTGCCTTTATTGGCCTGAGACTAATGGAGAGCTGCAAGTCTAGCGATGGCCTCTCGACGAGGTGATCAACGGTGGAGGATGATAGGTATCTTAGCGACGAGGAATCTGAAGGCCAAGGATGCGTTTGCGGTGATGAGGGGCGACGAGTAGGGAGTAACTGTAGCTCCTTGAAAGATTCTTCCATTCAAGAAAGTTGTGATAATATGAATGAGAGAGGGTGGTGAGGGGGACGCTTATACTGTTTCTTTGTGTGTATGTATATATATAGGCCTTATTGGTAAATCAAGAATATTCATGGATTACATATAAAGCTTAATGTTTGGTATAATACTTGTCGTGAGCAAATGATCAAAGTGATATAATTCACTTGAAATGTACACTACTATAACTATATTTGTATTGGTTCTTATATTTTGGACATGTACTATATTTGGTCGTTTTATAGAATTTTCTATTAATAAATACTATGATGGTCATAATAGCAAAATACTAATTTACTCTGAAAACTCAGACATTGGTGATTAGTTGATATAATATCTGAGAATATGATAAACTTTCGTCCATTATATATGTGGGTCAAAACCAGTCACTCGCTAATTTCCAATATGTAAAGTCATTAGTTTTAAATTTGGTAAGTTCACGGACTATTAAACAAACTTTTTATGTAACTAAAAGTTATACACGTCAAGTACAAATCTTCTATTACTATTTTTTTATCTTCTATCTTCTTTCGTGCTTCATTGCTTATTTTTATTCAAATTTTAAATTTTCATAACTTTTTCCGCAAGTTTATAAGTTTTTATGTTATATTGTATTCAAATTTTTAAACATTTGGACATAATAATGTTTTAGACAATTTTTCTAAAATTTAATGTTTAATTTACACTAATTTATACATTTATTCCAAAATAAATTGCGTGTAGGTTTTCTTTTAAAAATAATTATTGGAATATTTTGATACATGTGTTATAATAATTGTATAAATTTTTTCAAGTTTTTTATAACAAATTTTTACATAAACTAAACAAGGGGGCACGGAAGTAGTTTGGACTCCTCCAAGACGAGTAATATCTTCGTATCCTGTAGATTTTAGAAAAAGAAGAAAAAAAATATCTTCTCATCCTTGTAAGCCTAAGAGATTATTTGTTTTATGTTTTTTTGCTTATAAAAAAAAAAGATTATTGTTTTCACGTTAATTTGCTAGTATAAAGTATAAACTAGTAGTCTTATAATATTTCATTATCAGAGGTTATAGTTTGGTTTGCTACCATCTACATCCACATCTACATCTACATCAATCAAGTTTACAAATAATATTTACCAGCTATCAATTTTGAAAAATTACCGCAGAAACTGAACAATTATTTATTAGTAAAAATTAGGCTCGTCATGATGAAAGAACAACAGAACAAGGATATAGAACAAAGAAGCAGATAGATAGTATCAAAATCAATTAATGATGGCCCAAAATTTTTGTGTCTTTTTTTCATGTGAACGTGTAAGTATATGTTTCATATATGATAGGAGTCGTGCCCATACTGAAATCAACTTCTTACATTATATATGTTTGCTTTTATCTCTTTTACTATAAGCAAGTTTGCTAAAATATTAATATCTGCATTTTGACAAAAAATAAAATAAAAAGTATTTGCACTGGAGACTTACTCACTCTATATAATTAAGCTACTAAAAATAAGATCAAAATACTCACAGAAATAGTAATGGATTTTTTTTTTCCGAGACTCTTGAAAACGGAAATGTGACAGTTTTTATAGTTTTGCTAATGACTTTTGTCAATTTGCATTTTGCAACAACTTCATCTAAAAAAAGATCGAATTCTAGTTCTCTTTCACCATTGAATATTGGAAGCTAAAAACTCGAAAGAAAAAGAGAAGGCGGTTTATGGTAGAAAATGTGATATGGGCATTTTACTCACGGTCATATGATCATTCTTTTGGATAACTGTAATAATATTTTTACTATTTTTTTTAATTATTCTACCTATCCCGTCTTCAATTAAGCAAACATTATTTTGGGATTTGTTTTAAGTCCCTAATTATGGCCATTTTCTATTCTTATGCATGTACTTTTGGATTAAATATTTTTAATCGATAGAAATCCTGCACCCTTGACGCTAAAGCAGTAAAGCTAATATTGTTTGTTTCTACATTACATATGTGGGTATATTATACTTTTAAAACAAACTATTTTAATTTGATCATGTTTTCCCCAAAAGTTCATATATAACTCTATATTTAAATAAAATATTTTGAGATTATATAATACTAAAAAAAAAACTAAAGACTCTAAATCCAAATTTTCTTTAAACATATCCAGAAATGTATGGTCTTATTTAATATCATTAAGTTACGTTCATCACAGACCTGGACGTATTTGAAAATTCAAAAATGTTTGGATTGACTTAGCTAGCCTCAATAAATAAATATAAAAAAAAAACATAACTACCCAATACCCAACTTATTTTACTCGTCTATGTGTATTCTCTCCATCTCAAAACAATTGTTCATTTTTATTATAATATATCTCACATATATTCAGCAAAATATACAATAAATATGGGACGGGTGAAGTATATGCTAAAATTCTTAAGTATATAGAGAGAAACTAGTTAGTTATAGGCTAAAAATATACCGAGCAAAATAATTAAAACATAATGATCCACATATTGCCTCACCTAGGATGCCCACTTTCTACCTTAACGGTCGACAATATTTGAGTTTCCAGATAGCTCAGATTTTTCATATTAGTATATTACAGTTGTTTTTGTATACCCAGATTGGTATGATTTGTATGGGTCCTCTCGGGTCGGAGGTTTCTGATCGTCCGTTGTGGCTGTGGCTTAGTATTTGACTTTATATTTAAAAAATTGAAGGTTGTTACAGAGACATCTGAACTTTATATGCATTTGTTGTTTTAATTAATAATAAGCACAGTTTAAAAAAGAAAAGAAAATAATGATCCACAATCAAGCTTGTGAGTATGGACTCATATATCCAACTATTTAAATAAGTGAAAGGCGTTAACATTACCACTAAGACTTTGAAGACAAATATAAATTGTAGTAATTTTTAACTAAAAGTGTATGTCTAGTGGAGTTTTTCTTTTGTGCAGCTAATCAATTGAACGACACAAAACCACTTTTTCAAAAATAAATATACGATTGTTATTTTTTTCAAAAATTTGATTAATAATTAAATTTATGGTAGTATTCATTATGTTTCTATATTTTTATTTGGGCTTTTATTGTATTGTAAATTTTGTTTTTAATTTATTAAATCCTAATTTGTCTAATAACTAATAAAATTTTAAATTAGTTATTGAAAACTTTATCATCATGCTACAAAATGGGGGCATGCCTAGTAGTGTTATAAACGGTGAAGGGCATTTTGGTCAAAACTTGAAAACCGTTATTGGGTGGGTGTCCAAATTTGTAGGGGGAAAACGGATGCCGTTATTTGTTTAATATTGGAGCTTTTTGTCCCTTTGGAGTTGTCATTTTGATCTATTTTGTTTTAATAATAATTGACTTTTAATACACTTTAATTTTTGGGAGCAATTAGGGTGAAGAGAGTAATAATTAGATTAGCACGTGCATGAGAGAGTGGGGGAGCTGTTTGGGTTGTGGTTACTTTTAAAGTGGACCTTAGTTGTCGGCCTATAATAACAAAAGTTTATACAAAAAAGTTTTCAGCTTTTTTTTTTATAAGCCCATGCTCCCACACCATGTGATAATATGGTAATTAGGAGTTTAACTTTAGGTTTTGTTTTTTTTACACAAAATGGCTCATACACTTGGAGATGGAACCAAACAATACCTAATGAAGTCCAAATTCAACAGGGGGAGATAACGATTAACACTTCAAGGAAATGTCGGATTATCAATACGCATTTTTTGACTTCTTTTGGTAAAGTGATCAACACTTAAATTTAACGACAACTTACCAACATTAGTTGTTAAATTTGTTGTTAAAATTTAGCGATAATCATTTCACAATAAGAAATAATAAATAAATAAAAGTGTGTGTTAGTATTTTGACATTTTCTTGTAAGAGTAAGTTAAGTACAATATATGAATGTCAAAAATAGTATTTTGTAAAAGTGAAGATGACTATTAAGTGATCAATTTCAAAGTTATTTATCACCAACAATTTTAGTTTTTCGGTAAATGTTGAATGTTAACTTAAAGAAGTATCCGTATCACTAATGAAAAATTACAAAATTTACCTTACCAAATAAAAACATGACAACCCAATTTGAATTTATCTATCGACGTACCGTCTTGGCCGCATCATTTCTATCTTATTTCCCTTCTCATGCATTTTCATTTCTTGAGAACTGTTAATTTAGTACATTTCTAGAAACTTGATTACATATTAGATGCATACATTTATAAACCTCAACATACAAACTTCCGGTTTCTTTCTTGTAAACTCTCTTGACTTGCTGAGTTCTAAATTCTACTTTCTTTTCTAGTCTTCTAATTGCTCATCGCACCAGCTATAAACAATCTAGCGGTTTAGAACTCTCTTACTCTGATCGAAGACGGTTGTCACCGGTCCTGATAAAGTATAAACTTCAATGGCGATTATTTAAGAGAAGAAACATAAGACATCGTATTTATAGAATTCTTGCTTTTATTTACCTTTGCTACAAGTCTACAACGTGAACCGTCTATTTAGTGTGGGCCTAAAAAGAACTTTATAAGATTCAAGATTATAATGGTTAGAGGTGTTTTTTTTTTTTTTGCAGAAGATCTGAGAAAACACGTGCCATAGATTGAGCCAGTCAAGTTGATTTTTTTGCATCAAATTCAGTGATTTACATTTTTGTGAAAGTCTTGGAACACAGACAAAAATTTCCAAATTTCGCTTGTATCCCCTAATTCGTGAAAATCTTTTTGGGCTTGTTTCTATACATATATTTTCTAGTATATATGTATGTATTTTTTTTAATGAAAATTTGTTCACTTTAAATACGATGATATTTGCTTATAAATTTAGTAGCTACAGCATTAAAGTATCAGGTCAAAAAAAAAAACATTAAAGTGTCAGATTCTTGAAACTTGATTTTTTAGGTACAATAATAAGCACTTGCTAATTGTTATACAGTTTTAGTTCTTGATCTATTGTTTTTTTAATAATTTTGTTCAAATTCTACTACTTCATTTCTAGCTGTTTCACGAATAAAAATAATAATTAAACCACCTTATTTAATCAATGTGGTGCTAATTTAAAACTCAAAATTTAATTCCAGCTTCAGAAAGCTAGAAAATGGAATCTATATATACATACTTGAAAAAGAAATGAGTTTTTGACTTCAAAAATTTAGATTTTAAATGGAGACAAAACTTGGTGATAGAAAATGAGTGGAGTGTAAGAGTAATATTTAAATCAATCCAACTCATGTAAAAGCGATTTTTCAACTTTTGGCACAGAGTTGAGATACCCCAGTGCAACCTTTGATAATGAGCAATTTTGAGACTTAGGCCAAAAGTTGTTTCAAGCATGTGATGCTAAGCAGCTTAAAAAACATATTTCTCAGAGTGTTGTACAATACTGAGGTCACAAATATTGGTATGAAATTAATAATTTACATCACAATTTTTAAGTATGCAGTTATAAAATGTTGTACAGGACTCCTGCTATATATGATCACAAGGAAGGTACAACTCTATACATAGAGATACAATATTTTTTTTGTTTATGTTTGTTAGGTCTGAAAACAGAATTTTCAATTTTCAACAATACACTAATAACGGGTTGAGACGTAGACTCCTACCTGTTTATAAAATAACAATGTATGTACGATGCTGAGAGGGGGACAAAAAACCAAAACCTCCGAAATAATTGAAAAAACATCAAGTATGCGATAAAAGTACATTGGAAATGGAAATAACAAGAAAATACATCAAAACTATAAATCAAGTTCTGGGAATGACTGACCTATCTGATATCAACATACCGTCACTGCTATTTGGTAGATACCGTATGTGTGAGATACAAATACAATATTACCTACTATTTATTTTTGTGGTGAATGCCGAATACGACATACATTGACAATTTTAACCATACATATTTGTAAA
Source organism: Primula vulgaris (assembly GCA_963920805.1). NCBI lineage: Eukaryota > Viridiplantae > Streptophyta > Magnoliopsida > Ericales > Primulaceae > Primula > Primula vulgaris. The sequence goes on along the minus strand of OY987214.1, from coordinate 34,831,036 downwards.
TTAATGCGAAAAGTAATTTTTTAATTTTAATTCTAACAATGAAACATCTCGATTATGTCTAAATGTATGAAGTTGGTGTTGCCAATGCCAAATATTGCATGTTATCTACATACAAAATTTTAAAATGACACGCATGAAGTGAGTTAGGAATGTACCTTTTTTCCGAAAGGCAAAAAAGTGGGGAGATATGTTAGGTTGGCAAAGTTATCTCTTGGATCCTTAAATCTGGTGTTTGTCTGCTTTTTAATGTCTTATGGTAATTAAAATGTCTGATCTATTTGATAATCTTATTTGAGCCAATCATTAAAGAGTTGTGTCTCCTAGTTACACTAAAAAAGTGGATTTCTTGAGAAATACATTATTCCAAGGTGAGGAGGTGGCTTGGTTATCAAATTTGCCAAAAATGGGGCTTTAGTTAAGTGATAAAGCTTACTTGTGTAGTGACCAAAGCATCACATAGGGGCCCTAGCATCTATATGGATTTCTTTTGAGCTCAATCTTAGATTGTTTAATTGATAAAAAAAAAGAAGTGAGACATGTAAGTCATACAAAAACTGTGATACAAGAGCTTATATTTATGTGGTTTGTGAGAAAATAAGAGGTTCACAAGTTGTGTATTATATTAAATGAATAAGTAATAGTAAATGAATTTAAGGTCTAATAAAACTCCAGCCATATATTACATCATTATGTAACATTTCCAGTTATGGATCTATGATTGTTACAGAACTAAGATAACCCCCACATATAAAGATTAGAGGGTCCAAAAAGATAATTTGGTGGTATGTATTTGTCTCTAGATGCCATATATTTCATGAATAAGGTAAGGTAGCTTTAAAGAAGAAAAGTTGTCGGGGTTAATGACTGCATATCATGTGAGAAATTAGGAAATTTTGGAAGTTCTTCCACATAGTGCTGGACCATATGTATTATGTGCATGCATGAATTACACCAATTGTGATTATTATTGCCAATATTTCAAAATTCAAACTCCTTAGCTTATAGTAACACTTTTGATCTCTATCTGGGATACTAATTTTGTAGGCGGATAACACGTTTTTCTCTAGGCAAAGGCCATGTCTAGTCATGATGAAATGTTCCAAAGGTTCCCTAGTTCGAGAGGATTTTCAATTTGGAATACAACATTTGCGTGGTTCGAATAGTTTGAGAATAATTGTACTTGCTCGCACAACGTAAAGAAAATTCCGCTCAATATTCATAGTTAGAGCGGGAATGCTAGTTACTTTCCATATGACCACAGGGGGATGAATGTTACGAAATCAACGGACTGATTACTGAATTTGTGAGAATGTTCACAGCCTATACATGTAGTTTGAAGCAATATATATATATATATATATATATATATATATATATATATATATATTCAAGCTAAAGTATGTATGAAATAATTGATCACTGAAGTTAAGGTATGGTGGCCTAAAGTCCCCTTTGAACCTCTGCCTTAAAGTGACCTGACCTTCATTGAGGGGCTAATGATGTGGGTCGCTTTTAAACAATAATACATTTTTAACACCTTCCAAGCTCAAATATCAAACATTCAAATTCCTCCTTATGTTTCTCGGTCTGCTAAGTAATAAATGCGATATTTTAAATTTCAGAATTACAGCTTTTTCCCTTTCCGGAAATTCATGCTTTGATGTTTAGACATCGAATTTGTCCGGCTCTGAACCACTTCGTCGATACATCGAGTCTGTGTGGATCGTAAAAGTTGTATACTAATTTCTTATATGCAATATTACAAATTACTCAGTAGCATGCATGATTCACATAATCTTAGCAGAAACTTAAACATCCGTATACACTAAAAAAATATGCAAATAAGTACGAGAATTGTGACGGACTTTTTGTTACGAGTCTGTTAGCTACAGATTTTATAACGAGTTTATGACCGAATAGTCATTTTGTGACAGATTTGTGACAGTATATTCAATTTGTGACAGTTTTGTAACAGATTTTGACTCTCGCAAAATCAACATTATTTTGTAGTGATAATTATGGTTAATTATATTTTAGTGACATGTTTTGGTCACTTTAGAATTTGTGATCCAACTTTTAACAATCCTGTTTTAGTGACCTAAGTTTATAGTTTGGTTTGTTTTAGTGACCCGCCGTTACATTTTTTGGATGAAAACCGTTTTGAAATTTCAATTTAGTCCGTACAATTAAAAATTTTACGATAAACGTTTAAAATTTACAAAAATTACACACTTATATGAAATCTTATAAAACTATCAAATGCAAATTACGTCTTCAAATGTAAATTGAAAAAAAAAACAATTTTTGTTAATGCAAATTTAAAAATGATATAAAACTATCAAATAACATGCTACAAATTAATTAATATAAGTTAAATCATTTTTTTTTTCGTGCTATGTAAGTTCATTATTAAACTTTTTAACTACGTATTTAGGGAGACAGAAGTAAAGAAAGGGGAGAACAGTATGATCTTTATTATGAATGAATATCTGAATGAATGTAAAATACAATACCACTAACTCTCTTTATATAGAGAGAGGGATAGGGTTACAAGCCCACTTGGGCCCATAAAGTACAAGCTCAATAGTCTAATAATATCCTACAACACTCCCCATTTGGACGTCTTGAATTCTTCGTCTTCATTCTGTCGATGTGAGTCGAGTTCATTCGCAGTGCTAAACACATAAATACCTTAGGGCCGGAAAACCCGGTGTGGGACAAAACCGGTACCTAAGAGAAATTGTGTAGTGGAATGATATATGCCAAAATACTATGTAAGTAACTAACCACAAAACAGTGTGCCTCATCAAAACCTTGCCAGAGCAAACCCAATGGGAAAATCGCTGATCGAAGGAAAAATAGTGCAACAGTGGTAGTAATAGGGGATCAACCACAAAACAGGTGCCTCATCAAAACCTTGCCAGAGTAAACCCAGTGGGAAAAAACTCTGGTCGAAGGACAAAAGAGTACACGGTGGTAAGAAGTATACGACAGGATACTTCCCCTGATTTCGGCAATCCTTAGTGAGGTATAACAGGGAACGTGTCTCGCTAAAAACCTTGTCAAGAAAAACTCAGTGGGAAAAACCTTGTACTAAGGACAAAAAAAGTACACATGCATACAACATGATGCTCCCCCTCACTTGCACACGACAGGGTGCGAGGATTTCGACCCCGACATAAAATGTCGCTCTAAGGTAGCTCAGATAGCCTACGTAGGCCAATCGCCCGTACGTGCTTCTGAAAAGAATGCTTTGGCAGTGACTTGGTGAACAAGTCAACGTGGTTATTCTCTGAACCAATATGCTTCACTTCAATCTTTTGAAGCGTTTATTGTTCATGTGTAAAGAACAACTTTGGCGAGATATGCTTAGTGGCATCACCTTTGATATAACCATATTTCGCTTGATCAATCATAGCGGTGTTGTCTTCATAAATAACAACTGGTTCATCATGATCGTAAGGTAGATCACAGGTGCTTCGAATATGGCCAATAACTGCTCGAAGCCAGACACACTCTCTAGTCGCCTCATAGAGCGCGAGTAGCTCAGAGTGGTTAGTCGAAGTGGCCACTAGAGTCTGTTTATGAGACCTCCAGGATATCGCCGTGTTCCCAATGGTAAAGACATAACCAGATTGGGAACGTCCCTTGTGCGGGTCTCCTAAGAAACCAGCATCGGCATAGCCGACAAGGGTTGCGTTATTTCGAGGATCAATAGAGCTAGATCCACTCGACGCAAAGGGATAGAATAAGCCCATGTCCGTAGTACCACTAAGGTAACGGAAAATGTCTTTTATGCCAGTCCAGTGGCGGCATGTTGGCACGGTGCTGTGTCGAGCTAGACAATTCACAGCAAGCGAGATGTCCGGTCTAGTACATTGGGCCAAGTACAATAGTGCGCCTATTGCACCCAGATATGAACACTCAGGGCTCAATATCTCTTCATCCTCCTCCTTTGGACGGAAGGGGTCCTTATTAATGTCTAGAGAGCGGACGACCATGGGAGTAGAGGACGGCTTAGCGTCACTATGACTAAAGCGCCTCAACACCTTTTGGGTGTAGCTTTCTTGATGGACTAAAATTCCATTTTTACGGTGCTCAATCTGCAGGCCGAGGCAATACCGTGTCTTCCCAAGATCTTTCATCTCGAATTCCTTTTTCAGGATTTCAACAATTTCAAACACCTCTTTTGAGGTTCCTATGAGATTCATATCATCTACATAGACTGCGATAATCGCATATCCTGAAGTAGATTTATTTATGAACACGCATGTGCATAGTTCATTATTACTTATCCCAAGCCGATCAAGTATTCACTTAGACGGTTATACCACATCCGTCCGGATTGTTTCAATCCATATAGTGATTGTCTTAGTCTAATCGAGAACGTATTCCGTGGCCGGGAACTACTTGATTCAGGCAACTTAAGTCCATCAGTGACTCTCATGTAAATCTATGTGTCCAGATCCCCGTAGAGATACGCTGTGACCATATCCATGAGCTGCATATTCAGTTTTTCGGAAACTACTAAACTGATTAAGTAGCGAAACGTTATAACGTCCATTACGGGAGAATACGTCTCATCGTAATCAATTCAAGGGCGTTGAGAGGAACATTGCGCCACAAGCCGAGCTTTGTATCTAACAATCTCATTATTCTCATCACGCTTCCTTACGAAAACCCATTTATGACCAACTAGTCTAACATTGGGCGGTGTTGGAGCGACAGGTCCAAACACCCTTCGTTTCATTAAGGAATCCAATTCAACCTAGATTGCTTGTTTCCATTGAGGCCAGTCCGTTCTTCGCTGACACTCATCAACGGTACGAGGTTCCATGTCATCATTGTTCATAATGTCAGTGGCCACTGCGTATATGAACACATCATCGATGACAGTCTCGTTTCGCTTCAAAATATCGTCTAAACTAGTATAATCGACAGATATTTCGAGATTATCGGGATGATTAGGAACTGGTGTTTCATCTGGAACACGCTTCTCTAATACATCACCGTGATCCTTAATGATCTCGTGTGGCAAAACAGATGCGACAGGATTTCTCCTCTTTCGAGGCAGAACATCCTTGGAACCGGACGACCTTCCTATTTTTTTCGGAAGGGCGGCGGACTGAACGGCCGACGACAGCGTCATTTGCTCGGTGGGTACAACCGGAACAACGTGTTCAACTGGAACACAGTGTCTCACTGGGACGTCTATCCTTGCAGGCACATTTGCAGCAGGTATATATAATGTCGTGACATTTGCTAGGTCATTAAATGCGTCTGGCATTTGATTTGCAACATTTTGCAGACCTAGGATTCTCTGCACTTCCTTATCACTATGTGCAGTTGGGGGATCTAGATGAGACATAGTGGGTACATGCCACGTTAATTCACGTCGTTCCTTATCAATGTTAACGTGCATTTTTCCCCCTAACGATGGGAAGAATGTCTCATCAAAGTCACAATCCGCATGTCTAGCTGTAAAGAGATCGCATGTCAAGGGCTCTAATTAACGTATTATGGACGGGGATTCATAACCGACATATATGCCCCGTCGTTTCTGAGGACCAAATTTGGAACGCTTAGGCGACTCAATTGGAACATTGACTAAACACCCAAACACGTGTAAATGTGAGACATCGGGCTCATATCCAGTTACCAACTGGTACGCAGATAGTGGTTGGGTGGCCATGGGCCTCAGACGGACCAACGCAGCAGCATGCAAAATGGCATAGCCCCACACAGAAATAGGAAGTTTGGTGTGCATAACCAAAGTTCTAGCAATCATTTACAATCGCTTAATGAAAGCTTCTGCAAGGCCGTTTTGGGTATGAACATACGCAACTGGGTGTTCAAGATTAATTTCCAAAGTCATGCAATAGTCATCGAACGTTTTAGATGTAAACTCCACGGCATTATCAAGTCTAATTGACTTTATCGGATAATCCGGATGATGAGCCCTCAATTTAATGATCTATGCTAGGATTTTTGGAAACGCTGCGTTTCTTGTGGACAACAAAGCTACGTGTGACCATCTTGTCGATGCATCAACCAAAACCATGAAATATTTAAATGGTCCGCATGTTGGTTGGATAGGTCCACAAATATATCCTTGAATTCTTTCAAGGAATTGGAAAACCAATTTCGTAGGTTTCACACGAATTGGTTTGAGATTAGTCTTTCCAATCGAGCATGCTTGGCATAGGATTTTCGGATTAATCACGAAATTCTTTCCTCCAAGAGGATGCCCATGAGATGCGTTCATCGTTCGAAGCATCGTATTTTGACCCGGGTGTCCCAGCTGGTCATGCCATAGCATAAAAATGCTCTCATCAATCGGAGCCCGCCGAATGATTAGATTGCTTTCAAAGTTTTGGATTGTAGTAACATACAAACCACTTGAAAGACATCTCAACTTCTCCGGAATATGCTTTTGGTCGTATTGAGTGGAGGTAATGTGAAGGTATTCAATACCATTTTCACAAAGCAGTTTCAAGATGAAACTTATTTTCTCAGATATCCTTAAAGCTCAACAAGGTACGACTGGACCTCGAAGAATATAAGGCCTTAGATACTTCAATAGGAGTACCATTTGACAACGTGAATTTAGCTTTACCAAAGCCTTCAACAAGGGTCGACGGGCCCGAAATTGTTGTCACTGAGGTTACTTTAGGCGTAAAGTTGATAAAAAACCATTTATCTTTTAAGATAGTATGTGTAGTGTCACTATCAACCAGACAATCAACTGCCCCACAATACATGCCTAAAAGTAAAATAATTTAAAGTCGGTCACACGAATAAAAGAAATTGCTCAATGAAATAACTTTAAATTATACGAGAAATGTTCAAAACATTGTCCATAAAACAAACCATAATCCAAAAGAAATGAACAATATCCAAAAGAAAAAACATAATCCGAAATGGAATTGAAATAACATAATCCAGGAGCAAAACAGCTCAATTATTAAAAGAAACGAAGAAAAAAACTTTATTCTTCCATGTGAGCCTCAAAGTCAGGGGTCTCAAGAGTTTCTTTTGCATTAGCTTCAATCATGTTGGCTTCGACCCTTATACCCTTGTGGTAGTTTTCGACTTCTTGGGGAGTTGCCCTACAAGTCCTTTGCATATGACCATTTCCACCACATTTATAGCACAGAGTTGGCATATCGGCCGGTTCTCTTGCTTTGGGACGACTGGCCCGGTTGTTCCTACCACCACGAGACTGCCTAGGAGGAGCCACAGGTCCTCGGTTCGGACGATTGTCTAAACCTCGCTTGGCTGGACGAGCATTACGCTCACCCATGTTCCTTGGCTGACGGGACGATTGACCCTTTTCTCGTTTCCCATATTGTGGACGAGGTCCATGAACAGCATTAGCATCAGGCATTGGAATTGCCTTTGAACCAGTAGGATGAGAATTACTGTTCATCATTAAAATGAGACTATTCTTCTCATCCAATAACAAATGGGTGATGAGCTTAGGAAATTTGGTGAATTTAGACTGACGATATTGCTTATGGAGCAAGATGTCAGAACTAGGAAATGCAGTGTATGTTTTCTCCAAAAGTCACTGTCGGTGAGTGTTTCACCACAGTATTGGAGAGTAGCACGAATTCTGCATACTTCAGCGTTATATTTTTCAACACTTTTGAAATCCTGAAATCACAGATTCAGCAAATCATGGCGGGCTTCAGGAAGCCAAATGGTCTTTTGGTGGTCGAAGCGCTCTTTCACATAGTCCCACAATGTCTTTGGTGAGGTGGTCGCTATGAACTCAGATTTCATGGCGTTTGATAAGTGGCGGCGAAACAGAATCATCGCCCGAGCACTCATTTCGCACGTTACTTCCATTTCACGCTCCTCCTCATCATATATGACATCCAATAGGCCTTGGGCATCTAAATGGTTTTGGATATCCTGACTCCAATCCAAGTAGTTCTTGCCGGCAGCATCCAAAATTGGAAAGTCAAGCTTGATTGACATTTTTCTACAACAGGAGAAAATAAAAGAAAGACTGGATTAGTCATCATATAAAACAACTGGTTTATATGTTTATGGTTTGTATAAGTACAAACTTTATTTCGAAACGACAGGTTCGAAAAACAAGTTTTGCTTTTAAATGAAAAGGTTCTCTTTGATCGAACGACAGGTCGATCCTGAGACACCAACTCGGCGAATACATATCTATATAAACACATTCGGGGAAATTATTATTTACTCAACCCCTTTCGGTAGCTTTATTTGAACACGACCAGGAAAGACGGTGAGGGTGGTGGGCACGAATGCCTCTTAAAAACTGACCTCGTTAGGAGAACGACTTCCGCCTTTATCTTTCCTAGACATCGTATCAAAATAGGTGAGCCTATTTGGGGAAGATTCATAATTTTTCCAACTTAAATGTGACTATATACGATTTTCGCATTTTATATATGGCAATAATATTAACAACATAGACAATATCTATCTAGATTAACCACATATATATAAACAGGCAGTAAATATATTTTTAGGATCTATCTAATCATGCAGTAGATTTGGTGTTATAAACAAATCAATTCGGGATTATCAATCAATTCATAAAGATTCTAACATACCAAATCAAATCAATTAGATCTAATCCAATAATTTACTGACATATGTGATATTTATATATATGGTATTACAAAAAGATATGATTATGCTAACAAGATATCAATCAATTATCTATGTTTATCGTCATATGAATAATTCTATACATGGTAGTTTTAACATGCAAGGAAGAAATATATTTTTAATTACCAATCAATTCTATATATGGTTTTAACATGCAAGGAAGAAATATATTTTTAATTACCAATCAATTATATATATGGTAAAAAAATATTTTAACATGCAAAGAGGTTAAATTTACATGGAAACATATCAATTTATTCAATTAACATGCAATTTTTATTCGCTTGCCTTTTAAAAAAAAATTATATGCATGTGTGTGTATATTGACCGAATATTGTATCTTATCAACCATATGTATTGTTTTCGTATAAGTATTATACTACATGACCATGCGTGTAATTTCAGCAAACTGTATATCTATTTACAGTATTATTACATATACAGTCCTGAATTTCAGACAAGTTTCAGTTTAGTCCTTGAGTAATTTACAGAATAGTTTACAGCTTTCGGAGAATTACAAATCAGTACATACGTTTCAGTTTGTTGCAGATTTAATCCGACAGATTAATATACTAGTACCAAACAGACATGCTTTTCGGTTCAAACATACGTTACATGCATACCAGGACAATAAGAAACAATTTTTATTTTTATTTTAACATGGTTGTATTCTTATTTCATGATTAGTCAAGATAACAAATTTCTATGCATGGTATATTAAGAGATTCATGTTACAAACACAAAACCAATAGCATATATATTACATATTCTATTTTCTATTAGCATGTGGCCTTCAAGCAAGTAATAGTGATTATACATGCAAGATGGATTTATTCTTACACATGCAAGTTCTATAACTAAACAAAATAGCATGCATACGGCTGTAACATGTCATCTTATACAATTAATACGTATGTAACGTGTACAGTATAAAAAAAAATTGTATACCTTATTCTTGCTATATTGATGAAGATCGATATAGTAAAATCCTAAAAATCCGGATAAACCTCAAGGTTTATTGAACCCAGAATCCGTACTCCAATCTCCGGAAGCAGTGCTGATAACGTGTTGTAATACAACTATTAACTACGTATTTAGGAAGACAGAAGTAGAAAGAGGGGAGAGCAGTATGATCTTTATTATGAATGAATGTAAAATACAAGACCCCTAATGTAACGACCCGGCCCCACGGACCGAACGGCCACGCCCGTATCAACAATATTGTCCGCTTTGGCACAATTTCTCAGGTGGGTCACCCATCCTGGTACTACTCCAAACTAAGCACGCTTAACTTTGGAGTTCCGTCCTCGCTATTGTGCCGCACGGCTTTAAAATGCCTTGTTAATAGAAAATGGATCTTTAAGCTCATATACCACACGAGTACTCTCATATCTGGGCGATGTGGAACTGACGCACAGCACCGCACCACAGAATTTCCTTCCTGGAAATCTGGGTCGTCACACCTAACCCTCTTTATATAGAGAGAGGTAGGGTTACAAGCCCACTTAGGCCCATAAAGTACAAGACCAAGAGTCCAATAATATTCTACAACACTAATGAATTTTTTGAATGATGAGTATTATGCTAAAATAAAATAAGAGTCTGATTAAATTCTAACTCATATATATTTGGTTTTATTATATCCAAATTTATTTATTTAGGATGATATTAACAAATTTTTACTTTATTCTACGTATTTAATTATACATGAAGAAATGAAAAAATAAATGACAAATCATTGAAATTGAGTTGTTAGCAAGTATACTTTCAATTCAATAGTTTTGTAAATATATATTTATATCATCCCAACTAATAGAGTTTATATGTTGTTCGATACCTGTATTCTTTTTATTTGCTAATTGTGCAACTCATTTAAATGCATGTTTTATATAAGTGTGTAATTTAAGTGAGCTTATATAAGTGTGTAATATTTACAAATTTTAAGCGTTTATCGTTAAGTTTTAAACTATACGGGCTAAATTGAAACTTTAAAACGGTTTTCATCCAAAAAATATAACGGCGGGTCACTAAAACAAGTCAAACTATAAATTTATGTCACTAAAACGGGATTTTAAAAAGTTGGGTTACAAATTCTAAAAATGGTCAAAATACAGGTCACCAAACCATAATTAACGGTATAATTATACGTAAATTTCAACACATTCATCTGTAAAAGAATACACATTAACTAATGCATACTTGACTCAATGGTACTCCAGCAGCTTGCTAAACCAAAAAGGGATTGGATTAGTGAACAAAATGCCAAAAACATGTACATCACATAGTAAAATCAAACCAAATACATATAGTAATTCAGTTGACCTATTCAATATTATTTGTATTATTTTCACACTCGAAATGGTTAACAAGTGGCCTTATAATGAAGCGAAAACAATCTGTTAACTACAGAATGTATCTCTTTATACAAATCAAATACATATAGTAATTCAGTTCACTTGCCTGGCCCAATTTGTGTGATATTCATACTTGATAGGTTAACCAGTGGCCTACTTATATTCAAGGTTTCAAAAGGCGCTAGGCTAACCAGTGGCCTACTTATATTCAAGGTTTCAAAAAACGCTAGGCGGGGATGAGGCGCAGAGGTGCTGCCTAGGCAGAAAAATGACTTGAATGTTTTTTTACATGTTTTCTTGGATTTTCATGCAGCATACACGTTGTAAATAGTATTATCATGTTAAATCAAGTATTTAAAGTATATTAGCTTAACGATATACCATAGAAAAGCAATAAATATTATGATAATAATGTTCGGGCAGTTTAACATAAGAAAAAAAATGTCATTAAAGTGTCTCAAACACCAACTTAAAAAGAAAATGCAAATATAATCCAAAATAAACAAGATATCAAAACAAAATATTAGTATTAGTTTAAAAGTCTAATCATCTTCAGGCTCGTCGTAAAGCTGCAGAGGCTAGATAAAAAAAATAGGTTTAATATATGTTTTACTTTATTTTATTGCTCTGTATTTATTTTTTCTAACCTATTTTAACCTATTCTAACATTTTGACCCATTAGAATCATTTAAAAACGCCTAGCAAAAGTCGGGGCGACGAGGGCACCACCTAGCACCTAGGCGGACACCTCAGCCGGTTTTTAAAACAGTGATTATATTGAAGCTAAAGCAATCTGTTATCTTCAGAATGTATGGCTTTAAACATGTAACTCCTAAATGATTGAACGTAGTATTGAACTTTTGAAGACTTCAACAACAATTGCTTAGAACTTATGCCCCGCAAGTTGTATCCTCGTTAGATACGTTTACACAAGTCAATCCATTAGCAAATGCAAACAAGTGAGTATCCCAATAATTGATTTCAGCTATAAACTTAATTTACAAGTTCAAACTGTTGCAATTTATAAATGAAGGCAAAACCTGAGATGCAATATAAATCATTCAGTAACTTCACAGGAAACATACACAAAATTTTTACAGCCCCAACCATCAAGACCACGGAACTGCATCATACCAAAGATGATACCCATACATTACATTAACTCGCACAATGTTTCAGTACATTTTCGATCTTTTTATCAAAGACTTGTATCCATTCATGATGGCATGAAATTGTTAAATACAAGTGAAATGTATGGCTTACAGCTAACGCGACACAACAAACTATAAAAGCTAAACACGGCTAGCACATAAAATGTGCAACTCAAACAGTAGACATAAATAATTCAACAACTTCAAATATTAAGAAGCCTAGAAATCTTCATCAAGCTTTAACACATGGGTATCGCCATTTCCATTCAAACTGTTCATAACAGAGGCTTTCTGGTACTCCCCAACTCTTTTCTCAAAGAAATTAGTTTTTCCCTGCAAACTGATAAGCTCCATCCAATCAAACGGATTTTGCGCATTGTACATTTTTTCATACCCCAAAGCCTGCAAAAGTCTATCGGCCACAAACTCGATGTAAACGCTCATCAGATCACCATTCATTCCCACAAGGGCACAAGGTAATGCATCACAAACAAATTCTCGCTCAATCACGACCGCATCAGACACAATCTCTCTCACCCTCTCCTCACTAAGCTTGTTTTTCAGCAACTCGTAGAGCAAACAAGCAAAATCACAGTGAAGTCCCTCGTCTCGAGAAATCAACTCATTTGAGAACGTGAGACCTGGCATTAAACCTGCAAAAGCACAATTTAGGATCCAATAAAATCATGGCTTAACATAAAATTTGTCCATTATTATATAAAGCCAAGAATTCACATATTTAAAATTTTAGAGACTCCAGGTTAAGTGCACAATTAAGTTGCAGAAATCTTACTTTTGAGCTCAAACAAAAGAAGAAAAAAAAACAATTTACCTAACAAGTACTGAAATCAATAATTATCTTGCTTTCTATGCAAAATTTAATCAAACCACTGCTACTTTCAATCAGTTCTTAATCTGTGCATTCCCTTATAAATGAAATAGTTACTACTCCTTACAGGTGAAGCTACAAAATAAATCATACAGAATAATCAGAACAAATGATACAGGATCATGTGCTAACTTAATCAAACCGCAACTTACTAATAACTGAGATATAATCATGAATTCCCCCAACTGCCATTAATCAGTGCATAACATAAACTTGATCAGTTTCCATAAAATCGATGCTAGTAGATACAAGACATGCTAGATTAGTAAAGTAACTAGTAGTAAAAAGTTAAATATACCTCTCTTCTTGAGCCAGAAGATGGCACAGAAGCTACCAGAGAAAAAAATCCCCTCAACACAAGCAAAAGCCACAATCCTCTCAGCAAACGACTCCCCACCATTGATCCATCTCATGGCCCACTTGGCCTTCCTTTCGACACACGGGATGGTCTCAACTGCATGAAACAGCCTGTGTTTCTCATTTGGATCCTTTATATACGTCTCGAGCAACAAGCTATACATCTCAGAATGTATGTTCTCAATTGCAATCTGGAAGCCATAAAAGGCACGGGCCTCAGCCACCTGGACGTCAGTCATGAATCTGTCGTTGAAAAATTCCATTTTACATTTGGTTAAACAGTTTTGAAATGGACTAAGCAATTAACTGAATAAGTAGCTTAGACAAAGTAAAATGTCTCTGTAATTAGCATTCTTCTATGAACTAAATAATGGAAACTAAAATTAGTGATATCATGTTTCAAAAGCAATTGACAATTACTGATATTTTTTTATAAAAAAAAAAAAACATGATAGATTGGTATCTGTGAATTGTGAACAAGTTCCTATAATCAAGTTAAGATCATTATCATAAAGAAGACTATCATTGATATCACTAGAAACGATCATAAAACACCATCCATATGTAAAATTCCATAAATATAACCACAAGCTGCTAAATTTTTGTATGATTCTCGCAAGTTAAAGATAATCTTACACCCAAAACAGCTAATAATACATCCTAATTCTTCTTGTTACAATTGCAACTAACCCAAAACAGCTAATAATACATCCTAATTCTTCTTGTTACAATTGCAACTAATATTTCCAATTCTTGTAAATCGAGATTGATTCCTATCTTTAGTATCAATCCTTAATTTCATTTAAACATGGTCTTAACTCTTAACAGAGTATACATCAATAGAAATGATCATACTCCGTAAAACACAGAACTTTTTGAACACCGTCTATATAAAACACAAGCTGCTGAATTTGTACGATTTCATAAGCTAAAATGATCTAACACCCAAAACAACAAATAACTTATCCTCAGGACCTCATGTAACAAACAACTAAATATTTGTTGTAATTATATTCTAACAATTATATTTACAGAGATAATCAATCAGTTAGTATATCAATGTGTAAATAATAAGTACTAATAAAATTATGAAATGATTAATGGAACCAAATTTGACATCCTAATACTGATAATTAGACACAGTACATCAATTCATCATAAACTTTTTATTAAAAATGGATGTAACTCATTGCCAACTCAAACGAACAAATGTATAAACATTTAGTTGAATAAGTATTGATTTTAATCTATGAATGAATTCATCATCATGTTATTAATCTCAGACCAATTTAATCAATCAATTAGTATATAGTTTGTACATAATTAGTACATAAACTGATCATAATCCTATATACAAAACCTAGTAGATATATGTAAATGCTACTCCATATAATTTGTACAAAATCAATTGTATTAATTAATCAATTGCTCAATTATTCAAATATTAAACCAGGTTTAAATACTACAAAATAACAACAAATATTAAAACTATTAATTAACTTTGATTCAAATATAGAAACAGTTTCACTCAAACCTGCCATCGAGATTCTCAAAAACAACAATTCAATTTTTATATAAATTCAAAAGTTTATATACGAAACCTAGTAGATATATGTAAATACTACTACTACTACATAACAAAAGATAATAAAAATGATTCAATTGAAATATATAAACAACAGTTTCAACCCGAACCTGCCAGCGAGATTCTCAAGAACAATCCCATCCGACGCCGCAAAAAAAGCAAGAATATGACTAACGAAATGTTTTTCATCATCCGTCAAAACCTCGTCCCAGTGCCTCGTGTCGCCAGACAGATCGACCTCTTCGGCAGTCCAGAAAGAAGCCTCGGCTTTTTTATACATCTCCCATATCTGCGGGTACTCTATCGGGAACATGCAGAACCTGTCCGGGTTCGGGGCTAAGAGAGGCTCGTCTTGACTCAACATCTTTGAAGACAATTTTTTTATATTTGGAAATTTTTGGTGTTTTTTGAATTTTTTTTGGTGTGAAATTTGGTGTTGGGGAGGGGTGGATTTATAGAGGGGTAGGGTTTGGGCGGGGAAAGTGAAATATTTGGGGGGAAATAAATTTGAGATTTTTTTATTTTTACTTTTGGGTGAAATGGTGACCCTCATAAGGTTTGAGTTTTTGTAATTGAGGCCATGAAGTATATAAAATTTTGGGATTGATACCCAAGTGCACCTCTAAAGGTTGAATTGTTGCTACGGGGTTTCGAAAATTAACAAAAAAGGGGAATTTTTTTAGAAATCAAGGTGAATTTTTTTTTTGAAGAAATGATAGTACAAAAGAGATAAAATGAAGAAACCAGGGTATAAAAAGGGAAAAAGTGAAGATACGACCACTATAAAAAAATACCAAAATAACGACGGGATTAGTGACGGTATTTTTTGTTACGAGTTTATTAGCGACGCTTTTTGTGACGGATTTGTGACAGTTTAGACAATTTGTGACAGGTTTGTGGTAACTTTTTAAATTAGTGACAGACTTGTGACAGTTTTTGACTCTCACTAAATCAAGTATTATTTTGTAGTGGAAGATGGAAAAATATTTTTAAAAAAACTATGAGGGGAACAGAATAGTGAAATAAAATTGAAAACGGAAATGTAAAACGTTAAAAAATTAGATTTTTTGTTTAGTTGATATGTGAAATAATATCAAGCGGGAAGTGGAAATGGGATTTTTAAGAATGAAAAATGAGTTTTTCGGTAAATGTTGAGCCATACTTTTCAGGAAACCTGCTTTTCTTTTTCAAAAAAAAGTTTTTCGTTTTTCTTTTTCTATTGTTTCGCGTGTAAATATTAGAAATTGTATTTTTTTAACGTTTGACGCTTCAATTTGCTGTTTCGCATCCCACTTATGATTATGTTCTTCGTTGTGTTTGATGTTTTGTTTTGAGTAATTCCTACGTTACTCTACTATGAAATGTGTTGATATATACCTCTCAAATGTGAATATGTAGAATGACATCAATTGTTCATTTTAAAAATGATTTTGTGTTACAGTAATTATTTCATGTAAATCAAATTAAAATGACTCAAATTTGTTAAACCTTTTAGTAAGTACGTTGTTAATAGGAAAATATATAAATCTGACAAAAGAGTATAAAAACGAGATATTTTTTTATTCGACCAGATCTCTCCATTAATATAGTGGACACGGTCACACGACCAATTGTCTTTCAGATAATTATTTTATTTTAAATTGGTGGTATGCCATACAAGAGTTTTAATTTTTTACTAGGTTTTTATTGGTTAGGATAACCGGTTATTAGTGGACCTAATTTAACAAATTATTACTCATGAAAAACGGTGGTAAATGCAGAGTTATCAAAATTTAAAGTTGGTACTTCATTGCAAAAGTAAACAATTTTATGAATGTCATTTGTAAAAGCTCAAACTTAATGGCAGTTATATGCAAGTAATAAATAGATTATGGGGATATTTTCATTTTAGCCTTGGGATCCGGGGACATTTGTTTCCGTAAAATAATTGACGAATATACCCCTGATGGAATTTGGATATTTGCTACAAGATTGAGGGTATTTTGGTAAATGCGGTGTATTGAAGCGTGCTAAAGAGCCTAATTAGGAAAGGCGGCAATTAAAATATAAAATAGTTTTGAATTTTCTACTTTCAAAACGTTTTTTAAAGGAAAATTGCGGGAGAAGCTTTCTAAGATTTAAATATTGGCAGGTTTGTTATGTGTGAACTGGCCGGGAGTTCTCTTTCCCAAATTAATTATAAATATAAGGGACGTGAGAATTCGAATCACATGTCTGGCTGGCATTTAATATTTTTTTTTTCTTTCTTTTCTTTCTTCTCTTCACGTGGTACGAATTGTTTGGTTTTTATTTTCTTCTTTTTCTTCTCTTCGTCTGTTCTTATCTCTGAATTCGTCATTTTAATATATACCAAATTCCCCAATCTTACCCAAAAACTTTCCCAATTTTATCCCAAAAAAACTCTAACCACCAAAGAAAAGAAGGAAAAAAATAAAAAAATATTAAATGTCAGCTAGACGTGGGATTCGAATTCCCACGTCCCTTATATTTGTAAAGAGAACTCTCCGAACTGGCCAGCAGATTCACATTTTGTTCATTTTTGTCTCATGTTAGTACCGATGTGCAAGTATCATAAAATACTACCAGTTTTACGCAATAAGATTATATAAATATATATATTAAATATTATGATCTAGGGGCAATAACTGTTTGTATAGAGAAGGATTTTACCATAACATTGTGGGAGATAATAGAGAAAGAGAAAGGCAGAGAGAAAATAAATGAGAGAGATAGTAACCGTGAAATAGCAGTTACTTTTATCTTATATCAGTTTTTTTATTTATAATATTTCAAACTATCAATACTTTTTTGTATATATTTGTTTCAAGGCCTTGTAAGACTTATAGACATAATAAACTAAAAGTATAGATATAGTTATAACCATGCTGTAAATATTACAAATTTTTGGTGTTATATGAAAATGCTATGTTAATTATAAAAGAATTGCATTAGAACCGTTACTTATAAAGAGAGTGATTTTGTAGGAATACCATTTTACATAAAATAGCTTTAGTTTATGATGTGGCAAAAAAAAGTTCAGGTCACGTTAAACTTGCTTTCCGATTTCACTATGTTGTATCACAATTTTTATCAACTCTATGTTTGTTCGACCCAAACCTCTATTTCTAATGTAGATATAAAATAAAAGTGGTGTATCAATTTAATTTTTAATTCAAAATAGATAACTTTGTTAAAACTAGCACTAATGTGAGTGTTAAGCATAACACGTACATGTGTCATTTAAAACATTTTTAGCATTCAAACATACATAGCTAAAAAGACTATCAATCAGGCTTGGCGGTATTTGAGCATTTGCACTTTTCTAAAACCAGGCACTTTTTCCCCCCCGAAGTAGTTCCTTGAGCAAAAATAACTCCTGGAAAATTGGTAAAATCTGGTTTTCTCACTAATGGAAAAAATCAACAAACGACCTCCATGTCAAGAGATCCGTGTTCTTGTTCACTTGACGAGCTGATAGATGCAAGGAGATCTTCTATCCGTAGGGGAGAATGTCGTACCATGTACTGGAACATAACCTAAACCAATATTGAAAAACCATGTTGAAGTTTACATCAAACTCTCTATAAGCTTTTACAGGAGTAAATGTATCATATAACAAAAAAGGGCAGTCATAAACTCGGCAGTGTGCCCAAATCAAAGAGCCAACAATAAGTAGATCCTTTAGAGATTTATACAGAAGGGATTAGAAAGCCGCATAAAATAGGCAGGTTCTTGTTTGTAGCTGATGAGTTTCATGCAAAATCAGAAAGAAAAAAGTGGACCAAGAAGAGTACATGATCCTATAGATTTATGCTTTTTGTGTGACAAAATGATTAAATCATGCATCAGGTTAGATGATTGCAGGATTTTACTCATACACTGACCTTTGAGTAACTATCAGCAAAAGCACGAGAACGATTAGACTTGCCAAGATATAGCATATCGGCCCTCTCTAGTTTCCCATCGACAAAATTTAGTCCTCCATTCTTCACACTAAAACGTAGAAGATCTCCAGATTGCAATCCTGACTAAAAGAAAGAAATTAGTCCAAATATAAGAGAAAGAGGTCGAAAAGAACTGTTAGATCAAAAAGTAAGAACTTAAAGGACGCTTTCGTAGCTAATGTATGGTCCGCTGGCCACCTAATAGAAACGAAAAGAAATTTCTCTCCCCAAACATATATTTAAGGACTTGAGCTACTAACATGTTATGATCAAAGAGTGTGCCAAAAGAAATGTATCTAAACAATAGATCTATTTTGGGTTAAGCTCAAATCAGCTCTCTGCCATGGGTCATGTTAAATTCAATCTAAAAGCTGAGATATAAAAAAGAGACTTTTCAATCCAGGCCATCATATCTAATTTTCAAAAGATCGAGACTTTGACTGGGGCAGAGTCCAATCATCCTCACTGGAGCCCCTAGATTTAAAAAGAGAGCCCCACAAAGAACAAAAAGCCGTAGCACTTTTACATTGTAACTAACCCAAAACGATAACCAACCAAATCCTTTTGGTATGATCCTCAATTTATGTAAACTGCACGAAAGACCAACCTTTTGTATAAATTCCGTATCTAAACAACCAAATATAACGGGAGGATCATCTGAACTAGTAAGCTTGCCATCGTCTTGTAGCGCAAGCACCACCTAACCATTTTGATACAATATGAAAAGACAGAAATTAAGATAGAATAAATTTGGGAAGATGAGCATGAAAAAGAATTTCAAATTTTCAATAAAGCAAAACTAGGATGGGGACAAATGCCTTGTCTCACTAACTGCAGTCATGGACTTCGAGTATTTAAACAGTGAAAAGAAAAAAATACCCCTTAAAAGTACATTTTTATCTTCACATTCAAAGGATCAAAATTTAGCTATACAAAATTTGAAAAGTAATCACCATCAACAGAAACTCTCACCTATTAGGACACGATAAGAAAATTCGACTTCACATTTGACTCAAATAACTACATCTCGAGTGGTAAATACAGCATGAAGTTTTTTTCTTACTCCTAATAGCTAATGTGATTATAAACTAAAATAACACATATTTAACCTTCTAGTTTAAAAGTTTTTTTCTTAAACCTTCAGATAAGTTATTAGATTAGTAGTACATGTAATGCTTCACTATACATGTGGTGTCATTAACCCTAACAAAGAAAAGACAAGAACTAACAAACCTAATATAACTGTAATTTCAATATTATCTTGAGATTTTAGGGTTTCATGGCAAGTAAAGGAGTTACTAAATTTAAAGCAATTTTAACCACCTATTTTCAAAGGTCTTTTTTAAAACACCAGTTATCCCATATGAAAAACCAACAAAGGACTTGGATCTCATCTTACTCTTTCAGATTCACGCAAACTCCACATTAAGCATGATATCACTTCTTCTTTTTTGCGTGGCGCATATGGTATTACTAATGCCAACAAAAAAGTCCATCCACCTAATGAAACCTAACTGTTATTTTAAATGTATTCAAAGATTTTATTTTTCAGATGGAGGCATTTCTTAGGTGCTAAATGAAGGCACGTCCATCGAGAAATTGATTTCCCACAACGTTGAACTTCAAAATGGACTATCACAGCTCCTGTGATGATAAAAAGTCTCAAATGACAAAAAAACTGACCACAGTTTGCAAACAAAACTATGAACATATTAGACTTTAGACTTCCAGATCATTTCTCACACTTCTTGAGCTAATACAAAGTTATTAGATGACATTTAACAAACAATGGTTCACAAGAAATATAGCATTTTCTATATAATTATAAAAAGAATATAAAAGCACACGTTAGTGGCATAAGAAGGTGACGAACCATCTGTTCACTAGGAATCTGTCCTTTACTGTCAGTATCAATGACGTATTGACTACAACTACCATCCTTCCATACTAACACCAAAGGTGTATTTCCTGTTTGATAATGAGCATGCCTACAAAGCAACAAGGCAATAGCATAAAAATGGAACCGAAACAAACAGTTATTAAGTTGCAGGTAATGAAAGACAAAAGTTAGAATCAAGGAAAGGACATACTAGTTAGCCAGTGGAAACATGCTGAGTAATTAAGGAGCAAATCAATATGGTTACTTTTTTAAACATAATAAAATATAAACGTAGATTAATGAGTTTGGGGGAAATTTACTGCCCTACCACTCTGAATAGAAGATATGTTACAACTAAAATCAAATGAAAATTAGAACAGAAATACACGATAAATTGAACGAAAGTTGCCGCTAGTCCATTCTAAGCATAAATGAAATTGCGTCGTCACTTCTCCCCACCAATAGTAAATCTCCCAGAAAACGTCACATATTGGGGTCAATACAAATGGAGAAACTGCAATTTATGAGTGTATTGATGTGACCTATAAAGTTCTTTGGGAAATATAACATAAAAAGGGGAAAACTGGTGTATATCATTGTTGATGTGACGTAGTTTAATGTTAATGTATATCAACATTAAACTACGTCTTTATCCTAAGAATCTGGTGTCAGCTACAGCCTATATGAAACCAAATAAAATCATTCTTGTTCACTACAACGAAATTTCCTCCGCCATCCGTTTCTATCCATGACCCCCTCCGTCCCAGAATATTGGGGCTCTATGTATTTACGTGCTACTTTGACCGACAAATATCTCTTGTTTAAATTGTTGAAATGTAAATTTTTTAATTTTGTTCATACAGTTAAACATTTGAACTATGTGATTAACTTTTGAAATATTCGATTTCGACAACTTAGGTATGAGTTATTTGTCAGTCAAAATTGCACGTAGTTTTGTATAGCCCCAACAATTTGGGACAGAGGGAGTACTATTTGTTCATGGTTTGCGTAACGCTCATGAATAATTTACTATGTTTAAAAGAGTAAAGTTGACATCACCCTTATCTAGACGAAACATAATACAGGATAGGAAGGAACATAACTTACTTGTAGTAAAATAGCAGCCCATCCTTGACATAGGGCACTGACCCAACATATGCATTTTGTATCCCTGATTGGTCACAATTATATACAGGGACAATAGAAAATCTATATTTATGGAAAAAAGAGGGAGGGTCACAAGCTCCTGTTTCGACAAGCTTGCTATTCAGCCAAAAGAATCTGAACTCGGATGTGCATTCATACAGAGAGTACCCAGCCCAGCATAGCATGTCAAGCACATAATAAGTCTGGTCCAACTGCAATTCACATCGATAAATCATTTCCAAAGTAATATATAATGAAAATAGTATTGGTTTCTTATAGGAAATTAGCATTAAGTGACTAATGGAAGACTTAATTCCCATTTAATCACAACGAAAGACCCAGATCCCATTTAGTGGTATTTTTTATGGGATTGCAATTTAATGAACTGATATTTTATTGAGTAATGCTCAATAAACCGTTTCCTCTTTTGATCAGCATACACTTCAATAATTCAGGACTTGTTTGGCTGCAGATTTTTGGCCTTTTTGTTCAAAAGCTAGACTGTATTTGGTTTGAGCAGCTTGAGAGCCAAGTTTTTTCAGAGGTTTTGGCTGGAAAAAGTTGCTTCAGGTAGGATGATTCCTCATAATTCTTATAAAACTCAAACTATCCAGCTTATTTCCTCAAAAGCTGCAGCCAAGATTAGGCCATGCTTTCTATTTGGCATAAAAAAAATGGAAGACATTTGGCATCCTTCCCAATTAACTGGTTTTGCACAAATGTCCACTTCTGATTCACCTAAACCACAATAAATTGATATCGAGTATGCATACTGAATATATGCAGATGCAAAATACCCCTAATCTGTATGAAAATCTCCCACTATCACATGATAGCAAAAAAAGTCCAGACTCCAAAGTATGTCATTTAATAGGAAGTGGCCCTTCAATTAATGACAGAGACCGTTATATTACCTCATGAAATATACAATCGAGGATACAGTATGATTCGCCAGACCATGATTTCCCTTTCTCCCTGGCACCATTGGGTAATGCGGACGGAAACCGGTGCAATTGTGAACCGTTACGAAGCCTGCTTACGGTAGTTCCATTTGAAGATACAACAAAGCATCGTTTTCCTGATGGCCTTGCAGAGACATACCTACATTTAACCCAAATCACTTCTTAGTTTGCATAGATTTTTTATTTTTTTAGGCAAAAAATACAACTTAGAAATCTTATTTGCAATCGGTCATGAATGTGATCTTTAATTCACTTTAGTCGTGTAATTTGGCCATAAATGGTCTAGACTGACAGTATACGACACCGGACGACGTTAGAGAGGCCCCAGCCCTTGAAGAGAATAATACTTGGGACCTTACTCATTTGCCCAAAGAAATCAAAATGTTGTTGGATGCATATTCCATGAGGGAATTCTGTTTAAATACATAGGTTGGTACATGATTACACAAGGCCCAAGTAAAATCAGAAAAACAATACTAAAGTAAAATCAGAAAAACAATACCAAAGAACTGCTAAAAACAACTGCAAATTAACATACAAAAAAATACATTGAATTTTAAACCAATTCATCGAAACTTACCCATTTATCGTTAAAAAACACATCTCCTAATCCATTTACTTGGTTGAAACAAAAAAAAAAGGAGAGAAAGAGAAAGGGTGCTTTTAATTTGTGGAGTCTCGTCAGTAGTATTGAGAGAGGGAGAGAGAGATAGAGAGAGATTCCGGTTAGATACATGTTTACATACTTAATTCCAAATTAATCAGACCATTAGGTAAAAAAATTGTTACATATTAAATACATCTCGACTTTTTTATTACCTTTGTTACTTTATACCCTCTAACCTCATGCCACCGACACAAATTCAAACAACCGATTCTTAAGATGATCACAAAAATAAAGAAAGTGTACCTCCTTTCTCAACTTCGAGTAGGGAGTCCATCACCAAAAATCATGTTTAATAGTTGAAATAGTGGCAGAAAGATGAAATAGGTGACCCTGGTAATGAGAGAGAGAGATATCAATGCTATTGAATTACCTTGGAAATTTATATGTTGGAAAATAAACAAAAAACCAAGCACCGGTAGAGGGTGGCGTGCAGCGTAATAATAACTCTTATTCAATACTTAACTATTCATTTTTATATAACTGAAAAGGTTAACCTGTCCTTGTAGTGTGTGGATTCGTGGATGAATTTCAAAAGGTTCTATCGACTCGTAGAAACATGACTTAGAAGTGGCATCAGTTATAACTACCATTTTTATATATTTTTTAAATGCTTTAATCAGGGCTTGACTGGTGCTGTCAATTTTTTTAGTTGCAAATTTATTTTCTCTAATTTGTGATAATACAATTAGTAGATATTTGTTGCAAAATGATGAAGAGTTTATATCTACATAATGCGCACGTCGTAACTATCATATAAGCAGCATTAATTCTGTTAGACTGGTAACTAGAACTATAACCTGCGAAATCCGCCTGTTTAGTGAAAACAAAAGTCCAATCAACAAAGACAAGTGAATCTATACAACGCTAAGAAAACAAAGTTGCTAGTTTTCCCTTTCTCTAACATCTTTGAAATCCTTCCATTTTGTTTGGCAAATAGATGATTGAGTACTGATTTTGACACTTAACAAAGGCAATTTCCGTTTCCAGCTTTCCAAAGTTCATTTCCAAGGTATTAGACCGATAGAGATCAATAACAAAAAATAAAAGAAAGAAAACACCACTGACACACTTGTGTCAATACAAACAATAGAAAAAGTACACTTTTCCCACTTTCTACAAAACATGGTTAAATACTTATAATCCGGGCAAACATACTACATACTGTGAGAAACACTTTCATACGGGGAAAACAACCTAAATGTGCTTATTTGAATAGATGTAACATAAAAAGTAGAAGTTTTATCCAATACAAAATCTTTTATTTTCCTTACCACCATTTTACATAAAAACATAAAAGTATAACCCAAAGGAATATACTTTCAGAAAGATATATATTTTTCCTATTTTTTACTGATCTTTTTCAATTTCCACTAAATGCACTAATGAAAATTACTCTCTTGTTCAAAGTTTATTCATAGTTTTAATACTCTCGATCCAAATGTGTCAAATATACTGGTGATACACATTTTTAAACTTGGATATGTATAAAATCTTAATCTGGAGCATATTCGTGACTCTTCTACTCATATAGGAAACCAAAATACACAAGATGACTCAAAATTACAAAACCAACACTCAAAAGTCGAAATGCATAATCAGCTTCGACAAGTTACTACATATATCACACATTCATGCAAAACATATGAGTTATTTACAAGTAAAAGAAAAACCAAACAATCAGTATCCAAATTCTCCAAAATATATCAACCATCCACTCCGGCAGCATAAGATGCGCCGCGAACCATCTTCATGCCTCCGCTCCCCTCACCAACATCTATCTCTCCCTTCTTCGTATCAATCGCCTCTGTATCTCAGTCTTTACCTGATTTATTTTCTTAAATTACAGTACAACCAACGCAAGAAGTGATTTTTTTTTCTAATTCAACAAGTAAAATGTATCAAACTTACTACTTAGAGGTATATTTAAAAAATTTAACTAATAATCGGCAGCCAAATGAATATTGTATATACATACAATAATATGTATACACAATCTCAATTTCTGATACACCTACACATATACTGATTTAGATCTTAAACACACATGAACTTACAAATCAGTACTCCAAAAACATAACGGGGGCGTAAAAAAAGCAACGAGAAGAAAGCTTGTTTTAAAAAAGCTGCAGTGTAGTGTTTGGCACGACAAAGCTTTTTCACTCATAACTGACCTATAATTTTTTTAAATTGATAAGTCATTTTTTACTTGTTTACCCAATAAGTAACTTTTAAATAAACAAAAAAAATTTACTATAGAATTTATATTTTTGGTAATTATATATGTAAAAAGGATTAAAAATCCCAACTCCCTAGTTTCTCAATTTTTGAGCTTTTTCAGACCCAAAAGCCAGCTAATTAAAAGCTTAAAAAGCTAACTAACCAAACACCCATATCTATTTAAGCAAAAAAGTTAAGAAAAAAAAAAGCAGTCGCCAAACAAACAGAAGGCCCATAATAAAATTCTCCACCTTAACTTTAATATTAGTAGAAAAATTAACTTTAATATAGAAAAAGAGAAAATGAGAAACCAACCAATCAGTGTGTAAATCGTGAGGAATATCAGCCATCCACTCAGGAAGCATAAGCTGCCTAGCAAACCACCTCTGCTCCCCTCATCCTCGCCGCCCTCCTAACATCCATATCTCCACCCTCTACATTTTCCTCTGTATCTATCAGCTCTGTAGCCACGTGCTCTTCTGTATCTATAGGTTGTGCATGTATAGGTTGTTGAGAGGGGGGGGAAGTAGGGTGGATGCTAAAAAGCGGGCGTGGTTCTGAGCGTCTCGGTTGCTGGCAGAGGAGAGATATTTCGCGGTGTTTCTGCTGATCGGATATCGTCGGACGTTTGAACGGACGACGGAGATCGTGCGGCGCCATTGTCACCACCCACGTCTCCTCTAAGACTCTGTATATGTATCTATGTGTGTAAACAATTCGTTTCGAATTGTGACCAAAGTGAACAGGTTGTGTGTATCTGCTATAGGTTGTTGGGAGGGAGAGGGGGGGGGGGGGGGGGCTGCTAATTAAGAAGCAGGCGTGGTTTTGAGCTTTTTTATCCTTTTAACTTTTTCGACCCAAACCAGCTTTCAAAATCTAACCAGCCAAACACACACAACTAATTTTTCTACAAAAAATCTAAAATAACCTAAGAAAAAAAGCAGTTGACAAATATGAACTAACTCTCAAACTTTATAATATTTAATAAATAATCAGTTATTCGAACTTTTTCAGCTTTTCGACCCAAAAGCCATTTAATCAAAAGCTTAAAAAGCTAAAGAACCAAACATCCATAGCTTATTTTAAGCAAAAATCTAAAAAAAACACAGGAAAAAGAAGTTGCCAAATATGCACCAAGTCTCAAACTCTATATTTATTTATAAACGATCATTTTTCCAAATAAAAACTAACCAGTCGGTATCCAAATTCTTCGGAATATTGATCATCCACTCGGAAAGCATAAGCTGCGTCGCAAAACACCGTTGCGCCTCCTCTCCCTCATCCTCACCGCCTGCTTTACATCTATCAACGTGTTCTTCTGTATCTATTATCACATCTTCTGTATCTATAGGTTGTGTATTTACATGTTCTTCTGTATCTAGTTTCTGTATCTATAGATTGAAAATATATGACATCTGCATGTATAGGTTCTT
The DNA here is from genome assembly GCA_963920805.1 of Primula vulgaris. Classification (NCBI taxonomy): domain Eukaryota; kingdom Viridiplantae; phylum Streptophyta; class Magnoliopsida; order Ericales; family Primulaceae; genus Primula; species Primula vulgaris. Next base: position 34,803,800 of record OY987214.1, on the reverse strand, counting down.
GTGTGTGTGTGTAGGGCTGGGTTCGGTCCGGTTCGGTTCGGTTTTTAGCAAAACCGAAACCGAGCATATTTTTCGGTTCGGTTTTTTTCGGTGTGGAGGCTAATTTCTAAGTGAAAAATGCAAAAAAATGCAAAAAAAAAACTAAATTCCTAGTTTCTTCAGTTTTGAGCTTTTTCTATCTTTTTCGACTCAGAAGCCAACTTTTTAAAAGCTTAAAAAAGCTAAGAACCAAGCACCCATATCTTCTTTTTAAGCAAAAAAATCTAAAAAGGCTAAAAAAAACAGTTACCAAACAAGCACTAACCAATCATTATCCAAATTCTCTGAAATATCGACCATCCAATCGAGTAGCATAAGCTGGTTAGCAAACCACCGTCTCGCCTCCTCTCCCCTCATCCTCGCCGCCTTCCTAACATCCATCCATCACATAAAATTCTTAAAATCCCTAGTTTCTCAACTTTTGAGCTTTTTCAGCTTTTCCGACCCAAAAGCCAGCTAAATAAAGCTTAAAAAGCTAACAAACCAAACTCCTATATCTAATTAAGCAAAAAGGCGAAGGAAAAAAAACAGTGGCTAAAGAAACATGACAAAATGAATTATCCACCTTATTATATAAGGCAGTACAATCATAATTTAATAATAAGTAGTAAAAAAGAAACTAACCAATCAGTGTCCAAGTTTTCAGGAATATCAACCATCCATTCGGGAAGCATAAGTTGTGTAGCAAACCACCGTCGCGCCTCCTCCCCTCTCATCCTTGCCGCCCGCCTCACATCCATCTCTCCCCCCGCTTCCGTATCTACATGTTCTTGTGTATGTATAGGTAGTTGTTGTGGAGTGGGATCGAGAGAGATGAGAGTGGTTGCTACGAATCGGGCGTGGTTCTGAGCGTCTCGGCGGCTTTGTTGCTGGCGGAGGAGAGATATTTCTCGGCGTTTTTGCTGATCGGATATCGCCGGACGCTTGAACGGACGACGGACCTCGTGCGGCGCCATTTTCACCACCCACCTCTTCCCTATGGAGTGTATATATATATATATATATATATATATATTAATGGCTGATTATTAACTTTTGCTATTTACTCCTATATTTTATCAATTTTAGTATATGATATAAATCAACAAAATTGAGTTTATTATACTCAGTAATATTTGTAAACCGGTTCAACTTTAATCATTAAAATTTTCATATCAAAATTAAAAATATCAACATATAGTTTTACATGGGCTATATATAGTTAAATTTTGGAAGAATTTTTTTCGACAATCTAGATATGAAAAAATTATCAGTCAAACTTGTCTGTATTTTTATAAAAAACAAGGGACCGAGATTGCATGTCTCACGGTATCTATAAATTCGTTATAAGTGGAGAGTTATAGTGATAATATATCTCTATTCTATTAATGGCTGATTTACTAACTTTTGCTAATGTATTCTGCTCCCTTTTTTCGGTTTTTATTGTTTCCCAATTAATTGTTCATTTTCTATATTTATCAAGTGTAATCTTGTAATTGTACTCTTAATCCATACATAACTTAATTAGTAACTCGATTCGTTGATATTTAATTGTTCATAACGAAACTATCTGTAATTTTGACCGGTCAAAAACTTGTATCAAAATTATTAGAATGAAAATTTTCAAAAGTTGATTGTATAGTTTAAATGTTAAATTTTATGATTAGATTTAAAAAAACGATAATTTTTATACAAGTTATAAGTCGATCAAAATTACACGTAATTTCGTAATGTACAATTAAATGGGAACGGATGGAGTAATATTTTTTCATAAGGGCAAACATTGGAAGAAACATTCAAAACATAAGCCTCATTTTATCCTATATGGTTCCCAAATCAAGACAATAATTTGAGAACCGATAAAGTATATATTTACTAATACTTAATATTTACTCCTATATTTTATCATTTTTGTCTGGATCTATCGATTTTTTTTCAATTAATTAAGGGTTTGGTGATATATATCAAAGAAATTGCATATATTAATCAAACTATTAGACAGTTATTTGTTTAACTTCACCAAATGCCATGCCACACACTGTTGTAGTTCATGTATAGTTAAGGTAACGATGGAAAGTACCCGATTAACGTCTTCTTTGTCTCTTTCTCTTCTTGTTTTTTTCTTTTAAAGTACCCGACTACCCGAGTAACGTCTTCTTTATCACTTTCCTTTTTTCTCAAATGGATCAAGGCGATGCATAACGACCCAATGTGTTACTCCCTCCGTTCCCATTTAATTTTTCAATACGAAACTACGTGGAATTTTGACCGGATTATAACTTGTATCAAAATTGTCGAAATAATTTTTTTTTAAATCTAATCATAAAATTTAACATTTGAACTATATAATCAACTTTTGAAATTTTTAATTCCGACAATTTTGATAAAAGTTCTTGGCCGGTCAAAATTGCACGTAGTTTCGTAATAGGCAATTAAATAGTAACGGAGAGAGTATAATTTAAGAGCAATGACTACTGATGTTTCACTTTAAAATAGTAAAAAAAAACAAGATAGAATTTCACCAAACTATGAGGAGTAGTAACAAGTTTTTAATTACAAAAAAGAATACTATAAATAATATAAATTACAGTATTTTTAGTATTTCAGACTCAAAACTCCTTAAACCCTTTGAATAAGAAAAACCCAAAACCCTTCCCATAAAAAAATAATGACAGAAAATAGTAAACACAGGCTATGGGGGCATTTGCCAAAACTGATCAGAGCAAATTCTAAAGAATCAGTTGAATACATTCTCCAAGCCCTTTGGAGGACTCGCAACACCGGCCTCGATTCCACCGACCGCCATGTCATCCTCGACTTGCTACAGCTTCAATCCGATTCTGACCTTGATCCCGTACTCTCTCTCAACCATTGCATGCATACATATACATATCTCTATATATATGGAGTATTATATATATATATATATATATATATATATATATATATATATATATATATATATTATGGGGAATAATCAACCCATACTTAAAAAAACTATGAGTATCAAACCAGGTAATTATTCAAAGTTTGATCTTTATGGTTTTTAGATAATGTTTTTAGGTTTCTTCTTTGGAATATAATATATATATATATATATATATATATATATATACTCTTTATCATTGAACTCGGCGAGATTCAAATCAAGATGTTCGTATGGTTAAGAGTCTTAAGACATAGGTGTCGTGAGTATGTCGGAGCATAACCATGTGTCATAGTGTTCATGTATTTTGGCTCGTTTTCTTTTTTATGGCAAGATTCGCAGTTTATAATGGGACGATTTGTTGATTAGTATTCAAAGTTAGAGTAGTTTAGTCTGGGTTTTGATAATTGCTTGGAGCTGAAATGGTCATTGACGGAACTAATCTTCTTTTGGGGGAGAAAACACTGATTATTCTAGCAATTTTGTTGCAATTGTTGGAGTTATTTGACAAATATGTTATTCGTAAAGAATTGTATCTGCTGATGATGGAAGATTTGAAGAATATTGGCTATTTACAATTTTGTCATATCCAAAAATGATGTTGATAATCTCATTATGATGAGTCTTGGTTTTATTAGTAACCTCTTTGAGGTGTTTATTGTAAATGCAAAAGTAATTTTGCACACTTAGAATATGTAATGTATTCACCTTATATTTGGGAGTTTAGTCAGAAAAAAAAAATCTATATATATATATATATATATATTTATATATAATTAATGGGGAAGGATAACCCACACTTAAAAGAAACAACGAGTGCCAAATATTCATTTTCAAGATACCTAAACTAGATAATTGTTTAAGTTTGATCTTATAATGTTTTCAGGTTTCTTCTTTGGAATATATATATATATATATATATATATAATTAATGGGGAAGGATAACCCACACTTAAAAGAAACGGCAAGTGTCCAATATTCATTTTCAAGGTACCTAAACCAGATAATTGTTCAAAGTTTGATCTTTATGGTTTCTTGATAATGTTTTAGGTTTATTCTTTGGAATATATATACATATATAATGGGTAAGGATCAACCCACACTTAAAAAGAAACCATGTCCGCTTGAATTTCGGTTCTGCCTGCATAAATGTGTGTAGTGTACTATATACATATGACTCTATGTTTATGATTGCTTATCCTGGCACACATTTAAGTAAATTAGAGTTCATATATGAGCCTAATATAGATTTTATGGATGGGGAATGCTATGATATATATAAATGTACGTACTGACCGGACAAAGGAATTGTGTACGCAACAGACTGAAATTTGCATGGTGCTCATTTGGGGCAAAAATTTAGTACGATGGTTGAAATATAGGATAAAGCACGTAATTTTAACCGTTTGGGGTTTGCGTGCACACTGTCCATATTGTTGAACCTCTTCGTAATTAACGATAGTTTGAGGACTAATTCGTAATTAACAAATGTTTTGACCCCCCCCCCCCCAGGTTTCTCCATTTGGGCCAACACATATCAAATTGTTTCTCTGTATGCTGGTAACGATGTGATAATGACAGTTGTAACTTGGAATGAGTCATTTCTCGCATTTACTTTTTGTAGTTGAGTAGATGAGGTTTTGCTGCTACACAGTTTTATATGACTAACACTCCTTGTGAAACTAGCTGGGTGAGAAAGATGCATTTTGATTAAAAACCAATCTCCAATGATCATTAATTGAGATTGTAGCTTAAACTTTGGGGAGGTTGCATTTGTATATTTATTTTTCATGTCTAGTGGGAGAAAGAGGTTTGCTAGCTAAAGTAATTCGCTTCACATTCTTGATTCTTCATTTGCTATTTTGCTTTCAGCAGTTTGAGCGGTTTTGATTGTATAACTGTGCAAAACCAACATAATAAAAAAAACATGAACAATAACAAAGTGTAAACATGCTGACATGGTTTCTTGCAAAGTAATGAAGGGCAATAGAATGTGACGTCTTGCTTATTTCTTGTTAATAATTGTTTGTGTCGTACCTTTGAGAAATAGGTCCATAGAACTCAAATAGAAATGTACATCCTCAAGATTTGCATGTTGACATGTATTGGCTACACCTCTAAGGCAATAAGTACCAATTCAGTTGAATTTAATCTAGTTCGTACACCTCCACATTGTTACCCAGTACTTTTGTGTTGGTAAAGTTAATGCTTTGTTGTCAGCCTGAAACTAACTAGAAGCTATACTAGGTTAGCTTCTGATTTGGTCAGGTTGTCAAGGTAATGTTGCTTTGCTTTGACGTCTACAAAGCTCACAGTTACTATGAAATTAAGTATAAGTTGAAATGGGCAAAAATAATTTGATGGTGCATGCGCAACTTCCTTGTTCACATAGTGTGATATACTGGACCGAATCAAGTTTCCTGAATAGAAAACTTTACTTAAGAATATTGGCTAGTTTCATAATATGTACTCGCTTTATGTGTGTGTGTTGGGGGGGGGGGGGGGGGGAGGAGTGGTGCGTGTGTGTGGGGGTTTGGGGGGGAGGGGACGACTTCAGTCCTTGACTTTACCATGGGTGCTTGTTCTGTTGGGAGTTTTAAGCTCAAGCGTTCTTGTTCAAAATACATCCTACTTTTAAAATCATTTTCTTTTACTAGAAAAGATTAACGAGATAAAAAAATACTTAGTATCAGTTAAGAGATAAATGCTGTTTTGCTTTTGCGTTTAAGAAGCTTGTAGCAGATTAGCAATTATGGAATTAAGTAATAAAAGGAGAAATGCATGCCTGGCGTTATGTGCGCAGCTTCCTTGTGCACATAGTTTGATGAACCGGAGTGATTCTCTACAAGCTCCTGAATAAGAAAACTGGTTTGAGAATTTCAGCTAGTTACATAGTATATGCTTGATTTTTTGAGAGAGGAGAGAGACGTTGAAATCTGACCCTAGTGTGAGACCTTGTTCTGTTTGAAATTTTAAGCTCAAGCCTTTTCGCTTAAAAGACGGCTCAGTTTTCGATTTGTTTCCTTATACTAAACAGATAAATGGTTTAAGGCAGAACTATCTAAAATTTAAAGACTATGTAGTTTTGCTTAAAATCTACATCCAATCAAAGCTCATCCGGTTAGAAGTTAGTGGTTAGCTTAGTAGAATTTATCATATTAATTGTTCAAATTAAATTTGACTCAGTTTGAAGCTAGTGCAACAAGAATTAATCAAATTTGACCAGGTGTGATTAAATTTGAATTCTCTAATTGTTCACTCTAAATAGTATTTATCTGCAGTCTGATCTCATCTCTGTATAAGACTTCAAGTTATTTGGGAATGATCGTTGTGGTTTCCTAAATGAGATCGAGAGAGAAGAGGAGCAGAGGGCAACGACTAGCATCTCCTGAACTTAGAAGTCAATATAATATATGATAAATTCTTAAAACCTTTGGAGTTTTGCATCCCCCTGAACTTGAAAGTGCTGATACAAGCTTTGTTTTTCCGTCTGCAGCTACTGGCTTGTCTACGCATGTTAATCCGCAGATGTGTCAATGACAATATCAATAAGGATGAGATTCAGAACCTGTTTCCCAGTGAAGTCCAACCTGAAATACAGAAGTTATTGACGATTCTGCTACAGAAGTTTCAAAGGGAATGGCGAGAAGACGTGGAAAAGGAACAGGTCTGATATTCCGTAATTTTAGTCATGTCATGATCAATTTTAAGATGTAACACGCTTTGAGTTCATTTTTATCGAATGCTAAGGTTAAATTACCAAGATTAAAAGGCTATGACATGGAATATAGGTAACCAAGACACAGAATCGACGGACCCAGCTGCAGTCATCAACATAAAGGTATTACACAGAGTTGCTTTGATTAGTATTTACTATGTAGTGTTTTACTGTATGAAAATAAGTAGAAATATTTTACTATTTATATTGTGCAGCTTCGCAATGGAAGGCCCAGGCTTGGAGAAACGGATGTTATGTTTCAGTCGGCAAAAGATACAGCAGAAACAATGGTGAATCAATGAATAACATAAGGGACCAATTATCTGAGAGTTTAGGTTGCTAAGTGATTACCATTTATCCTGTAGATTTTCTCCCCAAGGTTATGTTATTATCTTTCATTGTTAATTATCGTTAAATAATCCTTTTTTGTTTTATATTTCTTTGTAAACCTATTTTGCCGGTGCTTGAATGTTGAAATAGTTCAATGTTCCCCCTCTTCTTTTGCTTTGCTATTTTCCCAACTAACACTTTTGAGTGACAGAAATGGTCTATGGTTGTTTAAGCTAAAGCGTGGCAATGTGACATTTGAAAATCCATGTAATTGGTCAGTGTCTTATTTGAAGTATTAGTTTAATTGGACATAATTATGACACTAGTTAGGCAAACATCTAAACAAATCCAAACATATTCTATGAGACCCAATAAAAAGCAAATATATGAGACTTAGTGATAGGTTCACAATTAAAAATTTCAGAGGTGGTTCTGTTAAAATACTAAAGTCTAAAGTAAAATAAGGATAATAATAGTGAATTTAGTTTCCATACAGCATTATTCGTCGTATATCTAATATTTTATAGCTTAGTGCTATTAACTCTCATAATCTTTTCTGCATAGTGGATGATCTTTATTTAGTTGACTGGTGAGTTTAGCTTTAGCCTTACTGAACTGACTATTAAATAGCTAAAATTGTTATTATTTAAATTTTCCACATGATTTGTGCCTTCCTAGTATTTTTACTGTCATAAGAATAACTTCTCTCTCTTTCATTGTAGCATTGTAGCATCAGACATCCACACTAATTTGGTCAACCTAATAACTGTTCAATTGGCACAAGAATTTTGTTTTTTACAACCTTGAAGCCATATTTTGGTTTTTCGTTGAGCTTTTCAACTTAAACAGAGGGGTATGTTTTTAATTTCTCAAAAAGCAATTAGGTGCTTGTGAAGCATATTCCGACACTTTGGGATCGCTATTTTATAACACCGAAATCCAGTTTGTTTCGGATAAATAAAACTTTTGTGATGGTATATTCAAACTCCTGTAGTAAGTCTAAATGATTAAGGAACTCTCATCGTGGATTGGTTGGGTCCATACGTGATATTATTTTTACACTAATGATCCGAGTCTTGTACTTTATCCCACGCTTGTTATTTATTAATGGGGCCAAACGTACCTAACAGTTTCTTCCTCTTTGTCACCTGCCAGAGCTTATATCAACTGTTATGAATGATTTTGCAGGCCTTTCATGTGGTTTATCTGAGAGTTTAGGTTGCTAAATGATTACCATTTATCCTGTAGATTTTCTCCCCAAGGTTATGTTATAATCTTACATGGTTCATTATAGTTTTGTTTTATATTTCTTTGTAAACCTATTTTGCCAGTTCTTGAAATAGTTCAATGTCCCCCCTCATCTTTTGCTTTGCTATTTTCCCAACTAACACTTACAGTGATGGTCTGTGGTTATTTAAGCTGAAGTGTGGCAATGTGACATTTGAAAATCCATGCAATTGGTCAGTGTCTTATTTGAAGTATTAGTTTTATTGGACATAATTATGACACTAGTTAGGCAAACATCTAAACAAATCCAAACATATTCTATGAGAACCAATAAAAAGAAAATATATGTCGACTTATAGATAGGTTCACAATTAAAAATTTCAGAGGTGATTCTGTTAAAATATTAAAGTCTAAAGTCAAATAAGGATTATAATAGCGAACTTAGTTTCACCATGGCTGATATATATGGTTTACTACTAGTATTACCATACAGTATTATTCGTCGTATATCTAATATTTTATAGCTTAGTGCTATAAACCCTCACAGAGGGCCGGATTTTGGGCTATGCTCAAGAGCCACGGGCCTAGAGCCCCCCAAAAACGTATATTTTCAAGGGCCACGTTTGACAAAATATTAAATATATATATATATATATAATTCATTTCCTTTATATAATCAATAGTTATCTGTGGCCGAGTGGTTGGTTTCCTTACTAAAAAGTCTAGTCAATCCGTGTTCGAGTCTTTGCGGAGACAAGATTTTATTTTTTTATTTCATTATAGAATTTAGTATACTAATGAACTCTTTAATTTTATGTAAGGTTTTATGTGGTCTCATATATTAAAGAAAACAGGAAAAGACCTGATTTGTTAAATAGATAACATATTTGGTCCCTGATTTCCTTTTTAAAAAGTCATATTATAATTTTAGGCCGAATAAGAATTTTGTAAAAATTTTGCCTCGTATCATTGATTTTTTTGTAAAATGTGCTCAACTTATTGCATCTAATACTTTCTAGGTTAATATTTTACCATTTATTAATCATATCTTATAAGTTTTATTTAAATACCTTCCTTTTTTTTTACGGAGAAAAAAAATCCCTATTTTTAAGGTGGTCTAAGGCTGCTAAAACTCTGGAAACGGCCCTGAACCCTCATAATCTTTTATGCAGAGTGGATGGTCTTTGTTTAGTTGACTGGTGAGTTTAGCCTTACTGAACCAACTATTGAATAGCTAGAACTGTTATTATTTGAATTTCCCACATGATTTGTGCTTTACTAGTAGTTTTTACTGTCATAAGAAGAACTTTCTTTTTCATTTCTTCTTCTTTTGAATACTTCAAGACATAAGCAACTCCAATAATGTTCATGGCATGGTAGCATCAGATATCCATCATAATTTGGTCTACCTAATAACTGTTCAGTTGGCACAAGGATTTTGTTTTTTTACAACCTTGAAGCCAAAATTTGGTTTTTCGTTGAGCTTTTCAACCTAAACAAAGTGGCAATCTTTTAATTTCTCGAAAAGCAATTAGGTGCTTGCGAAGCATATTCCGCCACTTTGTGATCGCTATTTTCTAAAACCGAAATCCAGCTTGTTAAATTTTGTTAATAAAACTTTTGTGATGGTATATTCAAATTCCTGAAGCAAGTCTGAAGTGATTAAGGAACTTTCATCGTGGGTTGCTCGAGTCCACACGTGATATTATTTTTACACTAATGATCCGAGTCTTGTACTTTATCCCACGTTTGTTATTTATTAATGGGGCCAAACGTACCCAACAGTTTCTTCCTCTTTGTCACCTGCCAGAGCCCAGAGCTTATATCAACTGTTATTTATGAATGATTTTGATGCTTTTGCAGGCCTTTCATGTGGTTTTTGTGACAGCTACTTTTCATATGTGGCTAAACAGGAAAATGAATTCCAGGTCTACATCGTTTCATTGCTCCCTAAAAGGTTTCCAGATTTAATAATACAACTTGGAGTTGTTGCTCCTTTGTGTTTTTATTTGGTAATGTGGCAAATATTTTAAACATCATGGGCCATATGCTAACGAGAACTATAGTAAAAAATACGTGTTGTGTTACATGTGTTTAACGATTTAGCTATCATACTTGTTGGTTTCTGTGTATGAAATAACAATTATACAATAATAAAGGACTAAACAGAAATGATCAAAAACAAGTGTAATCTTTATTAATTTCGAATTGGAATTGAAATTACGTATTATAACATGTAGGTACTGAATTGAAATTAAAGCAAACGTTATTCATATTATTATTAATTAATAGTCTGATGTACTGAATTGCAATAAATAGAAACTGTCAGACTGGAAAGTATAGACTTACCAACCGGACTGTTCTGATTGAAATTACATGACTGAATTGAAACTATTCTAATTACATAATTAAATTACAGAATTGAAATTACAGAATAAAACAGTACTTTAAAGAAATTACAGAAGGGTAAAGACAGAATAGAAAAGTTACAGCTAAGTACTGAAAATTAAAATAGTGAAATAAAAATACAGAAATGTAAATTACAGAATTTAAATTGCGGTATTAAAGTACTGAATTGAAAAGACAGAAAAATAAAAGAGGAGGCGACTGTTAGACAGTCTGCCCTTAATCGATATTCGCCCAACCACCTTAAGCTTTCTGGTTGCGTTGGCGCTTCGATCCCAATGTGTAACGTCTCGGATAACTCACCGAAAACTGAGGACGAGTCAAGGTCGAGCTGTTGGTGGGTGGTTCTCTCTGTTTCTAATATGCTATGAGGAAAAAAAATGTATGCTGTTTTCAGAATAAAAAATGTGTGTTTAGAGAGGGTGAATTCGTGTTTTGAATGAGAGGGGGAGGCTGCCTCTTATAGAGAATTCTGAAACCGCAATCTTTAATGCGATCATTCTATTCTGGGAGTTACATCCGCAGAATCCGCCTCCATTATTGCAGGAGTTACAACCTTGTTGGAACTTTAGGGACTGCTCTTATAAATATACAAAAGTCTCTTTTTTCAGTTTAGTACAAGACCCACGACCCAAATCCCAAATCCCAAGGCCCAAGGCCCGCGTCTTGCATCCCGCGACCCAAGTCCCGAGACCCGAGCGAGCGCACGCGTGTGTGGTACACACTAACACACTCATGTGTATGTGGACATGATAGTTTAACAACTACATGAGATGGACTTGTATTTATATTGTAAAAATCACTCATGATTTCACAATGTGTGATAACCCTCATGGTTTAAATCTCATCTCCTTTTCCATTTTCCAGCATTGGTTTTTATTCCTCTTTCGAATACCAACCTTCGAGGCCAATTATCATTCACACCCATTCTCTGAATAGGTCATGCGATATACCGTTACGAAGCTCGTCGCACGAGCTACTCAAACGTTTTGAGTACGGCTTTAGAAATTCCGAGTTGTCGCATCGAATATTGACTCAAAGATGGTCCCTTGACCACTCGGAACACCCATGTTCAAAACATGTTTTCCAATAATCTCCCACATGAATGCAATTGGCTCGAAAGCCCATGCTCTAAATGCAAATCAATAGAACCGCAAAAGTTCACTGCCTAAGGTCAGGTAGCGTGCGCCTTGAACCTGCCGTAGCGTAGTTTCCTCCGGAATACTGCTATTAGGTTGCATAAATGCTTTGAACCCTTTAGATTTGTGTATCCCAGCATGATACCCGCACAATGTCCTTTCTACCCACGTACTAGACCCTTTAGTTGTTGTCCATATTTGGCCTAGACTGCCTTGACAACTTCAACTGAGTGCTCTAGTGATTTAGCCCAAGCTCATCACATGGTACCGGCCTTACACACTCGTTATAGGTGGTTCCAAGTCGAAGGTGTCCTAACTCATCTTACTCGACTGTCGAGTTACTTGGATCATTAAGAGCATCAAGCTCACCCTTACAATGGTACAGGTCTATCACTCTGTCATCGCGGAAATGGGCTGGGAACTACAGGTTCCCGAGTGCTTTGTTCGGTTGCCCTCAAAGTTCAGTTTCCCTTTGAACCTAGCAGGAAATATTCCGTTTAGGTTGGGTTGCCTATGGGGGGGGGCACCAATTTAATGGGCTTTAATCCCATTCCGTTCGATGACGCCTCGACTCTTACTTGAGTCAAGCCTTTTGTTAATGGATCCGCTATGTTTTCCTTTGATCTCACAAAATCTAAGGATACCACACCGTTGGATAACAATTCACTTACGGATTTATGTCTCCGACGTATATGTCGAGACTTTTCATTATACGTATGATCTTGATCCTGCACAATAGCTGATTGACTATCACAATGCATGCTTATTGTGGAAACAGGTTTTGGCCACATTGGAATTCCTTCCAAAAGACTTCTCAACCAATCTGCCTCTTCGGTTGCTAAGTCTAACGCTATGAATTCAGATTCCATAGTTGACCTTGCAATACACGTCTGTTTGGAGGATCTCCAAGACACAGCAGCTCCTCCCATTATAAACACATATCCACTCGTGAACCTTGTGCTATAGAAGTCTGATATCCAGTTGGCATCTGAGTACCCTTCCAGTACCGCTGGATATCTGGTATAGTGCAGCCCGTAATCGGCTGAAAACCTCATATATCTGAGAAGTTTCATTATGGCCTTCCAGTGTTCCTCATTTGGACTGCTGGTGTACCTGCTCAGTCTACTCACTGAGTTTGCTATGTCTGGTCTAGTGTAATTCATTATATACATGAGACTGTCTATGACTCGAGAGAACTCCAATTGATTCACACTCTTACCGAAATTCTTTTTCCTGTTACAGTTGAACTCAATTGGGGTTCTAGACATCGCATTACTGCCCTTGTCAAACTTGTCTAGTACTTGTTTAACATAGTGACTTTGTGACAAGATATACCCCTCTGATGTTTTGGTTATCTTCATACCAAGTATTACATCAGCTATACCCAGATCCTTCATATCGAAGTGTTGTGACAACATTTTTTTTGTGGAGCTGATTCTATCAGTACTCCCAATTATAATCATGTCATCCACATAGAGATAGACTACAACACAGTCTCTTCCACTTCCTTTAATGTAGACACATTTATCGCACTCATTAATGCGAAAACCGTTTGATAGTATAATTCTATCAAACTACTCGTGTCATTGCTTTGGTGCTTGTTTGAGTCCATATAGAGACTTTACAAATTTGCACACTTGGTGCTCTTTACCAGGAACTACAAACCCTTCCGGTTGTTCCATGTAAATTTCTTCTTCTAGTTCTCCATTTAGAAACGCCGTCTTTACATCCATTTGATGTATTTCCATATCAAACAAAGTTGCGAGAGTAATGACGATTCAGATAGACGTTTTCCTGGAGACATGAGCATACGTGTCAAAATAATCGACACAAATTAATATCACTAAAACTAATACCAAATTTCGTCTTTAATAAGCAACACAAATGTGAGATTTGTGTAGAGGCAAAATTAACGAAATCATCGTTTCAACATGTTGAACGAGAAAGTGAACCTCTCGGTCTAATACACACGGATGTATGTGACTTAAAGTTTATACAAACACGAGGAGGAAAAAAATACTTTATCACATTTATAGATGATTGTACTAAATACTGATATGTTTACTTAATGAGAAATAAAGACGAAACAGTAGAGAAATTCGCTCTTTATTATAATTCACGTGACCTAATCTACCATGCCACAAATGAAATGACTCAAATAAATAAGCTATTGGCCTCTTGGACAACTGTCATTACATTGCTAGTGCTAGCCTCAGCTTTAGCACATTTATTAGGAGCAGGTGTCCCTACATTTAACTTAAACATGTCGTTGGTCATATAGCCATGGCCTACATAGACACCATTTTTGGTGATTACAATTTTATCAGATTCAAAAACCAGCTTGAACCCGTTCTTCACATCACAGATCCGGATACCAGATTCTTACGGATATCCGGAACATGAAGCACCCATGTTAACCTCAGCTCTTTTCCCGAGGTCATGTTCATCACCACCGTTCATTTTCCTTCCACCTTGGAAGTAGCAGAATTCCCCATGAAACAGCTTTCTCGCTCTACCGCCTCGTAGGTCTTAAACATCCACCGGTTAGAGCAGATGTGGCTTGTGGCGCCGGTATCCAGCCACCACTCTTTGAGGTTGCTCCCCACGAGATTCACCTCAGAGACCACAACAGTAAAGTGGTCATCATCCCGTCCTCCCTCGGCCAGATGTGCCTGAGCTGGAGCTTTCCTCTTCCCCTTGCATTTGAAGTTCTTCGGGGGAGGGGGGGGATGGCTTGAGCTTAACACTACTTTTATTGTCATAACAGTCCGTGGCACGATGGCCGGTCCTGTTACACACAAAGCAGGTTCCCGAAAATTTCTTTACGACAACAGCACTGCTTCCGTTGTCAAAACGTTTCCGCTTGACGTTGGAGATTTCGACCACATTGGCCTTTGCCATCGAGATGTTAGCACCACCGACTCTCCTTACGGAGCGATGGTTGCTCACCTCGATATTGAGCTTCTCAATGAGCCCCTCCAGCCTCATTTCCTTCCGCTTGTGCTTCAGGTAGTTTTGAAAGTCTTTCCAAGACGGTGGCAATTTCTCAATCATGAGTGCCACCTGGAAAGGCTCATTAATCACTAGCCCCTCAGCCTCAAGGCGATGGTAAATGAGTTGGAGCTCCTCAACTTGCTCCATGACACCCCTCCTGTTAGTCATACGGTACTCATGAAAGTCCGTGATAACAAATCTCTTTGTGCCAGCGTTATTCACTTTGTACTTGTTTTCGAGAGTTTCCCACAGCTCATTTGCAGTAGCTTTGGGAAACTCTCGAAAACACTGAACATCGTGTCATCTAGAGCACACAGGATATAGTTCTTGCATAGGTAGTCGGTATGTCTCCATGCCTCAACCGCAGAGAACGACTGCTCGTCCAGATCGTCCTCTCTTAGGACGGGAGCAGCCTCCTTAAGAAACCTGGTCAGATTCAGGGTGGTGAGATAAAACAGCATCTTTTGCTGCCAACGTTTGAAGTTGTCTCCCCTGAATTTTTTTGGTTTCTCCAGATGAGAAGTCGGCAAAGTAGGCACAGCCGAATACATCGGTGCCTTGCCCTTGGCCGCAGCCTTGGCCATAGCCGCTGCTTCGGCCGCAGCCTCGGCTTTGGCCGTAGCATCCGCCATTGCCGCAGCCGCGGTGGCCTCAACCGCTACAGCTACGTCATCGGCGTTAGCCCCCACATTCACATCGCCCCCAGTATTATGGACAGTTCCACCAACCACTAGGTCATGCTCACTCCCGATAGGCAACTCAATAGGCGACGTGTTTGTCATCTGAAACAACAACACAATAAACGTATGAGATACGTGTACAATAAATTCTTATCAACAAAACACCAAAACTGAAATTTGGGTTTGCAAAAGATTTTTTATTAAAATAATAAAATTAAACGGTTTCCTTTTGAATTCAATACGGTTGATATCAAAAGGATTAAAACGATTCTTATTGAATACCAATACGGTTGGTATTAACAAGATTCTTAAAAAACAAAATTAAACTGTTTGGAATTTTTCTTTGTAAATCAAATTCTAATATGATTTAGAATTGAAAACAAAAAAGCATTATTCCCTTAAAAAAAATTTGTATTATTAATACACGAAAGAAACAACAGGGATATCGGTTAAGATTGTTGGTTTCCGTGTACGAAATAACAATTATACAATAATAAAGGACTCAACAGAAATGATCAAAAACCAGTGTAATCTTTATTAGTTTCGAATTAGAATTGAAATTACAGATTACAACATGTAGGTACTAAATTGAAATTAAAGCAAACGTTATTCAGATTATTATTAATTAATAATCTAATGTACTGAATTGCAATAAATAGAAACTGTCGGACTGGAAAGTATAGACTTAACAGCCGGACTGTTCTGATTGAAATTGAAATTGAAATTACAGGACTGAATTGAAACTATTCTAATTACAGAATTAAATTACAGAATAAAACAGTACTTTAAAGAAATTACAGAGAGGTAAAAACAGAATAGAAAAGTTACAGCTAAGTACTGGAAATAAAAATACTGAAATAAAAATACAGAAATGTAAATTGCAGAATTTAAATTACGGTATTAAAATACTGAATTAAAAAGACAGAAAAATAAAAGACGAGGCGACTGTTAGACAGTCTGTCCTTAACCGATATTCGCCCAACCACCTTAAGGTTTCTGGTTGCGTTGGTGCTTCCATTCCAAGGTACAACGTCTCAGATGACTCGCCGGAAACTGGCGACGAGTCAATGTCGAGCTGTTGGTGGGTGGTTCTCTTTGTTTCTAATATGCTATGAGGAAAAAAATGTATGCTGTTTTCAGAATAAAAAATGTGTGTTTAGAGAGGGTGAATTCGTGTTTTGAATAAGAGGGGGAGGCTGCCTCTTATAGAGAATTCTGAAACCGCAGCCTTTAATGCGATCATTCAATTCTGGGAGTTACATCCGCAGAATCCGCCTCCATTATTGCAGGAGTTACAATATTGCTGGAACTTTAGGGACTGCTCTTGATATACAAAAGTCCCTTTTTTCAGTTTAGTACAAGACCCAAGACCCAAGACCCGAGACATTTCCCAAATCCCAAATCCCAAGGCCCAAGACCCGCGTCCCGAGACCCGAGCGAGCGAGCGCGTGTATGGTACACACTAACACACTCATGTGTATGTGAACATGATAGTTTAACAACTAAATGAGATGGACTTGTATTTATATTGTAAAAATCACTCATGATTTTACAATGTGGGATAACCCTAATGGTTTAAATTCCATATCTTTTTCCATTTTTCAACATTGGTTTTTATTGCTCTTTCGAGTACCAACCTTCGAGGCCAATTATCATTCACATCCATTCTCCGAATAGGTCATGCGATATACCGTTGCGAAACTCGCGCACGAGCTACTCAAACGCTTTGAGTACGGCTTCAGAAATTCTGAGTTGTCGCATCGAATATTGACTCAAAGATGGTCCCTTGACCACTCGGAACACCCATGTTCAAAGCATGTTTTCCAACAATACTATCACTCTGTTACAATTGAGATACTGAACTATCATAATATTCACAATTCAGGTACCGACATTAAATTAATTGGATGAAAATTAGTTTCATTTTTCATTTTGGTCTTGTTCTTTGTCATTTGTATAAATCTAACTATTAATTTTCGGAAATGTCTCATTTTAGTATAAATTCAGAAAAATCAGAATTTTTTTTAAAAAAAACAAAAAAACCAATTTTTTTTGGAAAAAACCTTTATAAAAGTAGTAAACCCAAAAAAAACACGAAAAAATGGTAAAAAAACCAAGAAAAATCTAAAAAAACAAAAAAAGTTCGAAAAAAGCAGGAACCCGAAAAACCCAAAATGGGTAAAAAAAAATCAAAAATAAACCCTAAAAATCAAAATTCACAAAACAATGAAAAAACGTTCAAATAAGTCAGGAACCCGTAAAAAACCCGAGAAACAGTAAAAAAATATTAAAAACCCAAGAAAAATCAAAAAATCCAAAATCACATATAAATTTTTTTTTCGAAAAAGTCGAAAAAGCCGGAAAGTCAAAAAAATATAAAAAAAACTTTAAAAAATCTTGTAATTGTTTACTGTCATTTTTAAGTCATTTGAAGTCATTTCATTTGGAGTCATTTTTAAGTCATTTAAAGTCGTTTTTAGTGATTTGAAAACAAATGCAAGTTATTTAAAAAAAATTGCATTTTTTTGACTTTCCGGCTATTCTAGACTTTTTCAAACTTTTTTATTTTTATTTTTTGTGATTTTGTGATTTTGGATTTTTGGATTTTTGGATTTTTCTTGGTTTTTTAATAATTTTTTTTTTACTGTTTTTCGGTTTTTTTTACGGGTTTCCGACTTTTTTGAACTTTTTTCATTGTTGTGTGATTTTTGATTTTTTGATTTTTATGGTTTATTTTTTTACCGATTTTAGAGTTTTTCGGGTTCCCATTTTTTTTGATTTTTTTTTTTTTTTTTTTGTTTTTCTTGGTTTTTTTACTATTTTTTCGTGGTTTTTTCGGATTTTTTGATTTTTTTAAGGTTTTTTTTTTTTTTTTTTTTAAATTCTGATTTTTATGAATTTATACTAAAATGTGACATTTCCGAAAATTAAGGGTTAGATTTATACAAATTACAAAGAATAGGAGCAAAATGAAAATTGAAACTAATTTTCATCAAATTAATTTAATATCGGTAGCTGAATTATGAACATTATGATAGTTCAGTGGCTCAGTTGTAACAGAGTGATAGTATGGTACCTAAATCGTTAAACACATATAGTACAATTCACTAATCGTTTTTTTTCCTAGCAACCATGAACTAAGTTTATTAATTTACTCAGAAAAGGAAAATTTAGATGATTGATTGTAAGAAATATTAGTCTCAAGTTTTATTATTGTGGAGAAAATTTGGAACAGGAGGGCCAAACAAAAGGGAATGTGAAAAAACATACATGTAAATCAACGAGTTATGTATTTTTATTTTGTAGTAGTATCTGTTTATTGTAAAATTCAAAATTCTAAGTTTGACACCGTCAGCCCTGAACCATGTTGTGGATTGACTTTTTGGAATATCATTTTCCATGATATAAATATTTTAAAATCCAAAAGTGCAAAATGGCAAAAGGATTTGTTTAATTGTTTTGACTTTTAGTTGTTGATTAGTTTAGGACTTTGTTTTGGTTGTAATCATAAATTTCTAATATTTCTTTAAGGATAAACCAAGATCTCAGCTCTGATTCAGTCGTGTGAAGGTTAAGTTTATTTATCTCTGATACAAGTAGACATTAAGGTGGTAAATTTGTTTCTTCAGATTGAAATTAATAAAATTAACTTATTTGCAAAGAAAATTGCTGGCAAATAAACACATTAGTAAAGCAAATCTTTTAAATTAATTTCCCTTTTTTCATCTAGTATTTGTAAATATGTTATGCAGTACTTGTTTCATCAATTATTTGTATATTTTTTACGCAGTAGGAAATTAATGGACGGTTCTTCTAAGGTTATGTTTGTGTTTGGTGTAAAACGAGTGTAAACAAACATTTACAGGTAAAATAGATTTTTTAGGGGATTGGTTTACCGTAAAACAATTTTTTTTGGAAAACTTTTCTCACATATATCCAATAAAATTGAAAAAAACGATTACCCCGCAAATAAAGTTATAAACGGTTTACGGAGCGGAGCCTCTTTCTATATTATTTCTAATACTAATATTATAACTATTATTAAGATCTACTATTTTAAAATTATTTAATAATTAATCCAATTCCATCTAATTAACCAATAAAAATAGGAAAATTTCTAAAAAAATCCAAAAAATCTGAAAAAACTAAAATCTAATCAACCAATAAAAAAGGAAAATTCTAAAAAAATAACAAAAAATGGAAAAATAAAATAAAAAAAATTCCGAAAAATATAA
Organism: Primula vulgaris; assembly: GCA_963920805.1. Taxonomy (NCBI): domain Eukaryota; kingdom Viridiplantae; phylum Streptophyta; class Magnoliopsida; order Ericales; family Primulaceae; genus Primula; species Primula vulgaris. The sequence goes on along the minus strand of OY987214.1, from coordinate 34,784,127 downwards.
AAAAACCCAACAAATTTTGAAAAAGCTAAAAAAAGTCAATAATATATTCTATACTTCTAATTTTATGAGTTTATATGTTGAAAATTTATAACTTATTATAAGTGACGTATATGAAAGAAAATATGTGTTTATATAAAGTTTTCTATACATGTTGAGATTTTTACTAATTATTTATTAAAAAAACAATTTGTAAAAAAAAAACGTAAGTTTATATAAAATTTTATATGAAAAACTTTTTATGCACCAACCGTCCGTACGTAAATGAAAGGTAAATAAAAATGTCCAGTATAAAACTTTTCTATAAAAATGTTTTCTTCATGTAAATTTTTTATTATGAAAGAAATGATGGCTAAAAGTCAATATTTACACCGTAATCTCTGGTAAAGGCCTCCAAATCAAAGTAAATTGACCAAATATAATTGTCCAAATAGTCGGTTGGACACTTTCAGACTCTCATTTTATTTACATTACACTGGCCGCTAATTACACTAATGTTACACACGTAAAATATACCTTGACTGGCGCCTAATGACGGCTTTATTTCTTCACTAAAGAAACTCATATACTTTTTTTTTTTTATTATTTAAAAAAATGCATCTTTCACTTATTTAAGCTACTATCAATTATATTACTTCTTCCAGACAATTAAACTTGCCCACTTTTACGAGATATGTCTATCGTGGTGTTGTATGTTTTTTCGGCATTAACCGAAACGGTAACTTTTTACTTGTAATATGTAATCAAAGAAGTCTTAAACAAGACTGATCTTTGAGGCTTGAACTTGCAGGATGGCTTCCTCATTTGTTCAAGCTATATTCAAGTGATGAGTCGGGCCTATAAGTTCCCTAATTTTTTAACGACAATAGTCGAAGTGTACGTCAACTCGTATATGCAGTGTTTATTTTTTGGAAAAGGATAGGTTCTTTAATCGTTTTTAAATAAACTCGTTACATGTATTCATAACCATTCTGTGCACGTTGAGACTTGAAACCGAACCGGAACACCAGACATAACTTGAGAAATGGATGCAAGTATGCAACTTATTCATGTTATTTTAATTTGGTACAAATTTTATTTATATATTAATACCTGATGACATATTGACATGTCACCACCTGTACATTAAAGTTAAAATTTCAATGGTGGACGCCTTGTACTTTATTTTATTTTTAATGGATGAACCAAATATCCCATATATCGTACAACAAAGAAGACTAAGCAGCCCCAGAAGGTGAATGACACACAAATTTACAATTAATCAATACGAGGGTTGTGTACTTGTGTATATTCTTTACACATGAACCACTATTGACAAAAAAAAGGCAACAAACCATAAAGATAAAAGACACAAATTTATCCATGACCGGCTGTTCCATAAACTAAAAGAAAATAAACTAACTCGACTTTAGAAAAAGCATTTGCAATTCTCTCTATTTGCTGCAATTAATTCCTTAATTTCTTCCATAAAGGAAATGTAGAAAGAACCATTGTTGGAAGAATGGGACATTGAATGAGTTATCCCTGTGTTCAAATTTTATCAAAGTTGGAATAGTCACGTTTTTATTAGATTTTCGGTTTTTTCATATTTATTCTTTTTTTTTTCGATTTTTTTAAAATTTTCGTACTATTTTATTTCTACAATGTTTGTTCAAAAAAATCTTTAAATTTTGATATTTTATATATTTTTTTATGTTTAATTATTTGTTTGACAATTTATAAGATAGTAATATTAATAAATACAAAAAAAATGGGTCAAATTTTACAGATTTTTTTGAACAAAAACTTTAGAAATAAAATAATATGTTGATTTAAAAAAAATCGGAAAAAAATTACGAATACATATGAAAAAAGCAATAACTTGACGAAAACCTGACCATTCAAAATTGATAAAATTTGAAAACCCCCAAATGTAACAAATAATACTCTAATTCTAAATCAATTTGAAAAAAAAACATAAAAAAAAAAATGGTACTTCTTGAAGTTTCAAGGATTCCGGTGCTATTCTTTCACCCTGATAAAAGGCCACGTAAAAGTAAGAAGCAATAACCTCGACTCAGAATGGCAGACCTAATCTTCTTTTTTACCTCTCGATTACTATCGTTGCTAAATGAAGTGTCTATGATGGGAATGCACATTTTTTTATCGATATTGCGTAGATAACCTTTTTTTAAAAGTTAGTCTTATATTTATAATTCATAACCATGCGATAATCTTTAAATATTAGTTATTTCTATAAACATGCATACAAAATTGTAAACTTAACTGGTTTGATTTTCCTCATTAGAGGAATGAGTGTTAAATGACATGAGTATTTAAGGACCAAGCTTACGTGCAAGGAGCACACGTAACAAATACTTGGAAGAAAAGAAAGACACCTTAATGGCTTAATCTACTCAAATAAAACCATTGGAATTGATAATATTAGTAGATATCTTTTGACACACTCATCTAAATTTTGTTAAGAGTTATTTTATGAATGTTTATATTCAGGTAAACCATATGGAAAAAATGACTATTTGTTCTAGTGCGTGTCTAGGAGTATATATTTATATCATCACCAATTTGGAAATAATTCGTGGACAAGTACAAACAAAACCATTTGTTCAACCTAAATTTTGACAATAGCTCAATATTTTGCACTTTATGTGGAGGGTTCCCTTTAAGGACCAACATACTTTTACAAAAAAAAATAATGCATTTATCGATTTCCATACATAAAAAAATCTTAACTACAGTAGAAACTCGATAAATTAATACTCGATTATTTAATAAACTCTCTAAGATAATATTTTTGGCCGGTCCCGACTCGGGCATAGGGTGCTAAATTAATAATTCGCTAAAATTATAAGATAATACATTTTTGATAATTTCTTTAGACCCCATATAAAATATAAATTAATAATTCCTTATATATAGCATATTACATGAATGATTTACGAAGGTTTCTTGAAAAATGACTCAATTGTCTTTTGTTTTTTGTTGAAATCAATTTTCCCTTGAATCTCGTCTCTAATTTTCCTTAGCATGGTAAGAACTTCTGGTGTTGTTTTCTCATAGCTCAACAATAAATTGTTCAATGTGATTGCCGCTTTAATAGCTTCGTTTCGCGAAGGGGGCTCCATTGTAGAACTTTCATCATCTTCTTCATCGATATCATCTTGAAAGTGTGTATACAATAATTAAGTGAAAGCTTGAAAGGTGTTTGTAAACTAAGTATTTTACTATAAATTAATAAAATATTAATTAATATATAAATTAATAATTATTAATTAATAAATTTTGGTGGTCCCAAGTGTATTATTTTATAGAGTTTCTACTGTATAATGAGCAACTTTTGGAATTTATAGTTCGACATTCTAATTTCATCAATTTTGCATTGCATTGCACTAATCGCCAAGATTCCTACTATTAAATTGGGTTGGAGGAATGATAAGATTATACTTATTTACAGCTGTTTCAATTCAATCTAGGCTCATGGTAAGAGGAGCTTCAAAAACATAGTTAATCGGAAGCTAGTTTTCCATTTCATCTCTTATCGTTTCTCATTTTCTGTTTCTCATTTTTCACATGTAACTCATCAATACCTTTCTTCTAATATTTTATGTTCTGCGTTTCACTTCCGTTTTTTTACATGACAACTACCCTCCAAACCTATATACTAAAATCGCAATTACCTTAAACTTAACACCCCCTTATTACCGTTTCAGAAACCGAGCTTTGGACCTAACATTTCCCGTTTCTTATATTTCGTGTAGAAATTATTTTTTTTCCTATTTTTTAAGGTTTCACGTTTATGCATTTCGCTTCAGTTTCTTTACATAACAACTACGCTCCAAACTCATAGACTAAACCTGCGAACACCAAACTTAATACCCTTTTATTAACATTTTAGAACTGCGCCTCCCACCTACCGCTTCTCTTTTTCCGTTTGTTTTATTTCAAGTCTAAATCATATTTTTGTTTTAAAAAAAATCACGTTTCACGTTTTCTCGTTCATCCTCCACATCTTTACATATGATCATAAGTCAAAACCCATAGACTAGAACCGCAATTACCCCAAGATTTACACCTTCTTATCATCATTTCAAAAACCACATCTCCCACCCACCGCTTCTCACTTTCTAGTTTCTCATATACCACCTCTTTATATCACGAGAATGATAAAGACTAACATGAACCCGATACACTATAATTAAGTGTGTGCCAACCAATCAAATTTTTTAATTTTAAATTTGAATTAATTTTAGTTTATTTGTTTTTGGGGTCCTCATATGCGTTGGATTTTAGCACTTGGCACCCCTAAAAAGTAGTGGACCGAGTTCACAAGACTTGACGATTACGATGGAAATGAAAGTCGAAAACGAAACGAGAAACAATGACGTAAAACATATGAAAAATGAAAAAAACTAAATTTCACATGTGAAATAATAGGAAGCGAAAAATGAAAAGCAGGATTTTTGACATGTAAAACGAGTTTCACGTTAACTATGATTCAAAACATAGTTGTCAGGATGGAAAACGGAAGCGGGAAACAAAACAAGAAACGTTAAGACGTCAAAAAAATATATAAAAATATAAATTTTATACGTGAAATAATAGGAAGCGGAAAGCAAAATTTTTAGAAGGAGAAATGAGTTTAACTATGCTCCAAACACATAGACCAAAACCGAATTACCCCTAAACTTAAACACCCTTTATTACAAAGATCCCAAACTAAACACACTAACTTCAATTACGTCAGTCAAATCACTTCCCCATAGTGTTAGACTGTTACTCGACGATTATGGTCGAAACTCCAAAATCATGGACTAAATCCGCAATTACCCTAAACTGAAGTACCCCCTCATTACAAACTTATTACAAAGATCCCAAAACAAACAGATTTTACTATAGTTAGGTCAGTAGTCAAATGACTCCCCCTCCCCCCTTTCTAAAAAAGTCGACCTTCTTCTAGCTCCCATTTCTACACCCAAAAATCAACAAAATTTAAAACCCTAACTCCGATCTATACATACATACACGTATATCTATATCTCTAAAAAGTAGTGGACTGGGTTCACCAGACCTGGCGATTATAGTCGTAACTCCAAACCATAGTTGGCATGATGAAAAACGAAACCAAAATTTGAAACATCAAACATATATATATATATATATATTTAAATTTTACACGTGAAATAGCAGCTAACAGTTTACAAGAAACAAAAAATAGTAATTTTAAAAGAAGAAACGAGTTTTACACTAACTATTAGGGCTGAGTCAAAACCCGAAAAAGACCGAAAAAGACCGAAAAACCGAAACTTTTTCGGGTCGGTTTCGGTTTACAATAAAACTGGACCGGAAAAAACCGAAAAACCGAAAAAAACAAAACAAAAACCAAAAAACCGAAAAATAACCAAAAAAAACCCGAAAGACCGAAACAAACCGGTTCGGTTCGGTCAAAAATAATAATTGAAAACCGAACTAAAAAATCTACTCGATTTCGGTATCGGTTTAATCAAAAACCGAACCGAACTGGACTGGACGGAAGAAAGTCATGCCAACTATGATACAAACCTATGGACTAAAACTTAAGCACGCCCTTGCTACAAACTTATCACAAAGATTTATGTCAAACTCATACAATAATAGCTGTTAGTAAAACTTAAGTACAGTTACGTCAGTCAAATCACTTCTCACTCCAAAAGCCGGCCACCTCTCTCCTCTCTCTCTCTCTCTCTTCCTTCTTCCCTTTCAACACTACACCCATAAAAATCCCCCCCCCCCCAAAAAAAAAACCCTAACTCGGATCCATAAATATATCTGTAATATTAAATTTATATAAATAATTAATTGTGATGGCAGGTGCAGTGGAAAAAGGGGAAGACAAAGTGATGGCAACAGCACAACAAATATTAAAATCCCTAAACACGTCGAAAGACGCTACGGATGATATGATCATGATCTTCTCCACCTTCGATAACCGCTTATCCAACATTAAAAACAACATCCTCATGACCTCATCTTCCCAGGAGCTGGAGAACTCGAGGCTCGACGAGGCTGAGGGGGTTATTTTGAGGTGTGACTTGAATAGTTCTTGGGAGGATAATAAGGACGAGTATATCGATGCGGTTGATTCGATTATTCAGATTATCGATGGGCTCGAGGGCCTTGATCTTCGAGGTTAGTGTGTTATTTTGGTTTTTTTTTATTCAAGATAGGCGCGTTTCGCATTGGCTTATATGGTTAAAAAAAGCAGTTGTGAGAAATATAGCTTGATCAGCACCTTAGCTTTTTTACTTATAAGTAAATTATAACTTTTTTATTGGTAAGATGATCGACGATCTTGATGGCCTTGATCTCCAAGGTCAGTTTGTCTCTGGGGTTTTCGGGTTTTGGTTTTTTTCGGGTTTTCGGGTTTTGGTTTTTTTATTTTATAATTTTGTCTCGCTGTGAGTCGTGAAGCTAGGCGCGTTTGGAATCGGCTTTTTTGGTTCCTGGGTTTTTTCGGGCTCGAGGGGCTTGATTTCCAAGTCTATGTTTTCGGGTTTTTTATTCGACATATTCATTTTCAGTTTCGGGGTTTCTTTCCGTTTTCAGTTTATTTTTATTTTAATTGGCTACCGACGACATGATCGTGATCTTCTCCACCTTCGATAACCGCTTATCCAACATAAAAAAAAAACTCTTGTCCATGTCATCATCCGAGGGAGAGAACAACCCAAGGCTGGACGAGGCCGAGAGGGTTATTTTGAGGTGTGACTTGAATAGTTCTTGGGAGGATAATAAGGATGAGTATATCGACGCGGTCGATTCGATTATTCAGATTATCGATGGGCTCGAGGGCCTTGATCTCCGAGGTTAGTGTGTTATTTTGGGTTTTTTTTATTCAAGATAGGCGCGCTTCGCATTGGCTTATATGGTTAAAAAAGCAGTTGTGAGAAATATAGCTTGAGAAGCACCTTAGCTTTTTTACTTTTAAGTAAATTATAACTTTTTTATTGGTAAGATGATCGACGGTCTTGATGGCTTTGATTTCCAAGGTCAGTTGTTTCTGGGGTTTTCGGGTTTTGGGTTTATTGGATTTTTTAATATAATTTTGTCTCGCTGTGAGTCGTGAAGCTAGGCGCGATTCCGTTTGGAATCGGCTTTTTTGGTTCCTGGGTTTTTCTGGGCTCGAGGGACTTGACCTCCCAAGTCTATGTTTTCGGGTTTTTTATTCGACATATTCATTTTCGGGGTTTCTTTCCGTTTTCAGTCTATTTTTGTTTTAATTGGCTACCGACGACATGATCATGATCTTTTCCACCTTCGATAACCGCTTATCCAACATAAAAAACAACCTCTTGTTCACGTCATCATCAGAGGGGGAGAACAACCCGAGGCTGGACGAGGCCGAGGGGGTCATTTTGAGATGTGACTTGAATAGTTTGTGGGAGGAGAGTAAGGATGAGTACATCGAGGCGGTGGATTCGATTATTCAGATTATCGATGGGCTTGAGGGGCTTGATCTTCAAGGCCTGTTTGTTTCTGGGGTTTTTCTTTGAATTTTTTGATTTTTTTTCTGGGTTTTTTTGATTTAGTTTTGTGTCAGGGTGAGTCGTGAAGCTAGGCGCGTTTGGCATAGGATTTTGTGGTTAAAAGAAGCAGCACCTCAACTCTTTGACTTATTAGTGAATTATAGCTTTTTTAGTGGTAAGTAGGAGTAGTTTTTTGTGGTTTCGGGTTTTTAATTTAATTTTGTCTCACCGTGGGTCTTGAAGTTAGGGGCGTTTGGCATCGGCTTTTTGTGAATTATAGATTTATTTTATTGTTTTTTTTTCCTTATTTCAGTTTATAAGTGACTTGTGAATATACAATTATAGAGATGATCGACAGCCTTGATGGCCTTGATCTTGAAGGTCATTTGTTTTTTTCGTAGGTTTTTCAGGTTTTGGGTTTTTTGTTTGATTTCGTCTCATGGTGAGTCGTGAAGCTAGGTGCGTTTGGCATCGCATTTTATGGTTAAAAGAAGCAGTGAAATAAAGTTTGAGCAGCACCTTAACTTTTTTACTTATAAGTGAATTATGACTTATTTTTATTGGCAAATATTTTTTTTGTCCAACTCGAGGGGCTTGATCTCGGAGGTCAATTTGTTTTTTCGGGTTTTGGGTTTTTTATTTAATTTTGTCTCACCGTGAGTCGTGAAGCTAGGCGTGTTTGGCGTCGGATTTTATGATTAAAAAGCTGCTTAAAGAAAGCAGTGTGAGTAAAGCTCGAGCAGCACTTTAAATTTTTATTTATAAATGAATTATAACTTTTTTTAGGGAAAGTTATTGTTTAATACATACTTTCGGACTTATTTATCAGAAATTCCAGTTTGTGGATTTTGTTTAAGATTTGGTAAAGTTAGAAAGAAAGAGTAAAAAGAAGTAGAATTGAGCATCTGTACCTAATTTTAGGGACAAGTACATTGAGGCTGTTGATTCGATTAATCAGATTATTGATGGGCTTGAGGGGCTTGATCTCCAAGGTCAGTTTTTTTCTGGGTTTTTTTGGGGGTTTTTTATGGTTAAGAAAAGTAGTTGTGAGAAATAAAGCTTGAGCAGCACCTCAACTCTTTTTATGACTTATTTTTGAATTATAATTTATAGGTAGGTTGATTTTTTTTTATATCAGTTTATTAAGTGATTTGTGAATATATGAACAAATAAAAAGATGATTGACGGCCTTGATCTCAGAGGCGAGTTAGTTTCCGGGATTTTTCGGGTTTGGGTCTATGGAATTTTCATTTAATTTTGTCTCACCGTGAGTCGTGAAGCTAGGCGTGTTTGGCATCGGGTAATTAGAAAAAACTTAGTTTTTTTTTACTTACAAGTGAATTACAACTTCTTTTTATTGGTAAGTAATTTTTTTCTTATTTGAACTTACAAGTGACTTGTAAATATTTATAAATATAGAGATGATCGACGGCTTGATGGCCTTGATCTCGGAGGTCAGTTTTTGTCCGGGTTTTTTTCGGTTACATTTTTTAATCTAATTTTGTCTCACCGTGCGTCGTGAAGCTAGGCGTGTTTGACATCGGCTTTTATGGTTAAACAGCTGCTTAAAGAAAGCAGTGAGAATCAAGCTTGACCATTACCTAACTTTTTTACTTATATGTGAAATTGTGAATTAGTGAATTATAAATTATTTTTTATTGGTAGGTATGTTTTTTTTCTTATTTCAGTTTATAAGTGACTTGTGAATATGCATATATAGAGATCACTGATGGCGTTGATCTCCGAGGGAAGTTAATTTGGTGTTTTTTCCAGGTTACGGTCTATGGATTTTTATTTAATTTTGTCTTACTGTGAGTCATTGAAGCTAGGCATGTTTGGCATCGGCTCTATGGTGGAAAAAAAACAGTGATAGACCCAAACCTGTAACGCTTTTAACCTTTTTTTTAACTTGTGTTTGAATTATACCTAATTTTTAAAGGTGGGTAGTTTTTTTTCTTATTTTAATTTGTAAGTGACTTGTCAGTATTAAACAAATATACAAATGATCGACGGCTTTGATGGCCTTGATTGTGGAGGTGAGATATTTAGAATTAATTGCGGTTTGGTCTATGGTTTTTGAATTTGTCTCGCCGTGAGTTATGACGCTAGACTGAGTGACTATTTGGCAACTGTTTTTTTAGTCTTTTTGTTGAAAAGAAAGCAATAGATGTTAGGATTGTGAGCTTTTAGAAGGGGAAAAGATACGTTTATGGTACTGAACTAACGATTTAGGTATTGAAATACCATTTTTAACAATTGAGGTACCGATATACAAATTTTTGTCTAATTAAGGGACTAACAACATAAAATCGATGAAATTGCAATCGTTATATCTCACATTTGGAGATCTATTTTTGACGGATGTTGACAGAATCGCACTCACCATGTGATAGGCGAGGGGACGTGACTGCAATTTCGTCATTTTGTTTATCGTTAGGTCCTCAATTGTAAAAAAATTCATAGATTAGTACCTCAATTGTTGAAAGTGGTACTCCAGTCCCTAAATCGTTAACCACTAGTAGTACAATACACTAAACGTATTTTTCCCCATTTAGAATCGAGTTTTTAGGTCAAAAAGTTGGTTTTTGTGTGAAAAAAGCTAAATATAACTAATAAGCAACTTGTTTGTATATTTCCAAGCTACTAAAAATGACTTCTCAATACAAAAACTAGTTGCAAGTCACTTATTATCAGAAAAGCTAAGCTGGTGTCAAGCACTACACCAGAGCTTTTTGAAACACGTTTTTTCTCATTGCTTTCCTTAAGCAGCTCTCTGACCAAAAAAGTCGATACCAGACACGCCCTGAATTTGAAGCATACGTTGTAAAGAAAACGTATGATTTGTGTATTTGGGTAAATCTAATTTGTAAAAGAAATGTTTTGTTCATTTAGGAGGCCAAAGCGAGATCAAGGAACGTGGCGAGACCGCCCTCCAGCTGGCGATGAGCAGGCTTGAGGACGAGTTTAGGCACTTGCTAATAAGGAACACTGTTCCGTTAGATTCAGAGCAGTTGTACGGATCTATGAATAAAAGAGGATCGGGGAATTTTGAGAGGGTTGGTGAGGTTGTGGAGGATTTTGGGAGTTTTAGTGAAGGGTATCGGCACGAGAGGGGGCCGAGTTTGGGTGATGACGTGGCGGCAGAGCTTGTGGCAGTGGAGGCGGTTGGAGAGCTGAGAGAGATTGCGGATAGGATGATTCGGTCAGGGTATGAACGAGAGTGTTGTCAGGTAACGAATTCTAGGTACATATGTGGTCATTACTGTGGAAATTAAACCTTATTTTGATAGATAGAACTGAAAGCTAACTCTTTTTACAAAAAAAGGATGTTTTGATACTAAACATAAACAAGAGTACTAGAGACTCGATTTTATTTCATCCCAAGACTGTATGTTTTAATTACAGTGATTTTCTACTTTTTGTCTGTTGTTACTCTGTCAAAATTCCTAATTTGCTAGGTAAGTCTGAAAGTTTATCCTTTCTGCAAAATGGGATATTTGGATGCCAAACCCAAATGACAATAGTACCAAATTCGCTATTTTATTCCATTTCAAAGCAGAATTTTTTTAGTTATTTTTTTTTTGTTTTTCATCTTTAGCTTCCTGTAAAGTTTTGGAATGTTTTTTTACTGTAATTACTGATTTGCTTGAAATTTTGTGTAATAGTTATTTGAATTCAATATTCGTGCGTTTGAAATGCCTAGTATAATTGTGATGATGAAATTGGAAATTAAACCCTAATTTAAGCATATAGAACTGAAACTAAACCATTTTGGTGAAGATGATTTTAGAATACCAAACCAAAACAAGTACTAAACATTCAATTTTATTCCGTTCCAAGACTGTGTTCTTTAAAATTTAAACTAAAGTAAGTTTGATCTGTTTGCTACTCTCTTCAACTTATTGTAAATGATTGAAGTGTTTTGAGGGTAATTAACATGAAATATTGTGTAGCTTCTTTAAATTCAAAGGTTTGTGTATTCTCTCTGTGTTATTAATCTGAATATCAGAGTATCTGGAAGAAAAGCCAAAAAGAACCTTTTAGATGAATAGACCAAAAAAAAGAAACGACGCATAAATTAATAGTTGAAATTTGGAATCACCAGGTGTACAGCAGCGTGAGACGTGATGTGCTCGATGAGTGCCTTTCGATCCTAGGCGTTGAACGTCTCAGCATTGAGGAGGTGCAAAAGATTGAGTCGCGGTCACTTGATGAAAAGATGAAAAGATGGGTACAAGCTGTGAAAATCGCGGTTCGTGTACTCTTAAAAGGCGAAAAGCAGCTTTGTGAGGAGATCTTCGATGGTTCAGATGTTTTAAAAGAAAATTGCTTTCTTGAAACAGCTAAAGGGTGTGTTTTACAGCTGTTAAATTTCGGCGAAGCTGTTGCTATTGGGAAAAGATCGCCTGAGAAGCTATTCCGTATATTAGACATGTATGACGCTATGTTGGATGTATTGCCCGATTTGCAGTTTTTATTTAGTTACGAATCAGGGGAATTAGTCGCCAGCGAGGCACAGGGTGTGCTGGATGGGCTTGGTGAGGCGGCTATAGGGACATTTGTCGAATTTGAAAAAGCTGTTCAGGGCGAGTCTTCGAAAAAACCAACTCAGGGTGGGGAGATTCACCCATTGACTCGGTATGTGATGAATTACGTTAAATTGCTAGTCGATTATAGTAATTCTCTTAATGTTCTTTTACAAAGTAGTGTGGAGGGGGAAAATGACGTGGACGAGGATACGTCGCCTATCGCTTTTCGTGTACTCTCTTTGTTGAAGTGTTTAGAGTCGAATCTTGAGGAGAAATCAAAGATGTACGAGGACAGTGCTATGCAATATGTATTTTTGATGAATAATATACTTTATATTGTTCAAAAGGTGAAAGATTCGGATTTGGGTAAGCTTTTGGGGGATCATTGGGTACGTAAGCATCGAGGGCAGATACGTCAACACGCCACGAGCTATCTTAGGGCTTCGTGGGGCAGAGCTTTGTCGTGTTTGAAAGATGAAGGAATTGGTGGGAGCTCGGGAAATGCGTCGAAAGTGGCCTTGAAAGAGAGGTTTAAGAGTTTTAATGCTTGTTTTGAAGAGATATATAGAATCCAAACGGCTTGGAAGGTTCCGGATGAGCAGCTTAGAGAAGAGCTACGGATTTCGATTTCCGAGAAAGTGTTACCAGCGTATCGTTCGTTCTTGGGTAGGTTTCGGAACCAACTAGAGAGTGGACGAAATGCTGGGAAATATATTAAATATACTCCCGATGATTTAGAAAATTATGTATCTGAGCTGTTTGAGGGTACACCTGGAGTGATGCACCATTTGAGACGAAAGAGTAATTAGGGTGTTGGATCATTTTAGGAGGTAAGTGTATTGTCGGGGACTAGTCGTGACCCTACTCGAACCATGAATGTGAATGGTTGATATGCCTTTTGTATTGTTGGTTTTGATGGTTTTAAGTACTGCTGTTTTCGGTTATAGGCAGTTGTATCCTGAATCATGATATACTGTAATAACTTTGTATATGTATCCTAAATATTCCGTGCTAAACTTCTTTTCATTTGATGTATTTCTAAGCGAAACATAGCCTCTTACGTAGTCATCGTGCTAGTGATTTATAGACCATATTTATGATGTCAAAAGAGGTAGAACGAGTAACCAGATGGCAGAAGGAATTAAAAAAAGCTAAATTATATAGGCATAATAGCATTTACTTCAATGGAAAGCTATCCTACATATGTTTTGAGAAACTTCTTGTCATATCGTAGTCTTGTCATCTTATTAGTTCTTTCAATACATGCCCGTATACTTCTTCGAGGGTAAGATATCTTGTGTGATTTGCTTTCAGTATGCCGTACTTTGTTTGGCTCATTGCTTGCTTGATGATAGGAACTTGTTTTTCTCAACCAGTGGACAAAAGGATTTAACTATTTTGTGCAGAAACTATGCAACTGTTTAGTTCCATGCCAAATATTGAATATTTTGCAATGTGTGTAAGTAATGGTTGTCGACTCTTCGAGTGAAATGATAAGTTATGGGATTCGATGGGTCTACAAACGAACTGCATAATTAAGGTCTTGTTTGGATGGAGCTTTTAAAATAAGCTGGATCTTTTACGGTTCAGAATAAAGCTACATCCATCCAGCTTAAATTTAGTAATGCTCGATTTCAAGCTAGCTTGACCAAATGCAGACAGTTTTCCACCAAAATAGCTGGAACCAGACGAGACTTAGGATAGCTTGAGAACTAGAAAGTTCGATTAGTTTAGAAATCGGATGCTTCGGCTCAATATTTCAAGGCCAAAATCAAGTGTGGCTTGTAAACGCACTGAAAGTTTTACAAAATCCGATATATAAATGGTTGCAAAACAGGGAATCGTCTCAATTACTTGAATTTGTTTTTATCAATGATTAATGATATTGCATGGGGTCACAGAAGTGCTATGTTGAAGTTCCTTCTATACTTTTGTGACATTCAGTTGCTGCGGAATGAGACACGTCTATATATGTCATGATATTTTTGCACTGGAACTGCGAGTGCTAGGTTGTTAACTGTATCTATCTGGGTTTAAGATTTGTGGCCGTATGAACTTTCTTTATAAGTTTGTCTATCTTTCGTCAGCTAGACCAAGTTTGTTTGTCTATCTTTCCTATGTGAATTCCTAAGGCTTAAGAGCTCAAATATGGATTAGATTTCAATCTCTATATTTCTCAAAACCAAGTGGTTGGCAGCCACCTCTATCCATTGTCGTTGCAATCAACCATCGGATTTCATCATCGTTATTTCCATCGACCATCATGGTCGGTCTGGCTTCTCTGGCATCCAAGTTAACCCCAGTTTTTTCCGCCTTTTTAACTTTGTCAAAGTAAATAAACCGTATTATCATAAATAAAAAGAATTTATCCAAATTGACGACGTTGTTTTGACGTATTTTAGTGTCACAATTATCGGAAAACTCGTTTTCTCTTTCAAAAATTACGTCATTTAATTTCTCGTATCTCATTATTCCACATGTAAATTTTTAGAATCTTTTCATTAATTTTACGTTTTCCGTTTTCGTTTTCACGTTTCGATTCCGGGTTCTGTTTTAATTCCCTAATGGTAAATATGATAAAATTACCGCCTAATAGGACGGTCCGAGTATATAGCAACGTGGCCTATGGTCCATAAAAGTCCCAAATTCTCTCTCTCTCTCTCTCTCTCTCTATAATCTATATCTATAAATATATTTATCTATATTATTTATATACTAAATATAATAAGGTTTTTTTTTTGCAATGGACGGTTCATCTCCGGTGAAATCCACGGCGGAGTCCGGCGATGGCGCCGCCAAGTTCCTCGCCAACCTTCCCTCTCGCGGCCTCTTCTCCTCCTCCACCATCTCCACTTCTAATCCGGTTATCCCTCAACTTTGATTTAATTACCTTTTTAGTCCCTGGTTTTCACCGCCGTTACAGATTGGTACTAGTTGATCGTGTAATTTTTTGTTTTTTGTTTGTTTATTATGTTGTGTAAACGAGCATTATATATATATATATATATACATATATATCATAGTTTCCACTTTCCACCGTCTCCGCTTCTAATCCGGTTATTCACCCTTCCGCCCCTCGACTTTAGTTTTATTACCTTTTTAGTCCCCGGTTTTCACCGCTCTTACAGATTGCTAATAATTGATCGTGTAGTTTTTGATATTTTGTTTGTTTGTTTGTATATGAGCATTGTAGCGAGTTTGATTGATATTGTACTTTTGTTATTTTGAACCCAATTTAAATAATTTTTCATAAAATAACTCCTTATATATCCACGCTAAAGCTTTTGATTTGAGTATTATATTTGGATATCATAGTTTCAACTGTCACAAATTTGAGCCCTAAAGTGTATTATAGCTTAGTTTTATTCCTTATTATAAGCTGTAGTTTTCACTATTATTACAGGTTTTTAACAGATTGCTACTTGGTCGTGTAGTTTTTGAATTTTTTGTGTTTATGAGCATTATAGCGGTCTCGATTGATTTTATCATAGTTTTTACTTTCTACTGTCATTGTTTTGAACCTAATTTAAAAATAAAAAAAAAAACTCCCAGTCCTAATATATTTACACTGTAGCCTTTAATTTGAGTGTTTTATCTCCACATCGAATCCGGTTATTCACCCTTTTGCCCCTCAACTTTTCTTTAATTACCTTTTAACCCCTGGTTTTCACCGCTCTTACAGATTGCTACTAATTGGTCAGTGTAGTTTTTATTTATTTATATATTTATTTAATTATGATGATTTTGTGTAAATGAGCATTATAGCAGTTTCGATTGATCCTTAGAGTATATCTTTGGATATCATGGTTTCAACTGTCACAATTTTTGAACTTTTAGTTTATTACTTTAGTTTAATTCCTTATTTTAAGCTCTAGTTTTCACTATTATTACAGGTTTGTATTGTGGCTTTTGATTTTTTTTATTTATGATGTGTCTAAACGACAAGGTAAATGTTTTGAATTTTTGTTTGATGTTATGTAAATGAGCATTATAGCAGTTTCAATTGATTCTATCATAGTTTCTACTGTCATTATTTTGAACCCAATTAAAATTATTTTCAAATAATTAACTCCTTATATATCCATACTATAGCTTTTGATTTGAGTATTATATTTGGATATCATAGTTTTAACACAAATTTGAACCCTCAAGTGTATTAGCTTAGTTTAATTCCTTATTATAAGCTCTGGTTTTCACTATTATTACAAGGTTGTAACAGATTGCTACTTGGCCATGTAGTTTTTGAATTTTTTTTTGTTTATGATGTTGTGTAAATGAGCATTATTGTGGTTTCGATTGATTCTATCATAGTTTCTACTTTCTACTGTCATTATCTTGAACCTAATTTTTTTTTTAAAGTCCAAGTTCTTATATATTTACACTGTAGCTTTTAATTTGACTATATTATCTGCATATGATGTTACAGTGTCAATTGAATCATAGTTTCAACTGTCACAATTTTGTGACCCATTTTTAATAAAATAATTATGTGAATTTTTTTTAGTTTAATTTACCGTGTTAGTTGAATACTATATTTGGGTATCATAGTTTCAACTGTTACAGATTTGAACCCTAAAAGTTAATTGATCCTTTTAGTGTCCAATTGAATCATAGTTTCTGATTTTTAACACAATAATTATTTGAAATACTTTTACTTTGATTTACAGTGTTGGTTGATTATTATATTTGGATATCATAGTTTGAACTGTCACAATTTTGAACACTAAAAGTTGCATGATCCTTTTAATGTCGATTGAATCACAGTTTCTGATTTTTAATAAAATAACTATGTGAAAAACTTTTAGTTTAATTTGCAGTGTTAGTTGAATATTATATTTGGATATCATAGTTTCATCTGTCACAAATTTGAAACCTTAAAGTTATTACTTTAGTTTAATTCCTTTCTACATGCTCTAATTTTTAACATCATTACGGATTTGTATTGTGTCTTTTGTTTTGTTATGTATGATGTGTATAAATGAACATGGTAAAGGTTTTGACTGATCCTTTTAGTGTCAATTGAATCATAGTTTCCCATTTTTAATAAAAAAAATTATGTGAAAAACTTTTAGTTTAATTTACAATGTCAGTTGAATATTATAGTTGGATATCATGGTTTCAACTCTCACAATTTTTTGAACCCTAAGGTTTGTTATTTTAGTTTATTTCCTTTTTATTAGCTCTAGTTTTCACTATCATTACAGATTCGTACTGTGACTTTTGATTTTTTTTCATATAATATGTATACTGATCACGATAAAGGTGTTGAGTTTTTGTTTGATTGTCATAGTGTCAAAGGAATCATAGTTTCAACCGTCACAGTTTTGTAACCCATTTTTAATTAAATTATTAAGTGAAATTTTTTTAGTTTAATTCTAGCGTTCACCGTCATTTCATATTGATATTGTAGCTTTTGATTTTTGTATATGATGTTATGTATACTAAATTACCATGGTAAGGGTAACGGTCTAGGTTAGTCTGTATAGTGTTGTCACTTGGAACATAGTTTCAACTGACATAATTTTAAATTTTGTACCTCAAAAATTTAATATTCTGTAAAGTATTTTTTAGTTTATTTACTTATGTAAGCTCGAGTTTTCTCTATTATTACTGATTGCCATTGTGGCTTTTGATTTTTGCGTATGGTCCTGTATGTAAATTACCATGGTAATGGGTTATATTGATCCTTATAGTGTCAATTGAATCGTGTTAATTGGATATCATTGGTTCAACTCTCACAGTTTCGAACCCCAATGATTATCACTTTGGTTTAATTCCTTATTATAAGCCTAGTTATCACTATTATTACAGGTTGGCGTCATGGCTTTTGAATTTTGTATATGACGTGTGATGGGTTTCAATTGAACCTTATAGTGTCAATTGAATTATAAATTTGGATATCATAGTTCAACTATCACATCTTGTACCCCAAAGTTTAAAATTATTATGTGAAGTGTTTTCTTTTAGTTTAATTCCTTTAATAAGATCTCGTTTTCACCGTCGTTATGTAGTGTAGTTTCTGGTTTTTGTTTATATTATGTAATGATCATGGTAATGGTTTTGATTGATCCTTATAGTTTCAATTGAATCATTAGTTTTGATATCATAATTTTAACTATCACAATGTTGAAACCTAAAGTTTATACTTTAGTTTAATTTCTTATTACATGCTCTAGTTTTCACAATTATTTTCAGATTTACACTGTAGTCTGTAGCTTTTAATTTTGTATATGATGCCATATTAAACGATCCTAGTAATAGGTTTGATTTATTTTTATAGTGTCAATCAAATTATATAAACTTTTAACTGACACAGTTTTGGACCCCAAAGGTTCAAAATCAGTGAAAAATTATTTTTGTTTTGATTTCTACGTTTAGAATAATTCCTTATTATAAGCTCTAGTTTCTTCTCTTTGACACTGTGGATATCGATTTTTGTGTAGGATATTATATTAATGAATATGGTAAAGGTTTTGTTTGATACTTTTTGACTTATAGTGTCGATTGAATCATAAATTTTGATATCATAGTGTCAAATCTCACAATTTTGGAATCCCAAAGTTCATGTTTATTTTAAAAAAAGCGATTTGTTTCTAAAAGAAACTTTACACTGTAGCTTTTGATTTTAGCATATGTTGCTTTGCGATGATCATAGTAATCGTTGTGATTGCCCCTTATATTGCCAATTGAATCATATATTTGTCTAGTAGTAATCCAATTGACAATTGTGACAATTATGTATCCTTAAGTTTAAACTATAAATTGTAATGTAAGATTGTTTACTTTTGTTTTGTTATGGTGTTCCTCTTGATTTGGTAAATGCAATACCAGATTGCTTTTTTTGGATATTAAAATGACTTGGCTGACCACTAAAATAGAGTAGTGATTTTTTTACTCTTCTTACACTCTAGACTCCACTCCACCCGTCATCAATCCTATGTGACAGGGGCTGAAAAAAATTATTTTTAAAATGCTTTTTTTGAATTCAGTTAAAATGTTTGCTGACCACGTAAAATAGAGTAATGATTTTTTCTCTTTTCTTAACCCCCCACCCCCCCACCCCCCCACCCCACATACCGCACGCTACACGCATCGATCCTACATGGTATGTTTTAAAAAATAATACAGGGAATTTGTTCAAGTATTATGAAATTTTCTATAATTTTGTTTTGATCCTGCCACACAGGATGGAGTATAAGAGGGGTGAACTATCATTATTCCTTAATATTTGTGGTGTTATGAAGGCCACCTAAGACCATTTGATCTGCAGTTGGGCCTCAATCTGGATATATTACTGATTTCGGTTCCATATTCGGTAGTTTTAGGAAAAATTGTTTTACTGCTGATGTATCCCGATTTTGGTTTCTTTTTTATGTTTAAACGCAACCACCTTTTTTAGGTTACTGTTTTGGATTTTGGAGTAATGATGCTATGTGATTGCTAGCTTACTTTGGTAGATAAATCTTAGCTATCATGTGTTCACAGACTTGCAATTTAACTTCTGATTTTCTGCATTTATTTCTAATTTTCTATAAATATAAACGTCATTTTTACCCCATTTAGAGTACAGATAAGAGAATTAATGCGTGTTACCCATGATTTTAGGAATCTTTGTTTTCTGGTACTGTAGCCTGTTTTAGTCCTTTTTATGTTTGACGATTTTTTTTTCCCTTTTTTTAAGTTAATTTTTTATTACTCTAATAATGCTATGAGAATGTTAGGAATGGTTTTGAGTTTTCACCATGTTGAGCCTTCTGCTTACGAAATTTTAAATTAACAGATACCTTGTTGTTGCTTTATATGAACATACTAAATTACGTGGAGACCACTTGCTGTGTCAATAGAAATGTACATTTTGTGTTCGTGTTTGATTCTCTGTTGCATGTTGTATGGAGTATTGTCTATGAGTAATTTTCTTTTAAACAAATGAATGGACCACATGTAATTCTAAATTGTTATGTGGAAACGAACAAGGGTTGCGTGGGGTTGAATGAAATTTTTGTTATGTTCTCAAGAAGACATGTCATACTTGTACAAAATTTTGGAGTTTTTAATTTTCTTATTCTATTTTTAATTTTCTCTTCACTACATACTTGCAATGTACATATCTGAACACTAATACGAGTTGAGAGAAGATTTATCATGAGTATATGGCTTTTCATTTTTTTAATTATGTCGTTTACCAACTGACAAATTTTGCAGGGTGGGGTGCGTGTTTACATATGTGATCATGACACATCACCTCCAGGTTAGTTTTAAAGATCTTGCAATACTTGATTGTAAATTCTATTTGCATTCGAAATGGATTGTCCTCTAATTTGCATGGTAAAAGGGGCTTCTGTTTTTTGTTTGTGGAACCCAAGGGTGAAATTGTATCTTGTTTTACTAATTGTTGTGATTTATTAGAGATAAAAAATAAATTGCGGAAGTATAACCTTAAATTGTTATTGACTTTCCACCCTTTTAATCTTTAGTTGGTTTCAAATAAGTAAACGGAGTTTCTTGTAATTCTTTCTAGAAATTAAATTTTATAGATTTTAGGTCACCAAAGAAAACTCCATTCTTCTTATAATTAATAATAACAAATTTCTGAACAATCTGGTTCTTGTCAGCATATTGCTAGTTTCTCTTTTTGTTGTTTTTCCCCTTAAATAATTGTGTGAGTAAATATACAAGGCTTTTTGTGTTTGTCGTATATCATCTACGTAATCTTGAATAATTTCAATTAGCAGCTGATAATGGTAAATTGAAGGCTTTTGGCCCCAAATAATTTATAGGGTATTTGATGAATATATGGTTTCGAGTATTACTTTTAAAGGTGAAATCCTTTAATTGGTTCAAACACAATGTATATCTGTAAATAAATAAAAATGTTTCCATTATTTGCTGGGCATTAAAGAGCTTATGTATTAAGAATTAAGATGTCTCCTTCTTCAGTGACTTCATTTCTAGGACTAACGTATAATGATAATCTGAAAGATTTGAGCATGAGTCAAGAGGGATGGATGGATGGATCTCTAGTGTGCACATAGAGAGAGAAAGAAAAAATATAGACTGTTAACAGGTTGCAATTTTCTAAAACTTTTAGATTAAAGTGAAAACTGGTTATAGCAGTAGTACTACATTGAACCACATTCTTTGAACAAATCTGTTGAGTTGACCATTAATACTTACATTTTGGCCCAAGCATGGGGTATTGTAAAGTTGCTTTCTTCTGAACTAGGTATTGAGTGAAAATATTTTGATCCATGGTTTTGTCATTTGTGTAATGTTCAGTTTGCATGAGTTGTAGATTTTCTCTTCTCTCTGGTAGTAGGCTTATCTAGAGTTTGGTTTAACAATCACTGATATGATTTTTTTTACCATTTATGTTGATTCTACAGAAGATCAAATAATAAAGACAAACCAAACAAACATATTAATTAGATCACTCATGCTTAAGAGGTCCAAAGGAGATTCCAGTTCTAAGGATACGAAGGGAACATCTCCTGGTGAGGCTTCTAGAAAAAGGTATTAATTGAGTTATTTCTGAAACAAATTGTACTTAATTTGTAAAGTTTACGATTTGTATAAAATTATTTTGATGTTGTCTTAGGAGTATCTGTCTTGTTTTCCAGGCCTGCTGATAAAGCAGCTGATAACCGGACTTTATCTAAGAAACCTGTTACCAACGCTCAAGTTGGTTCTCGACAAGGTTTCATTCATATACTTTGTTTCGTTTGCTTTTCAGAACACTGTTTTCTTACTAGTTATTAGATATTTACAAAAGGCTGCTTTCGTAGGAATTTTTTAAACGACTTGAAAGAGGAATTTGATAGTTATATGGTTTAAATGATTCTGGTGATGAACACAGTGAAACTGAAAACAAGCAAGAATTGCTGATGACAGAACCAAATATGTCTGTTCTGTTGCCCCAGAGAACAACTAGATAGATCCTTTCTTTCTGATATTGTGGTCTGAGTTGTATTTTATCTGAAATTTGTTCTGGTTAGAAGTCAAAACCGTCGCACTCCTTTTTAACAATATTTCGGAATTGCTAATTTACCTCATGCAATGTTATTTAAATTGTAGAAAAACCAAAATCTCGTGTACCTGACAAAGACATCCAGACCTTGACAGTTGAGAGACTCCGAGCTCTTCTAAAGGAGAAGAGCCTCTCGTCAAGAGGAAGAAAGGTTAGTATCAAACCGTTGTTACTAGGCTTTTATACCTATTTTATTCTGATTTTCTTTTCGGCACTAAATATTTATGTGTACATGGTTAACTCCACTCTCACATTGATAATTAATGGCCAGGATGAACTGATTGTGCGGTTGAAAGGTGCTAGTAGCCAATCATAGCTGTAACTTGAAGGTGGAGACAAACTGAGCTCTTCCAATATGTATGACTGTCAAGATCTTTGGAATGTAGGGGTGATTTTTGGATGTGTTTTGGTTTCTACTACTTTGGAACAGGCTTTTGTATTTTAGGTCGAAGTCACTTATGGTTTAAGTAACCAGTCGTGTTTTATTGGTCATGAATATGATTGGATATTTAATTTTAAATCAACTATGTTGTCTTGTGAACAGAAGCTCATGCATACTTGCAAGTTATTTGAGTTTTAAATTTTCTTCTTGTTTTGCATTTAGTATGACCGTAGTTCTAGTGTTATATCAATTCCATTACATACACATGGAACTTTTTACTTTCAAAAAATTGTCCCGAAGAATGTGAATTTTATCCTGATTGAATGATTTGCGTACAAGGGAAGAGAAAATTCAGGCAATAGAAATAGCTTTAGTCTATACGTGATATCTCGAAAATTACATCTGTAGAGTCCATACTGAATGGAGAGCAGCTCTGTAACTCTTACCCAAGTATAGCAGACAATAGACCTGAAGAAATTGATCTTATTATTCCTCATAACCTTAATTGCTTCAATCTTACTTCAATTTCTTACTATCTCATCTTAGGTTCCGATAATTAACAATTTTTGAAATGATATTAAATTTTAATTTTTTCAGGAGGATATAAGATTTTTTATTTTAAAAATCAAGCTGCAGTCAGATTATTATTTAGCTATAAAAGACCAAATTTTTAGACGAAAAAAACTAAAAATTCTTAAAATCTGAATCTAGATTATCAAAAGATTGTTTGGCTGATTTTTTTAAAACTCATTTTTTTACTAGAACATCTGGTGTCAAACAAAACCTTGGTTAAAAGGTGACTGACTATCTTCTACCAACATGCAACCGATACGGATTGTTGATTATAACCAGGAATCAGCAAGTAACAATTGATAAGCAGCATAAATACCAGTGTGTCCGTATACCCTTGTTTTCTAAAATTACAATACACGTGTTCCGTATACCCTTGTTTCCTAAAATTACAATACACGTGTTCCGTATACCCTTGTTTCCTAAAATTACAATACATGCGCGTGTATGAGCACGTCAAAATAATGAAGGTTGTTCTTTTGTCTCAAATGAACGTGCTCTCTAGTTACTATTGAAACTGACACTTCACCGAATTTTGGTTTGCATTTAATCACTGCTCACAGAGGCATAGCGAAGCACGCTTTACTTCCAAGCTCTGTATAACTGTATATCATTAATTAAAGATGATGTGAGCAACGACGCAGATCGACACAAAGTAGCTTTTCAGTTCTTATTTATGGTTTTTCATGTTTAACGACATACATCGTCTTTATGTTAAACTTGTGCCAAGAGTATAGTATAATTCAAATTTACTGCACGAATATTAAATGATTTCAAGTAATGAACTCTCCTAAATGACGGTACAGAGCAAAACTTGCACATGGTCTTAAGTGTCTTGCATTGCTCTACCAGAAACGCACAATAAACTTGTCCCCTATATCAGCGTGTCCGAGATAATGTGATTTTAACATTTTTATTATTTTAAGATAAGTTCAGGAAAAAAAAAACTCACAATTCAGTAAATTCATGTGACAGACAGCGGCAACCATAAGTTTGATTCTAAGAGTTTCGAGTTATTTTATGTGATACTTAACAGTAAGGTGGTTTTAGAATAGCAGCATGGCAGATTACTTGCAACTTCCAAAATTCCTATAGGTTAGAAAATTATAATAACAGATGTGTAATTCAAATGTTACAAAGTTCTTTTTGCCGACAATGATATCGAAAGGAGAACATAATCCATGAAGTGCTAAACTTTCACAAAACAAAATGTCATAATCATAACATACACAAATACGCATTTGGTTCAAATATAAGATGTCAAACCTACCACTTGGATAAATAAGAAAAGAAAACTTCTAAATTCGAGGACACAATTTCCTTAACAAAGGGTATGTCTAAACTCCTACCGGTAATATGCAACTACTAAAAGTCAAAACATAAATCAAGCTTAATGCCGGCTTTCCAAGAAAACCGTATATGTTTACAAAAATTACCACTTTCCAAAATAAACCTGCAAATTTCTAACTGTGTGTTTCAGGAGCATCATTTCCTGTAGTCGACTTGCGGTTCAGGTAACGGATAACAGCATCTTCAGCCCTACCAAATGCATACAAAACAACTCTTCATGATCAATAAATGTTTGGTTTTAAATAAAAGATGAAGGCAAATACCCATCAGACCTTTTAACAAAAAAAATTAGTACAAGTTAAAGGGGTTCAAATTTCAACAAATTAATACTACAATTATGGGTTGACAAGAAACTAATACCATGGAAAGAATATTTCAAAATTCAAACACTCGAATAGTGAAGCAGATCATTGTGCTATAAAGCACAACAAGTACTAAGGTAAACGAGATTAGAAAACAAAAGTAACCGGTGCTTGTTGCAATTAGTCATACCTTGACACCAGCTCTCTTTAAAAGTAAACTATTTTACAACTTGCTCAATTGTCAAATTTAAGAAAGAAAAGAGTGAGAACATATATTTTTAAGAAAAGATAATCAGGCAAAACAATTTAAGGTATGATTAGATCAGCGATTTTCTGCATAAAAAAAGTTAAAAGTTCAGGAGAAGAGCCCATACCAGACTAACTGACCAAGTTAAAATACTAAATGGAGCTAAAGAAGCATACCATCCGTGTGTGCAATGCCATGGATAAAAGAGTCATAAGAAGATTATTATTTTTGTGAAACTTTCAAATCCGTGTGTCAAACCATTGTTCAATGCATATACTAAGTGCAAAGCACTTCCAGACGATACAGGGTTTATTTGGTTACATCTTATAAGCACAAGTATCTCATTTTAGTAGATTTGAAAACTACACGTATCTTGCTTTACCTATATGTAATATAAGTATTATAGGCGTGTTTGGTAAGTTTTGAGCAACGTTTACTTTTTGTATTGACAAGCACAATTCCCTTTTTTTGGAAAAATATGTATCTATTTACTAGCAAAAGTTCACGTTTTTTGCCTCAAAAATATAAGCAAGTAAACTAATTTCATGTCAGCTAAACAACCATTTTCCACTCTCATTAAAAAAACAGCCACAAAACAAGCCAACAAAAGGGAACAATGGAAAAGAAAGAACTGAACAAGTATATATAAAAAAGGGAACATAAAGCTCACCAAGGTTGACTGTAGAATTCAGAGCGGTACTCTCTCTCAGCACTATGATTACCATCTCCAGCAATAATCTTCAAATCCCTACTCTGAGAACCAATCAGTCCATTGATAAACTCGGCAGGTGACTGACTGAACCCTAAAAAGAAAGCCCTTCTTTTACGATGCTCATGTATCTTTTTTATAGCATTTGAAATAGCCTCATCACAAGCATCTATTTCTTCTTTTTTCTCTAAATTCGTCAAAAAAACAGTCATATCCTTCTCTAAACAAAGAGGAACATCCACCAAAACATCATAACAACTCTCCCCACTTGGACAATTCCCAAAAAGTTTAATCCTGTGCTCGATATGTATCGGCTGAGGTGGCAGTAAATGTGGAGTTATTTTCACCGGGACCATATTGAACCTTACCCTTTCTTCCCCAAATATTTTCCTTAAAGGTGGGTCACATATAAAATAGGAAGTATCGCTTGGGACCTGCAACTTTCTAGCTTTTACGTAATACCAAAGGGCAGCTACAACTCTTTGTCGAGTTTCAATTTCGATTCCCAAAAGTTCGAACAAAGCCGGTGAAAGCTTAAATTTCTCTGGCGAATAATTCAATTCAATTCTTATTATTGCAGTGAACTCCTTATTCCCTGTTCTCTTCACCTCGAACGCGTCCTGAGCAGCAGGTGACCTGGCACTTTCCCACAAAATAACATGGTTGTCTGGATACAAAGTTTGGTCTAGGTAAATTGCAATTTTTTGGAAAAAAGATGAGAATTTTGGGTATAAGGAGTTTGTTTTGAAGGGCATATCACTAGAGGAAGGATCAGACCCGTCTTCTAAAACCCTACCTATAATCTTTAGCGACCATGAAGGGGGCTCGGCGTTGGTCACGTTAGTATCTTCCCCCTGGTTTGCAAAAGTGTTGTAAACATAAATTCGAAGCATTTTCTGAACATGGGGAGGTTTTTTTAGACATTCTTGAATACTGATCTTTTTCCTCATAAGGGCAGCGTCGACACGGGACTCAAACTCCCGTAGTTGTGTATATAGAGCCGACTCTGGCAAAATGGCGGCAACTTTTTCCGGGATTCTATTCTCGCCTGATTTATGCTTTTTCCTCTTAGCAGCAGGGGCCAGCTCCATCGTCTTCAGTGGCAAGGCCGTGTTAGCAGAACCGCTGCCAGAGCCGCCATGTGGACGAGAAGTTGGTTTCTGCTGGCTCCGTTTGGCATTTCCCATGTTAGGAGTTGAAAACCCAGGCGAAGAGACACCCATGTTAGAATTACCCTGGTTTTGGAAAGGGGATATGTTTTGGGGATGAGATTGAAACTGCGAATGGTTTTGTTGGAGGTGAATGTTGCCGCGTGGCTGGGCGAAATGAGGATTAGGTGGTGGGTGGCTGGGGAAGGGGGATCCACCAAGTGTTTGAGATCTAGGTTGAGAGAGAAAATGGGGAGCTTGGTTACCCAATGGGCTACTGAAAGGGGTCCCGACACCTGTGTTTCTCATTCCATTGTTGTTATTTGCAGCCATGTCGACACTTGCGGTTTAGAAAATCTCATATACTATAGATTATCTCTGAATTCAAGCTCCAATTTCGGAATCCTGACAAGGAAAAAAGTTACTGAATATTGACAGGAACTTAAGGAAACATTAATGCGTACGACAACAGTCGAAGGCAGTGCCACACATAAATTCCCTAAAAACAATGTTTTTTGCTCTTATGATGAAGTTTAATCACTGTTTTCAGGTTGAATGTTTTCTGTATAGTTATATTTCAATTAAGTAAATATTGAAAAGGTCCATGAGATAAAATATATTGCAAAAGTAACATCGGGCACTAAGTTATGCCATTTCACCGAGCTGGTCGATTGGAAATATTAAATCCAACATAATGCTCAATCACACGAAACTAGGATACAAGGGATCTGAAAAATAGTCATATTAAACGGGGATCCTGGAGGGGTAAAAAGACTGACGATGAAGTGAAAACTGGCAATGACTGAGGATAATAACTTATAACTTAATAAGTGCCTTGTTCCAGCCATAGCTGCCATACCAATAAGTTTATATGGTGAACGCTAAAACTATTACAAAAGATTCTCAAACGACCATATCCCTTTTTCAGAACCCTGGCAAGGAATTAAACTAGAGAAATGACATTATGAGAAATTTTACAATTTTTTTTAAAAAGATCAAGACTGGGAATATGCATATAAGAACCATAATTTAAATTGTAGATTTTTATATCACATATAACTTGCATCCTCTCAAAACTTAAAATCGAACTTCAATAACATGGAAACAAATTTACAGGACGGAACCATTGTTATTGGCATGTAAATAATGAAATATGAAACTTAAACAAATTTGGACCCCTAGATACCACAGAACTATAGATTCTCTCAAAACCCAAGTTTCAAATCCAAAATACTTACGGAGACAACGAAATTACAGGAGCTACATCATGCTGGAGGCTTTAGGAAACAAAAATGAAAGTCCAAATTTTTGAATGAGTATACGAACAATTCGACAATAAATTGAACAAATTCGGAATGCTGGAATGGATAAAACAAAAAATTCTTCGAAATCCCAAGTTCCAGTTTCAAAATATTAAATAGAAAACAAGTTAAAAGTATCCTAACTAGAAAACAAAATACAGAATTTTCATCACAATAAGGACTAAAATTCCCAATTCTAGAACCCCATTGAGTAACTAAAATTAAACTCTGAATAATTAGACATTAAATTGAACAAAATTTGGAACCCTCAGTTTCATAAAACAGTAAATTCTCTCAAAACCCAATTCCCAATTCCCAATTCTAGAACCCTAACGAGTAAATAAAGTTCGTAAAGTTATATCACAAATCACGATGGCACCTTTGAAAAAACGTAACCAAAACCCTAACTAGAAAATAAGGTTCCTAGAGTTATATCTTGATGGTACCTTCAAAAAACATAAAAAAAATATTTAAACTTTAAAATGGCCATCATATAATTGGATATAATGAAATCGGGACCATAGAACAGACGCTCCAATTCCCAATCCCCATGTTAGAACTTTACATCATAATAAGAACTATAGGAAACATAAAAAAGATTAAAATTTGAATAAGCTTATGAAGAATTATACATTAAACTGAACAAAATTTGGAATCCAATGTTTTTCACAAAACGGTAAATTCTATCATAACCCAAATCCCAATTCCGAAACGAAAATAAAACAAAGTTCCTAAAACTGTATCACGTTTGGTACACTTATAAAAGTTAAAAAAGATTTTAAAAAATTGAATAAGATTGTGAACAATTAGACATTAAACTGAACAAAATTAGCAACCCTAGGTTTTTCACAAAACAGCAAATTCTCTCAAAACCCAATTTCCAATTCCGAAACGAAACAAAGTTCCTAGAATTATGTCACAATTAGTAAGCTTAGAAAATGTAAACAAAATTACAACTCTATACAGCTTGTGAACAAAATTAGACACTAAACTGGACAAAATTTGGAACCCTAGGTTATTCACAAAAACAGTAAATTGTCTCAAAACCCAATTTCCAATTCCGAAACGAAACAAAGTTCCTAGAATTATGTCACAATTAGTAAGATTAGAAAATGTAAACAAAATTACAACTTTATACAGCCTGTGAACAAAATTAGACACTAAACTGGAACAAATTTGGAACCCTACGTTATTCACAAAAACAGTAAATGGTCTCAAAACCCAATTTTCAGTTCCGAAATCCGAAAAAAAACAAAGTTCCTATAATATTATATCAAGATGGGTACGCTTAAAAAACGTTAAAAAGATTAAATCTTTATAATGGGCATTATGTTTAATTAGATATAAAGAAATATGGGGCTATAAATAACAAAATCACCAATTTTTAAATGGATATAATAACACGAATTTTAACTGCCTATAAGTACATAAAAAAACATTAAGAGAAAGATTAACAAAAAAATGTAAAACTTGTAAAGGGAAAATAAATAATGAGAAATTTAGACAAATAATATTAAAAGAAAAACTTACAGATATATAGATTTGAATTGAGAAACAATTGAATTGAGGTTTTAGAGCTCTCTCTCTCTCTCTCTCTATTTGTTTTGATGATGTAACACTTTTGTATTTTAGTCTGAAGATTAAATTTGTAATATTGCAAACTTGTCCTCAAAATCCTAATTTAATCAGGAAAAGTCGTTTAATGTTAGTTGCGTTATGTTTCACTTATATTAATCCAGAAAATTTATCAATTTGTCCTATTTTGAAAATTCTTTTAAGGCAAACGAATTTTTTAAAACCAGTAGTTGAAATCATTAGTGTTCTTGGTTTTGGGTTTCGTTGAAAGTAGTGTGTATTTAAATGGTTATTTGTTGGTACGTGAGTACATGGTACACGCGTGGAACGAGATGATACGTGTCAGATGCAGCCGAGATACGAGAAATAAAAGATTTATTTGATTATGTCAATTGAATTTAGAATTTTGGACTTTGACCCCTAAACTTAACATGACTACACTAGAAAACAATCTAAAAATAAGTACTATGTTTGATTTGTTTACAACTTGTCGTGATCGCTTATTAACTAAAGTAATCGAATTTAACATTGGTTAAGCTAACGAACCGAACATGGTCATGATATAAACAAGTTAGATTCATCGGTATTATAAATACGGGTAATGATACATACACTACTCTAATAAATACTTCTAACCACAGTCAATGATGCGGCATGATGATTTTTCATGGATCGTTTAATAATTTAAGTAAAAATTAGAATTGAAAGGATTGTTGGAGTAGTAGCGTATATCATTACCCATAAAAATCATGACAAATCTAACCAAATTTAACGTTCGTTAACCTAACGAACCGAACAAGCCCATGATATCGTTCGTTCCTTAAAAGCCCAATTCGTTAAGATTTTAAAAAACAAGTTAGATATGAATAATGATTCATCAGTATTATAAATACGGATAATGATACATATACTAATCTAACACTCCTAACCACACTCAATGATGTGGCATGATGATTTATCATGGGTCATTTAATAATTTAAGTAAAATTTGAAATCGAATGGGATTTTTGGAGTAATGTATATCATTACTCATAAATAAATAAGAACCAACTTTTTATAATTCCTTTAACTTTTAAAAATAATACTTTCAAATTACATTCGGTCTTAATTGCAAACTGATAAAAGTTTTGGTAGAAAAATTAATTATAATCATAATGGGCACATAGATGATAGAACCAAAATAATAAATCTTCAAATGTTATAAAAATGCCATTGCCCGGCTTTATAGCACCACATTAACATATTGTTTATGTGGGAACAAAAATAGATTTCTTAATTTTAAATGTCGAAATGGAAAATGAATGGAATTTACGTCGATTATCGCAAATGTGTAACATTATA
Organism: Primula vulgaris; assembly: GCA_963920805.1. NCBI lineage: Eukaryota > Viridiplantae > Streptophyta > Magnoliopsida > Ericales > Primulaceae > Primula > Primula vulgaris. The sequence continues at coordinate 34,753,150 of OY987214.1, read as the reverse complement.
TTATCATAAAGGTGTCTCATGCAATGCAAAAGAAATCATAATGTATGCCGCATTATACTATCTAAACTGTCATCTTGTAATAAGAGCATCTACAATAGTGTTGTTATCTCTATTGTTAACTAAAATATTTAACTAACAATGCATTTTTTTGTCTCCATTAGTTAGGTTAAATCATTTGTTATCTTTATAGATGTTAAAAAAATTGTTAAATATAACAATGTTTTTAATGTTGTTAATGAATTATGTGGCAAAATACAATTAATTAAAACATGAACTATATTTCAAATACTCCTAGTTTAGTTCCTATATTAATGGGGGTTTACAAAATGACTAATTAATGAGATTTCAATTAATAATTAATTTTAATTAAAATTAGATAATTTTGTTAAGTTAATACACTAATGTGAAGGTTAAATTTAAGTTACATATGCATCATTTAACATGCAATTAAATGATGATGTGTCAAAGTTAATATTGTTAAAATTAACACAACTATTGTGGATTAATTTATTTATATAAAATGGTTTTATAGTAAATAATAAATATATTTAAAAGTCAATGAATTATAAAAAGTTGGTTCTTATTTATTTATGGATAATGATATACATACTCCAACAATCACTTCAATTATAGTTTTAGTGTATCTTTTCAAAACTAATTTCCTTTTAGTCATAATCCCAAAAACTAATTCTCATTTGTTACATCTTTCTCCCATTCACTTGAAAAAATTGAAGTGAATTAAGTTTTTGTTTGTTACTTTAAAGTGAATGAACTTTTGTTTGATTCATAATATCGAGTGAATGGGGTTTTGTTTGGTCCATTCACTTCATAATATCGAAGTAAATGAGTTATTTTTTGTCCATTTATTTTAAAAATTTGAAGTGAATGAGCTTTTATTTGGTGCATTCACTTTAAAATATTGGAGTGAGTGGACCCTTTCTTTGATATTTTGATGTGAATTATCTTTTGTTTGATACATTTACTTCAAATTTTTAAAGTGAATGAGCTTTTTTTTAATGTTTTTTTGAATTGAATGAGTTTTTTTAATGTTTTTTTTAAAGTGAATGAGATTTCGTTTGGTCAATTCACTTTAAAATTTTGAAGTGAATAAACTTTTTTTTCTTACTTTTTTTCTTACTTTTTTTTACATATTATATATTTTACATGTATTTTTATTTTTTATATATTTTATTTTGGTTTTGTTATATTTTTTGTATATTTTACGTAGTGAATGAGATACTAACGAATTGAATGCGAGAAAAGCTACACTAAAATAGAATTAGTTTTCGGGAGTATGACTAGAGGAGAATTAGTTTGGAAAAAATACACTAAATGGAAATTGCCCCAATATTTTTTAATTAAATTCTTAAATGGTTCATGCAACATCATCATGTCACATCATTGGTTGGAGTGTTGAAATAGTATACATATCATTACCCTAAAAATATTGTCATGTAATATTACTAATAAATAACGATAAACTATGACTTAAAACTTTATAAGATGACTAAATCTTGAAAATCCATATTTTATGAAAATTTCACATACGAACTATGTTCATAAACAAAGAAGGAGCATCATTTAAATACTCATTAAGCTTGGAATTTGAAATTTTCAACACATGTTTATGCACATATATATATTGAGATATATATATTGAATCGTTTATGTTGTGGAAATAATACAGAGCCGGTTTTGGACATGTGCCAACAGTGCAGGTGCACTGGGCCGTGTAAAAAATGGACCTAAAAATTCATTTTGTTTACCTGTGCATGTATAGTTAATTTCGTACTGATATAAAATATATATTAAGTAAAAGTCCAAATTGTGAACATAGTTAAAGATTTGGACCACTACCCCAACACAATTAATTAAGTATTTTTATAACACCGGTCACCATTGTAGTTTAATATAACTGTTGGTTAGTACTCATAGTGAAAATTGGCACAAGAAAGACTTAACAATTAACAAATATGTTACTTTAAATACGAAAATTATGCAAATAGTATTTGGTTTGTCTAACAATTTTTTCTCATCCTATGGGTTGAGAAATTCTTTCTACGTGAGGTAGATAAGTCCTGTTTTCTATTACGTATGTAGTTTTTTGTTACTATAAATAATTTTCGAGAACACAATATAAGGCCAATTTTTTATTCGATATTGGCGGGTGCATACCCGTGCTATTTTAAGATAAGAGAAAAAAAAATCATTTTTGCACCGGGACTCAAATTCATCATAACCGGCCGTGTAATAATAAATACCTCATATGTCTAATCTCTTATGTCTCACTTCTTAAATATATTATAATAAAAGTGACGGTTGTTTTGGGACGGATTTAGTATAACTTTGTAACCAAATCAAAATTAAATTCCAAAAATGTTATAACAACCAACAAGTAGAGTAGAACATCTCTACATAAATAACCTCGGGACCCGGCATAAAATATTCCTATAAGGAGGGTATTCCTAAGTAGACGTTGATATATAAAAAAAATAAAAAAATACTTAAATAAATATTCCGCATAATAAAAGGTATATGTGTACATAATTTAACTAATTAGCACAAATATTCAAAAGACAAATACATGTATATATGTAAAAAGTCAAACACATAAATGTAAAATAGTTGAAAAGTCACGAAACTATCATATTCATGAATTTAAGAAAATTTAACTGAGTATATATGTATTTAGAAAAATTAAGTACATGTATAAATATTAGGTATAATATAACATAGATTTTCATTTATTTTTCCTATCTAAAGCAAGTTTACACAATGACACCCAAAGTTGGACGTACTCTAATTAATGAAAAAATTCAAGTCGAGTTGTGTAAAATGAAAGAAGAAAACCCCTTAAGTTATAGCATATATAAATATTTTAATTCGTCTTATGTTTAATGTAACGACATATATATAATTTTACACCTTTATATAATTTATTTCTATATAAATGCAAATTTGTTAAGTCGAGACCATAAAATATTATAAAATATTAAAATATATAGGTTATTCTTATTTTGAGCTTGTACGAATTGGAACCGAACATTTTTATTTTTATAGAGAGTTTATTACTATATAGAGTATTATTGTAGAGATATTCTAATATATTACTATACAACTTTCAAAAAAATAATTAGACTGGGCTTGATAATATTAGACCAAAATTAATAATGGGCTAAAAAAACAAGACCCAATGATACATAACTATACAAATGGTCCAAATCCATTTTTTTAAAGCTTTGTTTTTTTGTTTGTTATAAGCTCAAAACCCTAAACTCATAATACTAAGTATTATTATTATTATTATTACATTATTTTTCAGTTGAAGAGCTGCAGAGAGACGTAGAATCCACTATGGTCATTTTTTTCTATCTTTTTTATTTTATTTTATCATTATTTATATATTTACACCCCTTTATAGTTGCTAATTAAATCAATTTTTTTGATTGTTTTTGTATTTCAGGTGAAGTATTCAACGGAACCGGACAATCATACCAAATGTCAGTTTTTTCACCATATATATATATATTTACATACATATATATCAATAAATGGATTAGTGAAAATGCTTTTTGACCCAGTTTAGTTTTCTTTTTTTGATAATTTAATTGTTATTTTTTTATTGTGATCTTTTTCTTCTTGCAAAGTTAGTATAAATGTGTATATATATATTTATATATATAAATAAATAGATTAGTGAAAATGCTTTTGACCACCTAGTTTAGTTTTCTTTTTTTGATAATTTACTAGTTTTTTTGTGTGATATTTTTCAGCGTGCAAATCTAGTATATATATATATATATATATTTATAAATGAATGGATTAGTGAAAATGGGTTTGACCTAGTTTAGTTTTTATTTATTTATTTATAATTTAGTAGTATTTTTTTTTATTTTTTGTGATCTTTTCAACTTGCAAAGCGAGCGTGCACGTGTGTGTGTGTAGATATGGATTATAGAATATGGTTTTGACCCAGTTTAGTTTGCTATTCTAGATAACTCATTTGTATATTTTTTATTGTGATATTTTTCAGCTTGCAAAGCTAGGGGGTCTAATCTCCGATGTCACTTCAAGGTAATTTTATTCTTCTTTATTCTTTAATTTTAAGTTTTTAACACATTATCAATCATGGGTTTTTGGTTTTGCATCGATTAAGCTTGATTTGTTTGCTATTTTACTTTAATATTAGTATTTGATTTGGTTTAATCACTTCATAGATGTGATAATGCGGTTTCATTGCCTGAAAAGGCGAGTAATTTGTTTTTTGTTCGAATAAGCAACAAACTTATATGTTTGAAAGACGTAGCCAAAGAAGCCCTTATAAGATATGTTCAGAATATTTCCGACATGCCTTTGTTAGTCTTATTTTGTCATAGTATTTGTTTTTGTAATCTTTCAAAATGGGTCCTTTGTGAACTTTGCATTTGTTATGTAGCTAGACATTTAAAATATTTTTATTTCCTCGCAATGTTTGTAGCTGCGCTGGTCTTCATAGTTTTACCTAGATGAATGTTGACCCGATTGACTGAGCTTCGTATGTATACTATTTTTAATGCATTGATCTGATGGTTTTAGTTTAAAGTTTCAATATTTGGAGTGACCTGTAAGCGACACTGTGCTTATACTGCTCTGGACCTGATTAGATGCGTATTTGTCTTTCTTTAGCATGAGTAATCTGAAAGTAAACTTGAGGGAACATTCTATACTGTCAAATTTTCTTGATTGAAGGGCGTTCATGTTTTATTTCTTCTGAAGTTGCTGCTTTTACACATGGATAGAGAGTAATTCCATGATAAATGAAAAAATATTTTAAGTATATGAGAACTTTGTTACTTTATGTCGGTAATGATAGTTGAGCCTGAATATTTATATGTGAGAACACACTCGTTGAGACTCATTATTGGTATTGTACTTTGGGCTCTTTCTTGGCTATTGCTTTATTGTGGCTTGACCTGGAACTGGAACTAACTGGAACTCTAGAAGTACGGTTTATTTGCCTAAAAGAATCTTGTTATTGTTTTGTCAGCAATAGCAATACTTGAATAAAAAACATTGCATCCCCCATTATCAATATGATTGTGATAAAGTTCAGTGCGTTATAGTATGTTATTTTTTTTGGGCACGTAGCCACGTTCTTTGTGTAATACTCAATAATTTTTTGAGGGGTATGGTTCTGTGTTCAACTTTTCTCGTATAGATGAATTTAGGATTTGTAGCTTTCTCATGTTACAGTATTCTTATCCTCTATGGAATATAAATTCGTTAACTTGGTTTATGTTTTCTCTTGGTCTCCTCTGGTCTACAAAATTGCCCTTGCTATTTATAATTCCTTTAGTAGCCGTTTTTTAGGTGTAACATCTTTATTTTGTCTATATGCATAGTTGCTTACATATTTGAAATGCATAATTGGATAGAAATAAAGCTTCATTATCTGGTTATCAAGACGTATCTTTTCTCGACTTACTCGTTCCTTTGAAGCAACATTGATTGTGTTGCTCGTTACTCTTATCACTCCAAAACAGCTTTTCGGCTGGCCTGTAGAAACTGAACCTGCCAAGGCAACTACATATCTTTTCCTGAATCTATTTCAAAAGTTTTATTTTTGTGCTTACATTTTTCCTTTTCCAGAACACGAGAGAGACTGCACATGCTCTTCGCAAAATGCCTTTGATTAAAGCCAAAAGATACTTGGAAGATGTTCTCGCCCACAAACAAGCTATCCCATTCACCCGCTTTTGTCGTGGTGTTGGCCGAACTGCCCAGGCTAAGAATCGTCACTCAAATGGACAAGGGCGTTGGCCTGCTAAGTCTGCCAAATTTGTTCTTGATTTACTTAAGAATGCTGAGAGCAATGCAGAAGTATGTACTCCACTCTCTCTCTTTCTCTCTTTTCGCCCCCACTCTTCTTTCTGTTCTATTAATTAATATTGCTATGATGATGATTCAGGTGAAAGGCTTGGATGTTGATGCACTTTTCATATCCCACATCCAGGTGAACCAAGCCCCAAAGCAGAGGCGTCGCACTTATCGTGCTCATGGAAGGATCAATCGTGAGTAGCCGTATAAAATTTCTCGTCATGTTCTTTAGTTATATAAAATTTTGCTTCCATAACAAATAATATTCTGTTTTGCAGCTTACATGTCATCTCCTTGTCATATCGAGTTGACTTTGTCTGAGAAGGAAGAGCCTGTGAAGAAAGAGGTAATGTGCTTAAGCTGGGTCACTTCTTACTACTCATAACCGAACACAATTATGAGTTTCTTCATAATGCCATTTCGTTGTACATTTTCCCAAATCTGAGTCTAATGATGGTTTATTTTTATTTGTAGCCTGAGATGCAAGTCGCTTCAGCAACCAAGAAGGGCAACAAAGCTTGAACTACTCACCTTTCCTTTTGTTTTGCTCTCTGATTTGGAAAAGAGTTGATTTATTTCCTTGTGTTGGTTTAAAATTTGTTTCCTCAGATACTTTAATCAGAAGGAACCCATCCTTTTTTGTTATCCCCATGAAATTTGATGCGATTTTCATTATACATTCTGAGATTTTATTAAGGTGCATTGCGGTTTATCTGTGATTATCTTCTATTAAACTTTATTCAAGCTGATTAAGTGTTTATGAATGCTATGTTTTTTGTTTCGAGTCGTTGGAGAACTGGTAGAAGGTACTCCACCACTTATTCCCTTTAAGCAAAGAAAGATGGAAGTTCCAGCTTTTCTGACATTCTGTAGTTTTCAAGAGTTTCTTTTACGTTTATGATCTGTAAAATATGTAAGGTTTAAATTATTCCCTTTGTAGAAATTCAGGATCATTGCTTTGATCAGCTGAAAATCGTAAAATGAATGAATCTCAACTTCCACTGTTCCGTCATCCACCACTCAACACCATTTTTTTTTCATTTTTTTGAGGAATGTAGTGACAGAAAACTCACGTACCTGACGGACTAGACAATGTTCACCTACTATAATTTTACCCAAAAGCCAACTGGTTATCAACCAAATTGTAGTCTTTGTTGCAGCTCGAACTTTCCTATTGTGTCGGTAGGAAATACTTGATTCGTCCCGCTATGTTGGGCCTAGGGGTGGAAATGTACAATACCATAGGAATTTTCGTGATACCATTACCGTACTTGCATGCTATACTGAATTTCAATACCGTTATCGTACCATACTTTTGTATACCGCACTTTCGGTATACCGCAAGTGCGGTCTGGTAATGGTATGGTACGAAAAATTTCTCATTAGTAAAAAAGTTTAACCATAACACTTCATTTATGAATAGTTGAACAAGATTATAAACATGATCATAGTTTATATAACTTATTTTGTATTTTAAATGTTAAAGAATATTAATAATTATATTTGAATGTGAGTATTTTATATATAAATGGTAATATGCTATAAATGGTACAATACAATGTTATCGAAAATTGATTACCGTTACCGTACAACTAAATTTAATGGTACGGTACTACCGTACCATATGTGTGGTAACAAATTGTACGGTATTGATGCCAATTGCGGTTGGTTAATATGTTGTAGTACAAAATTACACTTCTACCCCTAATTAGGCTTATGGAGATTCAACCGTCTAAACTTTACTTTTCTTTATTACATTTTTGACCATGTGTAACCATAATTAGTTATAGGGATGTATAAGTAACCGAACCAATCAAACGACAGCTTTGTTCATGTCCGTCAACTCAAAATGTTTGTTCTTGTTTGTTTATGAACGAAGTAACACGAACCGAATACTTGACGAACAAACCACGATTTGTTCACAAACAGTTCCTTACTAACACAAATTTTAGAAATCTGAGTTTATACTCTGATATAAAATAATATATATCATTGCCACTGCATAAATATTCATGTGCGTCTAAAGACGTTAATATTATTAAGTTTTGGCTTTCTCAGTATAAATGATGTGTGCTTATGGGAAATTTTACCTTGCAAAATATCAGAACACTTCCACGAAAATCTCTATATCTGTTGATGTAAACAAATCTGTCTTGCTAGTTTTTTTTTCAACATATAAATATCTTGCTAGTTGTTTCGTGCAAAATATATGTGAAAGTGAAACATCTCACAAGATCTTGATGCACCAGATAAACATAGAATAGTGTGCTAAGAACAAAAACACAAATAACTTAAATAAAATAGAACCCATTATCAGCAGATCCGAGAAGACGAAGACAATACATCGAAACAACTATTCCAAATGATCCACTGAAATCACGTTCAAAATTGACAACAGCACAAACAAAAAAGAAAAGGATAACAAAGCATAACTTGGTAGATTGCTCTCGTTCCCCAATTCTAACACTTTCAAGCCGACTGGAATCTCCAAATTCTGCAGAAAATTACATCCACCAAATGATGATTAATATACTCTCCCCAAATGAAATACTGAAACTATTGACATATTGAAAAAGAAAACTTACAAATTTTATTGAAAGCAACGATGTCACAGCTCTGGACATATTCGTTGATGGGCTCAACAGTCAGACGCTCCTCAATGAGATCGTCAACAGAGACCAAATCATCCACAATGGTCATCATAATCTGCAACTTCTTGATACCATATCCAACAGGCATGAGTTTGGCTGCACCATATTAAAAAGATCACCACAGGTCAATAAAAGTTGCAAAGTATATGATTGACATATCAGATTATATTTTATTTAGGAAGAGAAACATACAAGCACCCCAGAGCAAGCCATCTAGCTCGACACTTCTAACAGCCTCTTCAAGCTTTTTCATGTCAGTTTCATCATCCCATGGCTTCACATCTAGCAGAACAGATGACTTTCCAGCTGCAAGCAACAATTAAAGATCAAATTTCGCAATTAAAAAGATAATAATATGTAAAACAAGCCCCCAGGAAAGTGATTTGTAAGTAAACAACTTCTAGCAAAAGAAAAGGAGATTTTAATTCCTACTTAATTATAAACTACTGTGTGATACATGTCAGTTTTAGAAGGCTACTTATCTGTACTTCATTGTTTTTTTATATAGTTGCAAAGGGATTTAAACGCAGCTAAAGAACATTACATTTTCAATCTAAATGGGTTGTAAACAAAACTCTGCTGATACTGAAAGGTTTATCATACAACACACGACTATCAACTACAGATATCTTCAGACTAATTAAAAATAACTGCAAAAATCAAAAGTGGCAGAACTTTTTTTCCGAAGCAATAGATTTAATGCATAATAGTATATGATTTTTTTTCAATTATAATCGTCATCGGTCATCATGCACATACCGTGATCTAAGAATATTAAGACTTGGCAGATTAAATCTACTGGGAACTAAGCTTTACCAGTCAGCAAACATTTGGTTACTAATAGGAGAATATATCAAGGTAAGTAAATGATAGATGGCACTTCACTAAGAGATATTGGGAACAAAATGGGTTATCTTAAAAGGGGAAAAGCAACACTCACACTCTTTTTTCTTCCCAGTTGCCTTGGCAGCCGCTGCACGCGCTTCAGAAGCCTTCTTTTCCTCCTCAGTCTCTTCACCGAACAGATCAACATCACTGTCATCATCATCCTCATCAACAGCAGCTGATGCCTGGAATTCATCATATTTAAAGAAAAATATTATACTCCGTACACGAAGGCAAAAACAATTGAAATATCAGCTACTTAAAAAGTAATTTATACTTATCAAGACCAACAATTGCAGAGTTTTTAAAATAGAAGAACAAATGACCGCTCACCACTGATTCTTTATTATTTCCCTAAAGTTGATGTAGAAGAAATAATTTTAGTTATGCCACTTGTTATTTACTAAAAATATAAACTTGCCTGTTTTAATATTACAGTATTAATTTTTTCCTTTCTCCCTGATGTTTTACATACATATGAGTAAGTTGGTTCCTATGTACATATACTGCATTTATGGAGAACCATTTTGCTTACTTAATTTGGATGAATCAAAGGTAATAAACAAAAATTTAGGGAACCTTTGGAGAAGCTGATCTATAGTTTTTTTTACTAAAAATTACTTAACTTGTGGTAAACTAAGTAAATAGGGAAAGTCGGAAGCTCCTGTGGGTGCTCATATTTGAATGGTTTTAGGTACATTATAACATGAGGCTCCATTACAAACTGCAGATTATGTTTGATACTAGTGAACTGAAAGTGTAACTAACATTTCAAATTGACAACTATATATTTACTTGTGTCAGCAGCAGGTGGAGTTTCTTTCCTAAAAATTACTTGAGTTGTGCTAAACTAAGCAAATAGGCACGGTTGCAAGCTATTGTGGGTGCTCGTATATGAATGGGCTTAAAAGTACTCTATACTAGTGGGCTGAAAGTGTAACTAACATATCAAATAAGCAGTTATATATTTTTACCTTTGTGTCAGCAGCAGGTGGAGTTGCCACAGGTTCCTCGACTGGAGCAAATCCCTCAATGGTGATACCAGAACCCTCACCAGTAACACCTCTGTAGCAAATCATGCGAGGAAAAAGTATGATCATGAGAAAGAAATTTCAGTAACTACTTGCAACCACCTTGCATGAATTGATAAAGAGACTTACGAGATCCTCAAGAGGGCTTCAATGTGGTTGTACCACCTGGACACATTCACATACTCGGATGATGGAGCTTTTGAAAGAGCTGCATGTACGGTAATGTCATCCTTGGATGCTTGATACCTGAAAGGATTTAAAAAAGGGTTAAGAAAAAAGGATTAAAAATATGCATCCTTAAGAGTAACTTGTGAGCATAAAAACATAGAGAAACTTACCCAGTGATGTAACTGCGTGATAGTAGGTACTCATCGAGCTTCTTGAGCCCAGCAGCTGAGTTCACGTTAAAGAAAGTGGCTGCCATTTCTAGTGGAAATTTGGTTCTGTTTCTGCAATAGGATGAAAAATGCAAAATAAGAACAAGTTTTACATGGAAGATGCAATGCTGCAATTAAAACCGGATACCATAATAGACAGACTACCTTGAGGCTTTGAGTTTAAAGATATTAGCCAGAAACAAAATCATACAAATCATAAATCTAGTTTTTACAAGATTCTTACTAGCCAATTACAAGAAATGCAAACAAACGGTGATAACATCTTTTCAGAAAAAAAATAGGCTGATAATTTTAATATAACTATACCATCTTTTCAGAATAAAATAACCGTTACAGCTTTACTTTTCAGAATAAATATGCACAGAGGATACAAGAATTTATCAACTACCTCATCTTTTATTGCCAATCAAAATAAAAAACAGACTATTGAGACAAAACCATAACTTCATTATTTCTAAACTTAGTTTGAAAAGAAAACCTTAAATGCTGCAATTACATAATTTAGGGATTTACAAACGCTGCCATCAGTTATCCAGCTTCTTCTAATAGTTACCAGAGCAAAATATATCCAGATATATATATTGATAATTCAATGTTTAACAGGCAGTCAAGCATACAAACAAATAGCTCCAGATTAAAATAATTACAACCACAAGCAGGTGAATCTGGCTCAGTAATACCTGATAGTGTTTAATACAAACCAGTCACTGAAACATTCTAAACCCTATCAGGTATTTTATAACTGGAGAAAAAAATCACATAAATAATGTTTTGAAAAATTAGATTTATAGGCAAGTGCCGCAAGTCCACCACTTTCTTCATCACCTTGGTTACGCGCAAAGGATAAGAAAAGTTTTCATAGTTTCATCAGTTATTGAAAATCAAATAAAAAAAACAATCTTTTGACAAATGGTCTGAAGGCTGAAAATCACCCTCGACAACTATTCAACTTGAGAGCTAGAGATCACTTCATACTATTAATATATCATCAATTGATGAGTTGCAATCTTAAATTACTTATTGGTCTAAGATGTATTCATCCAAAATTTTCCAGATTCATACACATACTATAAAGAAGGTAGTTTTTGGACATTTAAAACCAGGCTACAATTCATCATCTGCATCGTCAAAAATTCAAACTAAATTCAATCTTGGACGCTTATTGATTATTGGAGAAATACAGGAAAAAAGACATTTAGTGATTATATAACTTAGGGAGCAAGAGAATCACCCCAATCTCTGATGAGACCCTAAGTTATTCATTTTGAATCATAAAAAGGAGCTCGGTTGTAATTGAACTATATGCAAAATAAATTCAATAATAGGAAAACAAAAAAGTTATCAAATTAATCATCTTTTTCTAGTAAACCAAAATAAAAAATCAGTCTTTGACACAAAATTCCAATTCAAATTACCCTCGATATAAATACATACAGATTCCAGATATAAATTAAGACAAGAAAACATGAAAATTAGATCGTAAACCATGACAAGGCATAAGATCATAATTGAGCCAGATGCAAAGTAAATTCAAAAATAGGTAACCAAAAAAAGTTATAAAATTGATCAGCTTCTTCTAGTAAACCAACATAAAAAAATTCAATCTTTGACACAAAATTCCAATTCAAAATTAATAAGTATTGAGCTACAAATCAGCCCAATCTCTTAACCACACCCTCTTATTAACACATTAATTATTTATCTAGAATATATACATACACATACATATAGATAATTCCATATTTAATATTAAAACAAAATCCAAAAAGTAAACTTGGGAAACATGAAGATTAGAAAGCCTAAACAATAAGAAACAACAATCCAACATACAAATCAAGCTAAACAAATATGTGCATATATAAATATATATGTATAACCACACCCTCCTATTAGCAAATTAATTATTTTTCTAAATTATATACATACAGATAATTCCAGATTCATATTACTGGTCTGTTTGGCAACAGATTATTTGGTCAAATCTCAGATTTTAAAATTCTGTTTTAAAAATCCAACCAAAATCCAGATTATTGAATTTTTGATTTTTTTTTTCTTTTATAGCTTTCCTAGGCTAAAAATCTACTTTTCAAAAGCTAAAACACTCACAGGTTTATAAAGTCTAAAATCTAAAAATCTGCTAAAAAAATCCGTTGCCAAACGGACCCTAAGACAAAACCCAAAAAGTAAAATTGGCAAACATGAAAATTACAAATCCCAAACAATAAGAAACAACAATCCAACATATAAATCAAGCTACATAAATACATATTATATATATATACAACACATTATATATATATATATATATAATTTATACTGTATTAGTAGATTAATTATTATTTTCCTAAATACATACAGTGATACAGAAAATTCCAGATTCATATTAAAACAAAATCCATAAAAAGTAAATTTGACAAACATGAAGATTATAAATCCTAAACAATAAGAAACAACAATCCAACATATAAATCAAGCTACATATATATACATATTATATATATATATATAAAAATGAGAGATTACCGGAAACGGCGGCGAAAGAGTTTATAACTAATTAGGGTTTCAGCTAGAGAGAGAGAGAGAGTGTTTTTATGTGTATTATGCGATATTTTTATACTGTAGAATTTGCTGACATGTATTAATTAATATTATGGTAGAGATAGTTTGGAAAACAGTTTTATTTGGTTTTCTTGTAGTTTTTAATTGAAAATTGATTTGTTTGTTTGTTGGTGTACGTTATATGAACATCGATTTAGATATCAAATTTGTTTTTTTTTTTTTGTTGCAAAAACGCTCCAAATCGATATGTTTGTTTGAACATTTAAATTTAACGTAATTTTCAAAACATGTCATTATACATTTCGAAAAAAAAACAAGACACGTATTTGTGTTCCCGTTGTGAAACCGTAGAGATTTGCGTTAATCAAATATTAATTTTGAGCGTTTTTTCAAAAAAAAATATTCAAGTTAATGTCTAAATTGATGTCCATATGACCTCCCTTTATTTGTTTCCTCTAGTAAATTATTAAATTGTATCTATAATCAGGGCCATAAACTGTAGCGGCCGAATCGAGCATGTTCTCAGTTCGACTTGTTTACTATACGAGTAATAAGAATGTTGTTCAAAATTGGCTCATGCATAGATGAGGTTGACACGAGTTGTTCACAGACCATATTTTCAGGTTCGTTGAGTATTGTTTTGCTCGTACCAGGTCTTCTTTATATATCAAGATAATCAATCATACAAGTAAAGATTTCAAGCTTATAATATAAGCTCATAGAGTTTAATACTAATTTATATTTTATTGGGAAGAAGAGTATCTATCGATCGCGTGCCTTGTATTTTATTGGGAAGAGTTTCTATTGAATGCATGTATTATATTTTATAATTACTATATACAGTCATGATTAAAAAATAAAATTAGACGAGTCGAACACGGGCCTGTTGTTTATTCAGATTGGTTCACTAGTAAATGAACAAATACGAGTCGAGCATTTTATGAAACGAACACGAGCTAGCTGAGCATTTAACGAACCCAACACGAGTTTGGAGCCCTACCCAACGGGTACGATTAATATCATGTTTCATGGTGAGGTGGTATTGAAAGTAATAGCATAGACATCATCAATCTTATAATTGAAATGCCGAATATTGTTATTGCAACAGTTGAAGTGTTTTGGTGCTCATGTTAAGCAAAAGAGGGATCAAAATTTTCAATCATACGCAGTTTGGCTAATGAGTTTACTTTGAATTATTATCTTAATTAAAAAAGGGTCTTTAAATTCTTCCTCCATGAACCTTTCCTCAATCCAGTGTGGATCATTTTTATCTAAATGCATTGCCACACATAATTTTACCATGGTCAGGGCCGACCGTACGAATTCGACACCTAACTTGGATGTAAATTTCGTCGCCTTTTTCTTTACTTAATTTAGAAACAAGAAATACCGGAAAAAAAGTCGTATGCTAAATATTAAAAACTATAGCTAAAATATCAATAAATTCATATTGTCATGTTGGTACACCCACTAATTGAGTGTTTGAAGTCTTGTTGATAGGAGAGTTCGATTTTTTTTTTTTAAGACATAAAATTTAATGCAAAAAATTTAATTGAGTCTAAGGTGGTTTTGATGTATCAGGCTAGTTGAAGAGTTAATCACATGTGACAATTTTTCGGGTAAAAATGCAAATTTATTTGGATCGGGTCGGGTCAAATTGGATAAAAGTGTAACTTAAAAAAGTGTAAAAGAGCAAATTTACACAACTTAATACCCTCCCACTTATCTCTATCCTATACATTAATTTCTGATTTCTCCTATAGTAATGCTATAGTAATACATATACATATATTTCGGTGCTTTGCTAAATAAATCTTGTATACAATTAATGATATTTATGGTAAATGTTAATATGTTAATTAATAAATAATATGTTATCGTTATTATTTTTAGAAGAATTTACGAGAAACAAATCATCATATCAATCATATACATTTATATTATATTTTTACATATAGAAATGTTTTAATTGACGAATTTAATGAGCCAAAAATAATTCAATAAAAATGCACATATCAAAAAGAAGATTGTAAAATTTAAATCCCTAAATTAATATGAAAGAGTATTTAATGTCACATTAGTATTTATATATTATATTTCTAAATCAAATGAGTTTTTAATGGGTAAAAGTACAACTTTGTACATGGGTAAAAGTGCAATTTTGTATATGAGTCGGATCGGGTTTTGAATGACTCGACCCAATTGTCATCTCTAGTAGCGTCACACAACAATACCAGTAGACCACACTTAAAACTTATGTTACCATATGAGCAGGGAAATATATATACTGTATATTGATTTTTCCTATATAATAACGAAAATTACGAAATTTTTTTTGGCGCCTATCGATCAAACGACACCTAAGCTCAAGGATTGTTATGACTTATACTAGGGCCGCCCTGATCGTGGTTAATAAATTTATAAGCTTTCGGGGATCTCAATTTCTTAAAGCAACTGATTGTAGTCACTGTACAAAGAATTTTAGAAAACACCACAAGAAATCTACAAAAAAGCATAGACAGTGTCGAGTCACTTTCTTGTGTTACATCCATAAAGGAGCGCACACGTTACGCAACCTCTGCCATTGCTTCGACAAAAAAATAGAATTCCAAGTTTTGTAGCAGAAAATAAACTTATGAACGTGAAAACGAAAACGACTCAAATCTCAGGTCTCCACTGTTCATGGATGTTTGTACTTGAGATGCATACTGTAAATTCCAAAGTACATCCTCGAAAGATGGACGAG
The DNA here is from genome assembly GCA_963920805.1 of Primula vulgaris. Classification (NCBI taxonomy): domain Eukaryota; kingdom Viridiplantae; phylum Streptophyta; class Magnoliopsida; order Ericales; family Primulaceae; genus Primula; species Primula vulgaris. The sequence goes on along the minus strand of OY987214.1, from coordinate 34,737,024 downwards.
TCAACGAATCAGGTGATATGCATTTGCTTGCTAAATCGATAACAATCGTTAACGATTCTTGTGTGCTAGTGCTAAGTACGATTGGGTCCACTAAACGTCTTCTTTCGTCTTGGTTAGCCAATGAGACCTAAGAAAATGTAGATGATAACTACTTATTTTTGGCATTATGGTCAGAAAACTAAATTTATCAAGAGAAATTAAGTAACCAGAAGCAAAGGAAAAATCTAAATCAACTATTTCACAAAAGGGCACTGCAATTCCGCCTTAAAGCCTTAAGAGAGGAGTTGTTTTTGTTTAGAATCAGGGTCTTGCAAGAAGTGACTTTTGTAGGTTAGCAGCGCTTGTTTGGTTGCAGGTTTTAAGCTCATATCTTCAGTTTTGTTTCAGATCCTAAATGCATTAACTAGCTTCGAATCCAGGTGTTTCTTTATTGCCAGATAAAGCTCTAAATTTCACAATGAATGCACTCAATTTCCTTCTCAAGTCTAGATTATTTGCTTACAAGTTGCAACCAAACAAGCCCTCAATTCACGGTCCTAGGTTCAGAAATTATTATAATTTCCCTGAGCACTACGTTTTTTACTTCAACTTTTTAAAAATAAGGTGGTTTATTTGTGGTTGAGAAAAATTTGGAACCATTGACCATAAAATGTCTAGCTTTACAAGCCAGAGAACAGAAATGAAAAGAAAAGCTAAAAGCTCCAACCAAACAAGCACTATGAACATGGTACGCATTAAATGGAAATTTACTGAATACCATATCATTTCGAATAGATGAAATGCTTCTTGTAGATACAGGCGTTCCCATGAGTGACTCGATCAATATGAACCCGAAGCTATGTACATCATCCTCCAAAGATTGCATTTGCCTGATAGTTTGAGTAATCATAATTAGTTTTTTGCTTATTAGTATTTAGTACCAAGAAATAAAAAGGATATTTCTGAAAACATTCACCCACCATGTATTTTGATCATCTCCAGTTGCCTACAAGCAAACAAATAACGGGGAAAAAAAGATTTAGTTTGTGCAGTATACATTGCTCTAGCACAAGGGGAATTAACTGATACTATGTGTACTAAGGGCATATTTGACTGCAACTTTTAAGCTCAACTCTTTTGCTTTTTTGCTTTTAAGCAGTAGTGCAAAGGCTGGCTAGTCTCGAAATTAGTTTTTTCTAGTTTCTAGACTGAAATAACCAAAATTCTTAAGATGGAAGAATTCAACTTTCTAGCACCCCGAAATTCGAATTAAGCCCAACTTATATGGTTAAAAGTTAAAAGTTGCAACAAAAAAAGCTCTAAATTGTGAAACATACCTCAATATGGTCAATATCGTCAGAAACAATAGACAGGCCATAGTCACTCAGCTTTGCCATTCGGTGCTCATTCAAAAGTATATTGTTTGCTTTCAGTCTATTATTGAAATAACCGGGGATTACTCCAGTATGTAGAAAATGCACAGCTTTGGCAACACCAGTTAGAGCCGCTAATCTCGCAGACCATTTCAAGCCCTTTTCAGCATTACTTTCTGCATATGAAACAATACTAATTGAGAAAAAAAACATACATTCAATTTACTAAAGGAGTAGTATAGTGATGTATTGACATGCCTGATAGAAGGGCACGATAATTTCCGTTAGATACATATTCATATATAAGATAAACTTGATTTGCATCCTGACCGCCATTTTCTATGCAGTGACCCAATAGGCAAACCAAATGTTGGTGCCGAAGCTTTGCTAGCAAGTCCAATCTCAGCTTGAGGTTCCTAGTTGTATATTTTTTCGACACGGTTAAGCATCTGATGACTACTTGGGTCCCATTCCCTATTTTTCCTTTATAAAGCTGCAAAAATTAAATTGTCAACCTAGTGAAAAATTATGAAACATAAAACAGAAGAGGGATCTTACAGACATTACCTTTCCATATGTACCTTCACCGAGAATGCTACATTTATCAAAATTATTTGTGGCTTCCGTTAATTCTTCGAATGAAAACAACCGGCATAATGGCATACCTTCAGTGCCTAGCTTAGATGCTTCGGATATAAACCCTGGTAAAGTGAACATCAATTAAAACCGCTATTCTTATGAAAAAACTTAGTAAAAGTCATCAAGACTTTCATAATTATACACACATACTAAAATTTTAAAACAAAAACAAAAACAAAACGAAAAGACCTACCAACTATCTTCCCCCAGCACCAAGCCATGTGCACAAGATATACAGAAGCTCTCAAGAATCTTACATGGGATAATTAACTTATTACAAATATAATTCATATTGGATCCCTTGTAGTTTCTTCTTTAAAAAAAGAAAAGAATGGCAGATAATTGTTTATAAACACCATGCTTAATATCTATATTGTTGGTGTGATATTAATAACAAAATCTGAAGTGTAACTAGACAAAACATGCTTGTACACCCAAATTTCCAGAGTTTTGGGAAACTAAAAACAGAAAAGAAAACACTGAATCAAATGAAGCAGATTCAGTTTGACAACTTACTTGCATTTGTTAGGACACCAGAGGAGAACCCTGTCGCCGAATTATCTTGCACCCCTTTATGAAGCAAGTGTTGTTCCGATTTATCTCGAGGCCAGTACCTTCTACAAATAGCAAGTAAACCTATTGCTAGAATAACCATAATTAAAAAGATTCCCACAATCACCCCAGCTAAAATCCCTGCACCTTTTCCTTTTGAGGACTTTTCTTTCTCCTCGTTTTCAACAACCAAACAAAAAGCGGCTTCATGTTGATTCCGCAAATTAGAAGATAAACAATTCCCATCATATTTAACAACTTTTTGTGAAGATGTACTGCTCAAACAAGAAGGTAAGGTTCCTGTAATCTTGTTATTAGATACATCTACAAACTGAAGTTGATTACCACATTTCAAGTGCAATGGAAATGAACCACTGAGCAAATTTGATCCCAAGTTTAAGGAGCTTATATTTGGCAAAGAAAAAAGCTGAGAAGGCGGTGGCCCATCAATTGAATTGGATGACAAATCGAGGTGTTGAAGCTGAGTTAACATACTATATTGCCCTCTGATTTCGTCCGAGAGTGAGTTGTTATTAAGAAAAGCCATGATTAAACCTTTGGGCAAATTTGGCAAGTTTGGGCCTAACTTGTTATTACTCAAATCCAAGACTTGAAGATTATTTAAGGTGCTTAAATCTGGTGATTTACCAGAAATCTCATTGTTTGACAATGCAATAACATTGAGAGATTTAGATTTTCGTAATGAAGACGGCAATTCACCACTCAAACGGTTATCTCTTAAGCTCAAGTTAGTAAGATTCTGAAGTGAATCAAACACATCAGGAAATGTACCATTCAAGAAATTTCCATCCATTATAAGGCTTTGAATGTTCACCATCCGAGAAATTTGTTGAGGAACATTTCCAAAAAAGAAATTTGAACTTAAATCCAAATATTCAAGTGAATAAAGCCTATAGATCTTAGAAGGTAGTGGTCCCCACATACCCATTGACACCATTGTTAGCACTTTCAAGTTGTTAAGCCTTGACAAAGTAGCTAAAAATGAGTCCATTGAGAAATTTGCTGATAAGGTTTGATCAGAAATTGAAAAACCACCAAAATCATTTACCTTTTTTGGCTTGTCACCTAAGATCCTGAGCTCAGTGACAAAGTTGTCTTCGCAGGTCATGTTTGCTTGTGAAGATGATACATAGCAAAAATCTATTGTTTTGTTAGACCAAATCTCTAGTTGTTGTGGGTACTCCAAATGCTTCCTTAACTGTAACACTACCTGAGTTTGTGAAGGCTGTAATTGATGTGTACCCATGATTATCAAAGTCCATGAAAAAAATAGTAAAAATAACAAACTTGATAACCCCATTACTTGATCACCAAAAATCCCACTCGAACACCAAATTTACTAGTTTCCCCTCATACTAGCATGGAGATTTCCATGACTTTTCTTTTCCAAATATATGTTGGACTCTGAACATAAAAAATATTGAACTATCTGTAATGATTTGATCACCCAATAAATATTTGTACCAGCAAGAAATGTTGGTTTAGTGAGCTAAAGAAATGGAGTTGGAAATGACCCAAACAGTTAGATACTGCTATTCTTTAAAAAGAAGTACTGTCTACTGTGATAATGGTTGTATATACGCCTACTTTTGAGAAAAAATCTAAGTGTTTGGAATTTGGAAAAGTATGAAAATCAAGTGTATATTTTAGTGTGTTTCCACATGGTGTGCATGTTTGTTTTTCAAACAATGTGAGCTATTACTGCATTTATGGAGGGTGGATCTGACAGTTGAAAAAAAAATATGTGTATTTATGTCAGTGAGTGAGTGAGTGAGTGAGTGAGTGAGTGACTGAGCACTGAATATTATAGAGGCCAAAAACAAAACTAAATACGTAAGAGTATCTGTTTTACTTAATCCTTTTTCTTGCTAATATAGGAGTATTATTTTGTTATTTCAGATTAGATTATCAATGTATCATATAGAATTATCTTTTTTTTGCAGTCTAACCCTTTTCTTGAATCTACACACCAAAGAATTTGTGATTGGTAGTCCGTTCAAGACGGTTGTCGTAATCCATGCAATCTTGCATTTGATCTTTTGTGAGATAGTAATCTTCTGCTTAGAGTCGATTTCTTTTAAAATAACAACGGTTCTTAAATCTCAATAAAAAATAAAAAATGATACAATGAAATCAATCATAATGGACTAGTGAATACTTAATACAATATTGTAACGTTTTTTTTGAATGAAATGTTTATGTTAGATGGTGACTGATGCCTAATGCCCGTTATTATTTGCATTTTATCTTATTCTTAACTTATTGAGAACCAGACTAAAAATGATTGAATATTAGTATTGATTAGTCATGTTATTCCTTTAATAGAAAAGAGCTTTAAACGCTTATCAGCACTAATTAGCTCAAGTAAGTACCAGAACTTATTGATTAAATATTACGGAAAACGCAAAATAATTTTGTTCGAATAAAACATTGAGAACCGTGATTCATGTTTACTGTCACAAGTGTAAGAAAGGCCATTATCCATCCCTTCCATTTAATTCTTCGTTAATAAATTACATGCAATTTTAACCGGTGTAAATTATGTTTTAGTGACCTGAATTTTGGTCAATTTTAGGATAAGTGACCTAAGTTTTTGCAATTTCGGTTTTGTGAACTAAGTTTAACTTTTGTATTGTTTTAGTGATCTTGCGTCAATTCAGTGGACGTAATACGTTACACGTGCTATCACGTGCCCTCACGTCTGTTAAATACAAGGGTAAAATCTGAGGGTATTTTAGTACTTTTAGCAAGAAATATGTTTTTTTTTTTTCGAAAAATAGGATGGCAGGTCACTAAATTGCTAGCAAAGTTAAACTTAGGTCACAAGACCGAAATTACAAAAACTTACGTCACTTATCCTAAAATTGGCCAAAACTTAGGTCACTAAAGCATAATTTAACCTTTTGACCGGTTAAGAACTTGTATCAAAATTGTCGGATTGAAAATTTTCAAAAGTTGATTATATAGTTCAACTGTTAAATTTTATGATTAAATTTTAAAAAAAATTATTTCGACAATTTTGATATAAGTTATAAGTCGGTCAAAATTGCACGTAATTTCGTAATGTACAGATAAATTGAACGGAATGAGTAATAAAATTAGTATATAATGTAATGATAAGAGTGAAATTGGAACTTTATATGTATTGGTAGATACAATAAGAGATAACAAGACAGGCTGTATGCAATCGTATGAATTAGTTAGTAGCTTTAATATTCTTTTGCCCATACAAATATGTTGTTTTGTGTTTTGGCATTTTTGCTAGTTGGATATATTTATTTGGATAATGCCACCTCAAAAGAATAATTTACCTACCACATGCTAAAAATAAAATAAACTACTCTGCTCCATCTAACGACGACAACCAGTGACGGTGAACCAAAATGAAACTAAAACAAATAATTGTTTATTTAGTTGTGCAAAACAGCAGGATTTCTATTAAGAAAAAGTTAAAAAGCGAAATTGAGTAACTTATTTAGCAAAAACATTAGTATTTCGTACTTATTTTAATTTAGTCAAATATTATATCACGTGATCAGATTGTTTCACGATCAAACACAACAACGTTTTTCGTCCATATTTTCCCACTCTTCATCACGGAGATCAACGTGCCGCTACAGCCAGTCAACTTTTCGTCTAGTCGCTGCTCATCATTGTTATATGTACATATATATTAGTAGGTTTATTGAGATAGTTAACCATGCATCGTTGAAGAAGAGAAATCGTAGTAAAAATAGGAGTACTATCAAGCAGATATAAAGTGGAACTGAGAACAATATATGAGGTGAGCCACTTCAATTTTTTGGCTAAAAGAAGAAAAGGCCATTTATACTACTTTTCCACTATCTATCTAAATTCACTAAAGTGAAAGGCAAGCCAAAAAATAAAAGAAATGATTTCCATAGGTAAACCCCACCCACAATTGATGTTTGAATAATTATTTTTCCAATTAAAAGTTAGAATATCATATTACATGCACGTTGCAGCCAATTGTATAAAATGATACGGCATACTTCCCATTATTTGTATTAAATCTAAGTATAAAATTTAATATTTAAATGATTAAATTTTAAAAAAATTTATTCCGACAATTTTAATACTTGACCGGTTAAAATTACTTGTACTTTCGTGATGTCTAATTAAATAGAAAACGAGAGAGTAAAAATTAATATATATTTTGATTTGGAAGTTTAATACAAATAAATTTTAATATGGTGACAGATGGCAATTCAAAGATAGATTTAAAAGTCATGTGTCATGTGGTCCAAATTGATGTTGTACTACATTTTGAAACGATTAATTTGTTTCCATGATAATTGGGTCATAGCCTATCAGATATATTATCTTCTTCTTTTTTTCTTCTTTGAAAACTATAAGTTTGAAGCCATTTCTTCTTGTGATACTTCCTTTTATGATCTTATATGGTAACTAAATTAGTAAAATTAAATATATACTGTCCGTGCATACTTTTAGCAATTTAAATTTGGAATATTAAAGTTGAAAACGATGGGGGAGATAGAAATCTACAACTTCTACCTACTAGAAAAATTGAAGACACACACAAATGTGTAATGACAAAATGGACCCTAAAAGTCCAAATTCCCGTTCTTTTAGGCCAAAACTAGACCCACGTCTCATGTTCATGTCTTCATCAAACAATAATTCACACACTAGCCAGCTAGCTAGGGTATACCAATTGACATCATTTGAGTGTAACTATATTGTAATTTATATCATTAAATCATAAGACAGTTAACAATAAGCAAAGGTTGCCACAAACTGTTGTAAACTTGATTAGTAAAGGTTGGGAAATGAAACTTTGCTCTACTTAGTGGTTTACTTTCTAAAAATATATGAATTTAATGTACAGTACTGTATTGATAAATATAGTTTGATCTTTACAATGATGTAATGGAAACTCAGATTCTGTACTTATGTGTAAGTATTTTCAAATTAGTGAAATGAAGCAATCTCAGTTGAAGCAGTAGGGCGAAAAGCCTTGTTGATAACATAACTCAAAATTCTGGTTTAGATGCATATTTCATTATTTTCTTCAATTCGTAGTAACTAATTTCAAGCTGTTATGAACTAAATTAAAACGTCGTATAGAATCACTCATTATTATGGCAGTTTGGAGTTTAAGAGGGCTATTATTTTCTCAATATTTATGAATTTTTGCACCAACCAACCCAAACAAAAGGAAATTCACTCGTTTTTAACAGATAGAGGTTAGTCCCAGGTCAATATGATTAGTTTATGACTTTTGATTTTGATTTACAAACCTCATTAATCTTCATGTTTTTATACATAGTGTGTATGTACATCCAGATTCTTCTTCTTTTGTGCAACTGATTCCAAATTAGTTAAATGAATCAATCACGGTTGTAGAGCAAAAAGCCTTGTTGACAGCTTAAATCAATGCATCTGGTTGGTTTTATCCCACATTTAGTATGGGTTATATATATTTTTGGTTTATATAAAATTGGAACGATACAGAGAAGGTTAGCATGACCCCGCGCAAGGATGACACGCACAAATCGAGAAATGGTCCAAATTTTTTTTGGACATTTTTACTTCAGCTTTAAAAGACCGAAAATACCCCATCACGTATCGTCTATTCATAAGACCCTTAAAGACACAGATGAGTCGAGGTAATTACATATTCCGATTTACTATTAACTCGATTCACGGTTATCAGGTTCAGATGATTCAATTGTTTCATTATTTATGAAAATTTACGCCTTTTACCTGAAAGATTGAAACAAAAGGAAATACACTCATGTTATACACTTAAGAGTAGAGGTGACCTGTGATTTAGCAATTTATTTTAAACCGTTTTGGTGTCTGAACTTGGCAAATTGGTAATTCCAACTTGCCCTCTAATAAGGTTCAACTCAACACATTAGATGTAAATTCGGGTCCTCCGTCCTTTTGCATAACTTTTTAGAAGTTTTTCAAAATTTTATGAAGAAGAATACGACGCCACGCTTCGAGGAAATTGACATTAAAAACTTTTTAATTCAGAACTAACTTTTCTTTAACACAACAAATGCAGAATGCATGTGGTTTATTCACCATAAATTCTTGGCCTTGACTCGTAACAAAAACCCCGAGAACTCTCACAAAAAGACAGATGATAAGGTTGGTTACACGTGCAACAATATAGCCACACATCCTTGATTGACTTTCTGCAATTCTATGAAACGGAATAGTTAACTGTCGATACATTCCTAATTCTGAACCACCTTTTTTATACCATTTCATGCGCACTCAGTGTCTTATCATCTCTGTGTGCCATAATTAGGCTCGAGAGTCGAGACAGAGGAAGTCCTCAACAATAAAACAAATATTTACCTTCTTCACTCTGAATAACAAGTAAAAGAGTTGGTTTCCTTAGTTAGGAACTCTTAACTAGCTAATTTAACTTACCAAGTTGCTGATAACTTTAATCACAGAACTAGCTATAATGGAACATAAATGATTGAAATATTTTCTATACCTCTTATTTCTGCAAAATGCTTTCAGTTATTGGAAGGCCGTGGATCTATGGCGTATCCTAATACCCGTTAACTAACATGATCTTGTAGTAAGTTCACGATGACAAAACTTGGTAAATCATGGATTTCCGAAATAGCCAGTTTCTATTTTCATAAGTAGTATCGGTAAATCATTATATAAAAACCCTCGGGACTGTTAATAGTATTCATACATATTAAAAAAGGATCTATTGATTGGTTTATTATGTAATAGCTCAATTTTGCCATTTCAAGTACTAATGTAGACTAATTTAGAGGTAGATATGATGGTAATTAATTCCTTTTAACCGTTATTTTCTTCATTTCAGAACTTTATGGCAAAGTTGCTTATCATGTTAACATCTAAATACTTTCAGAACTAGGTTTATTTGCAACTTAGAAGAATATTAAAGGCGTTGTATCATGTATGTCGCTTATTGCAGTTGCTCAGCACACACTTTTCTTAAGTAAAGGCGGAAGGATAAACTGCGTTTCGTGCTCACTGTGCAGCTTTGTTCCCCACTTGTGCTATAAGCAGATTGGAGAAAATTATCATTTATATTGTCTAAATTGTGCACCTAAATTCCATAGCTATTTTTCTTTACTCGGATTTGTTTTCCAATAGCAGTTGATATCTTTGCCGATGTTAGTGGAATAACTGAATTAGCAAGCTAGTTGCCCAGTTGTATAATTTGATTCTGTAATGGACAGGACTCGTGAGTTTGGGTTCAAAATGATTGAAATGAAATTTTGCTCTAAATAAGACTTAGAGGTCATCCAAGCAACCAGCTAAATTCCATTTTTAGGCAAAAATGATATTTATCACTCAGGCTAGGTGGTTACCAAAAGATCTGGCTACTAATATTCTACTAAGCTGGTATTAAAAGCGAAATAATGTTGTTTTCTTTACGATTCGTTGAATGGCATGCACATCAATATAGATGCAACCAAACCAAAAGAAGTCCTATAGAGATGGGATGACTAGTTCTCAATACATGTAGTTATTGAAACTTGAAAGTTTGCAACATTCATTTGGATATAGCAGGCAGCAGACTGAGAGTGTATTTTTTTTTTTACCAAATAACGCAAGGTTTGGTAATTGCCTAAGCAAATGATTTCATTTTTGCAGAAACTGTACAAGGGCAATGAAGTCGATCAAGTAAAAATAGTCTATTAATGCAAGCGCCAAACAGAAAATATTTGGACCAAGATAGTAAATAAATAGCTTGTTGCAGGCAATCAAACGAAATTTTAACATATACCGCAAAAGACTCATTAATTTTTTTTTAATAAGCTTCTCTTTTTTGGCCTTTCTTGCGAGCGTTATGTAGGCTAATTGTGCTTAACCAAAAACAAACTTCCTCCGTCCCAATTTATAAGGAAGAATAGGGATGCGTGTAATTTTGCAATGCAAAATTGGTGTGCTTAAATTGTCGGAATTGTAAATTTCAAAAGTTAGTGACATAGTTAACATGCTAAATTATATGAATAACTTTTGATATTTAAAATTCCGATATGTTTATTGCAACAAATTTGCATTGCAAAATTGCACGTATTTCCATTGTTTCTTATAATTTGGGATGGAGGAACAGCAGCAATGAACAGTTTAAATTGACTGAGGGAGGGAGTAAACCACAATGATAGAAGTTCAGAACTGAGCACCATTATCACTCACTTAGATTTTCTAATCAAAACTAAGCTGGACTATTGAAAATATTCCCAAAAATAGAAGAAATGAGTGTATCAACAAAGCTTGGAACATATCTCACTAATGCTCCCTTGTTTGGCTCGGAGTGGGGATGTTGTTACCACACTAAATGGCGACTTTATAGCTGGAGCTTACTTATTTTTCACTCTCTTGTGATTATCATGTACAAGGTCTTTATTACAACACATGAGTAGGAGCAAATGTCACCAACTTAACGCTAGGAGACTTTGCTTTAAAAATGCGGCAAATAATGCCTTGAAGTTTGACTACAACTTGTTTATTGGATGCACTTACTATGAAGAGATTAATGAGACCTATGGTGTTTTGGAGTTGAATAAAACAATTGTTGTTATAAATCTTATTCATATCGATAAAGAGGTAAAGCTTCAAGATGGTTTTTACACCCCTTAATGCTCTAAGAGAATAATTGAACATAAAGAAAATGAATGGAAGAATCACTTTCGAATGTTAGCTATAGATCCATTAAGATCAGAGGACAAGAAGTTTTTATCTATTTTTGAACGTCTCTAATCGCAGAATGACTTTATTCCTTATTTTTATACTCGTGTATAGCTAGAAAGTCGTCTTATCACGGAGTGTTTTATACTCTGTTGAACACACACACACACACCGCTTAACTCTGATTTCAGGTTTTTAGTCGCTGAGTTATTTTATTTCCATGTACTTGTTTGGTTGGTTAATAATATATGCTTAATTTTCAAATAAATAAACAGATTTAATTGACTTTTGACAGTATTTACCGTTTATCCTATATTTAAAAAAACATAGCACATAAAATATTTTGAACTGAGAATTGTTGGGAGATCTTTCAAAATATAGAAAGTCCCCTCCAAAAATAGGCGTATGCCATTTATAAGTAGCAAACACACGGTATTCTTTAGTAAAAGGCGAAAGAACAGTTCGCTTTGTGTTTACTACATGGCTGCGTAAATGTAATCTTGTGTGAGCTGGGATTATATAACTCAAAGCTTATTTCCAATGCTTAGGCAAAGTAGGTGTGGGACAAATTGGCTTCACTACAAATTTAGAAAATTACTTGAATATAAAACTGTATTGTTCTCAATCTGGCAGTTGTACTTTGTACTCATAATTGCCCAACTTTTGCTTCGATTATTTTCCCCACTCGTGTAATCTGAGATTACGGCATAGGAGAAAAAGAAGATAACAAATATGAGACACCATTAATGTTTTGGTTACAAAGACTGTTACGTTCCTGATCTCGGATTTCTTATATAAACTAATATTGTTATGGTCTAACTGAAAGAGTATCAAGTGAATAGTAATGCTCAAAAACCGTCAAGTTCTAAACAGAGTTCGACAATGGGCCAACTTACACGATCTCAGTTTCAATAGACTGACTACAATAACTGGAAGATCATGAGTCTAGCCTGCCCTATTTTCATATTTACTTTTAGGGATCATTTGAACAATAATAACTATACAATAAGTATTTCTAAATACAGAGATTTTTAAAATTGACAAAGATTACAAAGACATAAATTAAGAAAAAGATATCACATTTAACCAGTTCAAAATTAACTCTCTCTTGCTGTAGCTTTACCTGCAGTATAAATTGTTTGATCAGGAGAGTGAGGTCTCGAATTGTTTGAGGCTTGGCCGACGATATTGGTTTTGATTCATACATGCATTTTTTTTATTGCTGGTTGTATTGGTGCAACAACTCTTTTTTTACTATTTACTCAAACAAAATAAAAAAATCGCTCTCATATCGAAGCTCTTTGTAATAGGAATTTAGTTCATAAAATTACGGAACTAAACCCCTCAATTGCAGAATTTAAGCCTTGAGACGTTTGCTCAGAAAAATACGGGAAAAGTAGAAAGACTTTTGATTCTGCTGATGTGTTTTCGAGGGAAGAGACTCTTTCCAAAACTCTTGAGCAACTGGTTTAAACTAGAAAACTCTTGATCCATAGTAATGTCTCTCTTTTCTGCTATGTTTGGTTTAGTTTTAAAGCTTCAAAGTGTATTTTGAAGTCCTCTACTACTGACGCGTGATATTCTTTTTTATCAAGGGTGTTAAGTGCATAAGTAGAAATATCATATGTAGCCGAAGAAGTACTAAATATTTTGGCTTGTTCAATTGTAATTTTTTGTAAATATTTTTCAAACTTTTCATTTAAATCAAGGATCACACTTTCTGAGAATTCACATTGAGAGTTTTAAAGTCAACTTCGGTTACTAGTATTAAATTGCATTACTAAGGAAAATTCTGAATTAACGTACAGGATATATTAGTGACTAAAGTGGTTAACATTTGACAAAATCTGGAAAATTCGATTGACTAAGTTTTTGCATAAACAAATATTTGACTTATATTTGAATTGAAGTAAATACAGCCCTTACATTAAAAAAAAGGTATAACAGTGTACGAAAAAGAAAATCAACTTTGTTAAATTTTATCTTTAGACATTACAGATTGCATTTCGAATGCTAAGCTGGCATTGAAATACTCTACCTTGCTCTCGCCGTTGGATGTGAGTCTGATGTAAGATGAATGGGCTTGAGACAATAAATTTAGGTATCTTGTAGCTTTTTGTCCACAACTGACGGTTCATCTATATACTTTTAGTGTCCATTCTTGTACGATCTGGTTACTGGTTAGTAAAGTGACTACAGTCTGAGTTGGTTTCTCAATTTCAGATTCGATGTTAATTTTGTATAATTGCAGTACGTGTTATTATTCAAGTAAATTGTTAAAGAAACAATAGCGATCCATCTCTTAGTGATGTTTGACAGACACAATTGCTTTGTCATAATTCACAATTATTGGTCGTCTTGTCAATGGTTCCTAGCATAGCTATTGGTATGAATGACTTGAGCACTTGTTCCTAGCATAGCTATTGGTAGACAAGAGCTTTGTTTATATTTCCAAGGGTGTGAGTCAGAATCAAAAAGATAAAGTGTGCAAGTTATTGAGTATTAGGTGTAAAAAACCTCCTTTTACTTATTTGGGCTGCAAAATCTATTCTGGAAGGAAAAAATGCCATTTGTATCATGAATTAATTTTGAAAATTAGAAAGAAGCTATCTGGATGGAAGGTTCAGTTTTTAAATATGGGGGGAAAATTGATTCTTATAAAGCATGTCTTAAGCTCTATTCCTATATACACTATAGCAGCAATGTATCCTCCTATAAAGGTTATAAAGGAAATAGAAAAGATACTGGCCAATTTTCTGTGGGGGGAGAAAGATGGAAAAAACAGGTATCATTGGGAAAAATGGAAAAACATTTGTAGAACAGAGGAAGAAGATGGATTGGGTATAAGAAGTATAAGAGAAATTGCTGATACATATTCTATGAAGTTGTGGTGGAAGTTTAGAACAACTAATTCATTATGGGCAAGATTCATGAAAGCTAAATACTGTAAACATGCTCATCCTGTGGAGGCTAAAGTTAAGAAAGGTAATAATACATGGAGGAGAATGCAGCAAGTAAGAGAAAAAGCAGAAGCTAATATGCAGTGGCTAATTGGGGAGGGGAATATTTCTGTCAACTTAGACAATTGGCTGGGTACAGGGAAAATAAATGATGATAATGTCTACAATGGTTTAAGTGTCAAAGATTTGATGCATGAAGGTATGTGGGACAGTCAAATTATAATAGCAAATATTCCTATTCATCTAAGACATCTGTTTACAGAGGAATTCAAAGCTAATAAATATGGAAAGGATGAAATAATTTGGAACAAGGAGAAGTTGGGAAACTTTACTTTTAAGTCTGCCTGGGAAATTACAAGATGTAAGCATGAAACAAATTGGTTTAATCAGTATAAGTGGGACAGAGCATTACCTTTGAAAATCACATGCTTTGTGTGGAAGCTCTTCAATAAATCTTTGCCTCTGGACTCTGCTATAAAAAAGATTGGAATACAGTTAGCATCTAAGTGTGAATGCTGTGGTACTAAAGAAGAAGATAGTGAGCACTTGTTTAGTACAGGGAAGATTGCAAAAGAAGTGTGGTTATACTTTGATAATTTGCTGGGTATTATAACTACTAATACCAGTATAAAAGGGAGATTCTTAAAGTGGTGGTCTACATCAAGAAGTGAAAAAAATAGAATTCATTCCTTTCTACAAAAGGTGTTACCATCTATTATTGTTTGGGAAATTTGGAAAGCAAGGTGTAATTATAAATTCAACAATAAGAAGATGAAAATTTTTGATATCTGTTCTCACATTAAAGAAGTAATGTATTTATGTTCCAAAAATAACACAATTTTTCCAAAGACCTGGAACATAAATGACTCAAACATTGAAGAAAAGGTTGCCCAAAACAGAAAGATTTCAATAGTGAGATGGCTACATCCTCCTATTGGATATGTGAAAATCAATACTGATGGGTGCTATAAACTTTCCTCTACAAACTCAAGTGGTGTGGGAGGATTACTAAGAAGCTCCACAGGTAAATTTATCTATGGTTTCCAAGATAGGGTATCAAGCCAGTCAGCTATAGAATCAGAATCTAAAGCAATCTTACATATTTTACAACTAACAAACTTGAATTCCTTTATACTGGAGACTGATTCGCTTCAATTGGTTAATTTCTTCACAACTAATAAAGCAATTTCTTGGCAAATAAGAGCTATTGTGGAAGAAATAAAGTTTTATCTAGAGGGCAAAGATTACCTGATACAACATGTAGTAAGAGAAGCTAATTGCGCAGCAGATAACCTAGCACACAGTGGTAGCAAAGAGGGCTTCAAAGAATATTTCAACAAGGAAGAGTTAAATCAAAAACTGAGGAATATTATAGAGTTGGAGGGTAAAGGAATTCCAAATCTAAGGTTTTGAGGGTTGGATTGAAAGCTTCAAGTGGTACAAATGGCGACTGGAGAAGATGAAGGAAAACGGTGGGAAGAAGAGAGGTTTTCTCTCTCTCTAAAGTGACTTTTCCTATGCACAGTGAAGAAATGGGGGATTCATTACACGTATCTATCAAGTTTGTGAAATTACACAGGCCAGTGTTATTATAGTCCTTTAAGTTTACGTGTATTTGGTAAGTAGCATACTCAGTTGTAAAGTTTTTCTTTTTAGTTTGTTTGGATTCAATTCTTGTAATTTTGGTATCACATTTTGTGATGCTATTTAATCAATAAAATGTGGGAATTTCCCCACGCCTTATATAAAAAAAAAAAAGAATGACTTGGATAAAACAAAATCTGAACAAGTTCATCTTTTAACAGTAAGAAAAAAAAGCATTTTAGGATATGTAAAAAATGCACAGAGTGATATATCAGGCCTTTTTCCTTTCGTGATGCATGTGACAGGATGTCAAGATGATAACTGTACTACAAATGAGAAACTTTCACTCACACAATATTGCTCTTTTAAATAGATCTAGCCCAATTTTGAACTAATAGTGGAGGAATCCCTCCAAAAAGCGGCATATACCAGTTAATGTCAACGAAACTGCTAGTCTTTAATAAAAGGCAAGAATAGTTCTCTTGTGCCATTGCACACGACTGTGAACTGCTTTTATGCAGTGCACACAATACTTATGTAGTTGGGACTATTAATCTAGCTAGTATCATTTGCGAAACTAATTTTTTTTCCCTTTAAACCTATCTCCTCTTGAACTTTGACATATCAGCATCGGACGTTGTAGCTTTCTATACTGGAATTGAAATGAACAGAGAGATTTGTTAAACATTCGATTTTACCCACAAAATTTTAAGAAATGAGGTTTGTTGGGATCTTCATACTGAAACCCCTCCTAAATTATGCATTTATGTGTATGCCATTTATAGTAGCAAGCACAGGGCATTTTCTTGTAGAAGGCCAAAAAGAGTTTATTTCCAACTTTTATGCAGAACAGTGAATGTGTTAAAAGATCTTCACTAGAAAATCAGATATGTGCTATAGTTTAGTGTTCACAATCCGGCAGATACTTGCTCTTTGCACAAAATACTTTACTCAAAATTTGGGCTTCCCTTGTTTACTCTACTCCTAATCTTCAGAGAGGTGTGGAAGTCGAGTATCTATGTTTCATATTCAGCATCTGATGTCGAAACATTATGCATGCTGGCCAAATGAAAAGCTGTATCCCCGTTTTCCTAACAGATTTATCAAAATGTTAGCAAATGATTTCCATGTTATAGTGGCAGTTGTATTTTAGACAAGAAAATATGGTTAAATTACTGAAACAAAGTGTATGATTACGGCTTCATAATATTACGGGCACAAACCAAATGACTACGGCTTTTCATAATATTACGGGCACAAACCAAATGATTATGGCTTCCAGACACATGAAACAAAGCATAACCCTTTAGAAACCAATTAATAAGTTATATTCAAAATAACTGCCTAGCTATAATTTCGAATTTCAACTGAGAATTGTTGGGGATCCTTCAGTATTAGAAAGATCCCTCCAAAAATAGGCGTATACCACTAATAGTAGCAAGCACACGGTATTCTTTAGTAAAAGGCGAAAGAATAGTTCGCTTTGTGCTTACTACATGGCTGCGTGATTTAATTGGAGTTTGAGCTTGGGTTTATATATATTCATTTCTTTCTAATGATTTTTGCGTAACTGATGTGGGATAAATTATCTTGATTAAAAATTAGATACAGTACACAAATGGACCACAATCTAACAGTTGTTTTGTTCACTGGATTTGCACAAGATACTTTTCTCCTTTAATACCCAGAATACCTTAACGTTGGCTAGTTTGTTTGCCGCCGAATTCATATTATCTGGGAGATAACATAGAAGAAAAAGAAGAGAACAAATGCTCATTTATGTGCTTAACTAAACTGCGTTTCCCTTGGCGTCTTGGAGCTATAGTGGCATAAGGTTCAGATATCTCTGAATTGACTGCCCAACATTATAAATCTTCAGATTAGCAATCGATATTTGGTTTAACTTTAAAGTAGCAGTTGAGTGTGCAATATGATCACCACTGATTTTGCCAAAATCTCACTGAGAAAAAATAATAATGGGAAATATATGAGAACTTTATTCCACAGGAATTTCGGGGAAGTCAATCATACATATATCGCAGTATAGGTAACGGTATGAGTTTACATACCAAAATTGTCAAGTTCTTACAAAATCCATCGTGTTATACTTGGTTTACACCCTTGACACTTTGTATATCGAATGATTGGAACACTAAATCCAACTTAACTGAATATATTACCAGTAACACAAAGTTTATTCGATTTTAACTGGTAATAAATTAAAATTTTATTTCAGAGCGAATTTTGGTTTGTGAAGTTTTGGGGAACTAGAACCTCAGAATAGGTTGCAGTTCGAGTTTGCATACCAGAACTTCGTCGTATTTTGGTTATTTGGTAAGAATATAGGCACTTGTAAGAATATCGTTATACCATCTTACCTACAACAGCTCATCTTAAAATGAACTTGCACGCCGGATATGTTAATTTTTCACATTGCTTCCTTTTATACTATGAAGTGTAACTTACGGGGGCAAAAAATTACAGAGTTGGATCTCTTAATTTCAGATCTATAGCAGTTGGTGAGGTGTTAACCTCTACCAGAACCACTAGATTTATGGACAAGAGATGCGTTTGCTTTTTCCAAATCAAAATAAATGATTCTCAATTGCAAACTATAACCTAATCAATTGCTTTAAGAAGTTATTTACATATTGTATCATAAGATAACATGATTCCTCGGTTTCATAAAATAACCTGGTATTTGCATATGGTTTCATAATATAACCTGGTATTTTACGTATTGTTTCTCCGTATTTACATACTGTTTGAATTGAGGAATAATGTCTTAAGAATTAAAGAAAAAAAATACACTGGTGTGGAGAGTATCAAGTATATCATATTAAACAGAAGCTCTCTCAACAAACACGTCATATAAGGCATTTTGAACTGTGAATTGTTGGGGATCCTTCCTATACAGAAAGAACCCTCCAAAAATAGGAGTATGCCATTTAATAGTAGCAAGCACACGGTATTCTTTAGTAAAAGGCGAAAGAATAGTTCGCTTTGTACTTACTATATGGCTGCGTGACTTTTTTGGAGTTTGAGCTTGGTTTATATATAATTTATTTATTTCTAATGCGTGTGCATAAATGATGTGGGGTGGATAATCTTTTTCGAAAGATATTTCATACAACTGCATTGTTCACAAGCTGGCAGTTACACTGGATTTGAATTAAATAAGTAATATGATAAAATTCACAATACCCCAACTTTGGTTTTGTTTGTTTATCCTACTCATTTGACCTGAGAGACTAAGAAAGGCCGTAGAAGAAAAAAAGATAACCAAATTGTCTTATTTATATAGGACTATTAGGTTTCGTAACATGATGGTTTCCAGATTTCAATTGCTTGGATAGAATTGTATTGTTATTGCCTCTTTTAAATAATCAAGTGAAATGGGGTTGCTTACAGACTGTTAAGTTTTATACGGAGTTCGACAATGACGCAAACCAAACGATCCCAAAATTTTAAGAGGATAACAAGAACTGAAAGTTCAAGAGTCTACTCTACTGAAAGGCTATAACACTAGTGTATAAATTCTTAATGGGGACCATATAGAAGCATTCTCATCATGTAAAAGTGTATAATTAATTCTGGAAAGTTTCATTAACTTGAAAAATACTACTCCATAAAAATAAAAAAACTAGGAAAAGTTCATAGTTTAACAGATCCCTGCCAATGATATACTATCGCTCTCCCTCGTTGTAGCTTAAACTGCAGTGTGACTTGTTCGATCAGGAAAATGAAGTCTCCGATGGTTTGAGCCTTGACCTGCGCATCTTGGTTTTCATTCCTTTTCTTTATTTCTTTTCGCTTTTTCTTTAGGTGCAACCACGGTTCTGTACTTATACTAGTTTTTAAATTAATGGTGGGGAAAACCCACTCCTTTATTATTAAAAAGTGGATGAAAAAGCCCACAATATAAAACAAAGTAACAATTGTAACAGAAATTAATAATTACAGTACTTGATAACAAATAAAAGAAAACTCTCGGAATAAAGAATAAAAACGTAAAGCTTAATAACTAATTAGCTGTGCTCTTCAAATAATAGGGACCAATTATGTAATTGACCCAAACGTCCACCTCTTCACCTGATCCACACATTTCTCAGACCATCTATCTTCTTCTTCGCTAGAGAGAGAGAGAGAGAGCCAATCTCTCAAACTCTCAAGCTCTTCCTTTTCTTAAACGAAGGTAAGATATACCTTTTTCTTCCAACTTCACAATACTTCTCAATTAACTGGGAAAATCATGGATATTTGCTGAGATTAAAGGTTCATTTATACATCCCCAATTAGCAAGTAGATCTGCCCCTGAATTAGCTTCGCGTTCCACATACTTCAACAGATAAGTACCTTTCTTCATTTCCTCGTTGATTAAGTTAATTAACTTTTTAATTTTCCAAGGACTTTTGCTTTTTCCAGTCAATATATTAATAATTCGAAGACAATCACTTTCTATGATTATATTGGTAAAGTTCACCACAGTAATTCCTTGTATAATAGCTTTTGCTTCTGCTTCTAACCCAGAGATACTAATAATCTTACCATAAAAACCTTGTATAAATTTACCTGTATGATCTCTTAGAATACCACCAACACCACTTGTATTTGTGGAGCTTTTGTAGCAACCATCTATATTCAATTTCATAAAACCACTTGGAGGTTTCTCCCATTTTACAACCTTGGCCTGTACCCCAATGTTTACTGTTTTCAATAAGCATATTTCCTCCCAAGTCCACTTGTTAGGGAAACTTTTATCTATTTTGGTAGAGTTCTGAATTAAAATTATTATATCCAGAATAATATTTTGAGCCTCCATTCTTTTATTGTCAAACTTACTAGCGCATCTAGCCTTCCAAATTGACCATATTATGTACACTGGAAGAACCTTTATTATCTTTTTTTCTAACTGAAAACTCTTACTATCATATAGCCACCAAGAAATGAATCTACCTTTTACTGTTAAAACATTTTGTTTTACCCCCAAATTCTGAGCAAAGTACTTCCATACTTCCATTGCAACATCACTGGTACTCAACAAATGTTCTAAGCTCTCTTCTTTCTTTCTACAGCATTCACAACTTGAGGCTAATTGCACACCAATTGCACACCAATTAGGATCCTTAATAGGCCCATTGCCAACCCAATTATCTAGATTCACAGATACATTGCCCCTTCCAACCAACCATAGAATATGTTCTTCAGCCACTTCCTTAACCTGTACCATTCTAGACCATGTGTTAGAACCTTTTGAAGCTTCAGCCTCACTAGGATGCTTTTTCTTACAATATTTAGCTCTCATGTACTGAGTCCATAGTGATTTTTTTGTTCTAAACTTCCACCAAAGTTTAAGTGCAAAAGCTTCAGAAATGTCTTTAAAACTCCTCAAACCTAGTCCACCTTCAGAAGTAGGTCTACAAATTTTACCCCATTTTATCCAATGATATTTATTCTTACCATCTGTATTTCCCCAAATAAAATTTGCTATTATCTGATCTATCTTTCTTATCACCAATCTGGGAGGATTCATAGCAGCCATAGTATATATAGGAATTGTTTGAAGTACATGCCTGGCAAGTAGCAATTTTCCTCCCATAGTTAAAAACTGAGTCTTCCACCCTGATAATTTGCTTCTCACTTTAAGAATAAGCTCATGATACAATATACACTTTTTATGACCAGAATACAATTTACACCCTAAATAGGTGAATGGAGGCTTTTTAACTGCTATATTCAAAATCTTGCATACTACATCTTTCTGTCTATCAGTAACTCCCTTTGAAATATACATAAAACTCTTCTTTAGGTTTACTTCCTGGCCTGAATCCGTATTATATTGTTGTAGCACCCTTTGAATATGTTTAATAGAATTGGTATTAGCACCACTGAAAATAATAATGTCATCAGCAAAAGCCAAATGAGTGATAATAGGAGTCCCAATAGCTGCTTTGAAAGATTTCCAGCTCTTTTTATTAGTCAAATGATTAAGATTTCTGGACAATATCTCTGAACATAGAATAAAAAGACCTGAAGATAAAGGGTCTCCTTGTCTTAAGCCATTTGTAGGTTTAAAATAACCAGTAGGGGCACCATTTACCAATATAGAAATACCATTATCAGATATAATTCTCCAAATTCTGTCTATCCAAATTTCTGAAAAACCAAACTTCCTAAGAACACTTATAATGAAGTACCAAGAAATTTTATCATAAGCTTTCTTCATATCTAGCTTCAAAGCTATATTATTTCCACTATTTTTAGAATTAAGAGTAGAGATAAATTCTTGAGATAACAGAATGTTGTCAATAATGTCTCTATTTTTCACAAAACCACTTTGGTTTTCTGAAATAATATTAGGCAGCACTGAAGAAAGTCTAGTAGCCATAATCTTAGAAATAACTTTATTACAGAAGGTACATAAACTGATTGGTCTGAAATCAGAGTACTTATCTGCATTTGCTTTCTTGGGAATTAGAGCAATTAGAGTAGTAGACATTGCATTAGGAATTTCATATCCAGCAAAAAACTGCTGAACTGCCTTCAATACATCTTCACCAATAACATCCCAGCTATATGTGAAGAAAAAACCATTAAAACCATCTATACCTGGAGCACTGCTTTTCTTTAATTCCCAAACTGCTGTCTTTACTTCTTCCAAAGTAATATCTTTAATCAAACATTCATTTTCCTCCACTGTAACACACTGTGGTACTATATCCAATGATTTGTAATCATTGCTAGTGATATTGTTTGCTGCTAAAAGATTTTGAAAGTAGTTAATGGCTTCCCTTTGGATATCTTCTTTTGCTGTAATTTCTTGCCCTGTATCATCTTTAATACTGAATATAGTACTTTTCCTTCTTCTTTTCTTTACAACCCCATGAAAGAACTTAGTGTTTGCATCACCCTCAAGTACCCACTTTAAATTAGCTTTTTGTTTCCAAAAATCTTCCTCTATTTTGAGTCTATAATTCAATTCAGCTTTTAATCTGTTATATTCACTTCTATTTGCAGGTGAAGGATCATCTTCAAATAGTTGTTCTGCACCCAGAACCAGATCTTCTGCATCAATCACTTTCTGAAATATATTACCAAAGGTATCTCTATTCCAGATAGATAACTTTTTCCTCATTCTTTTTAAATTTTGAACCAAAGAAAACAAAGCATTGCCTTCTTTATAAAGCAACCAGTTTTCAGTAAGAATATTTTTAAACTCATGGTGTGACAACCAGAATTTCTGGAAAATAAATCTTCTAACGTTATTATCCCCTTCCATATTAAAAGTAAGTAATAGAGGACTATGATCAGAATTAACCTTAGAAAGATGCTCCAGTGCTATACTTTGAAATATATCTGAGCATTTAGAATTAACACAGGCTTTATCAATTCTCTCCATAATCAGCCTATCTCCTTCCCTTTTATTCCACCAAGTAAACCTAGATCCCAAAAACTTCAATTCAGTCACCCCACACTTATCTAGACATTCCAAATAATCATTAGCACCATTAATATTGATGTCCAATCCTCCAATTTTATCCTCTTCTGTAGAAATTGTATTAAAGTCCCCAACTATTAACCAAGGATTAGTAGTTTTAGAATTTTCCAAAAATTGCCACAAGTTCTTTCTTTCTTGAAGTGTACACTTAGCATACACAGCTGTTATTTGAATAGCAGTATTCCAGAGCTTGACTTCAAAATTGATACTTTGACAATCTTCAATCCCCACTTTTATTTCTAAATCATCATTAGAAAAAACCCAAATCTTATTCTCTACATGGGTAAACACATTATCAAACCCTATTTTTCTTTTATAGTGTTCAATTTTATCTTGCTGCACCATAGGTTCTATACAGATTAATAGCACTATTTTGTTGATTAAACATAACTTCTTGATTCTTCTTAATGTAGCTGTATTCCCAATACCCCTCACATTCCACACTAGGGACTTAATCATTGATTATACATTTTTCTATCCCCACATTAGAGGCTGATCTTAGCTGCATTTGTTTTTCTTTCTCTTGAATCTTTTTCTTTGCCTTCTCTATCTTTTTTTCCTTTTTTTTTGACTATTTGATATTTGCTCTTCCCACTCATTTGCTGCCTCATTTACATATTCTAATTCCTGGTCTTCAACTTGCTTTTTACTTCCTCTGTCTTCATCAATAGTACCCATTGGACTCTTGTCTATTATCTCAGTTATTACAAAATTATTGTTGATAGAACTTAGATCTTGATAAGTCACCATAGTCATTCTCTCTTCTTCCCCATTCTTTACTCCATCTATCAAATGTTTTACAAGCTTTGGACTGTCACATATTATTTCTTCATCAATTATTTCATCTTTGTCATCTTCATCTACAACTTGAACTATATCTATTTTCTCTTCTTCTTCAACTTGAACTATATCTTGTTTCTTTTTCCCAGGTACACTTTCTTTACTAATCCCCTTCTCAACTGCTGAGCTTGACTGCATCTGGGTATGAAATTTAGCTCTATACACCCACTCTTTTGTACCCTCCTTTTTACCATTTATTTCTTTATTAGGTTTGTGCAATATGTCCTCCTTTTCCTTGTTTGGTTTGATTAATATGGCCTCTTTTTCCTTCTTCTTTTGTGACTGCTTTGTCATAGATTCATCTTTCTTTTTGCCCATTTTGATGTCCACAGCTAACTCTGTATTTTTGAACTTGCAGACTCCTTCTTTATGGCCTTGTTTAAAGCAGAAACTACAATAATCTGGTAAGTCTTCATATATGCAGTACTGTCAGAATCCTCCTTCTTCCCCATAGCCAATTCTTACACGTTCAAAAAGCTCATTATTTAGATCAATTTCAACACAAATCCTAGCTAGGCTAGGTCTAGTTAATTTAGAAGTTGGCTCATCAACCCTTAAAGGCTTTCCAAATGCACTTGCTATTGAGTATATACTTGATGTATTATAAAGATGAATAGGTAATTTTGGCAAATTGATCCACACAGGTGCTACTGAAGTTTCTACTTCTGGGTCAAACTTATAAGTCCACTTAAAAACTCTCATAGGATAATTTTCTACATACCATATTTGCTTCAGCCAAATTCTAGTGAAATCTTCTTCATGAAAACATCGAATCAATACATGTTTGTGATCCAGAATTCCTATATTGCAATTCGCTTTTAATTCCAGCTTCCCAAACAATTTTCGTATGACTGTTATATCGGGTTTTCCATGAGTAAATTTTCCTACTATAGTGTACTTAAAGGGTTCAGCAAGTTACTTTATATCATTCATAGAAAATTGAATTAAAGGTTCACATTTATATGAACCAACTTCTTTTAATGATATTTCAACTTTTTTAGGTATTGCACTGACCACCGACGCGAAGGATTTTGTTGGTTTAGGGTCTGGAGGCATAAGCTGCCTATTTGGTATGTTATCTGGGGTGATGTTATCGGATTCGGACATGTTTTCGGCGGCTAGGGTTTTTCACCCTAGTCGTCTCTCTCTCTAGGGTTTTTATTTTGTCTATAGGACCTGTTTTGCTTGTACTTATACTAGTTACTTGCCCAAAAAACGTGTTTTTGTTGGAGCTCTTGATTGGAACTTATTATACTCTGTATGCTCAGAGCAGGGTATACTGCGATCTGCTGCTCATAAATTTCCGTTGATTCCAAAAATAGACTCGCTGTCGTACCTGGCATTTTTGCATTTTGTACTCTGTTCCATCATGTTTCTTTCTATTTTAGTCCTCGGCCTATTTCTTTTTATATAAACACACTACAGCTTATTATTGAAAAAGGCCTCCCATGGAGAAGAAAGTTTATTTCCAGATTCCTATTTATGCTTTACAGTTGGGTTTATATGAGCATATCATTAGTCATATCCTTTTGACTTAATTACTTCATATTTGCCATGGTGACTTACTGCTATGGCTTTAGTTGAAGAAGTACGTCAGCAAGACTTGCAAGACTAGCAAGCTATATCACCTGTATTCTGATACACACTGTCTGATTTGACTTCCCAACATAATAATTTTTCAGGTTGGGAGGGAGGATATGTTAATTTTTTGCATTGTTCCTTTCGTACTATGATGAAGTGTAATTACAGAGTTGGTTCTCTTGATTTCAGATTTATAGCAATTAGTGATGAGTTAACTTATAACAGAACCACTAGATTTATGGGTGCGTTTGGTCTTTTTCGAAATCTAAATAAATGATTCTCAGTTGCAAACAACCCAATCAGTTGCTTAACGAAGTTATTGGGCTGGTAGCATAATCATAAAAGCATTTTGAACTGTGAATTGTTGGGGATATTACTATACAGAAAGACCCCTCCAAAAAAAGGCATATGCCATTTGATAGTAGCAAGCACACGGTATTCTTTAGTAAAAGGCGAAATAATAGTTAGCTTTGTGCTTATTACATGGCTGCGAGGTAAAGATATAGTTAAATATTTTGTTTCTTTCTAAAGCGTATTCATAGATGATGTGGGGTGGAGGATCTTTTAAAAGATAAATAGTGTTCACAATCGGGCAGTTACACTGGACTTGCAGTTTTCCACAAATATGATAACGCTCACAATACCCCAACTTTCATTTTGTTTGTTTATCTTACTCATATGACCTGAGAAATCTCGTAGAAGAAAAAAAGAGAACAGATATGTCTTAGCTATAGGACTATCAGTTTTTGAAACGTTCTGGTTTCCAGATTTTAATTGTTTGGATAGACTTATAATGTTATTGCCTCTGTTAAATAGTCAAGTGAAATGGGGTCTTGAGAACTGTTAAGTTTTATACGGGGAGTTCGACAATGAATTTTTAAATTTTCAAGAGACTGATAACAAGAAAAAGTTCAAGAGTCTACTGAAAGGCTATAACACTAGTTTATAAATTCTTTTGGGGGCCATATTGAAAGCCTTCTAATCATAAAATAAGTGTATAATAAATTCTGGAAAGATTTGTAAACTTGAAAAATACTACATTGAAATAAAGAAACTAAGAAAAAAACTTAATATTCTAATAGATCTCTGCCACTGATATGCTCTCTCTCTTGATGCAGCTTAATCTGCAGTGTGACTTGTTCGAGCAGGAAAATGAAGTCTCCTATGATATGAGCCTTCGCCTACATTTTTATTTTATTTTATTTATATTATTTCCGTTGTTTTTTTTAAGCTTTTTCTGTAGGTGCAACCACTGTTGTGTTCTTATACTAGTTATAGTTGCTCAAAAAAAGTGTCATGTAGGAGCTCTTAACAAGAATTTTTAGTACATGCTCAGTAGGCTATATTGCAACCTATAGCTCATAAATTTCTGTTTATTCAAAAAGCAGATTCACCTTAGTACCTGACATACCTTCAGAATTTAAGCATTTAGTAGATTTACATTGTATTTCTTGACAATTTAATAACAGAAAAGGTTGGGGAACTAAATTGTTACCAAGAACAAATTACTGCAATAGTATTTGGTCATATGATTTTGTACACTATTCTATCATATTTTCTTCTACTTTAGCCCCAAGCCTATTTCTTTATATGTATACTCACAACAGCTTGTATTTTGAAAAGGCCTCGGATGTCGAAGAAAGTTCATTTACACTTGGGTTTATATGAGCATATCATTAGTCGTATCTTTTTGACTTAATTACTTCACATTTGCCATGGTGACTTAAACCTATGGCCTTGGTTGAAAAAGTACCCAATTTCAAAGATTAGATCATCAGTATGTTGGCTAACTCGCGGGTTATATCACCTGTATTCTGATACATTGTCTTTATAGAAGATGTAAACGTCCGATGATAAAAAAATAATCGACAACTGAATTCACTCTTGTGCCAATTTAGCAGAATGAAATACCCAGACATAATGATAAAGATCGTTATAAGCAAAAAAATCAACAATACACTGTTACACCAATTAGGTGTGAGCTCATATCAAGTTCCTATGCAAACAAACTTGCACCAACTTTACTGTGTATGTTTGCACATGCGCTTGATCCGAGCATGTAAACCAATTCTTTCATTTGTTTTATAGTTTAGATGAAGCCCCAGAAACTGCATGAGTGGCCAGTTCTCTTCTTAAGATTTTACCAGCTGGAGATTTGGGAATAGCATCAATAAATGCTACACGCCTGATTTTCTTGTAAGGTGAAACCTGCATGGTAAAGCTAATTAAATTAATCACAAGAAATACTAAGCGACATAGTCGAAAGGAAGGAACTATGTATTTTGATCAAAATATTTAAAAGTCAACACCCACGCGTGCAGACACACATTACGAAAAAATACTCATATATGGGATGATATTTTTTTTTATAGAATTTCTGCCCCTTCCGCCACATAGACATAAGACTCTGATAAAGCAAAAATGTTAGAATTTTCAGAGAGAGCCTTTATATCCAAGTGATGCCTATTTAAAGAAACGCGCACCTGTTTGGCAATATATTCCATAACTTGTTTTGTTGTAATATTGCTATTGGGTTTTCTGACAATGAAGGCCATTGGAATCTGCCCTGCTTCTTCATCAGGATATCTGCTTTCGGGAAAAAAGGAACGATGGGAGAAACCTTATATTTAAATTAAAAATACATAACGAAAAACGGAAAAGTAAAAGAAGATGACTTGAGAGGTGGGAACAGAATCTTCCCGATGCTAGCCTGAGATTCATATGTGAAGTCACATTCTTTGTAGGCTTACATTACGTAGAGATGATTCAGGTTATTACCGTTGTGAAATGTTGAATCCATTTCAAAGTGGACGAAGTATGGCTGTACGTATGGTTTACAGACGTTTATCATTAATTATTTTTTAGTTCATCAAAATATTGGTTACTTCACAATGTTCACATTAGTTTTGTAGTATATTTTACTATCCAAGGCCAGCCAATAAATGATACCAACTTGATGATTTATGGGGAATAAAATACCAAATTTTAGCAGTTTTTACTTCTGCGACAAATATTATCGTTAGCACCCAGAAGCTTTAAGGTATCACAACGAGAACAACATAACTATCTGAACGTTTGAGTTGTATACACATGACTCAAGTTAAAGTCTCATAAAAAAGAAAAAAGTCGCAAATTTCCAAGTAATGGGAAAACAGATACTTACGGAACTACAGCCGCATCAGCAATTTCAGGATGCCCATGAAGTAATTGCTCCAACTCTGCAGGCGGAACCTGAAATCAAAATCCAGATAAACGAATTGAGTAAAAATCTTCAGTAAAGTCATATGCAAAATGTTCACAAATTGTACAGTACAATAGAGCAAATTAGCACCTGATAGGCCTTATATTTTATCAATTCCTTTAATCTATCGACAACATATAAGAATCCATCAGAATCAAAATAACAAAGGTCCCCAGTCTTTAACCACCCATCTTTGCTCAATGCTGCAGCAGTTGCCTCGCCATCACCAACATAGCCTACAGTCACCCGCCATTCCCATTGTCAACTTCGTTAGTAACATGATTTTCCAATTTCAGTAATGAATTAATCTAACATATATAATAACTCACCAAGTAATAAATTATAGAAAACTTTATACAAGAACATTTAGAAATAGTGGGATCGTATGTCCAATTAGAAAATTCAGTTGGAGTGTAGGACATGTATAAAGGATAAGTACAAATATTGTTCTTCTAGCAACTAATTTCAAGACTTTGTATCATAGGGATTGAATAAAAAGCTCAGAGTCCCATTATTTCCTACAAATTAACAACAATGATCATACAAGTTATGTTATTTACTAGTGGGGTACTCGCGTAGTGGGGCTGCATTTCAGAAAAGGCTGGGAAGAAATTTTTGCAAGCAGGGACGAAAGCAGGAAATCTAAATGGGAGAGCCTAGAATTATATATGACACTTTTTAGACTCTTGAGTTTTTTTCCATACTATGAAGGGGCTGAAACACTAATTTTTTAAGCTTTTAATCAAAATAAATAGAAAATGAAATTCCTATCCGCTGTTCTAGATGCAGTTTTGCAGTAAGGTTCCAAGTGGGGTTGGAACTGCAGTTGGAACCAAGTGTATAAGGTTCCAAGTGAGGTTGGAACTGCAGTTGGAACCAAGTGTATTAATGGACAGAACTGTTTTAAAATTAAATGTACTTGAAAATAATTCACACACACATTTAACAACGGAGTTCACCTAACTAGGCTACGTCTCCGGGGCACTTACCCAGATTATGATATTATAAAAAGCTTACAATATATGACTCAAGTCTTAATGAAAAACTTAGACTCCCTCTAGGTTTTTCTGCCTATCACTATATTGCTCCTACTCTATAACTATCACTTATAAATCAATGGCATCCCACCATTGTTTTCTTTTTAAAGCTCACGTGTATTCTCTCTAGAAAATAAGTTCTTTATAATTTAGAACACACACTTTTTACAAGCTAGGTTATCAACTATTTATACAAGTAAAACAATCTTCTTGCTTCAAGATCTTTTATGATTGCTTTTGACTTCTTTTGATTGGCTTCAATCTCTCCATATTGCACGTCTGCCTTTTGTAGGATTGACATCAATCTTCATAAGTTAATACCTGTTAAAATAACTAGCTTGGAAATAGGAGTTAGTCTTTTCCTATAACTAGGAAACATATAAAGATAATATCTTTTAGAGATAATATCTTTCCATATATATATGAAACACCTAACTCCATATTACATTCAATCTTTAAACTAATTATACTGAATATAGATAAGGAACAAAAGATTGAAACAAGTGATAAGGACAAGCATAAGAATAGAGATCATATTTAAAAGGAAACATAACCTTATAAACTTATCTCTTTATATCTTTTAGAAAACATCTTTCCTTAACACTTTGATATTCTCAATTTACGCATATTAAAACTTTAAGATCATATGAGAATATATCCTGCATACTGTAGAACAAATATTAATCAATAAAGAACAGTTATGCAGTTTTACAGAACTAGACAGAATTCTGCTGAACAGCAGGTTGCAACTGAGGTTGCAACTGGTACTTGAAACCACCAACGCTGTCTAAGCAGGTTGTAACTGAGCTTACAACATTACTAGAAACCTATCAACATAGGTTGTAACTGAGGTTGCAACATTGCTTGAAACCTAACAACACCTGTCTTAGTTCATAATAAACAGATAGGATTATTTAGTGAAAACCATTAGACAACAAATAGAATTTAGACCAGGAATCTGGTCCTAACAGAAAATTTATTTATTTTCATCAATTTCTATCAAAATAGAGGGTGCACCCCCGACTCTTTACACCTTGTTCCTTCCCGTTTGCAAGGTAAACATAAAGGTCTTGTACTTTAAAATGCCACATTTTTTGCCATGGTTGTTTTTCCTTCTGTTTCGTGAACTGCTCTTCACTATGAACTGAAAAATGTCGATTTTTTGTGTGTACACGGGCCATTCCAGAAACTACATTACAAAAACAGTCTAATCCTACAGATCTGTGATTTCCTTACAAGATACTGAAATGTGTTTCCAGTGATATGGAAACTCGAAGGCTAGATTGACTAGAGTTACACTAGCCTTGGTGATATCCCTTTAAAACACATGAACTCGTGAATGGTTTGTTTCCAGAAAATACTAAGCGGAGAGTTGCAGCAACTGGAAACAGTTATTGACAAAAATAAATCACGAAAGGTGGTAGACTGGTATGATAGAAATGTTCATTTGCAATAACCCCTAAATCCAGTCATATTATGTTTTAACACATTTTTATTCAGTCCATTCAGTTATGAATGTTGTCGCAGAGATAGATGACTGTTTTTCATTTTCCATTTTACACCTTTGATTATATTCATTCCACATTAATTACCACTGTCCATTGGTATTCAGTCCTCTATATTTTATTAAGTAACGTCTTAGTGCACGACGTACATGTTCAGCATTACCTCTCATGATTGTCGGCCCTCGTAGCCATAGCTCCCCTCGTTGATTAGGTGGCAATGCTTCTCCAGTACTAGGATCGACTATTTTTGCTTCTAGAACCTCAGACAGCTTACCAACAGATCCATAATGTTCTATTTCATCTGGTCCTATCATCCTTGTTGCTGCTCCTACTGATTCGGTTAGACCATACCCCTATGGAAGAAGCATAAAAATCAAATTTAGCAAATTTGATTTGTTACCCAAGGTAATAATTACGAGCACACGTCGGAATGTGGTCCTGCACTCAAGATTATAATTTATACTCCGTATTTTTTACTTCCCGAAAGTTACATTCAATTATGTTTGTTCATTTGACCAAGTCATGTTAACAGAATCGAAGTCATATCTTACTCGTATGGTCGTACTTTCTTTCACAATTCCAGTTAAAGGAGTAACTATTATTTTGAAGATGTTGTGGTTCGACATTATGAACAATTAAGCTGAAGTATAATTCATAGACATGGCAAGCTAAAGTATTTCACAACTAATATCCATTTGGTATATATACATTTCGTGTAGTAAAACGAACTCTAGAAAGGGACATGCTTACAAAAAAATAATTTTAAATCAGGAATCACAATATTTCAATGATTTCAAGGTCTTCACCCTACTAAGCTATTCCATTAATGAATGGATCAATATACTGAATTATCCAATTCACAAAAAGAAAGGATGAAATGTACTTTTGACCTAAAAAAATGTATCGTCTGGTTCATTATTGAGATATTGATTGTATATATTTTGGTCGTGAATAAAGAGAGATGCTGGTGTGATATTTCACAACTCCACTTCTCCTCTTCTTTACTATCCCATTAAAAATTTAAAAATGTACTGTTTTTTACTCTTCTCGATATCAAAATTACATAAATGTCAAAAGTAATAAGTAATGTAATCCCTCCCTCCTAAAATAAAATATTGGACATCTATATATCTACTTGCAAATTTGACCGGTAAATATATCGTATTTAAATTGTTGAAATATAAATTTTTAAAATTTATTCATATAGTTTAACATTTGAAATATGTGATTAACTTTTAAAAAATTCGATTTCGACAAATTAAACATGAGTTATTTATCGATCAAAATTATACGTAGTTTTGTATAACTCAAATAATTTGGGACGGAGGGAGTATATATGGTCTATTGATCCCCACGTGTCAAGTACAAAACCAAGAACTCTAAACTCAAATGAATGTAAATCTCTATTCTATGCAATATTGGAGTACGTTATTCCCATGACAATATTGTAGCACGTCGTTAACATTATTTATGCAAAAACATTTCTAAATACCTCAGTTGGTCAGTTATCAAAAATAAACTATACAATGTCAACAATGAGAGTTTTTAACCAGTTAATAAGGTCTGAGAAACGAGAATATGATAATGCGTCTGTATATTTACTCACATGCAACTATATATAATATACCTTTGAGTTTATTTTGTTCTTTAGTTGTACCTGTACATATGAATTTTATATACTATAATTTATACAAATAAACCAAAAGGAAGAGGAACATGTATGGGGAATGGCCGATATAAATTGTAATATTATTATCTATTTATCTAACCTAAAAAACATAGAATCACAATCTCAAAACAGTAACAAGCACACTTTCAAGTTTTCACTTATGGCAATTTACGTAAGAATTAAGTTATTCAATCAGTTACTATATTTTTTTATTGAAATGTAAGGACTAAATTCACTGCATCATTATAATGACTAAGAAAAAAAAGGTAATAGGAATAAATCAAGGATATTAAATTAATAAATTCACAGATACTATATTTTTTTACTAAAAAATGTAAGGACTAGATTCACTGCATCATATTATTGACTAAGAAAAAAAGGCAATAGGAATAAACCAAGGAGATTAAATTCACAATTACTATACATAAGTTCATGAACTAAGACATGGTTGAGAATTCAAGATAAAACTTATGATGGTTGAGAAGTTAAATACACCAACCAACTTTTAACAATGTTCTAATCTATTTCCATAAACAGCTATTATGATGGTTATACACTAACGGTCCCAGATAGTATAACCATCAATGATTTCACCTATAGGGACCAAATAGTATTCTTTAAAAAATTGGATATTTGGTGGCAATATAAATATTTTGGAATATAAACAGCTTGGAACATAAACGGTTTGGTTTCAAGTTTTCAACATTTTCTAGAATATATAGTTTTCTTTCAAATGTGGATAACAAGTTGCAATAAAGTTGGACAACCGATCTAAAACAGCATAACCATCAAATAAAGATTTCGATAATAGGGACCAAATATAAGTATAAGTTGAAATTAAAATTAATATCCTAATCACTACCAATATTTATAAACGACTTAGTTTCAAAAACCTCACTTGATTAATCTCCACCCCAGGAAACCTCGCCGCAAACGCCTCAACCACCTCCTTCCCCAACGGCGCACCACCGCAGGCAAGCCCAACCAACGACCCAAGATCATAGTTCTCCACCACCGGAGACTTTGCCAATGCCACCACCAATGGCGGCGACACAGGCACATGAGTCACCTATAAGGGTCGAAACTATGGGTTAGTACCTAGTTTGAGACTTCATTAAAATAAACATGGGTTCAACCGTTCAATTTCTTTTAGTTAAATTAAGTACAACTGTTTAACAATATAGATAATGATAAATTCACAATTTCTACCCTCATAGTTACACATATAATGGTCGAAACAAAATTATAAAAAACTTATTTAACTTTTAAATATAATTGGTGTGATTTGATTTTATTTTATGTGATGACGTGGTCATAAATTATGAATGTATCATTACCCTAGCAATATACTACTACCTATTGTTTATCATTTCCTCAACGCTTGGGAAAAAATTCACTTTCGAAAATAAGTCCAAAATATATGATAGTGTATTCCACAAATGTTTCTTTACGAATTATTGAGTTTTTATTATCGGGGCATACTATATTCAAATTTATCAAATATAGCTACATTACCAACTACTCCACATATAGCTATATTTGTAAAGAAACATACTTTCGAATTTTTCTTAATAAACTCGGAAAGTACTACCAAACATTAAATGTCTCTATACCTTATACTTCTCCATCGCCTTAAGCATCCCCTCGAACTCCATCCTCTCCGTCATCACCACTAGCGTCTCCCCCACCGAAAACGCCCTCAGCAGCATGAAAAACCCGAAAACGTGAAACAATGGGAGTGTAAATAGAGTGATCACATGTTGCTCGTCACCCTCTCCTTGCACCTGGTAAAACCCGGTCAGTAAAGCAATAAAGTTACCATGGGTTAAGTCCACCCCCTTCACCCGCCCTGTAGTCCCGGAAGAAAACAAAATTGCCGCCCGATCAGACTGTTCGACTACTGGTCTGTGTTGTGTCTTGTCAAACAGTAATGACGTCATTAACGTGTCATGTGACGTCATCCGTTTGAATTCCGAAGAGTCTAGAAGGACAGTAGGGAGCTTGAGAGCGGGGATTTTGCTAGAGAGAGAGGAGATAGTGAAGGCGACGATGGGATTAGCGACCTTGATCATGTGAGCCAGCTCGGAAGGGGTGGCAAGAGGGTTGACGGGGCATACGGTCACTCCTAACGACAAAAGAGAGAAGTAGAGCACGGGAACCTCGAGGGAGGGAGGAGAGAGGACCAACGCAACATCGTTTCTAGAGAGGGAAGGGAACAAGGTTTGTAGAGAGGCGGTCAAGGACTTGGTACACGCGATGAAGTCAGGGAAAGTGAGGACGTCGCTTGAGGTGGAGTCGATGAGGAAGGGGGCGGCGGGGGAGGAGAGGGAGAGGAGGGAGAAGGCGTAGTCGGTTACGGAGAGGGGGGCGGTTAGAGAAGGGAGGGTGACACATGGACGGAGGGTGTGGTAGGTCTTTGTTTTGGGGTCGTAGCCGCTGCGACGGTCCGCCATGGGTGTGTAAAGAGAGAAGATAGAGGGAGAAGAAACGGAAGATGGTTTGTCAACTGATTTAAGTTTTATAACGTCATGCCTCACGCTCTCTAAAATAAAATAAAAGATTTTATAACGCCATCGTTTGTTTTCATTTTAAAAATGGGGGAACAAAATGTGGCGATGTTTCTTTTCAAAACAAAAAAATGTGGTAATATTTACCTAGTCAAAGGGTAGTCTTGGGGTGATGTGATTCTTAGTACTCATTGAGTTTATGGAATTGGACCTAATAAATGGAATAGCCTAAAACAGAAACATAAACCTAAAAATTGAAACGGATAAAGTATTTTTTATTCATTTTACTGGACTTTTTTTTTCTTTCTTTTGGATAGAGTTTCGATTTGTTAATTCACTTTTCCAAAAAAGTAGTATGTGATTATACTTTTCAGTATCATCCTAGCTAGGCATGAATTTAATTAAGAAACTAGCTTGAAAGGGTAATTAGATACTAAAACACAATAAAACTACTGGGTACATTGTACCAACAAATTAATTCACGTACATTGTACTCTAAAAAGAGATGCATGAGCTTTATTAGTAGGATGAGGAACTTGTTTCAGACATGTGAATTGTTGTTAGTTGTATTATTTTGTAAATTTCAAAAATCTATTGAAATTTGCATTATCTGATGCATTTGTTATGTACGTAATGCTCCTGCGCAATAATCCTTTATAAGAAATTGTGTCTAATTATTTGATTCAGTCTTTTATGGTTCCTGTTTTATGGAATTGTCGGTAATTTTCGAGAATTTTCAATAAATATAAAAGGTCAAACTTAATTTGATAACCCATAGCTTAGCCTCCACTTATTTTGAACCCCAATAATAAACTTGATTAAGCCTCTTTGTAATTTTATTTTGTTTTGGTTATTAGAATGATTAAGCAAAAGAAAATGATTTGTCACTATTTTTTATTTACAAAATAAAGGACGACAGGAGTAAAGGTCTACACAAATGAAATATAAAACCCCGACATTAATTATGCGAGTTACTTGACTTAGTAGTTAGTATTTGTGAATCGTCTTTATTTAAGTAGTCAAACCCTCTCCTTGCCTGCCAAAATAAAATTTATTACTCATTTATGTTCTCAGAATGCACTGGCATCGTTCCAACTATTATTCGATGAACACCGATGATACGACTTGTTCGTACGATACAAACTACAATTTGGGTAAATTCATACACTGGTTAGTTAAATAGCGACACACTTTTTTTGTAGACGAAATCTCATAAGTTATAAAAAATATCCTTCAGTGAGATGTTTACACATGAAATTATATAGGCAACAAAGAAAATAACAATCCAACCGCAAACATTCCAGCAAACCATATATTCATTATCCTAATTCCGTTTTAAAACTTATATTAGTTACGAACCAAGTGCAACTTCAAGTTATACTACGTAATTTAGTGATGATAAATTATTCCCAACAAGTAAAGTTTGACGAGCTTGACTGAGGTCAACTGCTTTCGAGATACTCCCAATATATGAGGAAAGAAACAACTAGTTTCACCCCCTTCCGAAAGATTAGTATTGTGAGGGATTCGGTACCGACGAAGACGCTCTATCGCTCCGTTCAATGCGTTATACACAATTTAATAGAAAGAATAAAGTATAAAAGTGTAGTATAGTTATGTACGAGATACTAGATATTGATGTAACTTGAAGTGGACGGAGTTGTGTATCGTAAATGATGAAAATGTACATATAAATGATATTTAATTATTAAAAATCCGGATCATAAGATACTCTTAAAAATTTATTTATTCCTATTATACCCTTAGAATAAATGACACATCCTCATCTCTCTCATTTTCCTATTATATGCATCGAATAAAACTTATAATATCACGTATTCAATAAAACTTACACTACATGGGTGATTTAAAACTTAACATAATTATTCATTAATTAAATCAATTTTTATGAGTTGAGAAATGTGCTTGTCAAACTTACTCCCTTTTATATGAGATGAATATTTGAGTATTTGGCAAATTAAGCACATTTTATATGATAATTATTGATTAACAAGAAATGCTATATGATGCTACAAAATATTCTACATGATTCTACTTATTTTTACTATTTATTATTAAATATGATGCTACTTGTTTTTACATTTTGTTATTAAATTTGTTGTTACATGATTCTAATACATATTACATGATACTACTATATATGATACACTACAAATGTCACATGATGCTACAAACTAATGGTACATAATGATACTTATTTTTACTTTTTACTTTTAATTTTTAATTTTAATGCTAAATTATATCTATCAAAGGTTAAATAAGAGTTGCAAATAATGCCATATATTTTTTTATATGTATGTATCAAATTTATATAGTATTGTTGTGCACCATATGAAATATACAGACTTTATAAAATTTGTATATAGTTATATATAAATAAAAGATTCCGATTTTTAGAAGTTTATGTATATCATGTACTATTTCATTTTATTGGGCAAATCTGACATGATAATATGTGACATACATACCATGTGTTGGGAAGAAAACCGGAAAAATCGATAACCGAACCGAAAAACCCGAAAAAAACCAAAATCGAAAAATCGAAAAATTTTCGGGTCGGTTTCGGTTTTCACTAAAACCGAACCGAAAAAGACCGAAACCAAAAAAGACTGGAAAAAAAAATATAACCGAAAAATACCGAAATTGGACCAAAAAAACCGGTCCAGTTCGGTCTAAAAAATAAAAAGACCGAAACCGAAAAAAACCGAACCGAAAAATATGTTCGATTTCGGTTTCGGTTTTGTAAAAAGCAAGACCGAACCTAACACAACCGTACTATTCGAAGTGGTACCACTTTTTTCTTTTCTTAATAAAATACATTTTAAACGAATCTAATAAAACAGTAACGCAATTCAATATATACACGGGTACAGATACGTACATACAGTGAAGTGCAATCTCTTTCTCTCTCTCTATATATAAAAAAATCCGATTAAAATGGCAGCCGTCGATTTAATCGACTTTCTTAACGCTTCTCCGACGGCCTTTCACGCCGTTGGTAATTTCCTTTTTCTCTCACTAAACATCAATTATTAATAATTTGGGTTTATTATTTAAAAAAAAAAAAAACTATATTTGTGTTTGTATGTATCAGAGGAAGCTAAGTGGGAGCTTAATAACGCCGGTTATGAACATTTTATTGATTAATAGTAATTAATTATATGATTCATATCCGTTATTTTTTTTTTACAACTGTTTGTGTGTTTGTTTTAATATTTGGTTCGTGATTTTTTTTATTAGATGAAGCTAAGAGGAGGTTTAATAACGACGGTTATGAGAATATTAATAACTAATAAGTAGTAATTAATCATTTTAGTAGTTATTTTATAAATATTTGCATGTTTTAATAGGTATTTGGTAAGAGGAAACTAAGATTAGGCTTAATAACGCTCTGGTTATGAGCAGATTAATAATTTATAATCTGTAATTAATCATTTCGGTAAAGAAATTTTAGAACTGTTTGTGTGTTTGAATATTTGGTCCTTGATTTTTGTATTAGAGGAAGCTTAATAACGCCGGTTATAAGCAGATTAACTAATTAATAGTAAATTAATATTTAATCATTGTAATTATTTTTAATAAAATGTATTGTAATTGTGTTTTAATATTTGGTTGGTGATTGTTGTATCAGAGGAAGCTAAGAGGAGGCTTAATAAAGCTGGTTATGAGCCGATTTCGGAGAGAGAAGATTGGAGTTTGGTAGCTGGGAATAAATATTATTTCACCAGAAATTACTCGACGATCGTCGCTTTCGCTGTCGGTAAAAAGTATGCATTGATTTCATTAATTTGGTTCTGTAAAATGTTGAAAAAAATTGAAATCACATTGGAATTTAATGTTTGCTGGTCAAGCATAAATATAATTAATTACATCGATAATCGAGTAAGGCTCCGTTTGGTAACAGATTTTGTGCACTGATTATTTAGGTCTTTTATTTTAACAGTCACTGATTTGATTAATTTGGCTCTGTAAAATGTTGAATAAATTTAGGTTACGCTGGGGTTTGGTAACAGATTTTAGGTTTTTGATTTTAATAATCACCGAGTTTTTGGACTGTCAGATTACTTAGCTTTTAGCAAGCAGAATTTATGGCTAAAAAAGCCAATAATAAAAAATCTATATTTCGTTGAATTTTTTAAACTATCTTTTTAAAGCTGATTAAGTACATTGATAATCAGATTACTTATGTGGAAGATGGAATTTAATGTTTGTTGGTCAAGTTAAGTAAGTACGTTGATAATCGATTAAGGCTCCGTTTGGTAACAAATTTCCTGGACTGATTTTTAGATTTTATTTTCCTGGACCGAGTATTTGGACAGTCTGATTATTTGGATTTTTAAATTTCCTGGACCGAGTATTTGGACAGTCTGATTATTTGGCTTTTAAAAAACAGATTCTTTTTGGCTAAAAAAGTAAAAATAAAATACTTATATTTCGTTGGAGTTTTAAGCAATTTTTTTAAAGCTGATTTTTGACTAGAAAATCTGTTGCCAAACAGAGCCTAATTAACAACCTCTTTAAATTATTAGTTTTTCTCAGTCCCGACGTGGGATAATGTGCTAAAGTAGGATATCGATTGATTAAAAAAATAAAATTATGAAAATTTCTAAGACCCCATGCTATTAATTTATAGAGGTTTTACTGTATTTACATAATTAAGTAGAGATGTCACCCAAAATTGCAAACTTGTGATTGACGCGTTATTACGTACTGTTTTATGCAAACAGTGGACAAAAATGTGGCCGACCTTTACCTTTATAGGTTTTATAGGCGTAGAGATAATTTAACTAGTGTCGTACATACAAATTATGTATGTACGTGAGCTTACCATCTCGTAATCTAATTTAGAGGAAATACGCGGTTCAGCCTGCTAAAAATCGATGAATTCTTGTTGCCACATCGTTATCTATTGTTATCAGCTTTGTACATAAACAGTGGAAAAAAAAATACTTTGTAGGTTTACACGTTATTACGTATTAACTTATGTACAGTGGACAAAATTGTTGCCGAACGTTCCCTTTATAGGTTTTAAAAGAGTAGAGATACTAATTTCTGTAGCGCTGTACATGCATAATTATGTATGTTCATATGCTTACAATCGCCCATTCTCTAAATTAGAGGAAATACGCGGATCAGAATTGCAAAACTGCTACTAAAGATAGGTGAATTCTTGTTGCCACCATTTTGTCTATTAGTTTAATGCTACCAGTTTTGTTACATAAACAAGGGGCAAAAAGGTGTTTGGCACTTGATGTTTATAGGCTTTGTAGGATTAGAGTTACTAATACGAGTACTTTAATAATGAAGTTATGTACATAATCTAATTGATAGTCATTAAAACACTAATTAGGATCCCGGGACTATAATTGCAGAATTGCCACGCAAGACACAGAGCTGTCTTTGCAACGTTACGATGTACGGGTTTGATCTGATTAACTTAGTTACACTGGACAGAACTGAGGTGGAACTTTATGTTTATATGTTTACATGTGTGGAGATACTAATGCAAGATTACAAGTAGTATTATACATGCATAAATACGTAAGTATGTAACGCGATTTGCAAGTACTCACTCTCTAATTTAGAAAGGAAACATGTTACTCCAAATCGTATGACTGCTAATTGAAGTTTAAGAGTTGTTATTTCTACATTCTTATGTACTTAATTGATCTGATTGGTTTCGCTATATAAACCTTGGACAATAATGTGGTGGAACGTTATGTTTATAAGTTTTATATAGAGGTACTGATATATGTGGTGCTACACATATATAGTCGTGTATGTACATAATCTGATTTCTAATCACTCATCCACTAATCTAGAAAGAACGTATGGATGGAAATTGCAGAACTGCGACTTAGAATTAGAGAGCTGGCACATCATTATGCATACATGTACTTGTACGTCTACAATTTTCCTCATATATATGACCTGAAATTGCAATTAGAATTATCCTCTTAGCATTGAACCCAATAAATCAT
Organism: Primula vulgaris; assembly: GCA_963920805.1. NCBI lineage: Eukaryota > Viridiplantae > Streptophyta > Magnoliopsida > Ericales > Primulaceae > Primula > Primula vulgaris. Next base: position 34,695,354 of record OY987214.1, on the reverse strand, counting down.
TTCCCCATATATACATCAGATTGTGATATTGATTCTTTTAATACTCTTGTTGCCTTTGTATAAATTGTCAATAACAAATTGATTTGTCTGGAGAGAGATTGATAATGAACTGAAATTTTAAAGAATTTTAGTTTTATTATTTTTGCTTAGGTATGTTGCTGGAAATGGATTCCATGTTATTGGTGCCCATACTGACAGTCCATGTTTAAAACTGAAGCCTACTTCCAAGGTAATTTTTTCACTTCGCCTTTAAGCTGCAAAATATACTTAATTAATGGATGTGTGTCCAGTTATAGCATATATATCATTTCTTTTTGGGTGTCTGTGGACGATGCTGCTGTTACGTAGCATTTGTAACGATTTCTTATGAACATATATAATATGTATGTATAGATCACAAAAGGTGGGTATTTGGAAGTTGGCGTTCAAACTTATGGGGGTGGTTTATGGCATACATGGTTTGATCGCGACTTGACTATTGCTGGGAGGATGATTATAAGAGAAGGAAGCGATGGATATTCACATCAATTAGTCAGAATTAAGGAGCCTATAATGAGGATCCCAACTTTGGCAATTCACTTAGACAGGTATTGTTCTCAACTGTTTTATGAATTTGACCTTTCTACTTTGTTACCTTCGTTCTTGCTGATTTTATCCGTAGCTTGTTATAAATAGGTGTAATAAGTTGCTCATTTTATGGATAGGGGTGTTAATGATGGGTTTAAAGCGAACACGCAGTCTCATCTTGTACCAGTCTTGGCAACTGCAGTTAAGGTAATTTCGACAAAAAAACTAAGAAGAGCAGATAACCAGAACTAGTGTGTTATATTCTTTCCTTTATATTGGTTTGGAGAATTTTCTTCTGAATACGAAAATTTTGTTATGTTATAGTTTTACTGATCTTGACCTATCTATGCAGGCAGAGCTTAATAAAGTGGTTTCCGAGAATGTTCCTGCTAATAGTGGCACTTCAGCTGATGAAAAGAAATCTAATGAGAAACACCACTCTCTTCTTTTACAGGTATATTATTCAGCCCAAGGGCGTATGGGATATGGTTTTGTTTTCTTTTTATTATATCGCAACTGGGAAGTTGTTGCTTTAAATCTTTTACGTCCAACTAACTTCAACTTGGCTGTTATAGAGAATGTTTGTTTTTCATCGCATGCATTTTTCCTTTCGCAGCTTCTAGCAGATGAAGTTGGCTGTAATCCAGATGATATATGCGATTTTGAGTTGCAAGCGTGTGATACACAATTAAGCATAATTGCTGGAGCTAAAAAAGAATTCATTTTCTCTGGAAGACTTGATAATCTCTGCATGTCATTTTGCTCTTTACAGGTAAGCTACCACCTAGCAGTTAGGAGTATTTCCTTCTAGTTGCAATTTTTTATTGGTGGACTCGTTTTTTGAATTTGAGAGATGTTTTAGGGTAATTTTCATTTTTACTCCCTAAATCAAATCTCTATTTCACTTTTTCCCTATATTTTTTGCGTAGTTTTAGTCCCCCGAACTTTATGAATTAGTGCATTTTTTGTCCCCAAATCTAGTGCCTTAGTTTTTTCATTAAGTCGAGTAGTATTTTACTCTTATAAAACAATTGTACTTCACTACAGTCAACCTTAAATGGAAAATAGATATGAAGATGGAAGAAATCCTGATCAGTGAAAATTACCCAATCGGTGTTGTAAAAACGCGTTTCATCGCCGATTAATCGGCAATAAAACGTAAGTCGGAGCCTCGCCGACTCCGACTTTGGAAAACCGGTCCAATAAAACCAGGGGTGGGGTTGGTGGTGGTTAAAAAACCCTATTTGAGTCGATTGTCGGTGGATAAGTGAATTAGAAAATCCTAATGTGATTTAGGTTTTAATAAAATTTACAGTAGGGAGAAGAAGAGAGGAGGGAGAGTGACGGGGCAGAAATTAAGTTTTTTTAAAAACTTTAAGTTACGTACAAAATAGTCCCTGCATATTAAAAGATTTTAAAAAGAACCAGTGATTTAACGAAAAAGTTACAGAAAATTTCAAATCACACCCATTTTTAAATAAAAAGTTACACTTTTGGTCCGAACGTTTAATTGGACATTTTGTACATTTCAAGGACTGAGATGATTAGTCCTAAAGTATGTGAACAAAAGCGAGACAAGACCGAAGTTTAGTGACTAAAATAATATTAATGCTATCTTTATTTGTGGTTGAGATTAACCTACTTACCATGGTTTGATTTGTAGGCTTTGGTAGATGCAACCTCTTCAGAAAGTAGCCTTGAAGATGAAATTGGCGTTAGAATGGTTGCTTTATTTGATCATGAGGAGGTTGGATCGAATTCAGCTCAGGGAGCTGGATCTCCTGCCATGTTGGATGCTCTATCCCGAATTACCTTTTCTTTTAACCCCAATTCTAAAGTAAGCCTATTGCTTGAAACATGTTTATCGTTCTCGACTTGCATGCTAACTAGATACTCTAGACTTGCATCCCGAAATTTCGTTCAAGTTGTCCAGATTTTTACTAGCAAGTGCCAGAATTTTATCAGAACTTGTCAAAGTGGATCGTAAGTCGTAACGCTAAGACCTTCAGACCTATAACTACACTGTTCGCCTAATCTTATACTGCATCGCTACTTGAACCATTTTGAGGGAAAACACATTGTTGCGGTTGTACCAAATTGGGTTACTATAGTTGTAGACACTTCATTTTATTGTTACCTTAAGATGTTGCTATATTCCAAATCTCAATCTTCGCTTCTGTCTCCATGCTAAAAGGTATCAATTAGGTTACTTTGAGTCATCTGAAATTTACGAGTGTTCTACTTGTAGAAGATGGGAATCAAATTAATAATGACAGGAAAATTCTGAAAAAGGTGGTAGTTCCAACAGTTGTAGTATGGAATATAATGTTTGTCACTAGATGGTTTTATGTCTAGTATAGTAGTATGTGGTAACTGATAACTTGTAGTTGATGGTAGCCTCTAAGCGTGTTTTTGTTTTGTTTGATAGCTTGCTGTGAATTTTCTTTATTCACATGCTTTCGGCATGAAACTTTCCTGTTTTCTCTTTTAAGGTTTTTATTTTTAACAAGAAGGAAGCATTGCTAAGTTTGAAACCTGTGGGCATGGCAAAAGTGTTTCGCCTCACATTATTTTTTTATAGCTTTTGTGAAATATTATTTCTCGTCTTTGGGATGGAAAAATCCGAGATGGGTTTTACAGATTGTTATTTTTTTTAACTCGAAAGAAGCATGGCAGCTAGGTTTGAAATTTGCAGGCCAAGTAAAAACGTTATTTCCCCACCATTGTATTTCAGTTCATGAAATGTTAATTCTTGTATTTGATATTGGAAAATTGGATTGGGCTTTTATTGGGTTCAAAAGGGACCAGCTGCCAGCATACTTGGTTTTCTCAGTGCCTACTGTTAGTTTTCTCAACTCCTAATTGTGTTCTCATGCTTTGAATGTGGTAATGTACTATCCAGTTGCTGGAGAAGGCAATTCAGAAGAGTTTCCTTGTATCTGCTGACATGGCACATGCCTTGCATCCTAACTATATGGTATGTTGGTTCTTACCCGTTTATTGTAAGCTTTTATAAAAAATGTTCCACATTACCAATTATAACATCGTGATATTCCTCTAGGATAAACACGAAGACAATCATCAACCCAAATTGCACGGTGGACTTGTTATAAAGCACAATGCAAACCAACGCTATGCAACCAACGCCGTTACTTCATTCATATTTAGAGAGATTGCGTCCAAGTATAACCTTCCTGTACAGGTCAAACTTCACCCCTTCAATTTCAAGTCATGAAATGGAATAATTGTTTGGTTAGTAATGAAATGGATAGTATGTGGAAGCTATGATGTAATATCTTATACAAGTGAAACATTTTATTTAAAGGACTTTTGTGTTGCAGGATTTCGTGGTTCGTAATGACATGGCATGTGGTTCCACCATTGGGCCAATCTTGGCGAGTGGTACAGGGATTCGTACCGTCGATATTGGGGCCCCACAACTATCCATGCATAGTATAAGAGAAATGTGCGCAGTTGATGATGTGGAACATGCTTACAAGCATTTTAAAGCCTTCTTTGAAGAGTTCTCCAATATTGATGCCAAGATTGCAGTGGACCTTTAAAAGATTATTGTTTCAGTTCCTTTTGAGGGAGGGTCCCCGAGCTTTGAGATTTAGAAGAAATGGACATCAAAAGTGGCTTCTTTTAGCTGATCAAAAGAACAAACTACCAATGTTTCTTTGTACAATTTGGTCTCATTTGGAATAAATCGGTTTTACAAGCGCTTCAAGATTATTTCAATCGGTCCTATTTGACAATTTTGATACAAGTTATAACCCGGTCAAAATTGCACGTAGTTTTGTAGTGGACAATTAAATGGCAACGAAGGGAGTATAATTTATCATAGAAAACCGTATTGAAATTTACATATATATAATTTTACAATTTTATGTTATTTATCACTATATAGAGATACATTTTATTATTATCAAAAAAAAAAAAGAGATACATTTTATTAAGGTGAGACCATATAAAATTATGAACTATTACAATATAGAGCTTATTTCTATTTATAACTGCTCTCGAGTTGGGACCGAAATTTTTTATTGAAGTATCTTATAGGGAGGTTCTACCGTACAACAGCCATACCATCCAAATTTCTATTCTCTACATATTTACTTTCAAACCAGTAAATTTTGAAGGCCTGGTCAATGTAGTTGCCATCTTTCACACAAGTTATGTTTCATAATCACTCTCTCTTAGAATGAGTATATATGCATATCATTCATTGCAGAGATCACTGTCAGTAAAGGGCGACTAAATTCTTTGTATCATTCGTTGAATTCGGCAATCTCTTTTAAAAATATAAAATTTAATGTAATGATTGGTAGAGCTGAAATGGTCCGTAGAGAAGCTCGGTACTTGAAATTTCGGTTGGTAATCAATATCTTGAAATTTTGTTGGATTTATATAAAATTTAAAGGCTTTGTGGGCATCACCATTTCACTTGAATATTTTGAATTAGAGATGATAGAAATCAATTCTATTTCAATAAAGCAAATTTATAATTTGGTAACAAAAATGCTTAGCAAATCTGAGCGTTTGATAGTGGACTAAAGGGCGTCTCATCCTCATCCACATCCGCTTGCTTCTTCCTAAACCCTGTTTAGATATTGTTACGGTAAAAAAGAAACCCAAAAAGGTCGGACAATTGGGGCTTCTAGGTACGGGTGTGAATGGTTTGGATTTGATCGAAAGGTCAAGCTTAAACCAAACAAATATCTAATGGATTAGGAAAATTGGAACCAAATCAAAACGTTTATATTTCCAATCCAATCCAAAACCAAACCAAAGTGTCCGTTTGGTTTGGGTTTGCGATAAACGGTTTGGATTGTATTCGGATTGGATTCACATTTATGGAACAACACAAGGTCTAAGGAGAAGATTGCAGCTTAAACAAGTTCGGATTAGGAAGGTATCATAGGTATTTAAAGGATCGGCTTACACGGTTCTATATATAGATTCAGATAGGTTCTGTTTGGTTTGGATTGATATTATGGAATCCAAAACCAAAATTTTAAGAAGTGATTGATATTTTTTGGATACAAAACCAAATCATTTAAAATCAAAATCGAACCAACTCGAATCAAATGAACGAATTAGTTTGGATTCAAGGGTTACCGTTTTATACTTACAACCGTCGTAATAGGTGGAAAAGTATTAACTGCAAGTCCAGCGAGACAGCCAGCTGCTAGAGTACTACTTATCGACATCGATCCAATAGATGAGGAGAAAAAAGGATGCTATATAAACTCTGCTCTTTCATTTCTTTAGAGTAGAAAGCTTACTATTCATCGCTTTTGACAAAAGAATACCGTGTGACCGTGTCTGCTTGCCACTACGAAGATCCACAACAAATCCTTGTTAACTATTCTTAATACTATAACTTAGTAGATGCATAATCCCCAACGATTAAGTTAAAGAGAGGGTTGGCAGTTCATATAGTTAATAGAAACATATACGTGTATGTAGAGTTTTTTTTTTTTAAAAAAGAAAAATACTATTTACTCATATGAAAAATATTTATCCCATAGGGATCCAATATCAGAGTATGTAGGAAAACAAACTATATAAACAACAGCTCTTCCATAAGGTTTCTTACGCAGCCATGTACTAAGCACAAAGCGAACTATTCTTTCGCCTTTTACTAAAGAATACCGTGTGCTTGTTACTTATAAATGGCATACGCCTATTTTTGGAGGGGTCTTTCTTTTTAGGAAAATCCCCAACAACTCTTAGTTATAATGCTTATATGACTTGTTTGTTTGATACCTCATGGAATATCAAATTAAGCAATTTAACTGCAATTTAATTTCCTTATATTGGATCCTTAGCAATTCATGCTAGGCTTGGTCATTGGGGCTTCTTTCTAGAAAGTCCACTTTATGAAATTTATGAGAAATCGAAAAATGAGTTATAGTGACAGTTCGGCTTACAATAATGTTGATTATTTATTTGGTGTCAAAGACATTGGGAATTTCATCGATGATGACACTTTTATAGTTCGGGCTAAGTTCGATAATTCTCAAGCGGCTCAAAGTAAAATATTTAAACATTTCATTTCTTGAGTGGTCTTTAAACCCCTTTTTGTTTCTTTCGTTTCAAATCTATTTGAATTTTGATTATGGTCCAATTATGGAAACAATGGAAAAGATCTTTTCTTGTTTTGGGATCCTTTTAATCTTTGTTTTAAATCATTGGATCTTAAAATATTATCCCCTAGTCTTAAACAGCAGCCTTGCAAGGAATACATGTGCAATTTATTCTTTTTAATCTTAAAAGATTATTCCTCAATATTCTCAAACAGCACCCTTGCAAGGAGTTGTGAAGCCAAGGAAGAGTACGTAAATTACCAGTTTATTTTATAAAACCGAGAAACAACATGTAAATACCAGGCTGTGAAACCGAGAGACAGTATGTAAAATGCCAGGTTATTTTATAATACCGTGAAACAATATGTAAATACCATGCTGTAAAACCGAGAATCAGTATGGAAATACCAGGTTATTTTATACAACCGAGAAACAATATGTAAATGCCAGGTCAATAACTTCATAAAGCACTTGACTGGGCTATAAATTGCATTTGAGATCATTAATATAGATTTGGAAAAGCAAACGCATCTCTCGTCCATAAATCTAGTGGTTCTGGTACCTGTTAGCACATCACCAACTGCTATAAATCTGATATCAAGAGAACCAACTCTGTAACTACACTTCATAGTATAAAAGGAAGAAATGCGGAAAATTAACATATCCTCCGTGCAAGTTCATTTTAAGATGAGCGATTGTAGTTAAGATGGTATAACGATATTTTTACAAGTGCCTATATTCTTAAAAAGTACGACGAAGTTCTGGTATGCAAACTCATACTGCAACCTATCATGAGGTGCTAGTTCCATAAAACTTCACAAACAAAAATTGCTAAATAAAAGTTTCTTTTGTTTCCAGTTAAAATTGAAGTCACTTTGTATCACCTGTAATATATATTCAGTTGAGTTAGATGTAGACATGTAGTATTCCAATTGTTCAATATATAGTGTCAAGTGTGTAAACCAAGTATAACACGATAGATTTCGTAAGAACTTCCCAAATTGTGTATGTAAACTCATATCGCTGCCTCTATGTAAACTCATGATATGATTGTTTTCCCAGAAATTCCTGTGGAATGAAGTTCTCATATATTTCCTCTTTTTTTTTTCTTAGTGAAATTTTGGCAAAATCAGTGGTGATAATATTGCACACTTAACTGCTACCTTAAAAGTTAAACCAAGTATCGATACCTAATCTGAAGATTTATGATGTTGGGCAGTCAAATCAGAGATACCTGAACTTTATACAACTATAGTTCCAAGACGCCAAGGGAAACACAGTCTCGTTAAGCACAAAAATGAGATATAACCCAAACTATAATAAAACTATAATGAGCATGGATCTTTCGATTGTCTCTGACTTGTGTACTATTTTGCAAAATAACAAGCCTGCTAGCTAGTGCTAGTGTATCAGTTAAATGAGCACAGTATGGACAATTGCTATTGTTTTAAATTAAGAAGGCTAAAATTAGCAGCTAAATCTTGAACAACAGATGGTAATATGATATCAGCACGATCTAAGTTCATGTTGTGAAGAGCTTCAACGTGAGCATCATTTGATGAACTCTGCCTCGAGTTCCTCGTCAGGAAATAGTGCATATGTGAATTTTTATTTATTATATTCATTGTAGCATTTGTCAAGTTTATAAAACCTCTTTATATAAAAAATTAATACTTTGTGAATTAGCCCAGATTTCGGATGGTCTCAGACTCTCAAATGTAAATTATATACGTGAAAACTTATTTCAACCGGTTCAAGATATTTTTGATTTCTTTGTGCATAATGAATAGCATTTGTAAATTTCACGACTTGTGTTATGGGAGAAGGTTGCATACTTGCACAGCACAGTGGCCTTTATGAGCCTACTAATCCACAAAAATAGAATCCAGATATCTTTAGCCTTTCAGTGTGTACGAATCGCTGCTCCAGCGTGTAGGACGATTTAATTTGATGCACTAAAATTTGGAATTCATACTTTAGGCTTATAGCAGTCAAGTAGATGAATCACTAGTTTCGTGAGGAAACATATCAAATATGCAATAAAAATGCTATTTGCACAGATTGTATGCACCAATGTAATGTGTATGGTGGATAAGACACTTAACTTTTAAAATCGTTTAAAATATGAAAGAATTCTACCCATATAATTCTACCACGTAGGCCATCTGTGTAATGGTTTATGCGCATAGCACTGCTTCAAATCAATGATTCCGAAAGTAATAAACAATAATCAAGAATTTGATCAACAACAAATTAAGAGGTAACTTGCAGTTGGTTTAGCAAGGTTACATGGTAAAAGTAATGGGAATCGTACAACGTTAGTGATGAATTGCTGTTGGCAAGTGTGCAAACTGATGAATGTCGTGTTATCTAACAATGCAAAAAATGTCCTTGGATTAGGGAGACGAAATGGACTCATATAATTGTTAAATTGGACTGACAACATGGAGTTAATCAGCATCCGCTCTAATAATGGCTGAATATTGATCCTACAAACTCACAGGTAACTGAAAGAATGAAAATTTTCTATTTATGTTTAAAAAATCAAGTCAAACGACATGATATTCCCAAAATTTGTGCCAAAAAAGTAGTTAACGAGCAGCCGCAAAAATCATCTTTCAATTGTTACAATTCTCTCAAAAAAGCGGTTACAAGCAGTAAAATTCACGGATAAAAATTTGTGCCAAAAAAGTAGTTAACGAGCAGCCACAAAAACCATCTTTCAATTGTTACAATTCTCTAAAAAAAAACGGTTCCAAGCAGTAAAATTCAGGGGTAAAGTGATTCATGGCAGACCGGCAGTGATGAGACCCCGTTACGAGGATCGTGATGAGTTGGGAAACGGTCGGGCCATATGCCTGACTATGTTATAGTTAGAGACGATTGATGATCAAGAGGCACTCATCTTTATTTATTTTATTTATTTATTTATATGTTTAGATATTTCACGTGTTATCTTTTTATTATTTATTGTTGGTACTTTTTTTTTAATTAATTGTTGGGGACCGGTAATGTTTTTTTTTTATTGTAGGTGTTCGGGTTATCACAATCATTGCCTATATCGGAAAGAGTTTGGAGAGTTGCTTTAGGGATAACTTAGTTAGAGACAATCAAATTTTGTATTTAAAATATTAATTTTTGGAACAAAAATAATGTTTTAAAGATAAAAATAATTTTTTTGTCACCAAATCTAATTTTTAGGAACAAAAATTATTATTTTTTTGTGTCTCTAAAGACAATAATGTAAGAACATAAGAAAACAATTCAAATTTCTCTGCACATTTTTTGAGACAAAACTAAATTATTTTCTTATATCCGTATGACCTGTGAGATTGTCTTTGGACAAAAACAATTTCAATTTTTGTCTTTAAAGTTAGATTTGTGGACAAATTTTTTTATTGTTGTGCCTAAAAAATTGTTGTCCCTTAAAAATACTTTTTAGAGATAAATTTTTACTGTTTCTAAAGAGATTATCCCTAAATCTAAATTTTGTTGTAATGGTTGATAGATTTTGCAGAAGGGTAACAACTTTCTGGGGGTTTTGATTTGATTCTGGTCGTGGTGGATCGGTCGACCAAGTATGCCCATTCCGACCTCTGTTGTTAACGATCTGAATAAGATATTCATTAGCGGGGTTAGGCAAGAATTGTTTAAGCTCCAGTGTACGTAATAGGATAGATTTTGTTATCATATGCAAATGTTGGCCAAACGGAGGTGGTAAGTCGATGTATGGAACATTATATACGATGTTTTCTTCATAAGGAACCGTGAAAGTCGGAGTACCACTTAGCTTGAGCCGAGTATTGAGGCCGATTTTGGCATAGGCCCAAAAGTCAAAAACTTAGATTCCCCGAAAACCCATTAATTTTAAAGCCTATTTACTGAATATTAGGGGTGGACTTTTTATACCGATTTGTACCAACCGACCGATTTTCGAACCGAACCAAACAAGTTGGTACCGAAAGTTCGGTATACCGACTTTTCGGTACGGTACAACCGAACCAAACTTTAAAAGTCGGTTCGGTTTCGGTATCCATTTCGTATGTTTGGTACAATACCGAACCGAACCAAACATTAAAATTATAAAATATATAGAAATGTACACACGGTTATAACTTACAAATAAATTGTCTTATAGTTTATTTTAATTTTTCTTACGACTTACTTTCCTATTTACGAAGTCAAATACAATAATTTCGTGTTTCTCCATTTTCTTGTCTAATATTTTAAAAGAATTCTTATTTTATAAGTATTTACTATTTTAATCAAATTCACAATAAATGTAGCAAATATAAGAATAGTTGTACACATTTTACTTTTTACAAACTTTTTTGCTATTTTATTGTTATCAAGAATTATCTTTTAATAATAATAATTGATAGAACATAAAAATTGGATCCGAATGTTCTATTCGGGTATGAATCAACCCACCCATTATTAGAGGGTACCCAATGCTAAACCACAAAAACCCAAGGTACAAGGGAACTTTCCTAACATGCCATTATATATAAAGGTACAGGCCAGTAGTACAAGTCCACAAAGGAAAAACCCATGAGATGACGCCTAAGATGGCGACATTTGTCAACATCCTATGAGGCAGAATTGCCTATAAAAAGCCAAGTACCCCCCCTAAAAGAGGGACCGAAAAATATATCTCAAAAATATAGAGAGAAGGAGAGAAAAGATAAAAACTTGTCAGAACTTATCACATCAATAATTAAACCGAGCAAGGTAGAGAACCGAGCACCGAAGAGAAGAGAAAGACCAAGTTCAAAGATCAAAGTGCGAATCCGAGCATAAGTATAGTAATAGAATTGTAATCCGAGCAAATGCAATTACCGAATAATAATAAAGATCAAGAAGTGTTCATCGTTTACTGTCAATTCATTATATATTATTGTTGAAAAGGCTAACGCCACCGAACAAAGTTATGGCTTTATCAATAATGTTTCGGTATAAAACGGAAAACCGAACCGTACCAACCGAAAAAGTGGGTATACCGAACTTTCGGTATACCGACTTTTTCGGTTCGGTTATGGTATAATTTTTTTCAAACCAAACAAGTTCGGTTCGGTATTGGTATATGGTCAAAAAAGTCGGTACCGTACCGAAACCACCCCTACTGAATATAATATATACATTTAGAATTCAATTTGTAATTGATAAAATGTTTGGTAAAATTGGTAAGAAATTGACTTAGAATTCCAGGACGTGGGCACAAATTCCAGGGACGTGGACACAAATCCCATCCAATAATATTTGCGAGAGAATGGGGTCGTGGATCATATGAAACAGTACGCAGATAAGGATAGACGATAGATACAATTCAATTAGTAATGTGGTTTATTTGAAGCTCCCGTTACGATGATCATGATGAGTGGCACAATTACCGGTCATATGAGTGATTATGTTACTTAGAGGCGAGTGATGAAGGGAGTCACTCGTTATTTTATTTATTTATATGCTTTAGTATTTCAGTGTTATGTTTTAGTTTCTTTATTGTTGAAACTCGTTGAAAATCACAAGAAAGGCCCCTCAGTTCTGGCTATCTGAGGACGACAAACTGTATAAATCCAGTTACCGATGACCTCACCTTCTGTGCGTCCGGCCCGAACTGCAACAGCCAGTCTTGGAAGAGATCCACGAAGGATCCTGCGGAGCACACATCAAAGGGCGGTCCCTCACCAACAAGGCAATCACTCAGGGATATTGGTGGCCTTATATCAAACGAGATGCAAATGTTTATGTCCAAAGATGCGACAAGTGCCAACGATTCGCCAAAATACCTCGGCTCCCATCATCTATGATGACCCCGGTATCGGCACCATGATCATTCGCGCAATGGGCAATTGATATAGTCGGGAAGCTTCCCAAAGCACCCGGCAGCGTGGAATATCTGATCGTAGCGACGGACTACTTTACCAAATGGGTCGAGGCTAAGCCACTCCGAGAGATTAAAGCCAGCAACGTTAAACAATTCATCTGGGAGTATATCATCAATAGGTTCGGCATACCCTACGCCATTGTCGCAGACAACGGCACCCAGTTCAAGGACGCCAAGCTGCAGCTTTGGTACGAAGAACTCGGTATCCGAAAGTTCTATTCGACTCCAACGTACCCACAGGGTAACGGACAACCGAGGTATCGAACCGAACTGTCCTAGATGGTATCAAGATGACCCTCGAACAAGCAAATGGGAGATGGCCTGAGCGACTGCTCAACGTCTTATGGTCGTGCCGAACTACGCCGAAGACGGGCACCAAGGAAACCCCGTTCAGCTTAGCGTACGGCGTCGAGGCCGTCATACCAACGGAAATCGGGCTACCCACACTCCGAATAATTTTAGTCGAGCAGGGAAACAATAAACAAAGAATGAGAGAGGAACTCGACATGCTAGACGAGAAACGAGAGATATCAGCCCTTACACTGGCAAAGTACCAACAAAGCGTCAAGCAAACCTATGACAAGAGGGTGAAAGGGACCAAGGAATTCATGGTAGGAGAACTGGTGTTACGGCGAGTAACGGTCTATACCAAAAACGAGATACATGGCAAACTGAGCCCCACACGGGAAGGCCCATACGAAATTGTCAAAAGAACAAGCCCGATGACCTACAAGATCAAAAGCGTTCTGTTCGACAACAGCCGAGGAGAAAAGAATTCTTGGAACGTGGCTAATCTCAAGAAGTACTACGTGTAAACTGGCTTCCATTACAGGTCACAACTTACCTCTGCTTTGTCATGACATTATCTTTTGAATCAATAAGATATTTTGCTATTTATCATGATTGAGGAGCACTAAAGTCCTCCAACGTAACCGGAGGCATATGAAATTCCCAGAAGGCATGTTTAAGTGACTGCCTAGAAATACTAAAGTCCTCCAACGTAACCGGAGGCATATGAAATTCCCAGAAGGAATGTTTAAGTGACTGCCTAGGAATACTAAAGTCCTCCAACATAACCGGAGGCATATGAAATTCCCATAAGGCATGTTTAAGTGACTGCCTAGGAATACTAAAGTCCTCCAACGTAACCGGAGGCATATGAAATTCCCATAAGGCATGTTTAAGTGACTGCCTAGGAATACTAAAGTCCTCCAACGTAACCGGAGGCATATGAAATTCCCAGAAGGCATGTTTAAGTGACTGCCTAGGAATACTAAAGTCCTCCAACGTAACCGGAGGCATATGAAATTCCCAGAAGGCATGTTTAAGTGACTGCCTAGGAATACTAAAGTCCTCCAACGTAACCGGGGGCATATGAAATTCCCAGAAGGCACGTTTAAGTGACTGCCTAGGAATACTAAAGTCCTCCAACGTAACCGGAGGCATATGAAATTCCCAGAAGGCATGTTTAAGTGACTGCCTAGGAATACTAAAGTCCTCCAACGTAACCGGATATGAAATTCCCAGAAGGCATGTTTACGTGACTGCCTAGGAATACTAAAGTCCTCCAACGTAACCGGAGGCACTTATGCAGGTACCAACTCATTCAATGAGCAAGGGACAAACAAGCGAAAAGAATATCTCAAGCCCACATTACGGAGGCGATAAAATATCGAACGAAGAAATCAGCAAAGAAAAATCAATCCAATCAATGAAATATCAACACGACAATGCGAAGATCCGATAAACATGGATAAAGAAACAAAGCAAATAGTCCTCGCCCGCATTACGGATGCAACAAGGTACAACAAACAATAAAGAAATTGATCTAAGAAGAGCTACTACATGAGGAGCACGACGGTAATTGACCGAGCACGACCTCTTCGTCATCCGTCGCCGTATCCCCATCGGTCTCCTCGCCATCAAAATGCTCCTCAGAAATGAGGGCATTAAAGTTGGTCGTATGAGCACCAACGCATTTCAGCGCCTCAAGCCGCGCTGAGAACTCGGCTCCTTTAGCGATCTCGTGAGCATCCGAAGCCGCTTTACGGCGAGCATCGTTGAAGGGAAGCTGACGAGCTCCGGTCATAGCCGCAGAAGCATCGTATCTGGATCGGGACAGACGGAAATACTTCACCAACATGTTGGCTTGGGTTACCAACGATTTTAGTTTACCGATGTATTTTTCCTTTACATGCCAATATCGATCTAAACGGCGCTCCTGAACCTCAACAACATGCTCGGCACGACGAACATATTCACGAAAAGAGGACACCTGAGTTTTCAACTTGGCCTTAAGTCGGGCACACTGACCGTGTAGCTTGTCGTTTTTGTCCATTAAATCGATGTAATGCCAATTGGCACGCCTTTCACTAGCCACACCAAATGAGACCTCGTCCTGGGCAGCACCAGTAGGTCCTAGCCCCAGACTAACTAGGCACGGAGAACCAACCTGGTGTGACGTAGTAGCATGTGCCTATAAAAAAAAAAGGAAAAGGGAGGAGATGAATATTCATCCGCAAATAAAGAAAAGACAGGGAAGTAGAAAAACGAAGACTTTAATACAAGCTGCAAGTAAAATGACAATACAAGCTACTCAATCTTAGTCAGATAAGCCCTCGACAGAAGCCGAGGTCTCTAAAGCGTCAGCAAAATGAATATCTCGTAGCGAGATTATTTGCGTCCCCAAGCGATCCTTCACAGTCGCATCCAAGCGGTTCAAGGCAGCCGTGGTCTCAGTTACCCCAGCCATAACATCAACCATACGTTCTGCTCGGGCAACACCACGCCTACCTTTCGCATGCTCATACACCTCCAGTGCACGACCTCGGGCCCAATATGCCTTGACAAAAGATAGTAGCAAGTCGGCATCCTCATAAACGGCCCCCAACACCAAATTCAAGCTCGTTACCCGGCCTCGGGCTTCGTCCCGAGAGCGCTGAAGCGCACCAATAAGCTCTTTGGCCTTACCCTTGTTTGCAGTATAATAGGCGGTCTTCTTGCTGAACTTCTCTCCCAACTTATGTAGCTGAGTCGATAAGTCCACGATATGGGCTTGTAACTCGTCGTTCTCACGACGTGCAGCGTTTAATTCTGCCATATGAGGACTAGGTTCCTCGGAACTACCTACCCGGTCACCTACATTGCACTTGGTCGGGACCAGACCACCATGGCCAGAGAGTTAACCGGCACCTGACATATTGTCACGACCTTCAAACACACGAAAACTACTAACCAGAAAAGAACGATACCGAAAGTGATAAAAACAGCCAAATGACGACAGAGCAAAAATATTATCAACTTTCCCAAAAGAGTTGTGACTTATACAAACAGCCTACATATGGCTGCCAAAAACAATGCCTACCTCGACTAAAACACGTTAACAAAAGGAGCCAGATCAAGGATCAACCTGAGTGGGAGGAGACTGAGGAAGGGAAGGTCCCTGAGGGGTCACCGCTCAAGGAGTTGAAGAGCCTGACCCCGAATACGGTCGAGGAGCGGAAGAAGACGATGGCCCCAGCATGTGAGGCACCTCCTCATCCTGGATATTAGCCCAATCTTTGGGCAAAGAAGGCGCAACTCGACTTGCTGGATACGCAAAGGTAGCCCAGGCCGGATGAGAGAAAGGGACCCTCGCCACATTCAAAGCCCGTACATGATAGCTATAGGCATAGAAATTGACGATCTTAGTGAACTGGTCCCGATCCTCTGCTCGACCAGCCTCCAACAGGGCTACCCGGTCCTCCAACACCTTCTTTTCAGCCTCCACCTTTGCCTTCTCACATTCAAAGCCCGTACATGATAGCTATAGGCATAGAAATTGACGATCTTAGTGAACTGGTCCCGATCCTCTGCTCGACCAGCCTCCAACAGGGCTACCCGGTTCTCCAGCACATTCTTTTCAGCCTCTACATTTGCCTTCTCATCGGCCACGACCCCCTTCTCAGCAACCACCACCTTATTTTCATCGACCAGCCGCATATTCTCCTGAGCCAGCTTAGCATTTTCCTCAGCCAGATGAGTGTTCTTCTCAACCTCGATCCCATGATGTTCCCCCATAAGCTTGTGCTCGGCCGCTAGCTGTTCCTTCTTGGCTTCCAAGGCCATGAACCAGTTTCTCAGCTCAGCGGTGGCGAGGCATATCTGCATGCATATCAAATAAGATACCAACAAACGAAATCATACACGCTAACGATCAGACTCAGCTTACATGAAGAGCATCGACGTGGGCCCGGTTAATGGTCGCCATAGCAGGCTGGTCAGTGATATCCAGCATATTCTGGTATGCAAGGGGCATAAGGGCTGTGCTCCCCATCTTCAATGCTCGGGAGTTCCCTAACAAATTGCCGTTGCACCTATCGATGTAACGGGTCATAGCCTCCAGGTCCACCTCTACCTTTCCAACGCTCCCCTCGCCCACCTCTTCATCGGGCACATCCATTTCTTTGCATATGACCTTGACATCCTCATCAGCAGTCGGCAATTCAGCGTCCACCGCACCAGTCTCAGGGGCCTTATCCTCCACCACCTTCTCCACCTCTTCCGGTGGTGAGATATTGGGAAGAGTCATCGTATTCTCTCCCATGCCCATGCTCAGGTTCACATAATCGAACAAGTCACTGAACGACCCCTGAAACAAAACAACGCCCATAGACCGGGCCAAGGCGAACGTAGCCAACAGAGAAGTCAACGACTGAAGGACAAATAGCAAATAAAGGAGAGCAAATGGAATTACAAATAACATCGACAATTATATTTACCAAGGTGGCAGCGCTCTTGTCCCCGGTAGCGACTGGCAAGATTGAGCTCTCCTGAAGGAGAGATTGAACTCCCCCATCCAAGCTCCGCACGGGTTGAGGTGTCTGATCCATGGGGAGGAAGTCAGATATAGAGGTCGCCGGTGTTACGTCTAAAATTGGGCCCCCTTCGGGCACCACATCACTACTCGTCAACTCGGTAACCCTAGACTTCTTAGTGGGACCCTCCCGAGGCTCGACTGATCGTCGCCGAGCAGCCTTCTTACTCAGCGATACGACACAGGGCTTAACAATCGAGATAAATTCAGCCACCGTCTATTTGGGGATCACCGGCGCATTAGCGCACCTATTCCCAGCCTCGGTCACATACCCCAGCAACTTGGGAGCAACACGGTTTTCGGCCTCCCTCATGGACCCAGGTCCCCACCAACTCCAAAGAGCTACCAGAGCATCCAGATTGGGAGCACCAAGGATCGGATGCTCGGGAGCAGCTTCAGCAGGAGCAGGAATCTGGCGACCAGCAGGACACCAATTCCCAGACACGATCACGAGACCAAGGTTATGTTCCTTGTTCGTGTTGGGCAGATCAATAACAAGTTGGGTGAATTGATGCCCATGACATCCTTCAACTCTATTGACACGCCTACCAACTCAGACAGCTTCTTGATACCGTTGAGTATACGGAACATATTCAACGCAAGTTGGCAGGGAGCGATTTGGAAGGCCTCAAAGAAGGAGACCATCCAGTCCGACAACGGAAGTTTCACCCCACCGGTCAACAGGGAAGAAGACCGAAGGGCTACCTCATTGGCGGCCAGATGCCCCTGAGCCTCTTCCAAGGTCCTCGGGGGACGAACGTGCACGTCCGCAGGTATTCCTGCTTGTTCTTTAAATTTTTCCTCATTAAAACTCCCAAGCTGGGCCAGGCATTGGGTGAGAAGATCCTGTGATATCAACACAACCAACCATTAAAACAACCTACAGTGAGACCTACCACAAATCAACCACCACACCAGCAATCAAACGCCACATACCAAACAGTAGTTCCAATACAAAATACACAAGCATCACATACGGCACATACGCCAACAATTTCCAATCAAGCATATATAGCCTACACAAACTCTAAAACAGAAAATTCCAGTACACAATACACAACCCACCACCAACAACGAATCAACACAAACCTATATGGGAATGCGGATAAATTAATCGAAGACATTAACGTACTTACAGCTATTATAGTAGGGGGCGTACGACTTTGGCAATATTCTTTTTCCTTCGAAACAGATAACAAGAGATATTTTTTCTAGAGAGCAGCACAAACCCTAGAGAGAGAAAAAGGTGGGGATATTATGGGAGCAAGGTAAGATCAAAAAGAATTACTGGGGAAAGTTAAGGGAGTGGAGCCGCAATAAAGGGAATAAAATATTAACCGTCCTTTCGTGTCACAGAGGTTTCCCTCTTTTCAGCCACAGAAAAGTCAACACGCCCACAGATATTTTAAAGTTCCACGCTCCAGATCTTGCCACGTCAAAAGCTAAGCCCACTAACCCATACAGTTCACATCATTGAACCTATATAAACGGCTACTGGACCCCACCACTAAAAAGCTTACAGCATACGCTACCAGTATTCGTACAAGCCATATGGCACAACAATTACCACCGAGGATCCACACCGTACAGCTTCCTCGACACCATACGGTTTCTTTCCACAGGAATACCGAACAGGGTTAACGAAGACCGTTCCTCACTCGACGGCAATTTAGCCTCCAGTCTAGCAACGCTCTCCGGGGGGATAACTTGGTGACCTATGGTTTCAACATGAAGTCAAAATAAGCAATAAACGAATTGCGATAAGAGTAGAATTTTTATTCATCCACAAGGGGGAAAACAACCAGTTACAACGGGAAAAATAAAAACTACAAAGACGTCAACAATAAAATACTTCTTTATTTCTGAACCCTAGAACTACCCCCTTCCTCGGCGTCCCTTTTTTCCAAGAGCTCTTTGAGATGATCCCTCTCCTTGATCAAGAGAGAAATACCCATCTTAGCCTGTTGCAAGGCGTAAGACTGAGACTTGCATTTTTGCTCGGCTTCGAAACGAGCAGTACCCTCCTCATCCCAATATTGTTTAAACCTCCTGACTTCAGTCAGGGCGCTTTTGAGATCGGCTTTCAGCCACGACATCTCGATTTCTTTCAACTGAAGAGGAGTCAATTCCTCTTCCCCGAAACCAGGGGGACGGTGTAGCATGAAAGTAGGCTCTTCAATAAGGGCTTTCTTCTTGGAGGCAGATCTAGTGATGGGAGCCATCTCAGATAAATGATAATTAGAAGAGACAAAAATTATAAAACAAGAGAGAGAAAGGAAGAATTGGTAATGAAATACAAACAATATGGAGCATTTATAAGGAATCAAAGGGCACAAAGTACGAGGCGTTGCAACGGTTCACAGGACGAAGGCACGAGATACGAAAAGGTACAATTTCCCAGATACAGAAAAAGAAAAACAAAATATAAATTACAAAATGGAAAATACATCAGAACACTGGCCCAATCAAATTAAGGATCAATGGGCAGGAAAACCGAACTGCCAGACCGGGAGAAAGCTACCCGAGCAGAGCAATCTAACCGAGCTTGGTAGGAGTCATTCATGACAACAAAGCACTCATTCTCCATGGAGAGGTCGGTGTTCGTTCTAGTAAGGACCCTGATGCGCTCCTCAAGCCGAGCATTCCTAACCGTCATACTAGCTAGGCCTTGAGGGGAGTTATCGAACTCATCCTGAGCATGATCCCAAATCTCCTCGGTCTCGTACTAAGAATTGGCCAGGTGATTTCTGCACAATAACAACTTATCAAGCTGACGACTCAAGGCCGAAATCTCGGTCCACTTCATTGTCTCCTCAGGATGACAGTCGAACAAACTCAAGGCCAAAACACCATACTCCTTCTCAAGACTGGCCATGGGATGATGGACCCGAGATACCTCAGCATCCAAGCCCTTCATCTGAGCATGATATCTCACCACGGGCTCAGACATTCTGGGAAGTTGTTATAGTACAGAAGGAAATAGGGAAAGAGGGAGAAGCAAACAATAAGAGTTTGTGAAAAATGATAACTAATAAAGAAAAGATGAGGAGTATTTATAGAGCAAAGATAGTATGGCATTGACTGACAATGCTGGGAAACGTGCATATTCGCCTGACAAATACTTGGGAACATGCATATTATCTGACATTGCTTAGGAGCATGCATCTGATACATGCCTCAGATGTCACTCGGCTACAGTACGACATGAAATAAAGATACAAGATATTCAAAGATCCACACTCCAGAAAAACGACAGACCACAAACGCAACATAAAAAGAAGTGCAATATACAGGGGCAAAGATAATTTTCATTAATAAAGATGGGATACAGCACTGTTCATTATATCAGAGGACAACATCAAAAGAAAATCTATTACATCAGAGGACAACATCAAAAGAAAATCTATTACATCAGAGGACAACGACGAAAGAAGATCGACTATATCAGCGAGCCGAGCGAACAGGAGACGCGAAAGAAAGAAGCATAAAAAAAAAGAGGAACATAAAGAAGAAAAGAGAAATACGAAGAAAAGAAGCATGAGAGAGAAGAAAAAGAAAAAGAAGGAAACCCTCAATCGAGTGTGAGAGAAGAAAATATAAAACAAAGAGAAGAAAAACGAAAGTAACAAAAAACCCGAGGGACTCAGGGTTGATTGTTACATCGTAGTGGTAAGACAGAAGATGAAGAAAGAGAAAAAGGAAAAAAGTAGAGGGAACAAAATATAAAAGAAAAGAAAAGTGGCAAGACAGAAGATGAAGGAAAAGAAAAA
The DNA here is from genome assembly GCA_963920805.1 of Primula vulgaris. Taxonomy (NCBI): domain Eukaryota; kingdom Viridiplantae; phylum Streptophyta; class Magnoliopsida; order Ericales; family Primulaceae; genus Primula; species Primula vulgaris. The sequence goes on along the minus strand of OY987214.1, from coordinate 34,674,186 downwards.
GGAGGCACAGAAGAAAAAGAAAAAGAGATAAGAAAAGATGAAGAAATGAAGAAAATTGAAATAAATAAAAAGAAAAGAAAAAAGGTAAGGGTAGGGGGAAGTCGATCGGTATCGATGAGAAGGCCCGACAGAGACATCCCTATCTCGAAGTGTCGGGTTCCCCCTCAACACCTCGTTCTCTTCGACCAGAGCCCGACGAGCACGTCGGCAATAATCCAGCTCGGACCTTAGCCAAGTTAATTCCGGAACCATCTCGGTATGGTGATAACGCATCACCTTTAATTCCACCTCAGCATCCTTCAACATCTTTAGTGCATCGCCATAAGATGCTTCAAAAGCCTCCACTTGCAAGGCCAATGCATATTTGGTGGAAGATCCAGCCATTTTAAGGAAGTTATACGATAAAATTCTATATATGGCAAAGAGAAATAAAGGAGAGATTATGAAGAAACCCATATCTTAAGAAGGTATTTATAGATAAATTAAGGAAGGTTTAATGTGGGGAATTGCAACCGTTCGTCAAAAGACTCTGGAAAACATGGGTAATTGAAAGATGCGTCTGTTGAGAAGAAACGCTTGGATTCATGCCAGTATTTAAAGAGGGTAAGTGTCAAAAAGCTTCTACACGTGTTATTTTAGGGAAGTGCAACAGTGTTAAGATATAAATGATAAGATTTGCGCACAAGGCTCAAGAAATCCTATTAATTCTTGGGTACAAAGATTAAGAAGATTCAATGGATAAGATCAAGCACAAGGCTCAAGAAAACTCATTAATGAAGCCACAAGCATGCGCAGTCAAAATGAATTGCATTGGGAGAATAATTCAGATAAAAATAAGAAAAAGAAGAATCTTTATTGATTGATTGAAACTTCATTATAAAAGGGGCAGTCAACATAAAGGAGATACAATAAAAAGAAAAAAGTTATTTCGTAGAAGGGCCTGCTTCATCACCTGGATTCTTTTTAGACCGAGCATACACTTCCTTGAGGGCCAATTTATAAGCCCTCTTGGACGCTATGTGCCTGTCCCTAGAAGCTTCAAGCTATTTGATCCGAGCACGCGCCCATATATTGTCTATCAAAGACCTATGGTATTCACTCTCCATGGCGTCCAGGCGCTCGTCCATCTCAACAGCGCGACGAGCCTCCATGGTCAAAGAGGCAACCCTCCTTTCGAGAATACGAGCCTTCCTCACTTCCTCCTCTAGATGAGCAACATATTCAGGAAGGTTGTCACCACTAGTTTCACGAGGAGAAGCCATTTGATTCGTTAGTAAGGAGAGTTATACAAAAAAGACAGGTACAACCCCCTTTTATAGGAAGAAATAATGGGAAAGATCAAAGGTCATCTCGAAGAAAGACTAACCCTCTTGAACTTCCCAAAGACATTTATGTCCAACTAACAACAGTTCAAATCCAATTCAGTCATCCAATGAGATAATACAAAAAAAATATATAATAAACAAACGAGAATGATAATTGGAAACATTTTATTAATATCAAATAATTCGATTACAACTGGGGGATGGTACCCAATACAAAAGAAATCACAAAAGCTAATTATTCCGAGGAAGAGCTTGCTTCAACGTCATCCGACCCCGGTTTGGACCGATTGTACAACTCCTTGAAGGTAAGCTTATAGGCTCTTTTTGCCGCCCTTTGCTTAGCCAGAGAAGCCTCGAGCCTCTTTATGCGCTCAAAGGCCCAATCCCGATCAGCCATCGTCACGTGATGGGCCGCGTCCATATCAGACAATTTCTTCGCCGTAACGGCCAGCTTCCTTTTCACAACACGAGCTTTCTTGACCTCGTTTTCTAAATGAGCAATGTATTCGGGAGAGTTGTCACCAGTAGCACCATTGGGAGAGGCCATGACGTTCTTAGTAATGATAAGCAATGGAATATTTATGAGGGAGCAATCCCATTTTATAGGCAAATGGGTGAATATCAAGGGTCGCATCGAAGTTGGATAGCAGGTTTGCAAATTCCCAAAACATTAAATGGGTCCTAGGGAGCAGTCATAGATATGGACATTTTTCGATGAAGAATTGGGAACAGCAAGACCGAAGTAGCATCCCCGACAGACCGAACATGACTCCCTCGACGTGGAGACCACACCGAGGAAGTCAGGGAGCACTTGATAGAACATAAAAATTGGATCCGAATGTTCTATTCGGGTATGAATCAACCCACCCATTATTAGAGGGTACCCAATGCTAAACCCCAAAAACCCAAGGTCTAAGGGAATTTTCCTAACAGACCATTATATATAAATGTCCAGCCCAGTAGTACAAGTGTACAAAGGAAAAGCCCATAAGATGGCGCCTAAGATGGCAACATTTGTCAACATCCTATGAGGCAGAATTGCCTATAAAAAGCCAAGTACCCCCCCTAAAAGAGGGACCGAAAAATATATCTCAAAAATATAGAGAGAAGGAGAGAAAAGATAAAAACTTGTTAGAACTTATCACATCAATAATTAAACCGAGCAAGGTAGAGAACCGAGCACCGAAGAGAAGAGAAAGACCAAGTTCAAAGATCAAAGTGCGAATCCGAGCATAAGTATAGTAATAGAATTGTAATCCGAGCAAATGCAATTACCGAATAATAATAAAGATCAAGAAGTGTTCATCGTTTACTGTCAATTCATTATATATTATTGTTGAAAAGGCTAACGCCACCGAACAAAGTTATGGCTTTATCAATAATGTATCGGTATAAAACGGAAAACCGAACCGTACCAACCGAAAAAGTCGGTATACCGAACTTTCGGTATACCGACTTTTTCGGTTCGGTTATGGTATAATTTTTTTCAAACCAAACAAGTTCGGTTCGGTATTGGTATATGGTAAAAAAAAGTCGGTACCGTACCGAAACCACCCCTACTGAATATAATATATACATTTAGAATTCAATTTGTAATTGATAAAATGTTTGGTAAAATTGGTAAGAAATTGACTTAGAATTCCAGGACGTGGGTACAAATTCCAGGGACGTGGGCACAAATCCCATCCAATAATAGTTGCGAGAGAATGGGGTCGTGGATCATATGAAACAGTACGCAGATAAGGATAGACGATAGATACAATTCAATTAGTAATGTGGTTTATTTGAAGCTCCCGTTACGATGATCATGATGAGTGGCGCAATTACCGGTGCCATATGAGTGAGTATGTTACTTAGAGGCGAGTGATGAAGGGAGTCGCTCGTTATTTTATTTATTTATATGCTTTAGTATTTCAGTGTTATGTTTTAGTTTCTCTATTGTTGAAACTATTTATGAAAAAAATCACAAAATTTTAAAAAAATTACAAAAAAAATGAAAAAAATTACAAAAAATCACAAAAAATGAAAAAAATTAATTTTTTTAAAAGTTTGTGATTTTTTTCATTTTTTGTGATTTTTTGTAATTTTTTAAATTTTTTTATAATTTTTATAATTTTTTTGTGATTTTTGTATTTTTTAATAATTTTTTGTGATTTTTGGTGATTTTTTATAATTTTTGGTTATTTTTTATGATTTTTTTATAATTTTTTTGATTTTTTTGATTTTTTGTGATTTTTTTTGATTTTTTTTGATTTTTTTTGATTTTTTTTTATAAATTTTTGATTTTTTTTGATTTTTTTTTATATTTTTTGTGATTTTTTTCATTTTTATAATTTTTTTGTGTTTTTTTTTTTATTTTGTTGTAATTTAAAACTATTTTTTTGGGTTTGTAGAAAGATAAAATATGTATATTATATTTTGGTTTGTATGACAATTTAGTAAATAAACTAAATAATTAAAAAGTGGTACCTATGAGGAATGTGAAATTATCAAGGTATTTAGAAGTAATATAAGTTGCTATGAGATACTTATAGGGAATTACCGCTTGTTTATTTCGATTAATAGAATAAAGCAAAATAATTAACTAGCAAAAAAACATTTCATTATTTAAAGATTAAAAATACAAAATTAGGAAAATATAATGATGATAGGAACTAGGTTTTGAACTGTACTTTAAAAGCACATTCAGATTAAAACCTAAATTTTAATCTGGTTATGAAAACTTGAGTAATATAACAGATTTTGTTCATTCAGATTCAACAAGTTGGATTCAATACTGAAATAGGTTTATCATATAACATATATAAACAGTAGCAGTATTTTACTTACTAGTAAAAGTATCATCAAACTTACTTTTAAAAAGTCTACTTATAGACATTTACTTTTCACCAAAAGTATACTTATGAGATGACATCCAAACAAACTAAATATAAGTATAAGTAAAAGTAAGTAAATAAGTAAAAGTAAGTAAAAGTAAAAGTAAGTAAATAAGTATACTTATTTTTTTGCAAACCAAACACCATTATACTTTTCATAAGTAAAAAATATTATTAAGTAAAAAGTATGATGCACCAAACAAGGCCAATAAGTAATATGTTTATTTATAGGTGGCATTTCTTCTTTGCCATAATGATATTTAATAAAAATAAACAAAATTTAGGTCCACTAAGCTTGTTATATAAAAATCATTATAATGGTGCATTAAATGATTTAGATCCTTGTACTGTATTTAGACTCGTCTCATATATATATATTGTAGAAACCATGAATATTTCATATCGAGTAATTAAGAAAGTATTCAATACAATTCTTTTTAGGGGTTTTATATGTTTAATATATCAAATTATAATTTTTTTTAACGATTTAGATATTCATCTTTCAATTTTTTAATTTGGATAACACACTATAATAATTTTTCAATTTAGGTAGCACCGTCTAAATTAATCACGGAATCATGTCGCATGACATTTGACTTGACAAACGTTAATTTGAGAGGATAATTTGACAATTTTGTACAAAAATATGTCATAATAAAAAAACGTTTTTTTTTCAATTTCATACAACAAAAATTAGCACATAATCCAAATTTGGGAAAACGTTGTTCTAGTGTGATATATTTTGATGCAAAATGACAAATTACACTCTCACATTCAAGTTTATTAAGCACGTGTTCGTGATTAATTTAAACTGTCGTACCTAAATTGTACAGTTTATTATAATGTGCTACCCAAATTAAAAAAATTGAAATATAAGTATCCAAATCGTTAACAACACCAAATTTTTGTGTACTAAATATTTTTTTGTTTTATTTAGAAACTATTCAATACATTTAATCACTCACGTTTTGACTTAAATATATATTAACGGTATGTATAGAATTCTCAAGTCGTCCAAATACATCATTATGATGCATCAAATGATTAAAGTCTCGTAATAACGAGTACAATCGAATCCATCCATTGATTAATGACTCATAATAACAAGAATTGAATTTAGACTTTTCTCATAAATACGTTGTAGAAACCATGAACATTTCACATCGAGGCATTAAGAAAGTATTTAATACATTTAACCACTTACCTTTTCACTTAAAAATATTAACAGTATATATATATGAAATTCTAAAGTTTTTCAAAGTCCAAAAACATCCAAAAACATCCAAAAACAATCATGGTTTATAATGTCATTGCCTCTTTAGTTTTTGCATTGGTAATTTTTTCCACAGCTTTTTCCCCTGAAGCCTCTGTCGGCTTTACCGCGCCTCTCATACCTCGCACTTCGCCAAAACATCCTTTTTACTATTCAAACGCTACTCGCGAAGATATCATAAAAAATAGACAACGAATCTCGGCTGAGCGAGAAAGTTTTTTTGCGCAACAAATACGAGGTTCAATATCGAACCAAATAGTTCATATTGATTATGGATTGGTTATGAGTTATTATATTGGCACACCACCCGTAGAACAACTAGCAATTGCAGACACTGGTAGCAAGCTAATGTGGCTACAATGTAAGCCCTGCTTAAACTGCTACAAGCAGACAAAGCCTATTTTTGACCCAAAACTTTCAAAGTCTTACCACCGAGTCCCTTGCCGTGATCCAAAATGTCACAAAGAGTATGACTGGTCTTGTGGACCGAACTCCCGTTGCAATTACTCTATTGGTTATGGTGATACTTCCTCAACTAATGGTGAAATAGGCATTGATACAATAAGCTTACCAAAAACCAAGTATTCTCCCAAGTTCACTCATCCCAATACTCTTCTTGGTTGTGGACACAAAAATCAATTTGCTTATGACTTTTATCCATCTGGTGTAATAGGATTACAAAATGTGAGTATTTCCTTAACTCACCAGATTGGCGCAAGTTCATTTTCTTACTGTAAAACCGATAAAGGGGGATACATCCGTTTTGGTACACATTCTAGGCTTGTGGGCGAAAGCACGCGGCTTTTTACGGACAAATTTAATATTTATCAGATAGTCATGTATGGGATAGAGGTTCAGGTGGGTAAAGATGCTGTGCCAGTTGAGGGCGATAGTGAAATTTTCGAGCATAAAGACAACGACCCCTTGAGTGGTGTATTAGTTGATTCTGGGACTACGTATACTCGTTTACATCCGGTCGCATTTGATGGTTTAGTTAAAACAATCAAAGGTCTTATGGAGGGTAAAGAACCGTATAAAGCAAATGGATTTGAACTGTGCTATAACATGGATGACTTTGAGACAACATTTACCAAAGGAACATTGCCAAGTGTACATTTCGTCCTTGACGACGACCTTTTTATAAGATTTCCGAATGATAATATTTGGTCAGATGCAGATGCAGATGGGAATATATGTTTACAATTCTTTAAGAGTATGAATAACTTAACTATAATAGGTTCGCTGCAACTCGATAACTACAACGTTGGCTTTGATCTCGCTGGAAACAAACTTTGGTTGGATTATCATCCAGGTTGTGGTACTGATTAAACGTGTTTTCAAACTGTTAAGAGAGTACTTGAATGGTACAATGTAATATCATATCACTTCTTTATAACATCCGTGTCTCTTTCATTTTCTTTAAATTTAAAACGAAAATGACACTTTTACGGTTTTAATTAATCATTTACAGCTTACATTATTTATCATCTTTCTATCTTTTAATATGTGGCAATATATGTGGATATGAGAATAGATGAGCATTAAATAAATGCTAAATTATTAATTTTAGGGTGAGGGTATTTGTACTTTTATTTTATTTGAGAGAGTGAAAGATAACTTTAACTTTAAATACGAGCATGTGCAGACCAGAATGGTTTTTTTTAGGGATCGTGGTGTAAAAAATATGTTAAATATATGATAAAATAAATAAGATCTAATAAAAAATATTTTTTTTTTTTTTATGTTTAACATAACATAAAATAAATATGAAGTTAAAACAAATGGTATTTGACAATAAAATAATTTTTTTTTAGTAATCTTGTTTGGGAAAATACATTTGTCATTTACGAAATTTGGTAATTTTAAAATAAAAAACAAAATTTTTTAGAAAAAAACTGCTAACATGATTTAAACTCCTAACCTTTCACTTCCTTAAAGGTAAATTTACCACTACACCAACAATTATTTTGTTTAATTAGGAGAGACCATCAATGTATATATTTTAAAAACAATTAAATTATACATATAAAAAAATAAAAAAAATGGAAAATCGGGGTTGACCCTGAATATGAGGTAACCATAAAGACAGTATGCACGTTTTTTTTTTTTAAACCATTGTTACCTTATTTAAGAGAATGTTGGTAGTTTGAACACATTGATGCTATTGTTCTTATATATAGATCCTATGCACGGATTTTTTTAAACCATTGTTACCTTATTTAATGGAATGTTGGTAGTTTGAAAGACATTGATGCTATTGCTCTTATATATGCATACCGTTCCAGAAGGTTATGGAGATATAATGAATTAAACATCATTTTTTTTTATGGCTACATAACGATTTGGTTTTTATATTGTGGAAACTTTCAATGAGCGATATGCATGCACTTACATTTAGAATTCGATATGACAAAAAAAAAGTAAATTTTTTTTCAAAAAAGAAAAATTAGATTATATATCGAGAGAGTATATGAAATAAAAGAATACTTGCGTTATAATAAAATCCGTAAACTATGTTTCTTTTTTCAAACATTTACAGCAGTTAATCCTAATCAGATCCGATAAAAGGCCATGACTAATCAAGCCAGAAGTGAGATTGGAAATTCCCTAAATTAACTGTAGCAAATATAGCTAATTATTTAAACGGGCAATTTGTCGACATTATGTCTTTAACAATGGCCTCTTCCTCCCATGGACACCTAGAGTCTGTCGAAGCGCATGAGCGACTGAGTTCCAAATTTAGTTTTAAAAATGGCCAGAGATCAATCAAATTTTCTAGCTCGCAAGCAAAGCTTTATTGAGACCCGTAGATTCAACCATCAGTTTATAGGTAGCCAAAGACCTACCACTCCAAACATCTAACAAATTTGCCGACTCCTCACAGGCTAGTATATTGTTGGAATTTGTATATGTTGGATATATTATGTCGGGATTGATATAAACACGCTGAAATTAACAAACAATTATGCAATGACAATAATAAAATAATGCAAGGAAAAACTTACAGACATTACCAAAGTTATGATAATAATTAAATCTACAACGAGTCGAGTCGAAACTCTCTCTTCAGGGGCGGTTTTGTGCCCATGCGATCCGTGCGCACGCAGGGTCTGAATATCGGATGGACCTAGCAAATTTTAAAATATTTTATTACTATATAGAATTTATAGAAAATTTCTGTATATTATTTTGAGTAAATACACATTATGTTGTGTGTCCTGTGCAAGTTGGTTCAAGGGTTTACTTTTTTTCTGTGAGGTCACAAATTCGATTCACGTCTACAATTTTTTTGGCCTAATTTTTAACCTTTTTCAATACTTATAGAATAATCACATCCATGGTGCTCACAGTATTAGATAACTTTACACTTAGTTTTCAGGAGATCAATTGCCCGTTTTAAGATTCCAAATGTTTTTTTTAAAAGATCTAGTCATTTTAGAGCACCAATATAACCACAAAAACTTACACAATTAAATGCAAAGTCGAAAGCTTTATCCCTAATGTATTTTTCATAGCTCTAAAATATTTTGAAATAATATTCTTTTATTTGTGAGAAAAAAACAAAGAAAAAAGATCCATTATTTTTATTTCTTAGAAGAGATTGGGAATATTTTGATGTCTAGTTAACAAGACCTGAACCTGCAATTTTTTTTCTAAGTGGTGTCTATAAAAATGTATACGGAGTATTATACATAATTTTGTTCATTGCTTTACAAAATCTCAGAATTTTTTTAAAAAATTATCTAGCTGAGTTCCTATAAAGGCCCTGTTTTTTTATTTCTGCACATGGTCTAGAAAAGCTCAAAACCGACCCTGCTCTCCTTAAAACTTATTCATCCCCAAAGAAGAATCCTAGTTAAAGAAGGAAAGAGAGAAAAAAGAAATATTTCCTATTTGATTAAGATTAAGATTCTTTGTAAGGTTATAAATAAAGCCAATTAGACTCTAATATTTTGTGTCTCTACATCATAGATTATACAGCAAATAGAGAGAGAGACCCACGAAATATTAGAGAGAAAATATTATTATTTGAGAGAAATTCGTGACGGGATGTCATTAGATATTGAGAGCTGTTAGGTAGCAGCAATAGTTTGATAGACAAATACTAGAGAAGGAGTAATTGAGTATTGTAAGACTTGAGTCTACTATTGTAAGTTTGACAATATCAATAAATACTGGGTGAGTGACTCGGACACGTAGATGTGGTGAGTGTAATTAAACGTCGTGTGTTATTTACTATTTTGTCAGAACTCTTCAGTTATAATTGAAACAGAATCTCGATTATAACTGAAATGCGTAACAGCATTCGGAACATTAGGCAAACATATGTTTTCAATTGATATAAGAGCTTCTTACCTAACTTTAATTGGTAATGATTATGTGTTATGAATATATGGAGTTATTAAAGAGTGGTGGATCGTTCAACAAAGCATCATTGCTTGAAGGAAGTTCGAATTATGGCACATGGAAGGTGATGATGAGAGCGTTTATCAAGTCACAAAATGAAAAGGCATGAAAATCGATCTTAAAGGGATGGGAAGCACCTATGGTAACTAATGGTGATGGTGAAGAATGTCTTGCGCCTGAAGACATATGGTCTAACGAAGAAGAGGCAAAATCTAATGCAAACGCCAATGCTCTTCATGCTATATTTAGTGGTGTTCATCCAGATTTATTTAAGATGATCTTTATGTGCGAAGTTGCTAAAGAAGCTTGGGATAGATTAAAGACTACGTATGAAGGTACAACAAAAGTTAGAGCTTCAAGACTTCAACAACTCACCACAAAATTCGAAAATCTAAAGATGGAGGAACATGAAACCATAGAGGAATTCTATTATAATTTATGTGATATTACTACTGAATCTCATGCTCTTGGAGAAAAAAATTCCCGAGTCCAAGTTGGTGAAGAAAACGTTAAGTTCCTTACCTCAAAGGTTCGAAATAAAGGTGACGACCATTGAACAATATAACAATATCGAAAATATGAAGATGGAGGATCTTATGGGCAATCTTAGAACATACAAGATGAAGTTTCCCGCACCAAAAAGAAAGAATATTGGTTTTATTTTTCAAGCTAAGGAGGGTTCAGTTGCAACTGAAGATGAAATTAATGATGAAAGATTTATTGAGTTTGCTAAGAAACTTTACAAAAGTATACATAAAAAAAACTAAATGAATATGAGTTGCAATCATAAGAGAATTGGTCACCAAGGGATATGAAATCAAGAGGATCACAACTTAATTGGATTCGATGTAAAGAATGCAGCGGATTTGGTCACGACGAGAATGAATGCGCCAACAATCTAAAAAGTTACAAGGCGGGTATGGTAGCTACCTCTAATGATTCTGAAAGTGATGATGTAGAAGAAAATCCAAAATACCTCACAAATTTCATGGCCAAAAGTGCGAACAACTCGAAAATTACCTCAGTTGCAAACTCAGTTGTAACTGAATATGAAATTGGGGAAACTTATTATTCTGAATCTGATAGTTGTGATAATGAAGCTATTACTATTCATAAACTAGAAGAACAATATCTGAGGTTGTTTAAGAGGTTTTCAGCTGTGTCTAAAAAGGTTAAAGAGTTGGAAGTTGAAAATTTGGGGTTAAAGAATGGAGTTAAAGAGAAAGATGTTCAAATTGAAGAGACTCAAAAGAGGATAAAACTTCTCAACAATGGGATTGACAATTTAGACAAAATGATTTCATATCAAAGGTATGCAAAGGACAATACCGGATTGGGCTATTCTGGAGCTAATGGAAGTGAAACGACCGTGTTCGTGAAGGGCACAACAAGCAAAGAAACCTTACAACCCACTGTAAGTACTAGGAGGTGTTCAGTTGTAACTGAAAGTGCAACTAAGAACAGATTGTTCTCAGTTTTAACTGAAGATGCAACCGGAAATTATTTGAAGCGATGTTATTTTTGTAATAAACCTGGTCACTTACAAAGAAATTATTTTAAAAGGTTTTCTGAAAAACAAAAAGGTTTTAATCAAGTTCGTAAACAAATTTTTAAGCAGGTTTGGGTTGTCAAAAACAATAATGATATAATTAGATGAAATAAAGCTACAATTACTTATTTTAAAGCTATTACACCTGATTTGTGTTGCTTTGATAGTGGTTGTTCTAAGCATGTTGCAAGTATTGTTAGCTTGTGTAACACTGGTTTATTTGGTAGTGGTGACAATAGTATAATTGTAGGCCAAGATATAGATAAGTATGTAGGTAAAGAAGAGAAGCAACATGAACGAGTTAAAACACCAGTTGTAACTGAGAGTGATAAGCTAGCAACCAATGAAAAAGTTGAGAACATTGACTCAGTTCAAATGTCAGTTACAACTGAACCTACAACCGAGGAAAATCTAAGTAAGGAAAAATTGGTACCTGACAAAAGGTCTCAAAAGGGTCATCGTCTGAACACTATCATTGAAAAGGTAAGTGAAGGTATGAAATCTCCAACCAAACATCTTAATTTTGTCAGTTTTGCATATTATATCTTCCAATTAAAAACTAAGAATGTCAAGAGTAAGCCTATTTGTTTAAATCTATATAAATCTTTCGTAGAAAACTTACTATACCTTAGAGCTAGTAGACCTGATTTGTGGATTCAATATATGAATAAGAGGATTTGATTATGCTGAAAGTGGTTGTACTCAACTTTTATAGATGAAACAGATACTTGAGGATTATTATGTTAAACAAGAGATTTTTACTTTATATTGTTATAATAAAAGTGCAATTGATTTAACTAATAATACAGTTCAACACTCTAGAACAAAACATATAGACTTAAGATATCATTTTATTAGAAAACTTGTTGAAGAAAAATGTCTAGTTTTGGAACATGTTGTAACTAAGAAACAACTGGCAGATATATTTACAAAATTATTGGATGTTAAAAGGTTTGAATCACTAAGAAGTGATCTTGGGGTGTGTTATTATGAATCTATCGGAGTAAACAAATTATTGTTTATTATGAGAATAATCAATTACAAACACTTGAATAAATCTGCATGAGCTGCATATAATTTTTCTGAAAAAGAGTAAAGTTTTGCTTAATAAAAATGGGAATTGACACTCATAATATAATTCTACTGAATATGCTGTAAAATGATGACTCTGAACCAATGTCTCTCACTGCTTGCATAGAGATGTTTTTTTATCCTTTTTTTCCCATTGGTTGGTCAGTTTAGAACTGAACACGCAGCCGGATGGCAGCAGAACGAGTTAAAGCTAAGTTAAAACTGGGACTGGTACTATGATCTGACTGATAATAAAAAAATGTCGTGGATTAATGTCTAGTTAATTAATGATGATGTGTTCTATAAAGAGTCAAATTTTTTAATAAAAAAGTAATATTGATCAATTTTTCTTGGAAGAAGTAATTTTGTGTTTTTGGTTCCAATACAGTTTCAAGTGTCAGTTATAACTGAGATGCAACTTAAGTGAACATGAAGTTTATTTTTACTTGATAAATTGGTTATTTGATTAAAACTGAAAAAATAATTGTTTTCTTGTGTAAAATATTCTGGACAATAGAGTGGAATATCAACAATTTTTATTGTGCTAAAAACTTAAGTTTTGCAGTTAAAAAGTGATGAATTGGATTAATAGTTAAAATTGTTTTTTTTTACTCTTAAACTTGAAAATTCGTCCTTGTTTAAACTTATATGCTCTTAAACTTTGTTTTTCTCATTTAATTACAGCTGATTAAGCCCTCATAGATGTATGGAGATTTGCTTTGATAAAATTCTTGTGAGTTATCTGAGGATATTGGTGAGTGATAAATGGTTTATGTTTGTTTGATGAGAGTGATTATGGGTATATTGGTTCTAGTTTGGTTGATTATGATAAGTGTGGTGCATTCTAACCTTGTCAATATTATGACAAAAAGGGGAGTAGATTGATGAGTTGTGAGAGAGCAATGAGCTTGACTTTAAGGATAATTGTTTATATTTATGTTTTTGATAATGTCTGCTCTTATTGATTGCTTATTTTGATAATACTTTAAAGGTTTATCTTTCTGATCTTATATGCTTAAAAGTGTGAAAGTGTTTTATATATTTATGAGACGTGACTTGCAGGGGGAGCTTTGATAAGCTTTGTGCTTAAATAATTGATTTTCTTGTTTAACTGTGTTGATAACCTTATGTGGGGTTTGTTTTTTAAAAAAGTTTTACAACTCAATGTTTTTGCCAAAATAATGACAAAGGGGAAGATTGTTAGATTCCAAGTACAACTCTATTGTACCATATTTGTTTGTCATTATATTGCTAAAAATATATTGAGTTAAGTTATATTGAACTCTTATTATGTTAACAGTTAATGTGTAACATGTTTGTTAAGTTATGGTTAAATATAGGTTGAAGTTACAATTTCAGTTATAACTGAAACTGACGGACAGATTAATTGGTGATCAAGTCAAATATTTCTAGAAGGTCCACAAACTTGAGCAGCAAGTCGAGAATATTTCGTGTAATCTCATAAAATTAGATTGAAGAGAATGAAGAGCTTTACTTGTTGGATTAAAATACTTGAAAAGTAAAGAAGAATCCTACTTAAAGAAGGAAAGAGAGAAAAATGAAATATTTCCTATTTGAATAAGATTAGGATTGTTTGTAAGGCTATAAATAAAGCTAATTAGACTCTAATATTTTGTGTTTGTACATCATAGATTATACAACAAAGAGAGAGAGAGAGACTCACGAAATATTATAGAGAAAATATTATTCTTTGAGAGAAATTCATGACAGAATGTCATTAGATATTGAGAGGTGTTAGGTAGGAGCAATAGTTTGATAGACAAATAATAGTGAGTGAGTCATTGAGTATTGTAAGACTTGGGTCTACTATTGTAAGCTTAACAATATCAATAAATGCTGAGTGAGTGTCTCGGAGACGTAGATGTGGTAAGCACATCGAACTTCGTAATTAAACGTCGTGTGTTATTTACTATTCTGTCAGAACTCTTCAGTTGTAACTGAAACAGAATCTCGGTTATAACTGAAACGCGTAACAACATTCGAACATTAGGCAAACGTATTTTTTCAATTTTAATTCACAAAACTCAAATTTTCCAACAGTATATATATTATAAAACATCCAATTTTTTAGATTGGTTGCATAGTTAAACGAGAAAATTAAGGATTAGACCATGAAAACAAAAGTATTTAAAGATTGGTACGGCTATAAAATTTATTTAAGGATTGGTCCATTATTTCTGAAACTAATTAAGTATTTGTCCACTATATATAATATATATATTCTGTTTTTTTAAACTATCAGTTGTATCTCTCTCTCTAAACCATCTCTCTCTCTAAACTATCAGCTGTATATCTCTCTCTAAATCATCTCTCCCACTGAACGAATTTTTTCAAATTGCTCTATCTATCTCCGACGGACAGGTTCTCTCTCTTTCTAGAACCTTCAGACTGTTTTTATTGCTAGCTCCGTTTTTTTGCTGATTTTAGCTCAAATTGCTAGCCCAGTTTAGGTTTTAGAGATTTATTATAATAAATCAGACTGTTCTGTAACACAATGTATGATTTTGTATTATTAAAATTCAAGAGTTCATACTATTTTTTCTTCTATTTAGACTGTTTTAAAAAACAGTTTGAGCTATTGTATTCAATAGTTATAGAAAACAGTCTGAGCTATTGTATTCTTGTTATATAATAACTCAGACTGTTTTCTGTAACACAATGGATGTTTTTGTTAGGTTTTTAGAGATCAATTGCGTTTATTATTAAAATTCAATAGTTCATACTATTTTTTCTTGTATTCAGACTCTTTTAAAAAACAGTCTTTATTATAATAAATCAGACTGTTCTGTAACACAATGTATGATTTTGTATTATTAAAATTCAAGAGTTCATACTGTTTTTTCTTGTATTCATACTGTTTTTTAAAACAGTTTGAGCTATTGTATTCAAAAGTTACAGAAGACAGTCTGAGTTATTATAAACAGTCCGAGTTATTCTATTCTTGTTATATAATAACTCACACTGTTTTCTGTAACACAATGCATGTTTTTGTTAGCTTTTTAGAGATCAATTGCGTTTATTATTAAATTTTAAGAGTTCATACTATTTTTTCTTGTATTCAGACTGTTTTAAAAAACAGTCTGAGCTATTGTATTCAAGAGTTCATATTTCTTGTATTCAGACTGTTTTACAAATCAGTTATTTAGAGTTCTTTTTACAGATCAATTGCTTTTGTTCTATTATTATTCTTATTTAGACCGTTTCAGACTATTTTAGAGATTAATTGCTGTTATGCTTTTTGTGCACAAATATTATTTCTGATGGATTCGTTTGATTTAGTAATGTATTGTCGATATAATGATAAATGTGTCCCTGTTGCGCTGAACAAGCGTATGACCTATGCAGAGTTATTACATATAATAAGTCATAGGTTTTACTTAAATTTGGATTTAGTGTTTCTAAGTTACTTAGCAATTAGAGATGAGCGATGTTTGTTGAGATCGGATGATGAGTTGAAAGATATGTTTGCTTTGTTTAACGTGTTGGGAAAAAAATAGTAAAGATTCTAGTTTTTGTTGAGACTGTAACCACTTGCAGTGTTGGTACTTCGAAGGAAATAAGTGCTGATTGTTCTGAATTTTCGGATGAGGATGATTGTTGTGATGCAGGTTCTAGTTTGGCTGTTAGAAAGGTTTATAAACTTGATAGCCGGGGTTGGGCAGTTTTTTAGTTGTGCTGATCACTTTAGAGAGTAAATACGGAAATTTTGTATATATGAAGGTCATGTCCCCTGTTTTGGAAGGAATTCATCAGATAGGGTGGTGGCTTTTTGTGAAGAGAGGGATAATATTGGCTGTAGCTGGTACATATATGCTAGTGTGTGGACCTCAGACAAAAAATTTAAGATTAGAAAGTTTGAATCACAACATACATGCCAAAAGTTACCTCCAGGTGCTCTGAACAACCATGTAAATAGCAAGCTCATATCGAAAATAATGGATGAATATGTGAGGGAAAATCCAAATTTAGCCCCTTCTGCTATAATATCGCATTTAAGGATTGGTTATGGGTTGGAGATAAGCTAATATAAAGCTTGGAATGCTGTCCAAATGGCCAGCGGAATGCACAGTGGGGATATCGATGAATCATACAACCAATTAGAGAGGTATTTTGTGGGTTTAGAATCGACAAACCCTGGAAGTCGCAGTGTCCTGGAAGTTGATAAGGATGGGAATGGTTCAAATCAATTCAAAAGTGTATTTTTCTCTCTTCATGGCTGCATAAAAGGGTTTAAGGATGTTCGCCCCATGCTTATCATTGACGGAACCTTTTTAAAAGGAAAATATTAGGGTGTTTTATTGTCCGCAGTCGGCAAGAATGGCAATAAAGGTTTGTTTTTCCTTTTTCAAAATGTTTTTTTTTGTTTTTTGTTACATTGATGGTTTTATATAACTCAGATTGTTTTTAAATTTAGTTCAGACTGTTTTGTTATACAAGTCCAAACTGTTTTTATGTTGTTGTTTAAGTGTAATTAGACTGTTTTATGTAAGACAAAAATGATCAATTGTGTTGTTATATACAACTTTTAATGTTTTTTTTATGTCAAACTGTTTTGTTATCAGACTATTTTTTGTTATCTTAGACTTTTTTGTTATCAGACTGTTTTTGTTATCAGACTGGTTTTTTATCAGACTGTTTTATTATCAGACTGTTTTTGTTATCAGACTGTTTGTGTGTTATCAGACTATTTTTGATATTCTTAATGTTACAGGGTTGTATCCACTTGCTTTTGCTATTGTTAGCAGTGAGAATATTGATAATTGAGGTTAGTTTCTAGAACAATTGAAGTTAACTATAGGTGATGACCGTCCTTTGACATTTTTTTCGGACAAACATATTGGGTTGTTGGATGGTATGTCTCGCATTTTTCCCAACGCAGACCATTATTACTGTCTACGCCATTTGAAGGATAATTTTAAATTGAAGTTTAGTGGCGGTGATGGAATAAAAAGGACTGAAATTGTTAATTTGTTGCAAACTTGTGCAACTTCTGCTACAATTCCTTTGTTTGAACAGAATATGAAGTTGTTGCGCAATATGGGGGGCCGTAAAATAGATAAATTTATGCAGAATTGCACTCCTATGAGATGGGCGAAGCATATTGTGTAAAGTCGCGATATGGTGAGACAACTTCCAATGCCGTGGAATCATTCAATAATTGGATCAATGATATTAGAGAATTACCTATCACTGAACTGGTTGATAAGCTAAGATTGAAATTGATGAAATGGTTCGATGAAAGAAGAATCAAAGCAGGTTTGGACTTTTTTCTGTTAAGTTAGATTATTTTGTGGCAACTCAGACTGTTATGTGATTTCGTGTTGCGTCATTGTCATCATATCATACTGTTTTTACTAGGTATACGTTTTTAAGAGTTTTTTGGTTATTGTTTTTTTTGCAGAAACATGGAAAGGTGTTCTGTGTCCTTTCTACCAAGAAAAGTGGGACACATTCATTCACAACAGTCTGTCGTTTTTGGTTATGAGGTCAGGTTTTTGGAAATATGAAGTGATGTCAGCTCCATCCGAATACGTGGACCTGGGACATCGGCAATGCTCATGTCATGAATGGAAGAGGACTGGGTTCCCGTGCCAACATGCAGTTTTGTGTATTTCTAGGGACAAACTGCATATGGAGGATTTTGTTGAAAAATGGTTTTTTGTGGATCTTTATCGAAGTTCATACAATACGCCGATCAACCCAGTCCCTAGTTCTATTTGGCGAGATTTTGAATTAATTAATGAGTCAAACATTAAACATCCAGAAACATCAAGGCCTCCGGGAAGGCCTCAAAAGAAGCGTATTCCATCAGGTGGTGAGACAAATCAAGTCGCGAAAAAGAAGCAAGCTAATTAATGCGGATGGTGCAAGAAATATGCAGATCATAATCAACGGACGTGCAAAGAGAAGCTTGCTTCTGAAGGGTGATCGTGAATAGATGTTGTTGAACCATGGGGTTCAATAATTGATTTTGATTATAACTTTGATTATGTTTTTAATGATTTTACGATTTCTCTATTTCGATGATATAATGCTTGTTTTTTTTCCAAAAAGAGAATTTGTAAATTGCAGCACGCCAGAAAGATAGAGCTCGGAAAAACGAAGCCACAGGTTCAAGCGGAACCAGAATCGGAGCTAAAACAAAGAAGTTATGGGCTTTCGAAAAAGACCGGAAAAACTGCCAGAAGAACAGTCGACCGATCGACTGAACAAAAACGACCGATCGTTTTTGTACAGATTTCTTCTAGTGAGCAGGTCGAAAAAACGACCGATCGTTTTTTCAGAAACGACCGATCTTTTTCTGGAAAACGACCGATCGACTGTAGAAAACGACCGATCGTTTTCTGCAGATTTCGAAAACAGCTTTTCAGCTTATTCTGGAAAATGGCTGTTAAAACCCCCAACCACTTCCAACGGTCATAACCCAGAAAAACAGACTGTTTGGCATATATATACCACTTCAATCTCTCTCCCATATTCACCAATTACACTATCAATTATCCTAAAACCTCTCTCAATTAAAAACCCTAATATCACCATTTTTGTGTATATATATTCGAGAAAGAGGAAAATCAAAGAGAAAGAGATTCAAGCTCGATCATCATCAACAACTCACCAATTAGCTTTTTAAGAAGCAATTAGAATAGTGAGTGTAGTTACGTTTTGTAACAAAAATTGTATCGAGTGTTTTATAAACTCAATTGTGAGCGAGTGATCGGGTAGAGGCTTTGTAAGCAAGTGAAGCTTAAAAGCTCTAGGTCTTTTCATTCGGGTACTCATAAATTGAGGGGGAGTCGTAGACTCGTAGTCGTGTTCTCTTGCACTTGTATCAAGAGTAGGAACCTCGGGTAGAGGGTGATCCAATCGGTCGATTGAGCTCGATAGGGTTTGTAAAATCCGAAAGAAACATTTTAGTGAAATACTCGGTAGTACCGAGGAGAGGACGTAGGCGCGTTTGCCGAACCTCTATAAATCACGGTGTCATTTTCTTCCCTTGTTTTTACTTTCCGCAACTTATTTTCTTGCTTATTTATTGCTTGCGTTTAGTTATTTTAGCAATTTAGTAACTCTTGTTAAAACGCTTAAGCTTAGAATTGCATAAGTTGGGTGGTTAGTTGCATAGAATTTTAATTAGGCGAAAATCGCCAAAACCTTATTCACCCCCCCCCCCTCTAAGGTTAGCACACGGGCCAACAGATGTTTTAGTTTTATATTAGACTCTTTTTAGTTTTATATGATGTTGACTTTTTCAGACTGTTTTTAATAATACAGTCTGATTTATGATAGTAATAATACAGTCTGAGGTTTCTATTGATATATACTTCATTAACGAAAGAAAGGGAATGAAGCAAAATAGTTGCATTAATATTCAAATAAATTTTGTATTAATATTCAGACTCTTTTTACAGTTTTGTATTAAAAACAGTCTGAGATTATGATTGTAATACAGACTGTTTATATGTTTTCAGACTGTTTTTAATAATACAGTCTGATTTTTATGATTGTAATAATACAGTCTGAGATTCTATTGATATATTTCATTGAAAATATATTATAATAAAGAAAATGAAGAAAACTAGTTACATCAATCATATTATTCGGACTCTTTTTTATTAGTCAATAGACTTCTTTAAAACAGTCTGAATTGTGAGTACTGAAACAGTCTGAGATTCTTTCTGAAAACAGTATGAGACTCTAATGAACATAAAAACAGTCTGAGATTCTAATGATATATGTCAAATGATGTTTTTTTAGTATATTGTCGTAAATGATTCAGACTGTTTTTAATAATACATTATGATTGATTGTAATAATACAGTATGAGATTTAATAATATATTTTTAGACTTTTTATATTTCATTGAAATATATTAACGAAAGAAATAAAATGAAGCAAACTAGTTACATCAATCATATTATTCAAACTCTTTTTTATTAGGCAATAGACTTCTTTAAAACAGTCTGAATTGTGTGAGTACTGAAACAGTCTGAGATTCTTTCTGAAATCAGTATGAGATTCTAATGATTCAGACTATTTATAATAATACAGTATAATTGATAGTAATAATACAGTTTCAGATTTAATAATATATTTTCATATTGTTTTTAGTAATACAGTATAAATACGTTTTTTATATGTTTTCATACTGTTTTTAATAATACATTATGATTGATAGTAATAATACAGTCTAAGATTCATTGAAAAATATATTGGCGAAAGAAAAAGAAAATGAAACAAAATATTTTACAAAATTCATATTCGAACAAAATAATAGAACTTTTTTCTATTCAGACTGTTTACAAAATAATAGAACTATTTTTCCATTCAGACTGTTTACAACTAATATTTACATCAATCAAACTGTTTTTGTTAATTCAGACTCTTTCTTTATCATATGTTTCTTCCCCCCGCTCTACATATGACTGATTGTATCGATTGACGATTCTCGTTATTATCTTGGCCTTGAACTCTAGTATCTTGTCTGAAGTCGTCTCTCTTGTGACAGGTTCATCATTGATGATTGTCTCCATGTTATAGCACACATATAATACACAGTCTGATCTGTAAAAAAATAAAACATGTAAAATTAACTTTGATTTAGATGCATAGTAAAAACAGTCTGAATATCAGTAGGGTGCATATTTTTCTTACGTGGCTCATTGATAGGGACAGTCTGTTACAACGTCTAATGTGTACCCATCTTGTGAATCAAGTGAGAAGGAGGGCACATCAGCTATCGTTTTCAATTTTTCTTGTACAAAGGCCATCTGTAACATAACAAAAAATATATACATTAAAAAGAAAAGGGCAGTTTTTGCTAATTCAGACTGTTATATTTTAAAAAGAGTCTGAATTACCACTAGTTTGGCGTCATCAAGGTAAGGGTCTGGTCTGTTGATATTGCAAAGAGGTATGTTGCTATTATAAAAACTCCACTTCTTCGCCTCGATGTTTAGAACCAATAGAGTCCAATGGTCTACCTCTACATCAATGGGTTGGTTCCTATTCGAGTTAATAGGGAAGAACAATAACTTGTATCCGTTCTGAACATGCTTCCTCAGCAAATTAGTGATTTTCGTATCGAGCACATCCTCGTATCTTTTTCTGTCTTTTAAAAAAAACTACAAACCAAACAACAATGAAAAGGTTTAAGATAAAATCTCAGACTCTTTTTGTAAAGAAACAAAGTGATGCATTGACAACATAAAAAGAGTTTGTGTTTTTACCCATAATATGGAGGTCAATATCTTAAATGTTTTTATAGACTTTGCCTTGTACTCTTGCTTCAATATGTGGGTATACCCAATTATGATCTGCGATAAATATAAATTTTAGAAAGAGTCTGAGTACAAGAGCTTGTAAGCAAGCAATTAAATTGTATGATCCTTGTATACTTACATTATTGCATAGCAACTGGCCATCAATTAAGTAGTAGATGTCGTTGAGAGTGATGAAATAATCTTTATTGGTTGAACCGAGTTTTGAGAACAAGGCGTCACTGTAAATTAAAATTTTATAGTAAGCACATAATGTTTTTATGGAAGGAGTCTTCATTATTAAAAACAATCAGATAACAAAACAGTCTGAGATTGAAAAAAACAGTCTGAGATAACAAAAACAGTCTGACAACAAAACAGTCTGAGATAAAAAAAACATTAAAAGTTGTATATAAAAACACAATTGATCATTTTTTTTCTTACTTAAAACAGTCTGATTACACTTAAACAACAACACAAAAATAGTCTGAACTAAATTTAAAAAGAGTCTGAGCAATATAAAACTATCATAAACACAAAACAGTCTTCATTAAAACAATTCATACTGTTTTAAACAGTCTGAGGAAAACCTAAATGTAAAGCGTGTGAGACCTAATTGTATCATAAACACAAAAATAAAAAGAGTCTGACTTACAATGGTCCATTCGCGTTGTGAATTTCTTGAATTTTGTAGAAGATGTTGTCAGGAAGCCTTTTTGTGATATCATTCTCGTTTTTATTTGTGATGATGTCGTGTGGTCTCTCTGTTTTGTCCGGTACATGGTCTTCTCGACTACTGAAGTCGATTAGCGGGAAATTGTCTTCGTCCTGTTTAGGAGAATTATTTTTTGATACTCTATTTTTTGCTGTTCGTCCACCCTTTGGTTTTTTATTTGGTTTTTCCAACAACGGATCAGGAGCGCCTACGTCTGCGATCATTTCAGACTTGTCATCTTGATCAACTTGCTTACGTTTCCGTAGCTGGTTCTCATTTTCTTTGTTTTTTGTTGGAGAGTCTATTTTACTTGGTGTGTACTTTACTGGTGGTCTCCTATCTGTTCTTGCTCTGATACGGAGAATGTTGGATCCCGGACCATCATACTCAAAACCGAGTCTTTCCAGAATTTCCTTACGGATTAAATCTAGTTGTGGAGTCTGTATATCCGCATTTAGGAGAGCATCAGTTATAACTTCATTGATTCGACACTTTTGTGAGTAGTCATGTGCCGCATACACCTGTGCATCATTGTATAGCCCTTCTATTAGCTCATGCCCCTGCAACAATAAGAGGTAAAACAGTCTGAATAATTCATTAAAATAATACAGTCTGATTTGTGATAGTAATAATACAGTCTGAGGTTTCTATTTGATATATTTCATTGAAAGAAATTTATTAACGAAAGAAAGGAAATGAAGCAAAATAGTTGCATTAGTATTCAAATAAATTTTGTATTAAAAACAGTCTGAGATTCTATTGATTTTTTTTAAACAGACTGTTTATATGTTTTCAGATTGTTTTTAATACGGTCTGATTTATGATAGTAATAATACACTCTGATATTCTATTGATATATTTCATTGAAAATATATTATAATAAAGAAAATGAAGCAAACTAGTTACATCAGTAATATTATTCAGACTCTTTTTTATTAGTCAATAAACTTCTTTAAAACAGTCTGAATTGTGTGAGTACTGAAACAGTCTGAGATTTTTTCTGAAAATAGTATGAGACTCTAATGAACATAAAAACAGTCTGAGATTCTAATGATATATTTCATATGATGTTTTTCTAGTATATTATAGTAAATGATTCAGACTGTTTTTAATAATACATTATGAATGATAGTAACAATACAGTCTGAGATTTAATAATATATTTTCAGACTGTTTTTAGTAGGGGTGGGCAAAAAATCCGTAAATCCGTCCCGTAACCCAACCCGCATGGATTGGGGCGGGTTGGGGTGGGTTGAATGTCCAAAAAAAATCAATCCGCCCCGCCCCAATCCGCTATATATTTTGCGGGTTGGGTTAGGGTTGAGGTTCACAAACCGCGGGTTAATCCGTCCCAATCCGTTTCAACCCGCAATATATATATATATATATATATATATATATATACACACACATTATGTGTATTTTAAGATAACAACCTTTAATTATTGTTATATTTTAGTTTTATTACTTGTTTGTGAATGTTCTAAACGTACTTTGATTGAGTTTAATTTATATTTTGTTTGAAATATTCAATTTATTTTAAAATTTGGGTTGATTATGCAAATTATGAAAAATGAAGGACCAAAATAAAAATTTAAGAATCAATCTAAACCCAACCCGCCCCAACCCGCAATTTATTTTGCGGGTTGGATTGGGTTGGGTTGGAGTTTTAATTGTAACGGGTTGGAGTGGGTTGAGTTGAGATTTAAATCCGCCCCAATCCGCCCCGTCATTTATTTTACGGGTTGGGTTAGGATTGAAACAAATCCGCTCCAATCCGCCCCGTGCCCACCCCTAGTTTTTAGTAATACAATACGAATGCAAAATAGTTGCATTAATATTCAAATAAACAGTCTGAGATTCTTTGTGAAAATAGTATGAGACTCTAATGAACATAAAAACAGTCTGAGATTCTAATGATATATTTCATATGATGTTTTTTTAGTATATTATAGTAAATGATTCAGACTGTTTTTAATAATACATTATAAATGATATTAACAATACAGTCTGAGATTTAATAATATATTTTCAGACTGTTTTTAGTAATACAGTATGAATGCAAAATAGTTGTATTAATATTCAAATAAATTTTGTATTATTCAGACTCTTTTTACAGTTTTTGTAAAAACAGTCTGAGATTCTATTGATATTTTTTAAACAGACTGAGATTTAATACAGTCTGATTTATGATAGTAATAGATTATATGATTACAATAGAGGTACTTTACCTTTACCTTGTAGGTCCTCCTCAAGCTGCTTCTTTTCATTCTCCAATTTTTTTCCTTTTTGATTCAACTCGACTTCTTTGTTTCTCATTTCATTTTTTTCTAAATCTTCCTTTTGCTAGAGATCAGAGACAATTCTTTGGTATTTGGTGATCATCTGCTCATTTTCTATAACACAAACAGTATGACTTAGGAAAACCAAGCTAATGAAAAAAAAAATAGACAAGAGAGGAAGAGTTTGAATTGCATTTTATGGCGTTTACCTTTTATTTCCTTCTCGAGCATTTTCTTTTCTTCAACCATTTGTTCAACCTTTTGTTTCCACTCAAGTACCCACTTGAACTTTAATTTTTCTTCTAAAGCTAAAGCTTTCCCAAGATCGTCGATTTGTGTGTGCATTTTGGTTGTTAGGTCTTCATACTCTTTAATTTGCAAAATTGCCTCATCTAGTTTTTTCTGCAATTCAGCCACTTTGGTCTCTTCTTTTTCTGACTCTTCTTCTTTCCTCTCTTCTTGCATTGGAATTTCACTCACATGCATATCATTGTCACTGTAATTATAACAGGCACCTCCAGAGGGACCTCCCTTGTCATATTCAGTGCTCTTAGATGTTCCCATTACTTCATTGAATTTTGGAGTTATTGGTGTTCCGAATTGCTTCCTAAGGAAGATGGTAAAGTTTTTGTATGATTCACATTCGCTCTCAGAGTCTTTCTTTTGAGTTTTCTGAGCCTTAATTTTCGGAGTTTTTCGAGCCTTCCTCTTCTGTTGAACTAGAGTAAACATTTTGAGGATTTTCAAGATCTTCGTCTATCTCTTTCTCCAACTCCTCATCTGTTAACTGCTTTGGTTTCGGAGGTAGCTTCTTTTTACCATCATAAATAACAAGGTTATTTGATTGTTCTCTACAACCCTATGATGATAATTTAAAGAATAAAAATAGTATTAGCTATTTTTTCAGAGGCAATTGTATAGATAGAATAAAAACAGTCTATATAAAAATAGTGTTATACCTTTTCATTGCACAGGTCTGCAATTGTGAATCTTGAGGAACACAACTTGAAGAATGAAAAGACGTCCCATTTGACACACAAAGCCTTTGTGGACACTTCTTTTGTCATGTCCGGGTTTGAAATATTGAACTTTTCAAGGATGACATACTGTACAGATGGAAATAAATAAAAACAATCTGAGATTCTAATAATATTTTTTCATATGATATTTTTTTAGTATATTATCTTAAATGATTCAGACTGTTTTTAATAATACAGTCTGATTGATAGTAACAATACAGTCTGAGATTTAATAATATATTTTCAGACTGTTTTTAGTAATATAGTATGAATGCAAAATAGTTGCATTAATATTCAAATAAATTTTGTATTATTCAGACTCTTTTTACAGTTTTTGTAAAAACAGTCTTGAGATTCTTTTGATATTTTTTAAACAGACTGGGATTTAATACAGTCTGATTTATGATAGTAATAATACAGTCTGATTTATGATGGAAATAAATAAAGAGTCGGATGTAATAAAAAACAACTTAAGAACATTCTGAACATATAAAAAGAGTACGAACTTGTAAATAAGAGTCTGAACTAATAAAAAAAGGTCTTGAGAAGTAATTTTATTGTACCGGTATCGTGAGTACACACGTGGACAGTGATTTTGGGTCTTGGTTGTTGAGCGACTCCATAAGCTATTCATGTATATGAGTTGCCCAATCATATTCCTTTATCTCTTTGATGTCACCAGCAACTATTTTCAAATACCCCAATGCTATGGTCATGCCGCTCACCGTCAAGAAAAATGCATTTAACATGTATAATGTTACCAGTCGCACGACGTCCTCTCTGCCAATTTTTGTTGTCAATACCAATGCTTCATTCAATGCCTTTACAATAGCTGTTTTGGTTAGGTTGGATTTGTTGAGTTTATTTGAAAAACATCTTTCAACAAAGTTGTAGTAGACTTCTTGGTTTTTAGTAAAGCTTGTGATATCTATTGGATTTTCAGCATTACCAGAAATTCCATATATGTCACGCACGCGGTCTCTCTCTATGGGAACAGTGAATCTACCTAGCTTAAGGGCTTGTGAGTTTCTGTCGTACCTCAAGGCCATCTGATACAATTCTTTATCACTTTTCCTAGCCTGGTTCGTGGTTAATTCTCCATTTCTTGCAGCATTGATCAATTCCCAGAACGAACAGTATTGCTTAACTAATTCAAGTTGTGCCAGATTGAAATTTGTGTCAACAAAGAACTTGATTAGATTAACCAGGTTTGATTTGTACTGTATGTTGCCTTTTTTGGGGTTTGTGGTGTCAGATGGTTGGTTTTTGGGGGTTGTCGAAGGTTTGATGGCAATATGTTTCTAAAAACAATAACAAAAAGTCTGTAAACAGTCTGTGTAAACTCATGCACATATTAAAATATAGAGAAAGTAAACAGTCTGAGTATTTTTCCAACATAATCTTATTAGAATATAAAGAGTCTGAGTACCAATTTTATTAGAATCGCTAAACATAAAAATAGTCTGAATACTATTTTCACCAATTTTATTACGAAAATAACTGAATATAAAGAGTCTGAGTACTAATTTTATTAGAATCACTAAACATAAAAACAGTCTGAATACTATTTTCACCAATTTTATTACCAGAGCAACTGAATATAAAGAGTCTGAGTACTAATTTTATTAGAATCACTAAATATAAAAACAGTATGATTACTATTTTCAACATAATCTTACATCTTCACTAATTTAAAAACAGTCTAAATACAATTTTCACCAATTTTTATTACCAAAACAAATGAATATAAAGAGTCTGAGTACTAATTTTATTAGAATCACTTTCCTCTTTAATAAGATTTAATTTAAAAAAAATATTAGAATCACTAAACATAAAAACAGTCTGAATACTATTTTCACCATAATCTTACATCTTCACTAATATAAAAACAATCTGAATACTATTTTCACCAATTTTATTACGAAAATAACTGAATATAAAGAGGGTGAGTACTAATTTTATTAGAATCGCTAAAAATAAAAAGAGTCTGAATATTATTTTCACCAATTTTATTACCAAAACAACTGAATATAAAGAGTCTGAGTACTAATTTTATTAGAATCACTAAATATAAAAACAGTCTGAATACTTTTTTTCAGACTGTTTTTATTACCAAAACAACTGAATATAAACAGTCTGAATAATATTTTCTGAAATCAACGAAGAGTATTTGCTGAATAATATAAACAGTTAGAATAATATTTTCTGAATAATATTACATTCACCATGTTGTTTTCTGAAATCAACGAAAAAAGAGAATACAGTCTGATGGCGGGATTTGTTGGCGGTTCAAACAGAGAATACAGTTCAAAAACGTTTTTTCGGAGAGAGAGAGAAAGTTTCAGTTTTTATTTTTTAATTGTTTTTGATGACGTCAACAATTTTTTTTTAATGATGTCACCAAATTGACCAATCCTTAATTAGTTTCATTTTTATGGTTCAATCATTAATTAAGTTATAGATAGCTACACAATACAAAATTTACCCTAGTTAAAACTTCATTAAACAGTTCGTACATGGTACTGAATCAAAGTACAAAATGAGGACTTTGAAACGATATACTGTTTCTCCAAAACGTACAATTGGTGTGAAATTAATATATTGGTGATTGGTCTCCAAAATTGAGTCAAATGGAAAACCAGAATTGGTCCCCTTGGTTGCCTTCGTGCGCATTGAGGCGTGACTTTATCAAATATTGTCGTGGTCTCGTCTTTTCATTCCACTCGTGTCGCTTGTCAAGGCATGTGCCATATCTGGATTTTGTGGTGCTTGTCTTGAGTTCGCGGTAGGATATGGTCTAATGTGTTGTGTTGTACACGCGGGTGGGGCCTGACCATGGCATCCTCTGGTTCGCATAGATCTTTTTCCAAGAAACTAATTGTCACAACCCAACAGTTACATACTTTCACGGATAGCTACGTGCAAGTTCAAATAGCTGCAATTTGAATTCGCCCGAAAGACTCGACTGTTAGGAAAAATTAAACCATTGCATCATTTTTTTTGCAAACGCATCGTTCTGAATTATGCTCTACCCCTATCATTTTATTCTTCTCATTCAGAATTTATTATAATATTGTTTCTTACCCTAAAAATTATTTACTTTTTTTTTATATAAATTGTGGGGGAGAAAACCCACACTTTTATTAATATAAAGAATTAAAAAACCACCAGTATCATCTAATGAGATACTAACACTACAAGAAATGAAACTTGAAAAACTAAAATCAAAACTTTACAACTTGCTTGACTAAAAAATAAACTTCTAAAATTATAAGGACCATCATTGCACTGCCTATGTAACGCACACAGACCAGAACACGTGTATGTATTCCCCAAAATTTCTATCTGAGAATGAGAAAAGTCACACTTAAGAAAGAGAAAACTTCATCTTCTTCACAAAAAAATCCCTTCAAACTCTACCGGTACCCTTCAAAACCTTAAGTTTGGAAGCCCTTTTACTTCCAAATTTATGATATTCTGCATTTTTTGATTTAATTACTCTGATTTTAAGAATTCTTTGAATCCTTCATCACAGCCAATATTTGCTAAAGTATCAGCTGCGCTATTTGCCTCTCTTACTACATGCTGCAACATGTAATCTTTGCCCTTTAATATGATCTTAATTTCATCTATAATAGCTCTAATATGCCAAGGAGCTACTATATTTTTGGTGATAATATTAACCAATTGAAGCGAATCACTTTCCAAAATAATTGAATCCATATTCTTTAACTGTAACATACGTAGCATAGCTTTAGCTTCAATTTCTATAGCTGATGATCCTGTTGCCTTTGCTTGAAAACCATAGATAAAATTGCCTTTTAGGCCTCTAATTAATCCACCTATACCACAAGAATTCATAGTAGATTTAAAGCACCCATCTGTGTTGATTTTCACATACCCAATTGGAGGATTTAACCATTTCACTATAGAAACCCTCTTACCTCTTGTCACCTGTTTAGTAATAAATATATCATTTAAGTTCCAACTCATTGGGAAATTGTTGTTGTTTTTGGAGGTTAAATACAACATATCAGTGATTTGGGAACAAATAGTATTAGTGATCATCTCCTTGTTGTTGAATTTATAACTGCACCTATCTTTCCAAATCATCCAAACAATTATAGATGGTAATAACTTAAGCGTGTGTGAATTGATACCATTTTTTTCTTTTCTAGCTGTTGACCACCAAGTTAGAAATCTCCCTTTAATACTAATATTAGTATTGATTATACCCATCAAACCACCAAAATGATTCCATACTTCTTGTGTTATCTTCCCAGAACTAAATAAATGCTCTATGTCTTCTTCTTGTACACCACAACACTCACACTTTGATGCTAATTGAATACCACATTTTTTTACTGCAGAGTCTAGAGGCAAGGATTTATTGAAAAGTTTCCATACGAAGCACGTGATTTTCAAAGGTAAAGCCTTGTCCCAATTATATCTATTAAACCAACTATCTTCATATTTTATTCTGGTAACATCCCAAGCAGATTTAAAAGTAAAATTCCCCAAATTTTCATTTTTCCAGATAATCTCATCCTTTCCAAAAATATTAGCTTTAAAGTCTTCTTTGAACATATATCTAAGCTGAAAAGGAATTAGCTCATTAATGAGTAGTCTATCCCATCTTCCATTATGCAGCAAATCTTTGACCTTAAGGCTGTTGTGAATGTTTGCATCATTTATTTTTTCTGTACCCAACCAATTGTCCAAATTAACAGAAATATTGCCATCTCCAACTAACCATTGCATACATTCTTCTGCTCTTTCTCTTACTAATAGCATTCTATTCCATGTATTATTCCCTGTTCTAGCTTTAGCCTCAACAAGATGACCATTTTTACAGTACTTAGCTTTCATAAACTTAGCCCATAAAGAATTAGAGGTTCTTAATTTCCACCACAGCTTCATAGCATAAGTAGCAGCAATATCCTTCAAACTTCTAATACCCAAACCATTTTCCTCCACTGTTCTGCAAACTTTCTTCCAACTAACCCAATGATGTTTGTTTTTACCATCTTTTTCTCCCCACAAAAAGTTTGCCAATATTTTTTCTATTTCCTTTATGACTTGAAGAGGAGGATTCATTGCTGCTATAGTATAAATTGGAATAGAACTAAGCACATGCTTAATTAAGATCAACTTCCTCCCCATATTTAGATACTGTACTTTCCAGCCAGATAACTTCTTTCTGATTTTCAAAACCAGTTCATGGTAATTGATACACTTTTTCCTTCCAACATAGATTTTACAGCCCAAATAGGTAAAAGGGGTTTTTTTACACTGAATATCTAGTAACTTGCTCACAATAACTTTCTGACTTTGACTCACTCCTTTGGAAATATAAGCAAAGCTCTTGTCAAGACTGATTTCTTGACCAGAATCATTATTATACATCTCCAATACTTTTTTCACACATTTGACAGAATTAATATTAGCAGCTGAAAATATAATGAAATCATCTGCAAATGCTAAATGAGTAATAATAGGGCTTCCAATTGGGGATTTAAACCCTTTCCATCTTTTATTATAAACTAACTTGTTTAAGTTTCTGGACAGCACTTCTGAGCATATGATAAAGAGGCTAGAAGAGAGAAAAACCATTTGTTGGAGAGAAAAACCCTGTTGTAGCTCCATTCACCATAACAGTAACACCATTATTAGAGATAAGTCTCTAAACTCTATCTATCCAAACTTCTGAAAAACCCAATTTTCTAAGAGTGGAAATTAAAAAATGCCAAGAAATTTTATCATAAGCTTTTTTCATATCTAGCTTTAAAGCTAAGCTACTCCCACTGCTTTTGTTATCCAAATTAGAAATAAATTCTTGAGAAAGAAGAATATTGTCAAGAATATCTCTCTTTTTAACAAACCCACTTTGATTTTCTGAAATAATAAGAGGCAGAATAACTGATAGTGTAGAGCCCATAATTTTGGATATGACTTTGTTGAAAAAAGTGCACAGACTTATAGGTCTAAAATCAGCAAAGGTCTCAGGATCATTTTTTTTAGGAATTAGGGCTATAATGGTGGTAGTCATTGCCTTAGGCAAATTGTTCCTGAGAAAAACTGTAAAACAGCTTGATAAATATCTTTGCTTATAATATCCCAACAAACAGTGTAGAAATGACCATTAAAGCCATCTATACCTGGGGCACTATTCTTATTCAACTCCCAAATAGCACTTTTTACTTCTTCAATTGTAGGACCTTTTGTTAGAAACTCATTGTCTTCATCTGAAATAGCTCTATTCACACACTCTAGGCTTTTGTAAATATAACTATTAGGAATGTAGTTAGCAGCAAGAAGACTTCTGAAAAAACTAACAGCTTCATCTTTAATCTCCTTTTGACCTGTCAAAAAATCTTCTTGAGAGTTAGAAATATCAGTAATTAAACTCTTGGTTCTTCTTTTTCTCACCACACCATGAAATTTTTTTGTATTAGCATCCCCTTCTTTAGCCCATTTAATGTTTGCTTTTTGAGCCCAGAAATCTTCTTCTATTTTCATTCTATAATTCAAATTTGCTTTGGCTTCCATTAACACAGCTCTATTTGCAGGACTTGGGTCTTCTTCAAAGAGATTTTCCACTCTTAAAGTCTCATCTTCAGCATCAATCACTTGCTGAAATATATTTCCAAAGGTACTTTTATTCCAGTTTATAATAGCCCTTTTCAGAATCTTAAGATTGTTAACCAAAGAATATAAAGCGTTCCCATTGGTATACACTTCCAGTTTAATCTGACTATTTTGAGAAAGTCTTGATGTTTGGTCCAGAACTTTTGAAAAATATACCTCCTAGGATTGTTGTCTAGCACTGATTTCATAGTAAGAAGAAGTGGACTATGATCTGAATTCGTTTTACTCAAATGCTCCAAAGAAACATTATTGAATAAGTTAACACCTGCACAATTAATACAAACTTTGTCAATCCTCTCAAAAATAGAACCATCTCCACTTCTTTTATTCCACCAAGTAAATTTGGAACCACTAAACTTCATTTCTGTCACCCCAATACCATCCATACAATTTAAATAGTCGTTAGCAGCTCTGATATTAATAGGGAGACCTCCTACTTTGTCTTCCTCTTTAGAAACTGTATTAAAATCCCCTGTAACAAACCATGGACTTAGAGTAAAATTTTGCCTCAACAAATCCCATAAAGCCACTCTTTCCCCCATAGTACACTTAGCATACACCAGAGTAAGGAAAATAGTACTGTTATGCCATTTAATTTCCAAATGCATACGTTGATCCATTTGCCTCACAATCTTCATCTCTATGCCTTCATTATAAAAAATCCAGATTTTATTCTCCACATGTCCCAACACATTATCAAATCCAAACTTCATTCTATACTTTTCTAAATTTTCACTACCCACCATAGGTTCTAAACAAATTAGAAGTGTTATTTTATTCACCAAACATAGTTTTTTAATTCTTCTAGTAGTAGCTCCATTTCCCAACCCTCTAACATTCCATATTAAGGATGCAATCATTTATTATACCTTTTTATTTCCCCCACATTAGAGGATGATCTTAAACCCATATGTTGTTGCTGTTTTTTTGCTTTTTCTTTTTTATTAAGCTTCTTCTTCTGACTTTTGGATAAACTTTCTTCCCAAATTTCTTCAGTTACTGCATTTTCATTAGTTGATTCCAAGATGCTTTCTTCTGTTTCTTCTTCAATCTCCTCTATTTCAGTAATTACCATAATTTTGCTTTGCATTAAAATTCTCTTTTCAAAATTAAAACCGACCAGTTTAAGCTCTTGTTCAGGAAGTTTATTCAAAATGCAAAGATTTTCTTCTACTTTTTCCTCTATTTTATCTTCATTTGGAATAATATCACATATTATTTCTTCATCTATAATATCTACTCTGCTTTCTTCTTCACTAATAATCACTTCTTCTCTTGTAGGGACTACTGCAGTAGAAGGAAGAGCCTTCTTTAAACCACCATTTGCATCTTTAGGTACTTCCTTGGCTTTTTGAAAAGTTCTCGCTACCCAATCTTTAGTACTTTCTTTCTTTCTGAGACTATTATTATTCAATTTGGCACTACTTTTTTTGCTTTTTTGCTCGTTGGACTCCTTTGCTGAGACTATTATTTCTTTCTTTTTTATCATTCATGAATTTGCATGAGTTTATTATATGGCCTTGCTTGAAGTGCTCTATATACCAGATTTTTTTTAGCCAGATTCTCGTAAAATCTTCCTTGTGAAAACAACGAATCAATATATGTTTGTGGTCTAATACCCCAATATTGTAGTTAGCTTTTAGGTCGAGCTTACCAAACAATTTCCTTATCACTTCTACTTCCGGTCTACCATGCGTAAATTTTCCAACTAGTGTATACTTGAAGGGTTCCGATAGCTGTTTTACGTCGTCCATAGAGAAATTGATTAGAGGTTCACCTTTATAACTTGCTACTTCTTTCAACGCTAATTTAGGTTTTTTTGGTTGCGAGCTTAGTATTGATGCGAAGGACTTCATTGGGGGTGGATCCGGAGACATACATTGAGGATTTCGATTTATATTCGTAGTTTTATCTCTGACCGGTGAGGTGGGAGCAGACATGATTGCGGCGGCTAGGGTTTTTCACCCTAGTCGTCTCTCTCTTTCTCTCTCTAGGGTTTTTTTTATTTTATTTTAGATAATTTTCCTAAAAATTATTTACTTTATTATTGTGCAATATATGAGAATATATTTTTCTCATATGACTTTAATTCATAACAGTATTCTGAATTCACAATATTATTATGTTTCCTATCCTTTACTTAATTTATAATATTACTTGTTTCGTCTTCTTTACTTGTATTCATAATATTATTCTGAATTCATTTTATAACCGCCATCTACTTCTCTGAATTCATTTTATCATAATACCATTCTGCCTCACCGCCGTTGATGCCTCGTCACACGGGACCATAAGGTCCCACCAGGGCCCTTCCTTCCTTCGGTTCTCATCACCATATTTATCGTATTGGAAGGTTTCCTCCTTGGGTGCCTTCCCCCAACCACAAGCCCCACGATTTCATCCCTTCGGCTTCCCCATCTCTCCGTAACCTTGCTTCGTCCTCCAGAATTTATTTTACACCTTAAGACTTAAAAGTTAAAAACCAAATTTTGGAAATCTCTTAACGACTCAAGGGAAAAACGAGTTGCCTCGTCTTCATCTGCAACAAACTTCGAGATTTACTCATCGCGAAGTGCCATCATGAGATACGCTTTTTGATAGTCATGATTAGATCGCTCTTATACCAGTGACGCCGGTCTGTGAGATCCGACTAGGGTAGTGGTGGAGAGGCAGTCAAGCCCACCTGAAAAGAGTTGTTAGGCCTTTCGGAGAAGAAATTAAGTAAAAATCATATTTTTTTTAGAATAGAGAAAATGGTATTTAACCAATTTTTATTTCATAAAATTTTATTAAGAAAGTAGCATCGCTTGTATAACTATGGCAGGAATAACGAAAAATATAATAAATCTTTTTTTTCCCCCATCAAACATACAAACTTTCATTAATAATTAATGAGACCTGAGCCAGGTTACAATTTTAATTACTACTAAATTACAGTGAAATCTTTCCGGAAAAAAGTTTATAATAACTCAATAAAGAATTAAATAACAAAATTACTGAATAAATAACAATAACTAATGACTAAAAGGACGATCCTCATCAATATATGAACAATTTATATTGTGTTTTAAAAAAATCATTGTGAGCTTGAATTTGATGGGTTCGTTTTAATCAGAATGAGTAAACTTTTTTAGGAAAATATTGTGCATGAACATATACTGGCACTCAAGTTAACTCTTTAATACTATTTTTGAGGTAATCAATCGTGCTAAAAGCTCAAGTAATGACCCGATGTTTCATAGTTTCTCTTGTTATTATGTCTGTAAGATGGATTTACTCATACATCCATTTTGTGAGAAGATCAATCGTGATAACTGTAATATCTTTTTCCGGAAGAAAATTTCAATCTCCCTTTAGTTGAAAACTTCAAATTATCTTATATATATGATGTTTTCTTTTTTACGTTCATTTCATTTTTAATAAGACAACACTAATAATTTCATGGAAGAATACGAGAATAAAGGGAAATGAAGTTGATGATAAAGATATCTCCCCTGAAAATACAAGTGTTATATCAAGGAATTATTAGAGAAAAGAAAACAAGGAATTTGACAAAATCTGTTGCGAGCAAGTAAGTTCAGTAATCGATTGTCTCATGTTATTGTAGATGAACATGAGTTTTCCCTTTTATGATCAAGCTTGTATTGAGTTCTTTAAAGGCGCCTGTATTCATAATTTTCGATTTTGCTCCCCAATTCTCATTTTTTCAGTTTTGACCCCGGATTCAAGTGTTGTTTTCAATTTCCACAGAAAACCTTTTGATTTTGGACGAAAAGCACCCATGTCTCTCGTTGAGGTGGGAGGTTCATCAAGTGGCAAAAGACGTTTGAAATGGTAGGGATATTAAATAGGTTTTGGACTTAATTGAAAAATACCGGGGGTTTAGACGGTCAATGATGATATATTGATATGTAATACCTGTTATTATCCAAGAAACATGAGTACCTTTTCTTTAAAATAAAATTCGAAACAAGATTTACAAAGTATATACCCTTTCAAATGGAGCCTTAACTTACCCGATCATCATTCAGCTCAATATTTAAGCACTTATCAGTACAATTTTGTACCATGTTGGCCAAATTAACATTTCAGGTGTCATTTTAGAAAGCTATGATAATCAGATATCTTTAGCCTTTTAGTGGGTACGAATTGGTTCTCCAGCCTGTAGTACGATTTAATTTGATGCACTAAAATTTGGGATTCATACTTTAGGCTTATAGCAGTCAAGTAGATGAATCACTAGTTTCGTGAGGAAATCATATCAAAACAGGCCGGTTGACTTAATAAAACCCCGGCTGTATGTACGCAGTAATGAGAAGTTCATAGAAAGCTATGATAAAGGAACACTTGGCGATAAAAAAGAAGACCCGACTTTAAACATGTTTATTTTGGGACATATCACTATAGAATAATGGACACTTATTTAGATACGGATACAATAATAAGTAACATGTTTATTTATAAGTGGCCATTCTTATTTGCCATAATGATATTTAATAGAAATAAACAAAATTTAGGTCCACGAAGATGGTTGTAAGAAAAACATTATTACGATGATGCATCAAATGATTTAGATCCTTGTATTGTATTTAGACTTGTCTCATATATATATATATATATATTGTATAAACCATTAATATTTCAGAGGCATTAAGAAAGTATTCAATACATTTTTTTGATCTACTAGAAAACAAGCCAATAAAGGCGGTTTTTAACCGCCTTAAAAATAATAAAACCGTCTTTAAAACCTTTTGAGGCGGTTTTTGAGGCGGTTTCTGGACCGCCATTTCCGCAAGCGTTGCTAAAAGTTTTAAGACGGTTCACAACCGCCTTTAAAAAAAGTGACGGTTTTCAATGACCTTATAAGGCGATTGTAAACCACCTTTAAAAAGTTACTTTTTAAAGGCGGATACAACCCAACCGCTGCTAATACTACAATTAAAAGTATTATAAACGCCATTGATCTATAACATATGTAATTAAACGCCCAAAATCATAACAATTCAAGCAATTCAAAACTCATATGTACAACTCAATTGGAACGTTACTAGTACCGCCTTTAATATTTTATTCAAGCAATTCAAAACTCATAACATATGTAATTAAACGCCCAAAATCACAATCTCGTAACAAAAATAAAGCTTAAAATACATATATACAAAGTTACAAACTTTTGATTTCATAGAATTCATAAAAAAAAACACAAAACACATCTTAGCCGAACTAATTCTGTCAATTACTGATTTACATCTAAACTCTTCTATCAAATACATCTAAACTCTTCATGTAGCTATTTTAGCGGCACTTCTCGCATGTATTATTTCACGAATTCTTGCATAATTCTCGAACCACTTCTCTTCTTCTCTTCGCACGGCTCTTCTCAAACAACTTCCTGCACTTTTTTCAAGTAAAAAATCGACTGCTCGTGATTTTGTTTATTTTTACTTTCAAATACTTGAGTTGCGAAAGGAGCAAACCCAAAAGTACGAACACGTCCTGTGTACCACATCCAATAAATTTTGTAAACCTTTTCTCTCTTAGTTTCAGTGTTTGTTCAACTTGTGGAATTGCTAGTAAATTTTTCCTTTAATTATAGCAACCTGAGATGTAACAAAAAATCTAATGAAAATTTGTGAATAAGTTATTGATTAGCAGGGTCATATAAGCCCCATTAGGTCCCC
This sequence comes from Primula vulgaris, assembly GCA_963920805.1. NCBI lineage: Eukaryota > Viridiplantae > Streptophyta > Magnoliopsida > Ericales > Primulaceae > Primula > Primula vulgaris. The sequence goes on along the minus strand of OY987214.1, from coordinate 34,636,062 downwards.
ATGATACATACTACTAGTGTAAAGGTTATAGCTTTTTTAGGCCGAATTACCTGAAAAGCTTATTTTAAGTTGATCAAGTCGATATAGTCTAGAATTAAAGAAGAAAAATAAGTTGGACTTGCATAGGTTTAACAAAAATGTTGGGTTCAAACAGTTTTTCTAACAATATGAGGTCATTTTAAAATGAATCATACGATATTCGAAATCTGAAAGGCATGGATCGATGCTCAAAATAATTTTCTAATAGTTACACATTGGGTTATTCCCGTTGTTAGCGTTACCTACAAAAAAATTAGAAAAGCTTTTACCAATAAACTTAAATTAAAAGTCTTGAAAGTAAGCTTCAAAACAAGCCCTATCGTTAAGTAGAAAATTAGGCAAAACCAAATCAAATAAGCACATATGCATGCATATCTTATTCTTTGAGAAAGCTCCAATTAAAACCATATAATTATCAACTTTAAAAATATCCCCCAAAAAGATTAATTCGAGTGCTTATAACCGCATCAAGATTTAATTGTATCTATACATCTACTAGTGAAATTAATAAACTATATATAAGAATTAACTACTGCAATTGCAATAGAAATAAAAAAAAAACAAAATCAAACATATCTGTGCACACATTTTTTGTGTGTGTTTCATAAGTAACTATTCATAACCACAAATCATTAAAAAGGAAGATCGAGTAGAGACGTGTACCTCGATGGGTGCAGAGAACGAGAGAAAGAATGAATCTAGTGAGAGACGTGATGTTCTGTAAATGGTGCCGTGGGCTGTGAGCCAGTATAATTGGGGAATTGTGTTTGCAATTCGCACGCGCCCTAAAATTAGTTACAATAGAACTAAAATTATCTCAAATGTTTATTAAGTGAAATAAGTTATGTTTTTCATTATTCTTTATCTAAATCTAAAGTTATCAATACACCTACACTTACCGGGTACCCCGTACCATATAAACACTGTGATACATGATACCACTAAATTACCCGGTACTCAGACTTTTTATTTTTCCGATTATCCATTCTACATAGCTTACGTAGTTAGTGTTAGGAAATCAGTCGAGCACAAAGAAAGACAGAAACTAAAACCGAGCACACACAAATTTGATAACGGAGTTCACCCGAACTGGCTACGTCTCCGGGCCGCTACACGTGGCACTTAATATTATTAAAGAGGATTACAATCGTAATCTAGCTCAAACACAAGCTATGGTTCTCTCGCAAATAGAACTCTCTCACTTATAATATTCTCACAGTGATGTGTAAAGGTGCAATTAAAAATACAAGATATTGGGGCATATAAATAGAACCCTTAGTGGGTCATATTACAATTCCAGGCGATGTGGGATAATTAGAAAACATGGCCAAACCTCATTTGGCTCCACAACTCAACAATCTCCCATTTGGAGTCAAATGTCGAGTGCTTTAAAAGAACTCCAATTATCCCCGACCATCGAACTCACTGTGCTCCACCCGAGCAGAATGCTCCCATCGGTATCCTTGTATAATAATTATTACTCTTCAGAGTTGCTATGTAGCGGCGACCCTGAGCCTCAAGCTCGGAGTCCTACTAAGGTTGCACACAGCCTCAGTTTGTCGATTGTAACAGCCTTCGTTAGCATATCGGCGGGGTTCTTAGCGCCCTCAATCTTTTCTATCGCGAATATTCCATCTTCTAGAACAGCCCGGATAAAGTGGTAATGAATCTGTATGTGCTTTGTGCGTGAATGGAATACAGGATTCTTAGCTAGCTGAACTGCACTTTGACTATCACAGTGCAGAACTCCCTTGTCGGTTTTCTGACCAAGCTCCTCTAAGAAACCTTGCAACCAAATCATTTCTTTGCTTGCTTCCGTCATCGCGACGTACTCAGCCTCTGTGGTCGACAGTGCAACAATCTTTTGCAAGTTAGATGTCCAACTCACAGCAGTACCACCATAGGTACAAACACATCCCGTTGTGCTCTTTCGGCTGTCCAGATCACCGACCATGTCAGCATCCACATAGCCGTGCAGGCCCTCCGAGGTCTTTCGAAAGCATAATGCCCAACTCACGGTACCCGAGAGATATCTCAATATTCACTTCACAGCTTCCCAATGGTGCTTTCCTGGGTTACTCATGTAACGACTGACAACTCCCACTGCATGGGCAATGTCCGGTCTTGTACACACCATAGCGTACATCAAGCTACCAATTGCTGAAGCGTAGGGTATGTTCGACATACGATCCTTTTCTTCCTCGTGTGAGGGTGATTGTTTCTTCGACAAGCTAAAGTGTGCGGCTAGCGGTGAGCCTACAGCCTTGGCATCACTCATGCTAAATCGTGCCAACACTTTCTTCACATATTCGGCTTGTGACATAAACAAAAACCCATCCCTTCCTCGGGAAATCCTCATACCGAGGATCTGATTTGCGGCACCCAAATCTTTCATTTCAAACTGTTTTGCCAACTGTTGTTTCACCTTGTTAATCTCCACAAGGCTCGACCCGGCAAGCAACATGTCATCTACATACAAAAGTAGTATGACATACGAAGAGTTCGCAAATCTCTTCACGAAACAGCAGTGATCGCTATCACTTCTTTCGAACCCGGTATCCACCATGAAACTGTCAAACTTCTTATACCACTGCCGTGGTGCTTGTTTTAGCCCGTACAAGCTCTTTTTTAGTTTGCAGACCAGTTTCTCTTTTCCCTTTTCGGCAAACCCTTCAGGTTGGAGCATGTAAATTTCTTCTTCAAGATCTCCATGGAGAAACGCATTTTTCACATCTAACTGCTCAAGATGAAGATTCGCATTTACAACAATGCTCAACAATAGCCGAATAGTCGTCAACTTTACGACTGGTGAAAAGATCTTGGTGTAGTCAATTCCTGCCTTTTGCTGGAACCCTTTGACTACTAATCGTGCCTTATACCGTTTCGATCCATCTTGTTCCTCTTTTAGTCGGAACACCCATTTGTTGCTCAGTGCCCTTTTTCGCTTGGGCAGTTCGGCTAACTGCCAAGTCACATTCTTATCAAGTAACTTCATCTCATCCTTCATCGCGAGCTCCCACCTGCTCGAGTCTTTCAGCTCCAGAGCTTCCTCTCTACTTTCGGGCTCGCCTGCATCATTGAGCAATATGTAATGCAGGGAAGGAGAGTATCGGGCAGGAGGTCTCCTCTCGCGATGACCTCGGCCCAATTCAGGTCAAGGAGTTTGGGGCTGCTCCTCGTCCTCTTCAGCACGTGCTGGAGGATTGTCGAGCACCACTGGCTCATCTTCAGTGTCATTTTCCAAGTCCATTCTTGGAAACGCATTCATGTCGACCATACCACTTTCCTCGGACGGGAGCGCGTGTTCTTCCACATTTTGTCGATCTTTGTACAAAATGCTTTCGTTGAAGATGACATCTTTACTGCGAATGATCCTCTTTGCTTGACCATCTCAAAAGCGATATCCAAACTCAGCTCCACCGTACCCCACAAAGTAACACACTTTGGATTTCGAGTCAAGCTTGGTACGTTCATTTATGTCGATATAGATATATGACAGACAACCGAACACTCGCAAGTGTTCATACGAGATAGGCTTTCCTATCAAGACTTCCTCTGGAATTCTCTTTTTCATTGGCACTGAGGGTTCGCGGTTAATGAGATAAACCGCCGTACTTACTGCATGTGCCCACATGGCTTTGGGCAACGCACTTTGCAGTCTCATACTCCTAGCACCCTTAGTGGGTCATATTACAAATCCAGGCGATGTGGGATAATTAGAAAACATGGCCAAACCTCATTTGGCTCCACAACTCAACAGTTAGTAACTGTGTCCATCAGAATTTTCTAAATATCTATAATCTAAATCAAATTAATAAAAGAGCATTTGACGGTTCTATTAAAAGTGTTTTCTCACTCAAAACTTGTTCATGAAAAAGTTCTTTATTTACACAACTTCTTTTCAAAGTTAGGACAATCAAATATTATAATCCAAATTCTACATTTATTTTACAACTTTCTCGATCCAACACGATCGAGTCAAAGTCCGTTCAATGTAAAATTTTCCCAACAATATAATATCATTTTAAGATAAATCATACGAAATTAGAAATCTGAAAGGCATGAATGCTCAAAATACCTTCTCTAATGGTCAAATATTAAGTTTTTTCTAGAAACCTATAAAAATAAATTACGAAAGCTTTTTAACAATCAATCTAATTAGATATCTAAGAACCTACCTTGCTGAGATTATTTTCACTCTAAGAACAAGGGGCTCAATATCTTCAGATAAAAGATGTAGATAACAAACTGCATCGACATACAATAATAATCATAAACAAATTCTTGTATACAAGTTGAAATTATTACCTATAAGAGATGTGAAAAGTTGTGACAAATATTTGCATCGCCAGACTTTAAATATATGCAAACAAATATATAGATTCAGATTTTATAGTAAATGTATACTTTTATAATAGCATTAGATTAAGTCAAATCAAAATTGCATATTTATACGGATTCACTTGCGTACATATCTTATTTTTTAAAGAAAACTCCAATTAAAACCCTAGAATTATCAACTAACTCATATGACAGAATTCAAAAAAAGCCTAACAAAAAGTTAATTTTAAGTGCTTCTAACTGAAACAAGGTTTGATCGTATCTATTATATATCAACAATAATCACAACTAATTACGATTAAAAAAACTAAAACAATTAAGTTTTAACAACTGCAATTGGAATATAGTTCAATGAAACTCAAACCATATATATCTGTAGATACATACTTAATATGTTTGTTTCATAAATAAATATTCATAAGCAAAATTATGTAAAAGAAGATCGAGAAAGAAGGACGTACCCTTGATCGGATCCAATCGTGCAGAGAAAGGGAGAGAGAGGGAGACGTGGTGTTAGTGGGCGGTGAGAGCAATAGGTGTTATTGGGGGGAATCTCTTTTAGCAATTGGCGCGTGAATATATATGTACATCTTGTAATAAATTTTACACGTTTAGTCGTACTATTAGGTGAATAAATTTTGTTTTTCTAAATCAAAAGTTGTTATAAATAAATTTGTGATTTTTTTTTATCAGAGGTTATTTATTTTGTTATTGGTGTAACATGAATAGTTCATATTTTTATTATTTGGGTACTGTATAGGGTACATTATAGGATTTCAAGTTCCCGAAACTCTTAATGTAAATGAATTACACCAATGATAATTCTTCTTATTCAACCAATTCACTACCTCACCAATGCAACTTTTTTAGTAATATTTCCGAACGGTTGACTAAGTATTATTTTCAAAATAAATAAATATAAATATAAGTTTGGGTAATTCCTTATAAGTACCTCATAGCATCTTATATTCCTCCTAAATATCTTGATAAGTTCACATTCCTCATAGATACCACTTTTTATTTATTTAGTTTATTTATTAAATTGTCATACAAACCAAAATATAATATACATATTTTATCTTTCTACAAACCCAAAAAAATAGTTTTAAATTACAACAAAATAAAAAAAAAAGACACAAAAAAATTATAAAAAAAAATGAAAAAAATCACAAAACATCATAAAAAATTACCAAAAATCACCAAAAATTAAAAAAAAAACAAAAATCACAAAAAAAATATATAATTTTTTTTGTCAATATAGCACTTTTTATACCGAAAAATAAAAAAAATAAAAAAAATGACAAAAACTTATAAAAAATCACAAAAAATTATAAAAAAATCAAAAATGAAAAAAAATGAAAAAAAATCACAAAAATCACAAAAAATCACAAAACATTATAAAAAAAATCACAAAAAATTATAAAAAATCATAAAATCATAAAATTTTTAAAAAATTAAGAAAAATTTATATATTTTTTTTGTCAATATAACACTTTTTATACCGAAAAGTGATTTTTTTTATACAAAAAAATGGTTTCTCCATGATAAATGTGCCTTTTTTTAATCTAAATGAGCTGAAAGTGCATCTAGTTCAGTCAAAAATACATATAATTCAGTCAAAAACGTATATAGTTCAATAAAAGTGCATATAGTTCAGTCGAAAGTGTATATAGTTAGTCAAAAATGCATAAAATTGAGTCGAAATTGCATTCAATTCAGCTGAAAGTACATCTAGTTCCGTTGAAAGTGCATACAATTCAGTCGAAAGTAAATATAGTTCAATAAAAGTGAGTATGCATATAGTTCAGCTAAAAGTGCATCTGGTTCAGCTGAAAGTACATATGGTTCAGTTTAAAGTGCACCTAATTTAGTGGAAAGTACATATAGTTAAGTCAAAAGTGCATATAGTGTAGTCGAAAATGAATATAGTACAGTCGAAAGTGCATATAGTTCTGTTAAAAATGCATCTGATTCAACTAAAAGTGCATCTGGTACAACTGAAAGTGCATATGGTTCAGCTGAAAGTATATATGGTTCAGCTAAAAGTGTATCTGGTTCAGCTGAAAGTGCATATGGTTCAGACAAAAGTGTATCTAGTTCAATAAAAATGCATATCGTTCTGTAAAACCTGCATCTGGTTCAACTTAAAGTGCATATGGTTCAGCTGAAAGTGCATATGGTTCAGCTAAAAGTGTATCTGGTTCAGCTGAAAGTGCATATGGTTCAGACAAAAGTGCATCTAGTTCAATAAAAGTGCATATCGTTCTGTAAAACCTGCATCTGGTTCAACTAAAAGTGCATCTGGTTCAGCTGAAAGTGCATATAGTTCAGCTAAAAGTGCATCTGGTTCAGTCGAAAGTGCATCTAGTACAGTCGAAAGTGCATAAAGTTCAATAAAAGTGATTTTTTTGTGATTTTTGTGATTTTTTTTAATAATTTTATGATTTTTTTTTATTTTTTTCATTTTTTTAATAATTTTTTGTGATTTTTTCATTTTTTATAAATTTTTTATATTTTTTATATTTTTATAATATTTTGTGATTTTTTTCATTTTTTATAATTTTATGTGATTTTTTTCATTTTTATATAATTTTGTCATTTTTTTCATTTTTTTTTATTTTTTTTATTTTTTTGTAATTTTTTTAAAATTTTGTGATTTTTTTGTGATTTTTTTTTTCATTTTATGTGATTTTTTTCAATTTTTATTTTTTTGTAATTTTTCTAAAATTTTGTTTATTTTTTGTGATATTTTCATTTTTTTTTTGATTTTTTTATTTTCTTTGTGATTTTTTTATTTTTTTTTTCATTTTTTTTCATTTTTTATGATTTTTTTTTATAAAAATACATTTTTTTTTAATTTTTACAATTTTTTGTGATTTTTTATCATTTATTTTGATGTTTTTTGCATTTTATATAATTTTATGTGTTTTTTTTCCATTTTTTATGAAATATGTGTATAACGTTTTGATAAATAAAGTAAATAATTAAAAAGTGGTACTTATATGGAATATGAACATATGCAGGTAGTTATGAGTAATATAAGTTCAAAAGTGGTACCTATTGGGCATTATTTGTATAAGTTTTTATATATGAGATTTTAGATATTTTATAACCTAAATGTATAATGACACGATGAAAAAGTAAGAATATTACAAGCACATTATAAAAATGTTAAAGAATATAATCAGAAACTCGAACATATCATATCATAATAACGGCTTCTATTGTCTTGATTGAAATGATATAATTTTGACATTTTTTTCTTAATAAGTTTAAAAAATTACACAGTTCTTACTAAAAAAATCAAAAAAAAATCAAAATAATTGATGTAAATCAATATCTTATATTAAATTCTACGAATATATATATATATATATATATATATAACAAAAATTTAAGAATTTAACTAAAAGTCATTCAAAAAAGTGACTTATTTAAAAAGTTGTTTAATTAATGTCCAAATTCGGTCAAAAACGACGGTCAAAGTATCTTTTAATGCGGTAACTTTGAACCGCCTTTATTGTTTTTTTTCAAGGCGGTTTCTTTCCGCCTTCAAAAATATCGCCTTAATTATTAGCAATTAAGGCGGTTAGAAAACCGCCTTAGAAAAAACCGCCTTAATTAAACAATTTTCTAGTAGTTTCAATACATTTTGTTTTCAGAAAGTATTCAATACATTTTGTTTTTAGAAAGTATTCAATACAATTTTTTTTAGAAAGTATTCAATACATTTAATCACTCACGTTTTGACTTAAATATATTAACAGTATATATATGATTAATGACTCATAATAACAAGAATTGAATTTAGACTTGTATATATATATATATATATATATATATTGTATAAACCATTAATATTTCACATCGAGGCATTAAGAAAGTATTCAATACATTTTTTTAGAGAAAGTATTCAATACATTTTTTTTTTGAGAAAATATTTAATTCATTTAATCACTCACGTTTTGACTTAAATATATTGATTAATGACCCATAATAACAAGAATTGAATTTAGACATTTCTCATAAATATGTTGTAGAAACCATGAACATTTCACATCGAGGCATTAAGAAAGTATTTAATACGTTTAACCACTTACTTTTTCACTTAAAAATATTAACAGTATATATATGAAATTCTAAAGTCTTGCAAAGTCCAAAAACATCCAAAAACAATCATGGTTTATAATGTCATTGCCTCTTTAGCTTTTGCATTGGTAATTTTTTCCACAGCTTTTTCCCCTGAAGCCTCTGTAGGCTTTACCGCGCCTCTCATACCTCACACTTCGCCAAAACATCCTCTTTACTATTCAAACGCTACTCACAAAGATATCATAAAAAATAGGCAACGAATATCGGCTGAGCGGGAAAGTTTTTTTGCACAACAAAGACGAGGTTCAATATCGAACCAAATAGCCCCTACTGATTGGGTATTGGCTATGATATATTATATTGGCACCCCACCAGTAGAACAGCTAGGAATTGCAGACACTGGTAGCAAGCTAATGTGGCTACAATGTAAGCCCTGCTTAAACTGCTACAAGCAGACAAACCCTATTTTTGACTTAGCACTTTCGAAAACTTACCAACGAGTTTCTTGCGGGGTTCCAAAATGTCAGAAAAAACATGGCTGGTATTGTGGACCGAACCGTAGTTGCTATTACTCTGAACATTATGCTGATACTTCCTCAACTAATGGTGAAATAGGCACTGATACAATAAGCTTACCAAAAACCAAGTATTCTCCCAAGTTCACTCATCCGAATACTCTTCTTGGTTGTGGACATAAAAATAAATTTGATTATGACTTTGGTCCATCTGGTGTAATAGGATTACAAAACGTGAGTATTTCCTTAACTCACCAGATCGGCGCACGTTCATTTTCTTACTGTAAAACAGATAAAGGGGGGTACATCCGTTTTGGTACACATTCTAGACTTGTGGGTAAAAGCACAAAGCTTTTTACAGACAAATTTAATACTTATCAGATAGTCATGTTCGGGATAGAGGTTCAAGTGGGTATAGATGTTGTGCCAGTTGAGGCCGATAGTGAAATTTTCAAGCATAAATACAACGACCCCCTGAGTGGTGTATTAGTTGACTCTGGGACCCCGTTAACTCGTTTACATCCGGTTGCATTTGATGTTTTAGTTAAAACAATCAAAGATTTTTTGTTGGATAAAGCACCGTTTGAAGCAGACGGCTTTGCTCTGTGCTATAACATCGATAACTTTGACAGACCATTTACTAAAAGAAAATTGCCAAGTGTACATTTCATCCTTGGCGACGACCTTATTATAAGATTTCCTAATGATAATATTTGGACAGATGCAGATACAGATGGGAATATATGTTTGCAATTGTTAAAGAGTATGGACAACTTGACTATAATAGGTTCGATGCAACTCAATGACTACAACGTTGGCTTTGATCTCGCTGGAGACAAATTATGGTTGGATTATCATCAAGGTTGTGGTACTGATTAAACATTTTCAAACTGTTGACGTAGATGAGTACTTGAATGGTACAATGTAATATCATATCACTTCTTTATACGTTCCCGTTCCAGCAGGTTGGGGAGATATAATGAATTAAATATCATAACGTCGATTTGGTTTTTATATTGTGGAAACTTTCAATGAGCGATATGCATAGACTTTAATACTTACGTTGTAATAAAATCCGTAAACTATGTTTCTTTTTTCAAATGTTTACAGCAGCTAAGCCTAATCAGATCCGATAAAAGGTCATGACTAATCAAGCCAGAACTAAGAGTGCAAATTCCCTAAATTTAACCCTAGTAGCTAAATAGTTAAACATGCAATTGGTCGACCTCGACGCCCACGTAAAGCTCCAGTCTTGATCTCCCTTAATATTTCTTAGGTCTTTAACAATGGGCTCTCTCTAGTCTCTCTCATGGATACCTATGGTCTGTCAAAGCGCACAAGCAAAATTTATCCTAATTAATTATCATTACATTGGCTTTCTTCTTAATATTGTTTTAAAATTGATTTCGGCCTGCATTAATATCCCCGTTCCAGATTCTATTCTATGCCAATTGAATCTCTTCTGTACAATTTTTAATAGTTTTCAGATATAATAAGTAACATATTTATTTATAGGTGGCATTTCTTCTTTGCGATAATGATATTTAATTGCAATAAACATAATTTAAGTCCACTTGGATGGTTATAGAAAAATCATTCTTATGATGCATCCATTGATTAATGACTCATAATAACAAGAATTGAATTTAGACATTTCTCATAAATATGTTGTAGAAACCATGAATATTTCACATCGAGGCATTAAGAAAGTATTCAATACATTTAAGCACTTGCCTTTTCACTTTAAAAAATTAACAGTACATATATAAAGAATAATGCTAATGAACCAGATAGACTCAATCAGACTTTCAACACACCAGTCCTTAATGTAAATTTAGAATTTCATTTTCATTCTGAAATTTAAGAGTATGCTATTCGGCCATATATTTAATAGTTTTAATTAATATTTAAGTTTAGGGTAGTCTCAAATAAGGTTCTATAATATTATATTTATGTTTTATTTTGTTGAATCGTCAAATAAAATATATTAAAATCATTAAAATTTTAAATATTTTTAATTAATATTTAAATTTAGGGTAGTCTCAACTAGGGTTCCATAAATATTATATTTGGGGTTTTATTTTTGTTTTGGTTGGGTGTCAAAAAAATTCTAAAAATTACATAAATGACTGTCTGGTATTCAGTCTGGTTAAGCCAGTCTGGCTCTATAGCATTACTGATAAATAAAACTCTCAAGTCTCGCAACGTCCAAAAGCATCTTATAGTCATGGAATATGTCATTGCCTTTTTAGCTTTTGCATGGTAATTTTTTCTATAGTTTTTTATTTTATTATTGTTTTCTATGTGATAGACCCCATAGTGGTCCTTAAGAAAAATACTCCGTATGAGATACAAATAATCAAATTAATTAAATCTGACTATAAAAAAAAATTAATATAGAGGCTAGCTAGCTGCATAGAGGAAAAAATGCTACAACAAGTTATCATGAAGCCTAGTAATCAAAGAAAAATATTACAAAAAGCTATTACTTCTTCTTATACCCCCGAAACTTATATCTCTACTATAACATGCGATCTAATTTGAGTGCTTTGTGAAAACTAAAATCTAAAAAATAAAGCTCAAAACACTACTCATGCTAGCAATAAAACCTCAACACAAGCTTTACTAATAAATCCGAATATAACCTGAGTGTAATACTATCATACTAGGCAAACTGACTTATACAAAAAACGTGGTATATAACAAGATTCTACTTCTTGCACAACAAACTTCAATTTGTGACAGCTCATTCATTTGAGTATCTTATTATGCCATGATAACTCCGGGAACTTATAGAAAAATTTATCCAATGAGGATAATGTTTTCGTACCAATCTCGTTCTTCCGTTCACACATCTAAACACTCGAATAAAACAAATATAATAGTGTTCAATAATATACTTCAAAAAATATTCATCACTGACATAGAAAAGACATGGCCGAAAAAGCAAGACTTTAACAGAGCTACTAACACCAATCAAAATTATAAACCCATCGACAATGAAAATCGTCCAAAGCTTGATTAGAGATAGCAATGGTCTTTTGATAGTTATTAGCTAAAAACTAACCAAAGCCGAAGATACATCAAACACAAAAGGTTTTATCGCTAAAGCTAGTGGTTTACTTTTGATCTAACTTATACATACCAAACACGTTATTAGGCAAAAAAATAGGGGAATGTATAACTAGATCATAGCTATTATCACCCATCTTTGTCAAGGCATCCGCCACTTGATTTTACTCTCGATAAACATGAACAAAGTCTAAGTCAATCAAATTCATCAATTCACATATTACTCCATATAGATTGAAATTTAAGACCAAGAGTGATGTCATTCTTTCACCAATTAACAATAAACTCAGAGTTAGACTCTGTATTAATGCCATAAATATCCATAGCATAACAAATAAGCAAACCATTGTAAATAGCCAAGAGCTCAGTTAGGTTATTAGAATTATATATATGATTAAATGAAAAAGCAACTAACTATCAAAAGACCATTGCTATCTCTAATCAATCCACCGTTGCCTGAGTTATTACCTCTAGTTGAGCCATCAATATTAAGCTTGAGCCTACCTGGCGGTGGGCATTTCTAGCTAACTAGACAAGGTTTTTTTAACCCTGCATTCAATTAACTTAAGTCCCAAACCATTAAGGGTAATATTTTGAAAATTATTAGTAGGGCTGGTAGTTTTAATAAGAAAATTGATATCGCTTAACCAATTAAGAACTTTAGATATAATTTTAGTGGAGCACATGTAGGTATTATCATGTTTATAGCTGTTCTTACTTAACCATATTTCCCATAAAATAAGAAAAGGCACCAAGGCCGCAGTTTTACCAAAGTCAGATCCGTCACAGTTGTTGCACCAATTCTGTAATTTTCTCTTTCACTCATTTTGTGGACAATACTGAAATCCAAAACTATTGCAAAAATAACTACATACTTTGTTAGAAACGTCACTATGCCCCATAAGGTGACAAATGAAATCGCAAGTATATTTGGTACAATAAGAACATTTAGAAGCTAAATTGATTCCATATTTTTTTTAAATCTTTTTCTAGTTTAATAGCATTATACCACAATTTCCACACAAAGATTGAAACTTTAGTAGGCAAAATGGGATTATAAATATGTTTAGCCATATTAATAACAATATTTTTCACTCTAATTAAATTAAAAACAATTTTAAAAGTAAGATCACCATTATGAGTAATAGGCCAATATCTAATATCAGAACCAATGCTCAAGCTAATAGAAAGTTGAGTTACCATATTAACCAAGGGTTTCGCCCCATAAGATTGAGAAGGGGTAAATCTCATGCATTACCCTGAATAATTTGGTTGAGAAGGACGTTAGGGAAGATGACACCAAAGTACTCGCAGAGCAGACCATTTCTTGACCAGTTCTCATACCAAAAATTCACAGACCATTCCTTGACACACCATTCACTTTTAGCTATAAGAGTAGGAAAGTTAAAAACAACTATCTTCCAAGCATTCGAGTGATAAGATAAAATAACATGGTCATTCCAATAAATATAATGAGAAAATTACTTTTGATACATAAAGATAGTCCAAAGGGATTCAACATTCAAAAGCCTCCAACTCATCTCGAGATGAAGAGGTTTCATAACCTCGGCTATATTTCTAATCCCTAGACCCCCTTCATTGGTGGGCTTAGTAATTCTAGAGCAACTAATCCAATGAAGATTATTTTTTCTTTCTAAAGAGCCAAGAAAAAGTTAGAGAAAGCAGTATTAATTTTTTAGTTGTAACTTTGGAAGGATGAAAAACTACTAAAAGATGCATAGGAAAAGAAGATAGTACATGTTTGATAATGATAAGTTTACCACCATATGAAAGAATAGAGATTTTTCAATTAGATACTTTTTTGTTAATTTTATCAACAAATAGATCATACATGCTAGAAAAAGAAGTTTCGCGTGATGAAGAAGGATGACTAAATATTTAGTAGGGAACGTGCCCTCCGTAAAACTAGTAGTTGCTGCAATAATGCCAACTCATAATCACTAGGCGCACATGTAGGTATTATCATGTTTATAGCTGTTAGTTAAAAAAACACTTTTCGACTTGTTTTGTTGTTGGTCAGACGCTAACTCATAACTATTAATAAACTGCATAACCTTGTCTAAATTTTGTTTACTATCATTTGTAAAAGTAATAAAATCATCTACAAAAAGAATGTGAGATAGCAGTCATATTAGTGGGAATTTTGTACGGAATAAGTGTACCATCCAAGTTAAGTTTCTCGAGCCCTCTGCTTAGTACCTCTTCTGCAATGATAAACAAAAGGGGGAGAGAGGCTCGCCTTGTTTAACCCCTCTACTAGAAGAAAAAAAGCTGATTGAACTCCATTCAAACAAAATAATTAGCGAAACATACGCATTGGATAACCAAAGTAACCCACAAATTATCAAAACCAAAGGTCAATAGCATTTTTTTTAAATCCCAATTAACTCTATCAAAAGACTTTAACATGTCAAGTTTAAAAACGACATTCCCACCCCTAGTGGTGTCACCAAGGTGTCGAAGTAGCTCTTGAGAGAGAAAAATTGCATCAGTAATGCATTTGTCATTAACAAAACCACTTGCTGTTGAGAAATAATATTAGGCAAAACATTAGCAAAACTTTTATAAATAACTTTAGTGATTATTTTATAAAAAAAAACTTGACACAAACTAATGGCTTAAATTGAGAGAAAAAATCAGAGAGATCGACTTTAGGGAGAAGCACAATAAGAGAAAAAATGAAAGCATGAGGGAGGTTATCCCACTCAAAAAAACTCAAAACCGCTTTAACTAAATAACATTAATAATAGTCCAGCATTTCATGAAAAAAACAGAAGAAAACCCCTTAGGATCAGGGGAGGAGTCCATATGAATAGAAAAGACACCAATTTTAATTTCCTCTTTCATGGATTTGTACAAAAAACATTTTATTATCAGAATCGGTGACTAGTGAAAAATCTTTATGCCTCAGTCTCAATCTCATTCAAATTCTCTGTAACTCGACCCCAAGCCAAAGTACTGTTTTTAATGTTCTTATACCAAAATGTAAAATGAAAAAAAAATATAAGAGGGATCAAATTTTAAAAATCTTAGAAACTCAAAAAGAATTACAAAGCAAAAAAAATTAAAAGAGAAAATTCAATATCGTGTTTGACTAATTTGCGAAACAGGCGTAGTACAGGTCAATTGTTTTCTATTTATCTTTTTTATCCAACAAAAAATGGTACAATATTAATTGATTGGATAGTGAGATTGGAATATAAGCACCAACCATAAGTTACAACGAAATATTTTTTCTCAGCATAACAATCTCAAACAAACTACATTAAGTCATTTTTCGCACAAATTCTGGAATTATTTCCCTCGTTTAAATGAGTTTGAGTTTCAGATAGTTTAAAATTGAATGAAATTGAAGAAATTTTGTGCGGTGAATTTCCAAATTGAGTCTCAAATATAATATATCACGAACAAATATTTCTGATCGGCACCTATCTTTGAATTTTTCTATGCAATCTATTGCTTTTTTACATATCATACCATTTTTTGTTGAATAAAACAAACGATTCAATTCAAATAATTGTTATGTCCGTTCTGTTTGAGAATTACTCTACCATGATTTTCTTTTTCTTTTTATTATATGTTTAGTTTGGTATTCACCTATGATACATAGATACCTAGAGTAACCGTATCAGCTTCTCTATCGATTTCCTTACATTTAAGGTAAAAGTTATATTTTATTAGTTTTAACCAATCATTTACAACTTTTACACATTTTTAGCTTCCCCTATTTAGTATAAAATAACATTTTTTTTAAACTAAAGAAAAGTTATTCCCTTGATCGATGAGAATCATCGTACCAACTAAAATATATGAATACTTTTCTATCTAAATACATAATAATAAACACAATCCCACGTAATAGTCCAATTCAAAAGTTACGTTGTATTTTTTTTTTAAGGTTAGTTTGAAACAGTGTTTTAAAAAACTCGTAACCTTGTGCAACGTTGCGTGGTGAAAGAAAAACGCAACGCTAAAATGTTATTTGGGTGGTAAAACAAAAAAACTGCGCTATTCAGTCTAAAAGCGCAAAAAATGTAATATTTTGGACCGAAATGCTAACCACCGAGTATTTAAAAAACAAACAAACAAAGAATATTGCACTACGTCGTTTTGTTTTGGAATATTTTTTCTTTTATAAACAGTAAAATCAATATCTTTTTCTTTTGTAGTGAATCACTCTCAATTATGAATTTATCATTAGTTGCAAAACTAATCCCCTTTAGAAAAGCTTTTGCCTCAACCTCTATCAACGAATTTGCTATAACTTGCTCAGAGAAACCCATTAGAAAAGACCCATGACTGTCACAAATCAAACCCCCGATAACAGAGAATTTGTCTTTAATGTAACTGCCATCTATATTAAAAAAAATTCCAATTTTAAGGTGTTTTAGCCCATACCACCATTCTTTCAGAAGTAGTAATATTAAAATTTAAATAATTATTGTCCCTCAAAAAATCAAAATTAACCCCAAATTTCTTATTTCTTTTGAAGATAGTTTGCATAAAGCTTTTTATATCAGAAATAATAGAATCTGCATTCATTTTTACATTGTCAAACCTACTTTTGCACCTTCATTTCCAAATAAACCAAATGATAACTGATGGTAGAATTTTAAGAATAGTACCAATAGGGAAGTTATTAGATAAAAGCCACCAAGACATAAATCGTCCTGTAATACTTAAATTTCTGTAACTTACCCCCATTAGGTCGGAAAAATAAGCCCAAATTTTGCTTGCCAAGAGACCACTAGCAAACAAGTGTTCACCATGCTCTTCACAACTAAACCAACATTCACATCTAGACACAATAGTAGCACCTCTACTTTGGACCACAACATCTAGAGGAGCTATATTTAAAGAAATCTTCCACATAAAGCAAGAAACCCTAAGAGGCAAAACTTTGTCCCAAATAAGAGAATGAGACCAATTTAAGTTTTTCTTTTGTCTGACCACGTTCCAAGCTGATTTAACTGTGAAACTACCATAAGTGTTCTCCTTCCACATCTTAAGATCTTATTGATAATTCTTCTATCCACTGATTGGAAAATATATCTGAATTGAGCTGGAATTAAGTTATTAATTTCAGCAAAATTCCAATTATCATTGTTCCATAATTGTTTAATAAGCAGCTTATTATTCACATTTATATGTTTTATCGGCCCTTTACCAGTGCAGTTGTCCCAATAAGCATCCACTTCCCGTTTTTCGAAAACCCACACTATATTGCTTTTCATCCATTTCCCTCATTTCCAACATTCTATTCCAAGTACTCTTAAGAGAAGAATTTTTTGCTAATTTAGGATGAGTTTTTTTGCAATATTTCACTCTCATAAATTTAGATCACAAAGAACTTTGCTTTCTAAATTTCCACCACAATTTAATTGACAGAGAATTTGCAATATCTTGAAGACTTCTTATACCCGATCCATATTCTTCCGTAGAAACAGTAATTTTATTCAAAGAAGCCCAATGATACTTAAATTTTTCTTCTCTTTGACCCCATAAAAAATTAGAAAAAATCTTCTCAATGTCCTGAATAATCTTTTTAGCCGGCTGCATAGCCGTTAAATTATAGATAGGGATAGATTGTAGCACATGCTTGATCAGAACTACTTTGGAACCCATAGACAACTACTTTGATTTCCAACAATTTAATTTTTCTGAAATTTAGCCACCATTGAATGAAAGTAAATACATTTCTTTCTTTCTGGATATAAATTACACCCCAAATAGATAAACGGAGTCTTTTTGGTACTTATACCCATAATATATTCAATATCTTTTTTCTGCATAGGACTAACATTAGAAGAGCAATATAAAAAGCATTTGGCACAATTAACTTCTTGACCAGATTCTTTCTCATATCTTTTAATAACTTTTTTAATCTCACTAATAGAGCTTTTAGTGGCTGTCGAGAATATAATAATATCATCTGCATAAGCTAGATGAGTAATAGCAGGACATCCCAATGGTTTTTTAAAAGCTCTATATTTGCTATTGTAGGCAAGTGCATTCAAACTTCTTGATAAAACTTCAGAACAAAGAATAAAGAGGTCGGAGGAAAGAGGATCTCCTTGCCGCAAGCCTTATGTGGATCTAAAAAATCCAGTAGCAACTCCATTAACCAGCACACTAAAGTGAACATTCGAAATAAGTCTCCAGACCTTGTCTATAAATATTTCAGAAAAGCCCAACTTTCTCAAAAGTTTAGTAAGAAACAACAAAGACACTTTGTCATATGTTTTTTTTCATATCAAGCTTGATTGCCACATTTTTGTCCTTATTTTTAGAATTTAAAGTATTAACTAATTCTTGAGCAAGAAGCACATTATCAGTGATATCTCTAACTTTATTAAATCCACTTTGATTATCCATCACAATACCGGGAAGAATAGAGGCAAGCCTTGTAGAGATAATTTTAAAAATAATTTTATTACAAAAATTACTCAACCCTATAGGCCTGTAATAACCAAAGGTTTTAGGATTTTTAACCTTAGAAATAAGAGCAAGGACTGTAGAAGTCATAACCTTTGTTAGTTCAGAGCCAGCATAGAATTGACCAACTGCTTTCCATACGTCTTCTTTAATGATTTCCCAGCAAGTAGTAAAAAAAGCGCGTTAAATCCATCTTGCCCTAGAGCACTATTTATATCAAGTCCCCACACAGTGGCCTTGACTTCCTCAATAGTGGGAAGAATATCCAAATAATCATTATTTTCTTTGGTGACAATTCTAGGAAGAATATAAAGAGAATCAAAATTATCCACCACATTAGCCGCATGAGCAAAAATATTTTCGAAATAGGTAGCAGCTTTATGCTTTATCCCCTCACAATCTTTAATAACATTTCCTTGCTCATCCTTAATAGAACTGATAAAACTTCTCTTCCTTTTACCTTTTATAATAGAGTGAAAGTACTTGCAATTAGTTTCACCCTCAATAGCCCATTTAATATTTGCCTTTTGTCTCCAAAAATCTTATTCTATTTTTTTGCTTTTGATTTAGTTCACTAATAGCTTTTTGCAATTTTTCTCTATTTTTGGGTGAAGGATCTTCCTCAAACTCAATTTCAATTTTGTGAACATTATCTTCAGCATCCAAACAACTTTGAAAAATATCACCAAAGGTCTCTCTATTCCAAACTTGTAAATATTTTTTAATCCTTTTGAGATTATGACAAAGAGAGGAAATAGCATTTCGTTCTTTATAATGAACCCAATTGTTATCAACAATTTTCATAAAATCATTATGATCACACCAAAATTTCTGAAAAATAAATCTCTTAGAATTAGAGTCCCACTCTGAGCAAAGGCTGACCAATAAAGGGGCATGATCCGATGATCTTTTATTTAAATGTTTCAAAGAGGAAATAGCATTTCCTTCTTTATAATGAACCCAATTGTTATCAACAATTTTCATAAAATCATTATGATCACACCAAAATTTCTGAAAAATAAATCCCTTAGAATTAGAGTCCCACTCTGAACAAAGGCTGGCCAATAAAGGGGCATGATCTGATGATCTTTTATTTAAATGTTTCAAAAAAGATCATTAAAAGAGCTATTGATGCAAACTTTATCAATCATTTCTAAACCCCCCCCCCCCCCCCCCCCCCCCCCACACACACACACACACACACCCCATTCCACCAAGTGAATCTTGAGCCCTCAAAATTCAATTCTTAGAGGTCATCAGAATCTAAATAATGCAAGTAGTCATTAGCAGCTGCTAAATCAATTGATAGATCCCCAACTTTATTTCTTTCCTCTAAAACGGTATTAAAATCCCCATAAATAAACCAAGATTCTTGAGTATAAACACTATTCACAAAATTCCAAAAGTCCCTTCTTTCTTCCTTAAAACATTTAGCATAGATAATAGACATTTGCACATAATTACTCATAAAAGAGCTTGAGACTGTAAAGTTCATACACTGATCCATCTCTTGGGCTAGTTCAATGCTTATATCATCATTATGGAACACCCAAATTTTGTTATTAGAGTGAATTTTGACCAAATCAAAACCAAATTTATCTTTGTATTTTTCTGCTTTATCTGTAATTACCATAGGCTCCAAACATACCAAAATCGGTATTTTGTACAATTGACAAAACTTTTTTATTCTCCTTCCGGTAGCTTTACTAGCTATCCCTCTACAATTCCAAGTAATGATGTTAATCATTGATAAAGCTTTCTAGAGGTCCTTACAGAAGACCTTAAAAATATTTGACTTTCTTTAATACCAGCATTTTTACTCTTTTTATCTTTTTTATATTGCACCACAGACCAATCACCCTTGTCTTCTATTAAATCAGGAGCATTTCTTGGTGATAAATTTAGCCTGTCTTGCAAACTTGACTCAACATCTTTTTGTTCAGGAAAATATAAATTCACACTAAGTCTACCTTTTTGCAGGTCTAAGACTGGAGAAAATGGGACATAAGGGACTACAACCAGATTATTACCATTATTAGAACCTTCAGAATTACTTATAGCATTTTCTTTTTGATTTAAAGGAAACTCTCTGTTCACCCGATCCTTTGTAGAT
Source organism: Primula vulgaris (assembly GCA_963920805.1). Taxonomy (NCBI): domain Eukaryota; kingdom Viridiplantae; phylum Streptophyta; class Magnoliopsida; order Ericales; family Primulaceae; genus Primula; species Primula vulgaris. The sequence continues at coordinate 34,615,434 of OY987214.1, read as the reverse complement.
TCCTGTCTTTTTTCATTGCTCAAAATATGAGGCTGGGGGTTTTTATTCTTCTCTTTTTTTTTTTGAAACAATTATTCTTCTCTTTATTATTGTATAAGGTGGCCTTTGGTTCTTTTTTGTTGTTGTTATTTTTGTTGTTGTTTGGTTTTGGCTTTTTTGCTTCTTTTTGCCTTAAGATAGGCTTTTTGGCAGTAACTAACTCTATATTTTAGGCAGTGTCGTCCTCCTTATTTTGCTATTTATTTTTCTCCACAAATAAACAACTTTTTTCCTCATGTCCTTGTTTGCGACAATGAGAGCAATAATGAGGTAGGTCTTCATAGTCACAATATTGCCAAAAACCTTCAGAATCGTCATAACCGATCCGAATCCGTTCAATAATAGGTTTTTTAAGATCAATTTTGACATAAATACGTGCCAATCCTGGCCTAGTAAGATTAGCAGTAGGATTGTGTACCTTTAACGGCTTGCCGAAAGCTCTAGCATAGCTCTCGGAAAAACGCTATGGTAACGATAACGCTATTTAAAACACTCGTTTATAAAGATAAACAAAAGCCAGGAAACACACTTATTGATTTAAATCAATCCATTAATTATGAAAAAACTTTTATACTTATAATTGAGTGATAAAATACACTTCAAAACTATTTGCAAGTGAACAGAGATATGGCTAATAAAAGAAAAAAGAAGGATTAGGTATTTAGGTGACATAAAATATTATTTGGACTATTAGGGAAGAGAAAGTGTTTCTTTTTATCTAAGGAATATTTATGTGGGATTTAAATTTAGGGTTTGTATATCTATGTTCTCCCTAGATTTAAATGAAAGGGGAGATATAAGGAATAAGATGAAGTCGTTCTTAGAATTTTGTTCTCTTTTCTTTCAAAGTTTCAGTTTTTATCTATTATTTTATAAATGTAAATTAACTCATATTTATATGTGATCAGAGTATGATCCCAACGTTTGCTTAAGTTTTTGAATCTAGTATATCATACTTGTGAATAATGGGTCATTTTTTATTTCAGTTTAAACTATAATCACTAGGAAGAATTTGTTCGAAACAGTGAAATGAATAGTGTTAATAAAATAAAACTCAAAGCATGAAAACAATTCCTTTCAGTATTCTAACTTTTTACTTAGTAAAGTTTCATATTTAATGCCGGCTTAAAATTATCCCAATTATTATTACATTGGCTTTCTTCTTAATATTGTTTAATTAAAATTGATACCGAGATTAATTCTCCTTCTCCTATTTTAGCTTATATAGTATACATCTAACATTCCAGATCCGATGGGTGTCACACTGCTGAATAACACGTACGGCGACACGTGCTAAACAAAGCCTAAATAGAATAACTATAAAAATCTCACTAAATTACCCATTCAATCGACTCAATTTTCTATCAAAAGTTTCATTAAATATAATATTGGAAATTACATTAATTGCAAGGAACTTAATCACTTACAAGCTAAAATAAAATGTAATCACAGCGGAATTAACACATAATCTTAAAGGTCTGTCTGGTCCTCAAACTGACTCGATATCAACTCTGATTAACTGCTTGTAACCTGAAAATATTTTAAAAACGAGGGGAGAGCTAAATGAGCTCAATGAGAGAGAAAGACTCACAATATATAATATGGGTTGAAAATAAGATTTTCCTTTTCAGTTTCTTTAAAAATAATGCTTTGTTTAATAAAAAATCTCAATGCAATTATCAATAATTTAAATAAACTTGGAATAAGAACATAAATAACTCTTTTCTTTTTCTTTCATCAATATAATCTCGTTTTAAACATTCACAAAAATAATAATAAAATCTCGTTTTAAGCTTGACGGCTGAGTCTCTTCCTTAACACGATCCGGTTAGGGAACTTATGTACAATCGCTAAGTTAACCGTTGAGAACTAAACTTTTTCGTTTACCTGACAACGTCACCCCACTTCGTCTCTCGCTTAGTAGGGGATTCTCCGTTGGAATTATTTCTCCTGATCCCAAATACAATCATAAACAAATCATAAAATAATAATTTAATTCAAATCTTTGTACATAATCTCATTCTTTTATTCTTTCGTTTATTTCTTGTAACAATACAAAAAGTATATATGTAGATAGTACTTTGATAAAAATAAAAAGAGCATTTAATACTTATAAAAAAATATACACGAGATACTTTGTAATAGTAAGACAAAACCCACTCAGCTAAGTATCAACAACGATAAAATAAAGTTGAAATGCTTGTACTGCTAAGAACTATAACAGCGATTTGGACCAAATTGGATAATTGTATATCCATGTACAAACACCCAACACCTTTCTGGTATGCCCTCTATTTATTTTCTTCTCTCAAAATATGTGTTTATATATATTAATTTATAATATATAAGTATATAATGTGTATGGTTACCCGTGTTATAAGTTCTAATAGCTAGTAGCATATAAATATGTACATTTATCTCCTTTATTTTATGCCAAGTAACATATATAGGCAGAAGGTGAGGAACCAGCAAACAAACGGTTTATTACAAGTAATTATTCATGAAAAACTTACTATATTCCCATATGTTACTCAAAATTATTAAATGTGTTAGTGTGCCGTTCTAATAGATATAAACCAGGCAAATACTTGTAACGTGAGTGGAGGTATAATGTACCTACAATTAATATATTAACTTTTCCTTAAACCAACATAGACATGCAAATCATATAGAATAATATTTAAATGGAATGCAATTACAATCGGTTACATACATACAAATAATTATGAACCATTAATATTAAATGACATTTAATTCTATACATCATGCATGTATACATTATGCATGTATACATTGTATATGGTATAAACTCCTAACTTAACACAATTTGATATACTGTCTAAATTTTTCAAAACTTGCATATCATATCATTGATACTAATAATACAATTTAGCATTAACTTTCTATCAATTAATGTGGCATTTCAATTCACGATTAATTCTAAGGTGTATTTGTAACTCTTTCCATATAAATGTGTCATTAATATATTGTTATTTCATTAGCAATATTCTTAGGAGAACCAATGATTATTATTACTAATTAGTAAACAATCCGCCAACCCATCAAAATCACGGTAAGATTTTCAAAGAACGAATAAAATTACTAGTAAGTAAATAAAATAAATTACGTGATTTTACAATATCCATTATAAGTAGTATATTTATTTATAGGTGGCATTTCTTTTTAAGATAATGATAATTCGTTCCAATGAACATAATTCAAGTTCACCTAATTAAATGGTTATAGAAAAATCATTCCTATAATGCATGCATCCAATATTGATTAATAACTCATAATAACAAAATTGAATTTAGACAAGTCTCACAAATATGTTGTACAAACCATGAATACTTCACATCGAGGTATTAAAGAAGTATTTAATACATTTAAGAACTTACCTTTTCACTTAAAAATATTAACAGTATATATATATATATATATAACTCTCAAGTCTTGCAAAGTCTGAAGACATCCAAATAATCATGGTTTATGTCATTGCCTTTTTAGTTTTTGCATTGGTAATTTTTTCCACGGCGTATTCCCCTGAAGCCTCTGTAGGCTTTACCGCGCCTCTCATACCTCACATTTCGCCAAAACATCCTCTTTACTATTCAAAAGCTACTCTCGAAGATATCATTAAAAATAGACAACGAATATCGTCTGAGCGAGAAATATTTTTTGCACAACAAATACAAGGTTCAATATCGAACCAAATAGCCCCTACTAATTGGGAATTGGTTATGAGTTATTATATTGGCACACCACCTGTAGAACAGCTAGCAATTGCAGACACTGGTAGCAAGCAAATGTGGCTACAATGTAAGCCCTGCTTAAACTGCTACAAGCAAAAAAAAACTATTTTTGACCCAGCACTTTCAAAGTCTTACCGACAAGTCTATTGCTGGGATCCAATATGTAAAAAAGAGTCTGGACTTACTTGTGGATCGAAACCCCCCCGTTGCTCTTATGCTCTCGGTTATGTTGATAATTCCTCATCAAGTGGTGAAATAGCCACAGATACAATAAGCATACCAGAAACCAAGTTTTCTCCCAAATTCAGTCATCCGAATACTCTTCTTGGTTGTGGACAAAGAAATAAAATATCTCATAGCTTTGATCCATCTGGTATAATAGGATTACAAAACGTGAGTATTTCTTTAACTCACCAGATTGGTGCAAGTTCATTTTCATACTGTATAAATTACGTTAAAGGGGGATACATCCGTTTTGGTACAGATTCTAGACTTGTGGGTGAAAGCACGAAGCTTTTTTCAGATCAATTTAATATTTATCAGATAGTCATGTTTGGGATAGAGGTTCAGAAAGGTATAGATACTGTGCCAGTTGAGCTCGATAGTGAACTTTTCAAGCATAAAAACGACGACCCCCTAAGTGGTGTAACAGTTGACTCTGGGACTACATATACTCGCTTACATCCGGTCGCATTCGAGGCTTTAGATAAAACAATCAAAGGTTTTATGAAGGGTAAAGAACCGTATAAAGCAAAAGGATTTGAACTATGCTATAACAGCGATGATTATGAGGGAACACTTGATAAAACAACAATGCCTAGTGTACATTTCGTCCTTGCCAATGACATTGTGATAAAGTTTCCGAGTGAAAATATTTGGACAGATGCAGATGGAGATGAGAATATATGTTTGCAAATCCTAAAGAGTACGAACCACTTGACTGTAATAGGTACGGTGCTACTCGAAAACTACAACGTTGGCTTTGATCTTGCTGGAGACTTGTTTTGGTTGGATTATCAGCCAGGCTGTGGTTCTAATTAAACATTGTCGAACTGTTGGCATAGGAAAAATATTCATGGTGATACAATGAAATATCAAATCACTTCTTTATATATATATATATATATATATATATATATCATGGTGATACGTCGTAGATTTGCTTTTATAGTGTAAACTTTTCATTTTTCAATGAGCGATATGCCTGGACTCGAATACTTACCTTATAATAAAATCCGTAACCTATGCCTTTTTCCCAAACATTTATAACCGTAAGCCTAATCAGATACAATGAAGTCCCATGAGCCCATGACTCATCATGCCACAATTGAGAGTGCAGATCCCTAAATTAACTATAACAAATGTAGCTAAATAGTTAAACGAGCAATATATTTGTCGACATTAGTCCCCACGTAAAGCTCCAGTCTCGATCTCCCTTAATAGTCCTTATGTATTTAATAATGGCCTCTCTGGATCCCATGGACACCTAGAGTCCGTCCAAGCGCAGGAGCGAATGAGTTCCAAATTTATGAGTTATAAAAATGGCCAGAGACCAATCAATTTTTCTAGCTCGCAAGCAAGCTTTATTGAGACCCCTAGCTTCGACCATCAGTTTATAGGTAGCCAAAGACCTACCACTCCAAATATCTAACAAATTTCCCGACTACTCACATGCTAGCATATTGTTGAAATTTGTATATATTATTAAACGTCCATGTCCAATCTTGTGGACTGGTTGGATAGTTAAAACTTCATGAAACAGTCCGTACATGGTACACAATGAGGACTTCGAAATGATATAAAGTTTTTCAAAAACATAAAAGTGATGTGAAACACATTGGTCTTCAAAATAGCATGGTCAAATGGAAAACCGAAATTGGGCCCCTTGGATGCCAATGCTTTCGTGCACTGTGCACATTGAGGCGTGACTTTATCAAATATCGTCGTGGTTTCGTCTTTTCGTTCCACTCGTGCGGCTTGTCAAGGCATATGCGCATATTTGGACTTTGCGATGCGTGTCTTGAAGTTGCGATACGATGCGGTCTGATGTGTTATGGAGTACATGCGATTGGGGACCGACCATGACATCTTCTTGTTTGTATAAATCTTTCTTCAAGAAACGAATTATCACAATTGAACAGTTACATCCTTTCGTGGATAGCTACTTGCAAATTTAAATAGTTGCAATTCGAATTAGCCTGAATTATGCAACCCCTATCATTTTATTCTTCTCATTCTGAATTTATAATATTGTTTCTAACTCTAATTTATTTTAGGCCTATGACTTGCAAATATGTACATATCAATCAACTTAATTAAATAAAACACACTTATGCGTATTTATTTATAATTAGTTACATAATATTTATAATTTACAACTACGTACATATACCATAAAAAAAATCAAAAAAAAAATATATATAAAAAATCAAAAAAATTATACATTGTATCAAACATTATTAGATAAGATTAAACATGATTAAACATAAAAGATTGGATAAAATTAGACAAAATCAAACATGATTATACATGATCACACATATTTTTTGTATAAAAAAATGTATTTTTAAAAATTTTGGTTTTTATTTTTTAAATATTTTTTTTCGATTTTTTAGATTTTTTAATGACATAACAAAATATGTACTCTTTTGTAAAAGAACCATCAAGTTCCAAACAATTGAGTTTTTTGTAAATAGGTTTATAAATATGTACTAAATTGTCATTTTCCCAATATACTTTTCTCATGACTTTAATTCAGAATAGTATTCTGAATTCATAATATTATTAGGTTTCACATTCTTTACTTAATTCATAATATTACTTGTTTTATCTTCTTTACTTTAATTCATAATATTATTCTGAATTCATTTTATTACCACCGTCTACTTCTCAGACCTTCCAAAACGCTCTCTTATGACTTTATCATAATCATCGTATTGATCGTTAGACCATTCTGTCTTTGGCCTTGTTGCCTCGTCCCACGGGCCCATAAGGTCCCATCGGGCACCCCTCCCTCTTGCAGTCCTCATTTTCCATATTTATCGTATTGGAAGGTTTCCTCCTCGGGTACCTTCCCTCATCCACGATCCCCATGATTTCATCCCTTCGGCTTCCCCAAATCTCAAAAACCAGATTTTGGAAATCTCTTCATTCATGGAAAAACGAGTTTCCTCGTATTCATCTGCAATAAACTTGGAGATTTACTCATTGCGAAGGGCCATGAGATACGGTTTTTGATAGTCAAGATTAGATTGCTATAACACCAGTGATGGACATTCCGTGACGCCCGACAGGCGAGAGAGATAATGGATGGTCAAGCCCCTCCTTAAAAGAGTCGGTATGCCTTTCGGAGAAGTAATCAAGTAAAAAACATAAAATTTATAGAATAGAGAGAATGTTATTTAACCAATTCTTATTTCATAATATTAAACAAGCAGAATAGCAACGCTTGTATAACTATGACAAGCTCATGCCTGGTTACCAATATGATACATTAAACAGTTACATACGGAAACCACTAATTAACTCAATAAATACTTAAATAAAAAAATACTAAATAAATAACAATAACTAATGACTAACATGACGATCTTCGTCAATGTATCAACAATTTATATTGTGTTTTAAAAAAAATGATTAGTTCACTTTAATCAGAATGTCAGCGAGTAAACTTTTTAGAAAAATATTGTGCATGAACATATACTGTCACTGATCAAGTTAACGCTTTAATTGTATTTTCGAGGTAATCAATCGTGCTAAAAGCTCGAGTAATGACTCGGTTTTTCATAGTTTCTCTTGTCAATCAATATATACGTAATTTGGATTTACTCGTATATCCATTTTGTGAGAAGATCAATCGTGATAATTAACTGTAATTTCTTTTTCGGAATAAACTTTAAATCCCTTAAATTGAAAACTTCAAACTATTTATATATATATATTTTAAAATTATTAGGGAAAAGAAAACAAGGAATTTGACAAAATCTATTGTGAGTAAGTAAGTTCAGTTGTCGATTGTCTCATGTTATTGTAAATGAACACGATGAACAAGCTTGTATTGAGTCCTTTAAAGGCTCTATTCATATTTTTCGATTTTGCAACCGCAATTCTCATTTTTCCAGTTTTGACCCAAGATTCAAGTGTTATCTTCAATTTTCACAGAAAACCTTTTGATTTTGGACGGAAAGCACCCCATCTCTGTTGTTGAGGTGGGCGGTTCATCGAGCTTGCGAAAGACGTTTGAAATGGTAGGGATATTAAGAAAAAATTGGACTTAATTAAAAGAACCGGGGAATAGGCAGTCAATGATGATATACTGATTAACCAAAAAACATGAATACCTTTTCTTTAAAATAAAATCCGAAAACAAAATATACAAGTGCATACCCTTTCAAGCAAAGTCTTTAACGTCCAGCTCAATTTTTAAGAACTTCTAGGTACAATTTTCTACCACGTTGGCCAAACTTTTCGGGAGTCATTTTACTTTAATGTCCCCATACATATGGTTAATTTTATTTTATTTTTGGAACGTAAAAATATGGTTAAATATTTGCTAAAATACCTTGTTATTTAGGATTTAAGGTACACAATTTATAGTAATTACTAGAATTGTATAACATTTCATAGATGAGTAAATATATTCAACAAAATTTATGAGAATAATAAATCTAAAACAAAGATTATTAAATTATTGGAGTAATGTAAAATAAATTTTGACCGTACCAAAATAATCTTCAATTGAATAAATTTAATAAAAAAACATTCTTTAAATTATTTTACCATAAAGAAAATATTATTGAGAAATTAAAATTAGAAATAATTACAATACTAAAACTAATTAGTTATTTCGCTTAATAATTTAAAATTATGAAAATTGATTAAAAATTTAAACCCTAACTAAATTTTCTTTAGAAAATCAAAGTAAAAATACTAAATATGAATATATTAATATTTGGACTTAGGTGTAATCTATTGGTTGAGACCATTTATTATACAAGTTATTGCAATAAATTAGAAAAATGCACGTGATTTGCACATGACTAACTATCGAAAAGTTAACAACTTAAAAATATTTATGTTTTTATTCAAAGAGTTACTAAATTGTAAATAAGTTATCTTCAGAATATTAGAACTGATGTGCAATATGCTAATTTTATTTATTATGATATGAGCTAATGTCATTTAACAATTTTAATTACAAGTATTGTTTTATGTGTACGTGTCATTTAGACACTTAAAATACTCCGCTTTACGAAAAAGAATATATAAGGAACTTTTTAGCCAAGTTACTTTTTTCAGATGATTTGATATTCACTTGAAATAAGTTAACTTTTTACAAGTAAAAAAGTACTTTTACTTATTTTTGCTTAGTTTTCACTTACAAGTTACTTTGAATATAATTTATTTGTTTCTTATAAGTTAATTCTAGCTTAACTTATGGATTACTTTTAAGTTATAAGTTATTTTTAAAAATAACTTACTTTAATTGGTAAATCATTTCAAATTGTCATTAGCTAGATTTAACCATAACGAAGCAGATGTCTCAAATTAGATGATAACCTCATAAAACACACGTCCACGGTAAACGAGTCACAGGCGACCGCGCTAGAGATATCTGGGACCAAAGAGTCTTTCTTTAAATGTTGTTTTTTCGGGTATCAGGACACATTGTATGACCGTCTGGGCCTACATTATTTTAAAAAGTGCACCATCTCAGGGGACGTGGATATCATTTTCGGCTAAGGACAAGCTCTTTACGAGCGGTGTGTCATTAACTACATAGAGGACAATGGTGGGTCGATTATGGCTCAAATGAGAACGAAAAAGTCATTATCAAGAGGCTTTTCCTTTTTAAATTGTGAAATAAGGGGTTCCGATAGTAAAAACAAGGTTTACCTCGGGGAGGCAGGAAAAACTACTCCCAGGTTGTTTTTGCATTCATGCACATGCAATACACATATATCTATTTAGGATGGGATGACTAGTGTCACCCCAAATATGATTTTATATTTTTTGCTGAATACGATTGTAGCGGGTCGGGGATAATAGAATTGGCAGAGTTCCATAGTCAATTAACCTCTCATACGAAGATGCGAGTACTTTTTTGGGACGTTTTTTGTATATGGGGATGCATCGATATTAGATCATTAATCAGATATATTTATCCTCCGCCACTCACTCAAACTAGGTAGACTTACAATTTTTTCAAGTCTTACTAAATAGATTCTAGCATCTGTGATTAAGCTAATATAAACAAGATTTAACCATAACTTATTCACTCATTGGTTCACGAAAAAATAAAATCTTAACAATTTTAAAGGAAATTATTTTGCTTAATTTTCCTTTAATTCTAGAAAAAAAATTTCTGAAAAACAAATTTAATCCGACGAAACATATACATGGAAAACTATATTTTCTCGACTTTCTGGTAAAACAAAAAGAGCTTAGCTAAGATATCAACCATTCAAAATTTAACAGTGTATCGAAAAATATAAGAATTCTGGAAAATAATACCATTTATTAACTTTAGAAAAGTTGTATTTAAAAAAAAAGTTGTATGAAAAAAAACCGGTTTACAAATAAACATATTGTTTCAAATTATCAACTTTTCAGTAAAAAGACCCCATTCCAAAGTTTTATTAAAGAAATCCATGTTATTTTGGAAATCCCATTTTTGGAAATCTGCTATGAGAAAAATTCGTTTAAAAATCATTAAAATAATTTTTTTAATAAACACTACAAAAAAGATGTCCAAATACCTACGAAAATTGTTACGCCTTTTTTTTTGTGTCAACCTTATTAACTACGATTTTTGTCACGGGTTTGTGATAAAATAGTCAATTTGTGATAAGTTTGTGACATTATAATCAATTTGTGACAACTTTTTACTTTCACAAAATTAAAATTGTTTAATATTGCAGTGCAAAATAGATTTGTGGAGCCACTTGCTTTAAGAGGAAATTAGGACAAAATTATTCAAAAAATTTACAAGAACCTTTTGCAAAATTACTTTTAGCATCAATAAACATTTAGGACATCGGTGCCGAATATAGGGCTATATATTTACGTTGTGATCCCATACTTATGACTATGGCTGTGAAAAAATCCCTTGATCCTAAACCGTCCCGCACATGACATGCACACGACCCGATTTTTTCCTTACCCGAAGTTGTCCCTTCCCGAAATATTCAGGATTTGTCTTCCCGAGAATTTTTCGGGATAGAGATCACATGTAGGGATGAATCCCGATAGTATTCCCGACCCGACTTTTTTTTAATACCCCAATTACAATATGTTGTGAATTTATTTATGAGTTAAATGTACTAAAGGCTCCAATAGTTTTATTAATTATTCTTTTAGGTAAATTTAATTTTACAAAAATAATATATTTTTAGAATATATTTACTAAAACTATACAGAACCTCATTTTTTTATAAAAATAATTCAAATCAATAGATAAATTTAATAAATATTATTAAATATTTTACTCTTTATAAGATTATTTGACCTATTGAGATCAAAAACGAATTTATTTAGATGCAAGGGTGGGAAGGCGCCCACCCTTGGTTCCGGAGAAAAAAACATTAGTTTTTTTTTAAGCATTTATTTGTAAAACCAAATAGTTAATATATAAAACTAAATGAAAATTATTACAAAACTCAAATTATTGGTGTAGTGGAACAGTATCTTTTCAAACACCAAATGTCTCAAGTTTAAATCTTGTGACTCACTCATTTTATTTATTATTATTATGAGTTTTTCTTCAATGTTATTATTTATACATTTTTCTAGTTAAAAAGTAAAAAGTACTCGTTACTTTTACATAGCTAGAATTCATTTCAACATTTTTAAAATTTATTTTGACTTTAGTTTTTATTCTTATAAAAAAGTTCAAACATAATATGCTTTTAATATAAAATATAAAGCATTGATTATTCTTTTAAATAAAATAAAATTTGCCATATTATAATATTATTTATTATAACTACATCATTATTAACACATGATCGATTTGCTTTATGAGTTTTCTCGAAATTAAATAATTTACTTCCATTAAAAAATTAAGACACAAGTATATATACAATCTTATAAACCAGTATATATTTATTGATGGTTGGTGGTTTTGCTTTCGAGTCTTGTTATAAAATTTGAAAAACAATACATCACGTATTTATATATATGGTTGTACTTTGAAAAAAAGTTTACATATGACTTGCCCCCTGCTCAAAATCTTGTATTCGTCACTGATTGAGATCATGCATGTTAAATAAGTCTCATAATTTATATAAATTTGTGTGAAAAATATAATATATACTTATCAAAAAATTAACTTTATTATTTAAAAAAATGTTAAGAAAGATAAATGAGCAGCATTTACGACTTTAAATATTACTCCAAGTTCTATAGTTGTTGGACTATAGTTGTTGGACGTGCGAATAACACCAAGTTCTATAAAATTATATTTTTTTAATATAATTTTCTCCATATTTTATTAATTTCCCCCTCTGTTTTGTAGTAAATGGTGTTTCTTTTTTACATTTTTAGTAGTGTTATTCTCAAATATAAAATTATGGATATGTTTTTTAGACAACCATGAATAAATAAAATCAAACTTCTTTCAATAAAGTTTTTTTTAATCAAAAAAATAACATTTTGAAAAGTAAAAATATGTCGTGAAAAAATCATTAATCAAAAAATTGGGTCAGGTTGAAAGTCATTTTTACTCTTGCTAAAAATTTCGGATGGGACATCTACTAAAATTTACGGGTCGAATCCCAACCCTATTCACCCATATATGATATATAGTTATAACTTACTATGATTATAGGATAATAACAACACAAATCATGGGGGTCTAGGGGTGTCAATATTACCCGACCCGATCCACCGGTGGTCTGATAAGTTGGTTTTTGATTCTTCCGGTTTCAACTCCATTTTCGGGTTGGGTATTGAGATGATTATTTAATAATCATACCCGGAACATAACGACATGTACATGCGGGTCTCGGCGTTTTGGTTTTGGATATACCCCAATATTGAATTGATATAGTTATTGGTTACTTACTTTTTATTAACAAAGTTAAAAACGAGACTTGAGTTTTCATAATTCTACGAATACTCTAAATTTGTGCAAGTAAATATGTCCTTGTTTACTGCAAATAAAAAGTATTTAAATCCCTTGAATTATCTAAATCCTCAATTTCCGCATTGCGTTAATCTTTCACATACAGATTTATTACAACAAATAATGTCTAATAGGTACTACTTTTGAACTTATATTACTCATAACTACCTCCATAAGTTCATATTCTCTACAGGTACCACTTTTTAATTATTTACTTTATTTACCAAAACGACATACACATATTTCATAAAAAATGGAAAAAAAAACACATAAAATTATATAAAATGCAAAAAATCTCAAAAAAATTATAAAAAATGAAAAAATCATGAAAAATAACAAAAATTTTAAAAAATTACAAAAAAAATCACAAAATATTATAAAAAATGAAAAAAAGCACATAAAATTATAAAAAATGAAAAAAATCACAAAATATTATAAAAAAATAAAAAAATGAAAAAAAATTATTTAAAAAATGAAAAAAATAAAAAAAAATCACAAAATTATAAAAAAAAATCACAAAAATCACAAAAAAAAATCACTTTTATTAAACTTTATGCATTTTCGACTGTACTAAATGTACTTTCGAGTGAACCAGATGCACTTTTAGCTGAAGTATATACACTTTCAGCTGAACCAGATGCACTTTTAGTTGAACCAGATGCAGGTTTTACAGAACGATATGCACTTTTATTGAACTAGATGCAATTTTGTTTGAACCATATACACTTTTAGCTGAACCAGATACACGTTAATTAGCTGAATCATATGCACTTTCAGTTGAACCATATGCACTTTCAGTTGAACCAGATGCACTTTTAGTTGAATCAGATGCATTTTTAACAGAACTATATGCACTTTCGACTGTACTATATTCATTTTTGACTAGACTATATACACTTTTGACTTAACTATATGTACTTTCCACTAAATTAGATGCATTTTAAGCTGAACCAGATGTACTTTCAGCTGAACCAGATGCACTTTTAGCTGAACTATATGCATATTCACTTTTATTGAACTATATTTACTTTCGACTGAATTGTATGCACTTTCAACGGAACTAGCTGTACTTTCAGCAGAATTGAATGCAATTTCGACTCAATTTTATGCATTTTTGACTAACTATATACACTTTCGACTGAACTATATGCACTTTTATTGAACTATATACGCTTTTGACTGAATTATATGTATTTTTGACTGAACTACATGCACTTTCAGCTCATTTAGATTAAAAAAAAAAGGCACATTTATCCTGGAAAAACAATTTTTTTGTATAAAAAAAATCAATTTTCGGTATAAAAAGTGTTATATTGACCAAAAAAAATTATATATTTTTTGTAATATTTTAAAAAGTTTATGATTTTTTCATTTTTTCATTTTTGTGATTTTTTCCATTTTTTATAATTTTTATAATTTTTTGTGATTTTTGTTATTTTTTTATAATGTTTTGTGATTTTTGTGAGTTTTTTAATAATTTTTTATAATTTTTATGATTTTTTATAAGTTTTTGTCATTTTTTTTTCATTTTTCGGTATAAAAAGTGTTATATTGACAAAAAAAATTATATATATTTTTTGTAATTTTTTAAAAAGTTTGTGATTTTTTTCATTTTGGGTTTTGTTGTAATTTTTTATAATTTTTTTTGTGATTTTTGTGATTTTTTAATAATTTATTTATGATTTTTGGTGATTTTTTTATAATTTTTTGTGATTTTTATAATTTTTTATGATTTTTTTGATTTTTAATATTTTTTTTTTTGATTTTTTTGATTTTTTTTTGATTTTTTGTGATTTTTTTTTATTTTTTTGATTTGTTTGATTTTTATAATTTTTTTGTGTTTTTTTTTATTTTGTTGTAATTTAAAACTATTTTTTTGGGTTTGTAGAAAAATAAAATATGTCTATTTATTTTGGTTTGTATGACAATTTAGTAAATAAACTAAATAATTAAAAAGTGGTAATTATGAGTAATGTGAACTTATGAAGATATATAAGAGAAATATAAGTTGATATGAGGTACTTATAAGGAATTACCTCTTATTACAATAGGCTTAAAGTAATAAAAAAAATGCTCTTTTTATATTTTATAAAATATAATATTAATTAAAATATTAAGTTTTGATTTCGGTCTATTAGGGTTTCGTGAGTCGGTTATACGGGTATGTTCTATAGTTATGAACCCGAAACACATAACCGACTCTAGATACTATTGGGTTGGGTTGGATACACCCAATAACGGTTTTAAGACGGGTCGGGTTTTGTCATTTTAACAGTTCGATTTTGGGCATGCGGCTATTTTAGACAGAAAGCAAAACGGAAAGAGTTGGATTCTGGTATAGATAGAGAGCTTCTAGAAAATGCCCAATGAATGAAAAGGCAACTAAATAAATAACCAAAGGCTTAATATGATGCACGTGGGTGTGGCTATAAAGCTTAAATGCCGCGTCACATGCCGGTGAAAAGTGTTAGACGACTCACGTGGTAAACATTATTAATATCAAACTCAAGACCACTATAGTTTCGTCAATACTTTATTTGATTAATCAAAATTTCAACTCAAGCATCAATAATACCTCCATCTAAATACAGTATATAGATTTAAGTTGTGACATCTGAAACTACGATAATAGACACTGTTAGATAATCGTAAAGCAAAACCGTTTTGTAAAAAATATACTTTAGGAGCAAGTGATGACCATAAAATCACTTTTTGATAACGCTGTTCATATTGGTTTAATATTAGTGATAATTAGACATTTATGAAAGGTGCATTTAATATCCTTCAAATCATATATATTTTGTTCTCTTTCAAAACATACACTTGTTTTTAAAGATAACGACAACAAACCACTCTTAAAGAAAAAAGTAAAAAAAAATAAATTGTTTCAAAATTGTAGAGACGTTTAGGAGGGACGACTTTACTATAAACCATACTCATCATTTTTTGCTTAGGTGTAGACGAACTGGAAGACATCAGAAGAAAGGTTTTAAAAATAGTTATTTTATTTTTTTACGTTTTTTTATGACCACACGTCGTTTTGATAAAGTAAACAGATATAATCTTTATTGAGTTTAGTTTTGTATTATGTTTGAAGACGGTATAGTACGTTGCATTATGATCAATATTACATTTATTATGTTTATTTGTGCAGTTTTTAATGTAGAAATTGTATATTTTTTCTCGACGAAATTAAACAGGTGTCGAGTTTATTTTTCAAACCTGAGGGCGTGGATCAACATTAGTTAATTTTTCATTCTCCTTCATAATATTTGAAGCCAAATCTGTCACCTATACAAATCGAGCTACTAATATGAAAGTTCACAATACCAAAGCGCGTATAATTCTAACCCCTTCAAATTCCGGATATTGCTACATAATACTAATAACAAAACAATACTCCTGTTGTAATACAACTATTAGCTATGTATTTAGGGAGACAGAAGTAGAGAGAGGGTAAAACAGTATCGTCTTTATTAATGAATGAATATGAATGGATGTCAAATACAAGACCCCTAGCCCTCTTTATATAGATAGAGGGGTAGGATTACAAGCTCACTTGGGCCCATATATTATAAGCTCAAGAGTCCAATTATCTTACAACACTCCCCCTTTGGACGTCTTGAATTCTTCGTCTTCATGCAGTCGATCTGAGTCGAGTTCATTCGCAGTGCTAAACACATAAAAACCTTAGGGCCGGAAAACCCAGTGTGGGACAAAACCGGTACCTAGGAGAAACTGTGTAGCCGAATGATATAGGCCGAAATATCATGTAAGTAACTAACCACAAAACAGCGTGCCTCATCAAAACCTTGCCAGAGCAAACCCAATGGGAAAATCTCTGATCGAAGGAAAAAAGGAGTGCAACAATGGTAGTAGTAGGGATCAACCACAAAACATGTGCCTCATCAAAACCTTGCTAGAGTAAACCCAGTGGGAAAAACCTCTAGTCGAAGGACAAAAGAGTACACAATGGTAAGAAGTATACAACAGGATACTCCCCCTAATTTCGGCAATCTTAAGTGAGATATAATGGAAACGTGTCTCGCTAAAAACCTTGCCAAAGAAAACCCAATGGGAAAAAACCTTGGTCTAAGGACAAAAATAGTACACGAGCATGCGACTGGATGCTCCCCCTCACTTGCACACGACAGGGTGCGAGGATTTCGACTAAGTAGTAATTAGTGTAATAAGCATTCACCTGGATGCTCCCCCTCACTTGCACACGACAGGGTGGGAGAATTTCATATTTCAAGAAAGAGTACGAGCATTCGACTGGATGCTTCATTTACTTGCACACGGCTGGATGCAAGAAAATCTAATATGGAATAGAACGAGCATTCGACAGGATGCTCTTAAACTTCATATGTGAAGATTTATTTCGACGATAAATGCTAAATAGCATAATGTAGTCATGTCTCTCTTGATCGATAACAACAAGTTGTCTTCTATGACAAGTGTTTTATCTGAATCGTGAGACAGAGCATATGTAATTCAAATATGGCTAATACGAGCTCGAAGCCATATACACTCTCTAGTCGTCTCATAGAGCACGAGTAGATCAGAGTGATTCGTTTGGAGTCATTCCAAGACCTCCAAGATATCGCCTTATTCCTAATGGCAAAGACAGACCATGTTAGGAATATCCCTTATGCGGGTCTGATAAGTAACCGGCATCGGTATAACCGAAAAAAGGGTTGCGTTAATTCGAGGACCGAAGGGAGTAGGTACACTCGATGACGCAAATGGGATAAACTAGCCCACTTCCAAAATTACCATAAGGTAAGGGAATGTGTCTTTAGTGCCATTTCGATGGCAGCGTGATAGCGCAATGTTGTGTCGAGCTATACCATTCACAACATACGAGATGTTCATCCTAGCACATTAGACCAAGTACAATGATGCGCTTATTGTACTTAGATATGAACATCATGGTTCAATATCTCTTCATCGTCATATCAGGAATGGACTGGGTCTATATCAATGTCTAGTGATCGAACGATCATGGGAGAATCTGACGACTTAGCATCATAACACCTTCTGGGTGTAGTCTGAATCATGGACTTAGATTCAATCTTTACGGGACTCGATCATCAGGCCGAGTCACTACCATTTCTTCCCAAGATCCTTCATCTCGAAGGCAAATCCAAAAATGGATCTCGTAATAAAACACGCAAGGGCTTAATACTTGTTCAAGTATCCCAAGCTGATCAAGTACTCACTTAGGCGGTATACCACATCCGCTCGGATTAAATTAATCCATATAGTGAACGTCTCAGTCAATTGAGATCGTGTTCCGTGGTCAGGAACTACTTGATTCAAGCACATGAAGTCACACAGGGACCTTCATCTATATCTCTGTCTAAATCCCCATAGAGATAAAGCCATGACCACAATCGCATGCTGCATAATCAGTTTTTTGGAAACTACTAAACTGATAAAGTAGGGGACCGTTATAACGTCCATTATGAGGAAATCAACCATCTCGCAATCAATTCCAATGTCTGAGAGAAGCCTTGCGCTACTAGGCGAGCATTCTACAATCTCATTATTCTCATCACTTTTCCTTACGAATAACCAAATAAACGAACTCGTTTAACATTGGTGGTGTTGGATCTACAGGTCCGAATACACTTTCGATAAGGAGTCCACTTGGATTTCAAGTTTCCATTAGTCCAGTCTATTCTACGTTGACTTCAGGCAACGGTACATGGTTCTCTGTCATAATTTCCTCATATTATCAGTCGTCACCGAATATATGAACAAGTAATCAATGACAGTCTCGTTTCGCTTCAATATCGTCTAAGATATCATGATCGACAAATATTTCAAGATTCTTAGGATGAGGAGGAAATCACACATCTCCTTGATCCTTTATAATCTCGTGCGACAAACGAGTTTCAGTTCACCACCTCTGGGGCTGAACGAATTAAGAACCGGTCAACTTCCTCATATCTTGGGAAGGACGACAGACTGACGGCCGATGGAAGCGTCCTTTGCTTGGCGGGTTCGGCCAAAGCAACGTGTTATGACAGGAACACGGCGTCCGACAGGGACGTCTATACTTGCAAGCATTTTGCAGCAGGTATAAATGATCTCGTGACATCTCATAAAGTCATTAAATGCGTCTGGCATTTAGTTAGACTTGAGGGAGTCTATGCACTTACTTATCACTAAGTGCAGTTTTAGGGATCAAGCTAAGACTGAGTGGGTTATGCCACGTTACTTCACGTCGTTTCTTATCAACGGTGTCACTTTCGCATATCATGCGGTAAAGAGATCGCTTGCCAAGGTTACTCTATCAAATGATAGGCAGGAGATTCATAATCGACTTATCTCTCCTTCAGAGGTCCATATTTTGAACGCTAGAGCGGCTCAATCAAAATATTAATTAATCACTCTAAACACGCGTTAATATGAGACTTCTGGCTCATAACCAGTAACCAGCTGGTACGCATATGGTGTTTGAGTGTCTATGGGCCTCATAACGGACCAATGCAGCAAAATAGTATAACCCCACACGGAAATATAAATCTTGGTGCGCAAGACCAAGAAATGCGTGCAATCATTTGCAGTCGCATTATCAAACTTTCCGTGAGTCCATTTGGGTCTGAACATAATCGACAGGATGTTCAATTTCAATTTCCAAACTCAAGTAATTCAAATCAAAATTTCGATTATTACTCTTCGGAATTATCAAGTCGACCAGACTTTTCAGAATAATCCGGATCATGAGCCATCAACTTAATGATAGGGCTAAAAGTTTTGAAAGTGCTGCATTTATGTGGACAACATTAAAATGTGACCTTATTGTCGATGCATCAACCATAACCATTTATATTTATGGTCCGTCTTATGGTTGGAGAAGTCCACAATAACTCCTTCAATTCTTTACAAGAATTCTACGAGTTCGTTTCGTGATCTTTACACATACTAGTCTTTAAAAGTGAGCATTAATGGCATGAATTTCGGATTAATCGCGAAATATATTCTCAGAGAGAATCCCAATGCGATGTGATTATAAATCAATCATCGTCTTTTGACCTGGGAATATCTCATCCGGTCAATGCCACAATATCAAAAGGATCTTATCAATCGACGACAGGCGAATGAAAGTATAGACAATCATGTCTTAGCATCTAAATCATTTATCAATCGACGACAAGCGAAATGATAAGGTAACTTTAAATGCTTTTAAAAAATGTGGTAGCAACCACTTGAAAGACATTTCAACTCCTCTAAAATACGTTTTTGAGTGGAGGCTATGCAAAGAAATTTTAATTCTTTGATGAGCTATTACCAGATAACACTGGTTTTCTCGAATATTTTATAACTCAACAAGGTACGACAGGACCTACATGAGTATAAGACCTCATATTTGACAAATCAATTTGGTTTTACCAAAGATTTCGATTTGGAACGACAGGTCCATAATCATTGTCACAAAGGACTCTTTTAGGCAAGTAGTTGGTTAAATTATGTGGTATACTGTTACCCACTATTTCCCAAAAAAAAACCAACTACCCCACAAGTATTGCCTAAAATTTCAAAATTTAAAGTTTGGTCACATTTGTCAAAAGGAATTTGCTCAAAACACTTTAAATTATTTCGAGCAATTTCGTAAACAGGCAAACCATAATCCAAAAGTATGTCCAAATGGAAAAATCATAATTCAAATGGAAAAACATAATCCAGATGAGCGAAAAAAAATGGCTCAATCAAAATCAATAAAGAAAGGTCACAAACTCATTTGAGCCACAAAATCGGGGGTCTCAAGAGTTTCCTTTCAGTTAGCTTTAACCACATTAGCATCGGGTTTTTTTTACCTTTGTAATAGTTTTGAACTATTTAAGGGGTAACCGTGCATGACCTGTCTTTATAGCATAGAGTTGCCTCATTGAGCATTATCTCTTACTTTGTGACAACGGGCCATATTGTTCCTTTCAATTACTGTCTTGGAGCCACATGTTTTCGATTTTGACGATTGTCTAAAATCTCGCTTGGCTAGGCGATTCATCGGGATCGCGACAGTTTGAGACAAATAACACTTGTCTCGGTTCTCGATTCGTGGAAAAAAATATACACGAAGAGCATGAATATCAGGCAAACAATTCGCCATTGACCCAATAGGATTAAAACTACTCACCGGGGTAATTTTCTTATCTAATAACACATGGGTGATAAAGGAACATGGTGAATATAAATTCACGATACTGCTTATGGAATACAATTTCCAAGCTAGTATTTTGGTGAAGGATTGCTCCAATATGTCAATTTCAGACATTTGTTCACCATAGACGTCATCACGTCTCAAATGTGGCGGCGGAATAAAATCAACGCCTTAGCATTCATCCTGATGGTAACAACAAACTCGTGTTTTACTCATCAAAGATGGCATCCAAAAAAAAATTTGGGCATCACATTTTCACACATCAGGGTGAGTAGCATGTGGTGACGGATTAAAATCAACGTTTAAACAGTCATTTCGCAAGTATGTTTTACGATTTTTCTCATCATATATGGCATCCAACATGTGTTGGGAGTTCTGGATTATTTATCATATAAAACGACTGGTTTATATGTTTATGGTTTGCACAAGCACAAACGTTTTTTCGAAACGACAGGTTCGAAAACATTAGTTTTGCTTCTCATGTGAATCAGTTCTCATTGATCGAACGACAGGTCGATACTGAAACACCAATTCGGTGAAACATACATCACTATATAAACACACTCGGGGAAATTATTATTTAGTCAACCCCTTTCGGTAGCTCTACTTGAAAAACGACCAGGAAAGACGGTGAGGGTGGAGGGCACGAATGCCACTTAAAACCCGACCTCATTAGGATATCGACTTCCGCATATATCTTTCCTAGACATCGTATCCAAATAGGTGTGCCTAGTTGGGGAAGGTTCATAATTTTTCCAACTTAAATGTGAAAATATACGATTTTCGCATTTTATATATGGCAATAATATTAGCAATATAGACAATATCTATTTAGATTAACCACATATATATAAACATGCAGTAAATATATTTTAGAATCTATCTAATCATGCAGTAGATTTGGCGTTATAAACAAATCAATTTAAGATTATCAATCAATCCATGAAGATTCTAACATATCAAATCAAATCAATTTAAGATTATCAATCAATCCATGAAGATTCTAACATATCAAATCAAATCAATTTAAGATTATCAATCAATTCATGAAGATTCTAACAAATCAAATCAATTTACATGCAATTTTTTTTTTATTCGTTTGCCTTTAAATAAAAAAAAATTATATGCATGTGTGTGTATATTTACCAAATATTGTATCTTTATCAACCATATGTACTGTTTTCGTATAAGTATTATACTACAGGACCATGTGTGTAATTTCAGCAAACTATATATCTATTTACATCATTATTACATATACAGTCCAGAATTTCAGACAAGTTTCAGTTTAGTCCTTGAGTAATTTACAGAATAGTTTACAGCTTTCAGAGAATTACAAATAAGTACATACGTTTCAGTTTGTTGCAGATTTAATCCGACAGATTAATACATGTTTTACAATTACATGATTTTTGATTTACAATTCGGTTATACATGTAATAAGTACACAACTTTTGTTTCTTCATGTAATAAGTTAACATACATACCATACCAAGACATATACTATTTGGACAAAAATAAACTTTTTGTTTATACATACATGGTAACAAACGTGTGTATTATCAGGATTAACATGCAATATTTTGTTATCAAACCAATTGAGTAAACATGCATACACTATTAACAACATATTCATGATACACAGTAAGAGTTTTTTTTTTTTTTTTTAAAAAAACATACGCAGGATTTTGTAACATGTTACAGCAAATTTTGTTTCTGGACTGTATATCATACGCAGGGTTGCTGTAACATTATTATATATCAATTTCAATTATCAAATGGCAGTAGCATACAAACATGCTATAGTAACATACAAACAAGTACAGTAGCATAAGCTTTTTGTCACGCCCCAAATTCCATAAACACGGATATCGAGGCATGACCTTTTTAAAACAAAGAAAAGAGAACCTGTTGGTACAAAATTTAAATTTTAAAAGAAAACAATTGTGAGCTAATGGAACAATTAAATGAATAACATAAACTGTTTGCCAAACGTGGCTACAAGACGAGATAGTATTGACAAAATTTTAAAAGAAAATAAACGAATGTAAATCGCCCGTAGGCTACAACCTCAAAATGAAATAAATAAAAAGAAAGCGATTAAAGAAGCCCCGAACCCATGCGATACCGCGCTAATGCACCTAGCCAACGCCTCAACCTAATTTGTACCTGAAAGACAAAAATTGTAACGGTGAGTCCCACGCACGTAACTAGACGGGACGACACCACAAATACCGTCACTCCATCCCTTAAATGCAAGAGCTCACAAATTCTACAACTACGATAATCGACGTATAAAAAGAAATATAATAACATTCTATAACGGGATGAATTAAATAAATTAAATAACGTCAACACCAATCTATAACAAACATGGACCTCTCATGCCACCTATCCCAGTCCGTAAGGTAGGTCATTCGCTATCCCCACGGCCGTCTTCTGTCCCCGGAATTAGGAAGAGACAGAGACCATTGCAACATAAAAGTAGATTTAAAGTGCGCACTTGGACCTCTCATGCCACTCGTCCCAGTCCGTAAGACGAGTCATTCCCTATCCCCACGGCCGTCTACTGTCCCCGGAATTAGGAAGAGACAGAGGCCATAGCTAACATAAAATAAATATAGTGCACACTAGGACCTCTCATGCCACTCGCCCCAGTCCGTAAGACGAGTCATTCCCTATCCCCACTGCCGTCTTCTGTCCCCGGAATTAGGAAGAGACAGAGACCATTGCTAATGTATCAATATTAAGGCCTCGGCCGATAATATTATACTATTCATATAACACATTCTCATACATATAAATATTAAGGCCTCGGCCAATAAATAATAAACCAATCATTTATCACATTCTCTTACGTCATTCTAACGTAATTCAACGAAACCCAAAAGCATAGGTGCTAGATTCGCAACTAGCCAAACAAGTCTAATCAACATGAAAACTCATTCAAGCATTCTAGCAAACACCTTGTATGCATAAACTACAATGCATCTATATTCAACAATAAATTACCCAATTTAACAACAATTATAATAACACAATATCAATACATAAAGACATGCAAACTCATCCATATTCTCGCTAATCCGAAATTAACACAACTAAATCCTCAATTAACAATTAAGTGAATTAAACATATAATCAACTAAACTCAATTAACAAATAAGTGAATTAAACATATAATCAACTAAACCCAATTAACAATTTATAAAACTAATTAAGATAAAAGGCAAAAACCCCCAATTTATACTAAACGTAAAACATAATCCTAACATACCCCCTCGTCTAGTCGCTATGGATAACCACCGTTACCTTAGCGTGTAGAGGAGATGATTCCGGCAATAATCCGCTAACGTGGTTTCTCTTCTTCTTCTTCTTCTTCTCTTTTCTCTCTTTTCTCTCTTGTTTTTAGGTTTAAAAAAAATGAAAGTGGCTGATTTTTAGGTTTAGAAAAACTGTTTTTAGATAGTTTGTGGAAGCGAACTATTTGGTCCCCAAAGTTCTAAAAGCTAACTCTTAATCCAAAAATATAGTTTTACTACTCAAAAATAACAAATCTTTAGAAACAAATCTATTGGGTCCTTTTTATTAGTAAAATTAGTAACAGGTTTTTAAAATAAAGTTTTTCGGAAGAGTTTCGGTTTTTGGCTAAAAATTAGTCGAGTGACCGGTTTTTTGGTAAAATTTGAACCCGCCGGCCTTTGGTGTTCCGCTTTCACTTGCTGGCAAGTTAGACACCTGCTAACATATGAAGCTACATCTCGTTTCATTCCGAGCCACCAAAATTGTCTCTTCGCATCGTGATACATTTTCGTTCCGCCGGGATGAACGGCTAATCGGGAGTGGTGAAACTCCTTTAATACCTCGTTCCTCATGTTTTCTGTCACATAAGTCCTTCCCTTAAAGCGTAGTCCTCCATTGGTTCCTTTTGTCCAACCATATAATCCTTCGTTCGAACGCATTTGTTTCTCATAGTTCTCTACTTTCTCGTCTCCTTCTTGCGCTTCCAAAACCCTACTCACAAGTTCCGGTTGTACCACTATTGTGTACAAGATCCCCACATTAACATTAGCCAACACCAAGTCGAACTCGTTCACTTTTCCTATCATCCTCCATTCGTCGATCGCCACATGCGCTAAGGTCGCATGGGACTTTCGACTCAAAGCATCCGCCACTACATTGGCCTTTCCTGGATGATAGTGCAAGTCATAGTCGTAGTGTTCCAGATATTCCATCCATCGTCGTTGCCGCATATTTAGATCACGTTGGGTAAAGATATGCCCTAAGCTCTTGTGATCCGAGAACACTTCGAACTTTTCCCCGAACAAATAATGCCTCCATATCTTCAACGCATGAACTATTGCCGCTAGCTCTAGGTCATGAGTCGGATAGTTCTTTTCGTGAATCTTTAGTTGTCACGAAGCATATGCGATAACCTTTCCGTCTTGCATTAAGACGCAACCCAAACCTTCCTTCGAAGCATCGCAATACACTTGGTAGCCCTTCCCTTGCTCGGGAATAACTAGTATGGGGGAACTAGTCAACCGTTTCTTGAGCTCTAGGAAAGCTTTCTCGCAAGCCTCACTCCACACGAACTTCACCCCTTTCTTGGTAAGGTAAGTCATTGGAGTCGCTAACTTAGAGAAATCCTTGACGAACCGTCGATAGTATCCCGCTAAACCCAAGAAACTTCGAATCTCGAACACATTCTTCGGTTGTGCCCATTTCGAAACTGCCTCAATTTTCATCGTGTCCACCTTTACCCCTTCTTCCGAGATCACATGTCCAAGAAATTTCACCTCATTTAGCCAGAACTCACATTTGCTAAATTTTCCGTAAAGTTGGTGCTCCCTCAACGTGAGCAACACTAAACGGAGATGCTCCTCGTGTTCCTCTCTTGAACTTGAGTAAATCAAGATATCGTCGACGAAGACTACCACAAACTTGTCGAGATACTCCTTAAAGATTCGATTCATTAACTCCATAAATGCCGCCGGCGCATTAGTTAACCCAAAGGGCATGACCACAAACTCATAGTGACCATACCGGGTCCTAAAGGCCGTTTTCGAAATATCTTCATCCTTCACCCTCAATTGGTGATACCCTGATCGCAAATCGATTTTTGAAAAGAACGTCGCTCCCTTCAGTTGGTCAAATAGATCATCAATTCGAGGTAGTGGGTACTTATTCTTAATAGTCACCCTATTTAGCTTTCGATAGTCGATGCACATCCTCATCGATCCATCCTTCTTTTGCACAAATAAGGCCGGTGCCGCCCACGGTGACGTACTCCGCCTAATAAACCCCTTCTCTAGCAGTTCTTCTAACTGCTTACTTAACTCTTTCAACTCTGCTGGTGCCAAACGGTACGGGGAAATGGCTATTGGTGCCGTTCCCGGTACCAATTCGATAGAAAAATCTAACCCTCTTTTCGGTGGTAACCCCGGTAGATCCTTCGGAAACACATCTCTAAAGTCGTCCACTACGCGTGGCCATATTTCCACTTCCTCGTCGTTCTCCACTATCGAGAGACTAGCCAAAAGACAAGACAGGTTGCCCACAACCCGCTTGGAATAATAAGGAATAGAAGAAAGGGTAGTGTCCCTTTCCCCACGAAAGAACACCTCATCTCCGGATGAAGTTGTAAGGAAAATTTTTCGTCGAACACAATCGATGAGTTGAAATGAACCAACCAGTCCATTCCAAGGATCACGTCGAATCCTGACATCTCGATGACAACTAAATCATATATAAACACGCGGTCTGCGACCACCATCTCACAAGACCGACACACTCGGTCCAACACAACTCGACCCTCAACAGGAGTCTCTACAACAATCGGGTTATCTAGAACCCCAAATTCTAACGACAAAGACTCAACTAGACTTCTAGATATAAAAGAACGCGACGCCCCCGTATCGAAAAGAACATGTGCCCAGGATGAGCACACAAGAACCATACCTTGTACATTTGCCGGATCTCCTTGGTTTGGCAATTGTGGCAAGGCAAATTGGTGAGCTTGAGCTGGTGGGTTTCCTTGCGGTCCTCGATTTCCCCCTTGGTTTCCTCGATTTCCCTAGCCTTGATAGCCTCCTCGGTAGTTTCCACGGTTTCCCCCTCCTTGGTGGTTACCTCGAAAGCCTCCCCCTTGGTTCCCAGGTAATTGGTGTGGTGGTACGAATCCGGGTCCTCTTGGTGGTGGTGGTGGCAACCTAGGTTGGTTAAAGGGCCGGTTGGTGTCGATTCTTCCTTGTCCCCCGGGACAAACCCTTGCCGTATGTCCCATTCGGTTGCATGTCCTACATTGGACTCTAGGACACTCATGTTGTCGATGATTCACATCTCCACAGGTGTAACACGCTCTCTTCATTATGGTGTTTGTGGGTAGTGGGTTAAAACCCCTCTCTCCTCTGTCCTGTTGTGGAAAGCGCGAATTATTCGCCATATCCCAAGTCCGCTTCTTCTCTTCCCTCGGAGCATTTCTGGTTTTCGACTTCTCCGAGATTCTCTTGCTATGGAGTAGAGCTCCTTCCACAGCTTGAGCCGATTTGACCAACTCATTATAGTTGACATGACGGGCCGATGCCAATTGCAATGAGATTGTCGGGTTCAGCCCCTTTATGAATCTCCTACATCTTTCGGCGCCCCCTATAACAGATTCTGGGGCATACCTCGAGAGTGAGGTAAACTTTAACTGGTATGCTTGAACGGTCATACCTCCTTGATACAGTTCCTCGAACCGCCTCCTCATTTCATCCTTATAAGAATCGGGAAGAAACTGTCGATTAAACAATTCGATGAACTCATTCCATTCGAAGTTGCTTGTGTCGTATGTATCCGCGATTCCCAACCACCACTTCCGAGCTTCACCCTTTAGATGAAACTGAGCCATATTCATTCGTTACTCCCCATTTACAATTCCCGCTGCCGATAAGTATTTCTCCATTTCGTTCACCCATCCCTCAGCTATGGATGGTTCACCTACCCCATCGAAAGTCGGAGCCCCCAATCGAGTGAAGTTAAGCAATCCATTGTTGCTTGAACTCCCAGCTTGTGCATTCTGCACCATCATTTGCACCACCTTCTGAAGGTCGGTCATCACTTGATTAGCATTGACCGTTTCCGGTTCAGGTGCAAAAGTCTCTTCTTCTTCCTCATTCACCTCCTCATCTACATTCTCAACCTCTACCTCCTCCTCGGGTTGCTCAGGTGGTGGGGCACTAGTGTTACCTCTTCCCCCACGACCTCCAGCAGCCCTTCTTCCTCTAGTTGTTCCTCTGCTCCTTGGAGCTCTCCTTACTCTTCCACTTGCCCCACCTCGGGTAGCCGCACCGCTTGATGGTGATGCGCCCCCGCGTGTAGCTGGTCTCCTTCCACTAGTCCTTGTGGTAATAGCCATTACTACATACATTTAAAACCAACACTTTAGTTGTCTTACTCGACACTACTACTCATACATGTATATTCATACATGATAAAAGCTCGGTTTACAACTCAATCACTTTATCAAGCTTTCTAAGGTTCAAAAACTGATTTTTACGAATTCTCAATTTCGACGATATAACGCTTTGACTTTTCCAAAAATAGAAAATGAAAATTCCGACATGCCAAAAAGATAGAGTACTGAAAAACGAAGCCAACGCTTCAAGCGGAATCAGAATCGGAGTTAAAACGAAGAAGTTATGAGCTTTCGAAGTATAGCAGAAAAACCGCAGAATTACCAGAATTCGACCGATCGTTTTGACAAACGACCGATCGTTTTTTGGTCCAGTAGGGTCTGAAAAATTTCTAAAGAATTTCGACCGATCGTTTGGGAAACGACCGATCGTTTTTTGGTCCAGTAGGGTCTGAAAAAATTTCTGAAGAATTTCGACCGATCGTTTGGGAAACGACCGATCGTTTTTTTTTGCAGAAAATTAACGATACAAAAACGTAAAATTACTCAACACTTGTAAATTCCTTACAAGGCACATAACACACAACATCATTCTAATCCATAACATTTTTATGACAACAACGATTCGCATAAAAAGTTCATTACCACTCAAGTAAATAATTTGAAAACATGCTACATAAAACCATCCACGGCACAATTCACGCACTTTAATAGTTCGCTACTACTAGACATGAAAACTTATCCTCATACACACTCTATCAATCTACACACGCATACGAAAAACACAAAAATGCGAGGGATAACCCATCACGATACGTTATCCTAAAGCACCCGAGCGTCCTCGCATACTCTAGAGTTCCACATCGCTAAGGTATTCCTTCACACATACCGACGAGAGGTCCACCCACTAGTTTGGCGAGCCGGGATCAACAAGCGTCCTCATTGTCCCCAACTTGCCTCACATGTGGACTTTCCTTTCATCAACTACTACTAAATTATAGCTACATGTCTTAAGCTAAATGCAACCCCCCGTTTTTAGAAAAAGTTTTAAGTTTTTGGAAAAAGTTTTGTAAAAATGATACGATGGATCTTGGTCCAATGGTTACCCATCTTCCCGTCGTCCCAAAGTATACAAGAAGCTATTAGCTCTGATACCAACTTGTCACGCCCCAAATTCCATAAACACGGATATCGAGACATGACCTTTTTAAAACAAAGAAAAGAGAACCTGTTGGTACAAAATTTAAATTTTAAAAGAAAACAATTGTGAGCTAATGGAACAATTAAATGAATAACATAAACTTTTTGCCAAACGTGGCTACAAGACGAGATAGTATTGACAAAATTTTAAAAGAAAATAAACGAATGTAAATCGCCCGTAGGCTACAACCTCAAAATGAAATAAATAAAAAGAAAGCGATTAAAGAAGCCCCGAACCCATGCGATACCGCGCTAATGCACCTAGCCAACGCCTCAACCTAATTTGTACCTGAAAGACAAAAATTGTAACGGTGAGTCCCACGCACGTAACTAGACGGGACGGCACCACAAATACCGTCACTCCATCCCTTAAATGCAAGAGCTCACAAATTCTACAACTACGATAATCGACGTATAAAAAGAAATATAATAACATTCTATAACGGGATGAATTAAATAAATTAAATAACGTCAACACCAATCTATAACAAACATGGACCTCTCATGCCACCTACCCCAGTCCGTAAGGTAGGTCATTCGCTATCCCCACGGCCGTCTTCTGTCCCCGGAATTAGGAAGAGACAGAGACCATTGCAACATAAAAGTAGATTTAAAGTGCGCACTTGGAACTCTCATGCCACTCGTCCCAGTCCGTAAGACGAGTCATTCCCTATCCCCACGGCCGTCTACTGTCCCCGGAATTAGGAAGAGACAGAGACCATAGCTAACATAAAATAAATATAGTGCACACTAGGACCTCTCATGCCACTCGCCCCAGTCCGTAAGACGAGTCATTCCCTATCCCCACTGCCGTCTTCTGTCCCCGGAATTAGGAAGAGACAGAGACCATTGCTAATGTATCAATATTAAGGTCTCGGCCGATAATATTATACTATTCATATAACACATTCTCATACATATAAATATTAAGGCCTCGGCTAATAAATAATAAACCAATCATTTATCACATTCTCTTACGTCATTCTAACGTAATTCAACGAAACCCAAAAGCATAGGTGCTAGATTCGCAACTAGCCAAACAAGTCTAATCAACATGAAAACTCATTCAAGCATTCTAGCAAACACCTTCTATGCATAAACTACAATGCATCTATATTCAACAATAAATTACCCAATTTAACAACAATTATAATAACACAATATCAATACATAAATACATGCAAACTCATCCATATTCTCGCTAATCCGAAATTAACACAACTAAATCCTCAATTAACAATTAAGTGAATTAAACATATAATCAACTAAACCCAATTAACAAATAAGTGAATTAAACATATAATCAACTAAACCCAATTAACAAATAAGTGAATTAAACATATAATCAACTAAACCCAATTAACAATTTATAAAACTAATTAAGATAAAAGGCAAAACCCCCCAATTTATACTAAACGTAAAACATAATCCTAACATACCCCCTCGTCTAGTCGCTATGGATAACCCCCGTTACCTTAGCGTGTAGAGGAGATGATTCCGGCAATAATCCGCTAACGTGGTTTCTCTTCTTCTTCTTCTTCTCTTTTCTCTCTTTTCTCTCTTGTTTTTAGGTTTAAAAAAAATGAAAGTGGCTGATTTTTAGGTTTAGAAAAACTGTTTTTAGATAGTTTGTGGAAGCGAACTATTTGGTCCCCAAAGTTCTAAAAGCTAACTCTTAATCCAAAAATATAGTTTTACTACTCAAAAATAACAAATCTTTAGAAACAAATCTATTGGGTCATTTTTATTAGTAAAATTAGTAACAGGTTTTTAAAATAAAGTTTTTCGGAAGAGTTTCGGTTTTTGGCTAAAAATTAGTCGAGTGACCGGTTTTTTGGTAAAATTTGAATAAAACGTTTTTGGATAAATTAAATCCTAATTAAAAACACTAATAAAAATACGGGATGTTACACTTTTTGTAAGCAAGGTCATTGTTTTACCGTTATCAAACAATTTTACAATTCCAGTAATCTATTCAATGTTTATTGCGCGGCTGACTTTTCACATAGTATTACAAATTTAGTTGTCAAGCCGGGATTTAGAATTATTTACCTTATGCACGGTATGTTGGTGAAGGTCGATATAGCAAAATCCTAAAAAATCCGGATAAACCTCAAGGTTTATTGAACCTAGAATCCGTACTCCAATCTCCGAGAGCAGTGCTGATAACGTGTTGTAATACAACTATTATCTATGTATTTAGGGAGACAGAAGTAGAGAGAGGGGAGAACAGTATCGTCTTTATTAATGAATGAATATGAATGGATGTCAAATACAAGACCACCCGCCCTCTTTATATAGATAGAGGGGTAGGGTTACAAGCCCACTTGGGCCCATATATTATAAGCCCAAGAGTTCAATTATCTTACAACAACTCCCATCTTTTATGAGTCCAATTCTTCTATCCCATTTTTCTATCCCCTTTCGTGCCCACTTGCTTATTTTATCCAAAAAAAAATTCTAAAAAACTTGAAAAAATTGAACAATTAATATAATACATGTATCAATACATTACAATAATTATTTTTAAAATAAAATCCACACAAAATTTGTTTTGGAATAAATGTATAAATTAGTGTAAATTAAACATTAAATATTAAAAAATTGTCTAAAACAATATTATGTTCAAATGTTTTAAAATTTGAATACAATATAATATAAAAGTTTATAAAGTTGCGGTATAAGTTGTGAAAATTTAAAATTTGAGTAAAAATAAGCAAGGAGGCACGGAATGAGATAGAGAATAGGGGTAGAAGATTTGGACTAATCTTTTATAAATTTAAACCAATTTTCTTTTATTAATTAACAGCGTATCACCACCGCATGATCCTTCCATAAACCGACTTGGATTCAACGGCCAAGATTTATCCACTAGCCCTTTAAATAGGAGAGCGAGCCCGTGAATTAAGTCACAAATCATTTTCTTTTCTCTCTCTAATTATTATCATCTCTCGCTGGAGCAAGATTCTCTTTCTCTCTCTAGGGTTTCGTACGATCACCAATTCAGCGCGCGAAACTCAACTACGGCTCTTTTCTAGGGTTTCAATTGGAGCATCTTCTAGGGTTTCGAATCTTTCGATTGCGTTGACGAGTGTTGGATTTGCATTTATAGGTCTGTTGTAACTCGATTTTAGGGCTCGATTTGATCCGATTTGTTTCCAAAGGACTTGTGTGTGTATTTATGTAAATATTGGGATTTAGGTTGTTAGTTTGGGGTTGTGTTATGCTGAGATGGACAAATTTAGCGGAGTTATGTGGATTTAATTGGTATTTATTTGTAACTGGGTTGATAATTGGGATAAAATTAAATAATTGACTTTAGAAAGCTCACTTTTTGGTATTAGTACTCGCTTAAATTTAATTACACGCACCAAAGCAAATTAAAAGTTAAAATGTAAAATCAAATGTAATCATAGGTTGGTTTGTTTGGTTGCAGTTTTTAAGCAATGAACCATATGAATGTAAAAGTGAAAAAAAATTAACCAACTGAGCTTAAAAGCTGCAACCAAACAGTCAATTAATGAGTTTATGACTATTCCAAATAGTGAATGAAGTTTTTGCAGTGACATAGACTTCTGTCATTTTCAAGACTTGTTTTAAATTTTTTTACAAAGAATTGCTTTAAACACTTGACATTAGGAATTAGTACTACAAGTATATGCTTACTTCTATAATAAATAACAGAATATAAAATTGTAGTACTAGTTTGTCATTTTTTGGGTCTTTTGAGATTGCATTTACTTACTGAAGAAACCCTTAAAGAGTATTTATAACTACGCAATAATAATAATGAAATCATATTAGTAATGTGTGTTAAAATCCTCAGTATTTTATTGTCATGAATGATAGTAATGAAATCAGACTAGTAATGGGTGTTATATGATCTTTCTTTTAGCTGAGGAGTTGAGAATTACCAGAGCTTTATTGCCTTTATATATTTATCTGTAGTCACATTGCACCGTTATTTGAGTTGCCGTTTAGAATACTGAATATAGTTCATCGAAAGCGTTTAAATTTAACATGTGTAGTAGCAGTAGTTCAATTTATTATCATGGAATAATAGTAATGAAATCATACCAGTAATGTGTGTTACAGGATCTTTCTTTTAGCTGAAGAGTTGGGAATTACCAGAGCTTCATTGCCTTTATATATATTTATCTGTAGATACATACAGTGCACCGTTATTTGAGTTGGCGTTTTAGAATACAGAATATACGTAATCGAGCATTTAAATTTGACATGTGTTGTAGCAGGAGTTCAGTTTTATGGCACCAACTGTTCCTGTAGAGTACATTAGAAGAGGGGATTTGACAGCTTGTTTGCAAAGAAGTAATCTTGGAAAGATGGGCAAGGCGAGAAAGTCCTCTAAAGGGTATTCTATTAACATGAACGAATCAGATGGTTTTGGTTGCGTTGGTACCGAGATAGCTGTATCCGAGGGCTCTAATGGTATCAAAAGAAAGTCCTTGGATCTCAATTTAGATCTTTACAATAGATTCGGAGTACATTATCAAGTCTTTTCACTGTCAAAGCTTTCACCTTTGGAGAAGACAAGCCTAGAGAAAAGATTTAAAAGTGAACTAGAACGAGTTAAGATTCTACAGAAGAGAATCGCTTCTATGGAAACGAGTGGCTCATTTGTTTCACCTTCGAGTAATATCCATAGCTTCAGTCAGGAGAACAGGAAAAGAGGTTTTCCTGGTAAAAATGGGTCACGTGCAAAACCGCCTTTGAATTCTTCAATTGTAAAGTTGATGAAACAGTGCGAGAATCTGGTTAATCAACTGATGGCACATCCATACGGGTGGGTTTTCAGCACTCCGGTAGACGTGGTTAAGTTGAATATTCCTGATTATTTCGATGTCATAGAGCATCCCATGGATTTAGGAACAGTAAAAAATAGATTATCAACAGGGGAGTATTCGAGTCCGTTGGGGTTCGCTGCAGATGTACGGCTCACATTTTCAAATGCAAAAACTTATAATCCGGTTGGAAATGATGTCCATACAATGGCTGATATGCTCAGTAAATTATTTGAATCGAAATGGAAACCGATCGAGAAGAAAGTTCCCATTGTGGTAGATACGCATGCACCTCCAACATCTAGTGTTTATATTGGTCCTAAAACTTATCCTGCACCCCCCTCTAAGAAAAGGAAAACAGCACCTCCTGAGAGAAAGGCCATACAGGAGCCTTTGCAGATAGCTATGCCTGTTGTGGACAAGCAAAAACTAAGTCTTGAGCTTGAGGACCTTATGGCTGAGTTACCCAATAATATTATTGATTTTCTGAAAATTCATAGCTGCAATGATACTCAAACAGACGATGACGAGATTGAAATAGATATATACGCACTTAGTTACGATACTGTACTTACGTTACGGAATCTGCTAGATGACTATATGTTGGATAGACAGAAGCATAAAGAACAAGCTGAACATTGTGAAATGGAGGTACCCATCCTACTAACTGTCCCTTGTTTGATTGTAACGCTTGTTTGGTTGCAGCTTTGAACTTTTAAGCAAACAAGCTGGGTTTTTTTCCCAAAAAATTTAAAAAGTTTGTTCACCCTGATAAAGCTTCTAGTTTTCCGGGTCAAAATTGTATAAAACCAAATGCATCCCAGTTTTTAAGCAAAAAGAAGAAAAATTACGAGTTTAAAAGCTACAACCAGACGATACCTGCGTGTCTTGTTGTTTTATTTGATTGTGATTCTATAATTATAATGTGTTTATGGTAATTATGTGTACGTATTTGGCTGCAGTTGCAAAATGAGGCGGGCATCAACAATTTATCCGTACAACCCCCTCAAGGTTTGTCCTTTTCTTAAAAGTTTCTTCCATGCAAGGAATGATTAATGATGTACACCCTCCTTGCTTTTTGTTGGGCACTCATTCATTTCTAGGAAGTTCCACTGTCTTAGGTCAATTTTCTAGATGGCAATACTATTATACAACCCTTAATTAGAACTTGTCATGAAAGGGTAGAAATGGAAATTGATGACTAAAATCCAAAATACAGACATTAAAATTGAGTGGGTCTTGTGTTCCTTAAAGTTTTTGCCCAATGGCCTTCCCCTTATAGCCCTAACAAAGAGGGATGTAGGAAGTATATTTAAATAGAGATTGCAATTAGGAGCTTGTGTTGAAGCGTAATATTTATTTATGCTTATTTTCAGGCGTCGAACTGGCGGAAGAGGATGTAGATATTGGTGGAGATGATCCTCCTATGTCTACATATCCTCCCGTACAGATAGAAAGAGAAGAAACAACCAGAAGAACTGATAAACGCACTAGTTCAAGCAGCTCAAGTGGTTCTTCCTCTAGTGGTTTGTCTTCTGAACTTTTTTTATTGTTAACCCAATGATATAGTTTTTTCTGTTGGGATTACTGTGTATTCCCTCTGGAACAGATAGGGGAAGTTGTCATTAGTATGAATTTAACTGATATTCTTATTTAAAGAATTGAGTCATGTTTTTTGAAGTGTCACATTATGTTTTCAGTCTATCCGAGTTGCGCAAGCCTGTGTTAAATCTTATAACCCTGACTTTTAAGTCTTTTCGCCTGTTAATCATATTATCATGATCATTCTTAATTGTGCAATTTTTAAACTAGGAGTAATATGTTATTAGGTTGCAGGGAGTTACTAAGATGGTAAAAGCACATACCTATTAGTGTAAACATGAAATGTAATTTCATTTAACTGAGATATGAATGGTAGGAGGGTGTTGAATGAAATGCAAAAGTTGGGATGTAGGGTCATATTCTTGTTATTATTTTACTCGGGATCTAAATTTATCAGGGTTATATTTCTGGCTAAGAGAATAGGACAGTTGCCTTTTATGAACAGTATATTGTCTTTGCTTGTCAGTTTAGGGTACAGGTGAATTACTTACCAAGTTTAACATACTTTAGGTGGAATAAGCAAGTCTTTTGAAATTCAGTAGTTTCAAATTTAACTACAATGCAAATCACATCGAACTTGTATTACTTTCCATAGAGTTACCATGTCAAGTTTCTGAATAGGGTAGTTTGTTATTCAAATAATGGATTTTTTTTCCTGAAAGAGTTCCTTCACTGCTACCAATTTCAGAAAAAAAGCCTTCTGTTGACAAAATGCAGACAGAATATTTTAAACTCACTTTTTTAAAAAGCTTAAGAAGAATACACGAAATTACTGTGACATGAAGACCTAGTGAAGTTCCTGTGAGTATTACCTAAAACACTAGCTATTTCTTTTTTGTAAAATTCTCTTGATTTAGGGCCTTAGTCAAAATTAAGGGGGCAGGGGATTTCTTTGAGGTTGTTTAGGGGGATGCCTATCCTGCCTGCTGTTTTGCTACCACAGCATTGTTTTGCCTGTTTTTAATTTTGGAGGCCATCTTTTTTGAAGGATAAAATATAAGAAAAGCGCAATTGTATGCGTTATGGAACTCGCGTGACGTGGCACTGTGTCAGTTTCCCCCCGATATCATTGTAGTCTCTCCAATTTCCTTTTACAATTTTCATTTTCATTCGGATTTCAGACTTTTTAATTTTGGCATTTGCATTTTGCTTTTTCAACATTGTCACAGATTCAGACTCAGGAAGTTCTTCTGACAATGAATCTGATGGTGAAAAAGCTACTGGTGCTGCAGTTAGTCCAAAGGTGATGTTGTTACTTCGGTGGTAGTTTATATGTCATAACTTATTTTAGGATTCTCTTTCAGCGAGTTTGCATCATTTGCAAAAAATTAACACCTAGCTTCTATTCTTTATAATAGGACGTTTTGGCATCTGAAGTGTATAAAGAGCACAAGACGAAGGATGTAGGGGATTTAGACAATAAAGACCGTGAGTAATCGATATGATATCTTTGTTTGTATCTGTTTCTTTATTGCTACCAATGACCATTTTTGACACCCTGTCATGTCCCATTTCGAAGATTTTTTAAGGGGTTTGAACCAAGCAGAGCAAAATTCGAAGTCTAAAGAAGAAAATCCAGTTTTGGCTGAAAGCCAGTTAGAGGGTAAGATAATATGAAGAAACTGCATGCTGTTAGTTTTGCAGCTATTTATTTTACTGCTAATGCTAAATGATATTTTAGGGGAGAGTGCTCCACATGGGAGACAAGCCTCCCCCGGAAAGCTCTACCGAGCAGCTATGTTGAGAAAGCGTTTTGCAGATACCATTATAAAAGCTCAAGAAAAGACACTTGCCAAGGTTCCATACTAGTTCTTCTTTTTGCTAGTTGGTTTTCCATGTTTGGATACCAGTATTAATATAGAAATGATATTATTTTCAGACTGAAAAACAGGATCCTGAAAATCTACGTCTCAAAAAAGAAGAGCTAGAGAGACGGAAGATAGAAGGTGAGAACCTTTACTTACTTAGTAAGGTCGTTGTTAGGATACTCCCTCTTTTGGTAATTACTCATGGTATATGAGACTGTGTGTTTGGCCATATTTTTAAGGTTTATTGTACCAGGATCCTGAATCTTGGACCTTTCTAAGTTTGATAAGGATGTTTTTTTTTTAAATAAAGATATCCTAAGAAGTGACGTTGAGCTCCACTAAATTAAAAGAGTTTTATCTGCATTAAAGAGAACATGAAACTGTCCATGGTAAAAAGATATTTATCCTTCTAAGTTCTAATAGGACGATGTTTCTCTTGTTTTTTTAACTCTGCTGATATTTTATTTATTTATTTTGTTAAGAGAAAAGTCGATTGCTAGCAGAAGCCAAGGCTGCTGAAGAAGCTTGTAAGAAAGCTGAGGCAGATGCTGCATCTGAAGCCAAACGAAAGAGAGCCCTTGAGAGAGAAGCAGCCCGACTGGCTCTGCAGAAGGTAATTTTTGCTTCTTGAGAGTTTTTATGAATCTTGTGGGCTAGCTGATGATTGTACTGATATATTTGCATTTGAGGTTTGAAGTTAAAGTGTTTAGAAAGAGTCTTCTTTCTATCTATTGATGAAATAACTATTTAAACTTGTATGTAATTTGAGGATTGGAGAAGATGAAATTGAACATTGTCTTCTCCCTTTGTGTTGTGGCAAATGTCTGTTAATCAAGTCCGGATATTCTACCCCTTAGTACCCCTTCTAGCTAGGCCCCCTTAATTTATTAACCCAAATGTGTTTAAAAAATAGGAAAATGGATCCTGCATTAATATATATATATTTTTTTTTATCATATGTTCTTAAAATTATTTTCTAAAAGAAACTCATATGTTATTTAATTTGGAGCAAATTTAAAAACAAGTGTAAAATAAACATTAAATTTAAAAGAAACTATGACATAAGTTTTTTTAAAATTTGTAAAGATTCTATTTTTAAAAAGTCACAAACAAAGGAAATAAGTTAGAATTTTTCGAAATTTGAGCTAAAGTATACAAGGGGGCATAGAATGGGGAACAAATGAAGGGGTGGAATATATGGAATCCTATTAATCTGGTACTTCGCTTTAGGGAAGGGCACATTTGAGAAGTTAGACAATATGGAATTGTAGGTATAGAGATGCTGCTAGAACTTAGTTAATGTAATTATTCTTGCTTTGGTGTAGTTTTATGGACTTAACCACCACTTTATTTCGTATAATTGTGTAAAATTAGAACCTGGTATGACTCGTTGACAACATTCCATTTTTTTGCGTGAACACAATATGAGTGACATATTCTCTAATTTCAGATACATAGTCCACATCTTACTGAAAAACTGAAAGAGAATCTAATGGATTTTTTCCTTTGCATCTGTTTTCTTTTAATTTTTCTACTATCAGCTAGAAAAGAATGTGAGCATCCAAGAAAATTGTCAGCTTTTGGATGATTTAGAAATGTTGAGGAGTGGCGATGCCGAAAATGTAGAGAGCTTGATAGACGAGGCCAGCCCATATCTTTACGAAGATAAATTGGGTAGCTTTAAGTTTCAGGGGAATAGCAATCCCTTGGAACAACTCGGTTTGTACATGAAAATGGATGATGATGATGAGGAAGACGAAGAAACCGAACTCCAAATAGCAGTTTCCCCGGATGATGCAGAAAAGGAAAATAATGTACAACAAGGAAACAATGTTGATATAGAAAATGACGCCGAAAAAGAAAACGATGTTGAGGAAGGCGAGCTTGATTGATAGTTATTTCTCTTCGTCCGTTGTGACTTGTGAATATTAGACGTCACTTTGGTTTTGTGAGATGACTGTTTTGGCATGGCTAGAATTTCCTCAGAGTATGTGTTTTACGACTCCAGACCGAAAATAGAAGATGCAAAAAGTAGTTAAGCGGTTGCATACGTGATTATTGGCTGGTAGAATTTTGTAATGATTAGGTAGTAGTTTATTTTAGCCTATTTCTCAATTATAGATTTTGATGTTAATTAAATTAGAAGATGCTTTATGTAAGGAATTGCTCCTCGGTAATTTAGAACAATTTTGTTACGTACAGCTTAAACTTTCTTTGCTCATTGTTCTCTTGTACTTTTAGTTCTTGAAATGTTATATAACTAGTAAAAAGATCGTGAATTGTTTGGAATTTGAAGACTAGACACTGCTGAGTTCTGCAATAATTTGCAGACAAATCCCATTTATGATATGCATAATAGTTAGGATGACCTGTTGCTTAGTAAGAAATCATAAAAGGAAAAGTCTACACTGAAATTTTTACTGACAAGAATGTTAACTTATAGTTAATTGCGTGAGTTCAGAATCTGTTTAAGGCCCCCCATTGCGGGTATCGTTAAAAACCTTATAGTTTGCAAGCATCCAAGTTTCACAGAGGAAATTTGGACTAAAGAAAGACACGAGTTCAGTTTAAGCAAGCAACCGAAATCTGGAGAACAAGCTTGTGTTAGCAAGACTAGTACGGTCCGTAATTATATGATCTCATATTTGTTTTTGTTTTTTTCACCCATGTCACCTTCAGTAAACAAGGGAAAGCCTTAGGTCAGATTTGATGTATTGTTTGTTTTTAGGGAGATTTTAAGAAAGTGGTACTATTTTTCAGATTGGATGTATTGTTGGTTTTTAGGTTAGTGGATATCTAGTCTTCTATGAAGTATACGTCTCCCACATCATTTCCTCACCGAATGAAAAAGAAAAACAGCAATATATAATGCTAGCCTTGCACTAGCATATAGGTACGGAGCCATGTAATAAACACACAGCCAACTATTCTTTCGCCTTTTACTAAAGAATACCGTGTGTTTGTTACTATTAAATGGCATACGCCTATTTTTGGAGGGATTTTCCATTGGATTGTCCCCAACGATCTATAGTTCAAATAATTACAGACCACTTATTTCAAAATAAATATAATATAATTAGCTGAAATGTAACAGACCACTTTGTATAGCTAAATTACTTACAGCCCACTTTTTGGAAATTAATTTTACAAAATAATTGCTTACATTTATATAAAAATATGAAATAAAGCCAACTCAACTTATTTTTTAAGCCTGAGCGAATTTATACTTCAAGAACACTGGCTTGCATTAAATGGCACACCCCTATTTTGGAGGGGACATTCCATTTTAAAAGACCCCAATAATACTAATTAGCTGAAATGGCACTGCCTTTTACTCAAAAGAAATCAGTTCTATATAATCTGTTTGATATTGAAGAGTTGGGGCCTGTTTAAGTAATTATTTTCATAAATATTAGGATATTTTCTTCAGAATTCAATCAACAAAAAGAACAGAAAATTTTCAGCAGAGAATTAATAGAGTTCAAACGTGGGAGATGTAACAGAAAAGGTTGGAGCTATGTAAAATATGTTCAACCTAGTTCGACTAGTTGAGGTACAGTAATCCATAGCTTTAGCTTTTGACCAAACCCTTCGTCCGTAAACCCATCACTGGATTTCGAGTAGGCTTGGTTCTGTCCGGTCTTCGAGAGCAGCGGTGAAAAACATGGCTTTCTCCTCAGTTATCTCGAAACAATTTTGTTTAGTC
This sequence comes from Primula vulgaris, assembly GCA_963920805.1. Lineage (NCBI taxonomy): Eukaryota > Viridiplantae > Streptophyta > Magnoliopsida > Ericales > Primulaceae > Primula > Primula vulgaris. The sequence continues at coordinate 34,573,835 of OY987214.1, read as the reverse complement.
TGCTTAAACATAATCAAGATGTATGATGGGCTCCCGGCCGGGAGTAACTTATGACTCAGCATTGCTATAAGTTTGAGCTGTACAGTTTTATACTGCTAGAAGCGTAAGCACATTGGTATCATAGTAGAGAGGGAACATTGAAAATACTACTTTGGCTTGCTAAATAAGTATGTTGAATCTCATGTATTGGCATAAGCCGCATCGCTTTGAGTAGTGGTTCTCCTTACTTTCCAACTATTAGGTAAATTTCTAAAGAAATATTTCAGTCAACTTGTGATTGAAAAACGAACATATACTTGGGTTTTCTCATGGTCTACATTAGAGCTCGGTTGGCCGGGAAGACATTGAACTTTCAGTTCCGGTAATCAATCTCTTGAAAAATATGGGATCGTGTATGTAAAATTGTGAAAATTCCTGCTTCACTTGAAACATTTTGTTTTTAAGATGAAGCAAAATTTTAGTTGAACAAAGTAAATAAAAAAAAGTAAACGTAGAACGTTCTGCAAATAGTGAGAGATAGATAGTCAAAATCATTTTCAAGGATGTCTCCGTTATTTTAGGGGTGAAAATGTTGCAATAATGTAGGAATTTTTGTGATACCATTACCGTAGTATATGATACATTAAATTTTAATACTATTTCCGTACCACTCTATCATATCATATATCGTACTTTCGGTATGCCGCAAGTGCGGTATGGTAAGATACGGTACATTACCAATTTCGAAAAACAACACAGTGTTATGAAAAATATATCATTAGCAAAAAAGTTTAAAAACAACATTTCATTTACGAATATTTGAACAAAATTATAAACATGATCATGCATTGTGCAACTTATTTTGTATCTTAAATATTAAAAAATATTAATAATTATATTTGAATGTGAGTATTCTATATATAAATGGTAATATGGTATAAATGGTAAAATAACATGTTATGTAAAATCGATTACCATTACCGTACCACTAAATTGAGTGGTACGATACTATTGTACGATGTGTGTGATAGTAGCGCAAGTGCAGTATAAATGGTAGGTATGAATGATAATTAGGTTTGTAACAGAATTCTCACTATAAAATAATGTTTGATTTAGTGAGAATTAAAAGTTGTCATAATCATGTCGCTAATTTAAAAAGCTGTCACAAATCTGTCGTAAATTGACTAAACTGTCACAAAACCGTCACAAAAACCGTCGCTAATAAGCTCGTAACAAAAAATACCGTCACTAATCCCGTCGTTATTTGGGTATTTTTTTGTAGTGTCTTCCCCTACTTATTATCTTATTATTTTCGCTATTTCCTCGCTAGATTATTATTGCTATTAGGGTCAAAGGAAACCAGCGAGATGTTCCAAACACACAGAAAAATGATCATTTGGTAAAACTTAATTAAAAAGGTCATGGTTAAAATATATTTGAAGCTTAGGTAGAGACTCTGAATGATGTTACGTTTTTTTACTTTTTGTGTTTCACTCGCATTGAGACCTATATATTGATATGTAACAATTTTAAACAAGATAAATTAATTAAGATTTTGGCAATTAAATCTGAAAGTATTTACCAGACTTTAACATTCCCATATTACCACTTTTATATTCTGTTTCATAATAAAAGTTTTACACGGAAAAATATTTTTATGGGAAAATTTTATACTGAAGATTTTTGTTTGTCTTTCATTTTCGGACGTTTGGTTCATAAAAAGTTTTCCACCTAAAATTTTATACAAACTCAATTTTTTTTTTACAAATTTGTTTTTTAACAAATAAACCGTTGTTTGGTAAAAGCTACACCATGTGTAGAAACTTTAACTAAACACGTATTTTCTTTCATATACGTCACTTGTTGTAATATCTTATAAATTTTCAACCTATAAACTCAGAATTAAAAGTATAAAAGATATTTATAAATTGTTTTCAATAAGATAGATATATACATAAAATAATATTGACTTTTTCTAGCTTATTCGAATTTCCTTGGGTGTTTTAGATTTTTCGTTTTTTTATTTATAGAATTTCTCCTTTTTTTTCTTATTTTTTAAAAATTTTATTGGTTAATTAGATGGAAATGGACTACTTGTTAAATAATTTTGAAAGAGTAGGTAGACCTATAACAAATAATAGATAAAATACTATTATTAGAAAAAATATAGAGAGAGCTTCCGTAAACTACTTACAACTTTATTTGCGGTGTAATCGTTTTTCCAAATTTTATTGGATATGTGGGAAAAATATTACCAAAAAAAATGTTTTACAATATATCAATCAGCCGAAAAATCCATTTTACCCGTAAATTTTCCACTATAAAATAATGTTTGATTTAGTGAGAGTCACAAGCTGTCACAAGCCTGTCACTAATTTAAAAAGCTGTCACAAATCTGTCATAAATTAACTAAACTGTCACAAAACCGTCACAAAAACCGTCATTAATAAGCTCGTAACAAAAAATACCGTCACTAATCCCGTCACTATTTGAGTATTTTTTTGTAGTGTTCCTTTACACCAAAACAAACAGAGACAAACAGAGCCATTTTACCCGTAAATTAGTGTGCATATATATATATATTAATATATATATATATATATATATTAGTAATCGTGTTACACGCGTTGCATGTACGACACGTAATGCAATAAAAATATAGAAACTATGTATAATTGTGATATAAATATGTGGATAATACAAAAAAAAACATAGTTTAAAATTTAAAAGAATGTTTGGTTGTTAAAGAAAAATAAATAGTTTTATTAGTTCTTAGTTTTTATATTTTTATTGGAGTATGATATTATTGTAATTAATATAAAGATATAGGGGTATTTTTGGAAAAAAAAATGGCTATATTGAACAGTCTCATTTGATTTGGGTTGACTTGTTATAATAGAAGGATGATGTACCACATCGTCTCCGAAATTTACTTATTATTAAGCGCTCAATTGTCTAATATAATATTAGGATAATAATGGTTTAGTAATATTTGTGAACTGTTGTAAGATTATTGGACCATTGGACTTTTACTTATTGGGCCTAAGTGGGCTTGTAACCCTAACCCTCTATCTATATAAAGAGGGCTAGGGGTCTTGTATTTATTCATCTATTGATATTCATTCATAATAAAGATCATACTGTTCTCCCCTCTCTCTACTTCTGTCTCCCTAAATACCTAGCTAATAGTTGTATTACAACACGTTATCAGCACTGCTCTCGGAGATCGAAGTACGGATTATAGATTCAATAAACCTTGAGGTTTATTCGGATTTTTTTTTAGAATTTTGCTAAATCGACCTTCAGCAACATACGTGAATAAGGTATATAAATTTTAACCTTCGTTAAACTGTTGTTATAGTACTGTACATGCATGACCATAGCTATATACTTAATATAGAATTACATGTTAACCTACTGTAACCATGAATAAATAATATGTTACCATGTATGAATATGTTACTGGTACTACTTGTTATTTTAATTGCATGAATATGTTACCATGTATGAATATGTTACTGGTACTGTACATTATTATATGTTACTACTTGTTTGTATGTTACTACAAGTACACTGCGTCTGCTGCATTGATTTGTTGCCTGTGATTAAACAAGCCTACCATGTACTAAATTTGCTATGTCAGCCGCATGTATAGTATTAAACAATGTAATAGTATTAAACAAACCTATCATGTGTATATATGTCACTGCATGTTTGCATGTTACTATACATAAATTGTTAGAAGAATTGCCTAGTACTGTTTATGCTTATGCTGCGTATGAAAATTGTACTGTGACTTTGTTTAATAAATAGCTTATGTTGCGTATGAATTTTAGAAGAAGTGCGTACTGTTTATGCTTATGCTGCGTATGAAAATTGTACTGTGACGTTGTTTAATAAGCTACTAGTACTGTTTGTTTAAAACATGTATAAACGGGACCTATGTTATAATTTTGTTTATTAAACATATGGTTGATAAGATACAATATTTGGTAAATATACACACACATGCATATATTTTTTTTATTAAAAGGCAAGCGAATAAAAATTGCATGTTAATTGAATTAAATTTATTTGATTTGATATGTTAGAATCTTCATGGATTGATTGATAATCTTAAATTGATTTGATTTGATATGTTAGAATCTTCATGGATTGATTGATAATCTTAAATTGATTTGATTTGATATGTTAGAATCTTCATGGATTGATTGATAATCTTAAATTGATTTGATTATAACACCAAATCTACTGCATGATTAGATAGATTCTAAAATATATTTACTGCTTGTTTATATATGTGTGGTTAATCTAAATAGATATTCTCTATGTTGTTTAATATTTTTGCCATATATAAAATGCGAAAATCGTATATATTCACATTTAAGTTGGAAAAATTATGAATCTTCCCCAAATAGGCTCACCTATTTGAATACGATGTCTAGGAAAGATAAAGGCGGAAGTCGATATCCTAATGAGGTCGGGTTTTAAGTGGCATTCGTGCCCTCCACCCTCACCGTCTTTCCTGGTCGTTTTTCAAGTAGAGCTACCGAAAGGGGTTGACTAAATAATAATTTCCCCGAGTGTGTTTATATAGTGATGTATGTTTCGCCGAATTTGTGTTTCAGTATCGACCCGTCGTTCGATCAATGAGAACCGATTCACATGAGAAGCAAAACTAATGTTTTCGAACCTGTCGTTTCGAAAAAAAAAAGTTTGTGCATGTGCAAACCATAAACATATAAACCAGTCGTTTTATATGATAAATAATCCAGAACTCCCAACACATGTTGGATGCCATCTATGATGAGAAAAATCGTAAAACATACTTGCGAAATAACTGTTTAAACGTTGATTTTAATCCGTCACCACATGTTACTCACCCTGATGTGTGAAAAAATGTGATGCCCAATTTTTTTTGGATGCCATCTTTGATGAGTAAAACACGAGTTTGTTGTTACTAGCGAGATGAAAGATAAGGCGTTGATGATATTCCGCCGCCACATTTGAGACGTGATGACGTCTATGGTGAACAAATGTCTGAAATTGACATATTGGAGTAATCCTTCACCAAAATACTAGCTTGGAGATTGTATTCCATAAGCAGTATTGTGAATTTATATTCACCATGTTCCTTTATCGCCCATCTGTTATTGGATAAGAAATTACCCCGGTGAGTAGTTTTAATACTATTGGGTCAATGGCGAATTGTTTGCCCGATATTAATGCTCTTCGTGTACATTTTTTTCCACGAATCGAGAACCGAGACAAGTGTTATTTTAGACAATCGTCAAAATTGAAAACCTGTGGCTTCAAGACAGTAATTGAAAGGAACAATATAGGCCATTGTCACAAAGCAAGAGATAATGCTCAAGGAGGCAACTCTATGCTATAAAGACAAAGGTCATGCACGGTTACTCCTTAAATAGTTCAAAACTATTACAAAGGTGAAAAACCCGATGCTAATGTGGTTAAAGCTAACTGGAAACTCTTGAGACCCCCGGTTTTGTGGCTCAAATGAGTTTGGGACCTTTCTTTATTGATTTTGATAAATCATTGAGCCATTTTTTCGCTCATCTGGATTATGTTTTCCATTTGGATCATTATTTTTCCATTTGGACCATACTTTTGGATTATGGTTTGCCTCTTTACAAAATTTCTCGAAATAATTTAAAGTGTTTTGAGAAAATTCCTTTGACAAATGTGACCAAACTTTAAATTATGAAATTTTAGGCAATACTTGTGGGATAGTTGATTTTTTTGGAAATAGTGGGTAACAGTGTACCACATAATTTCACCAACTACTTGCCTAAAAGAGTACTCAGTGACAACGATTCTGGACCTGTCGTTCCAAATCAAAATCTTTGGTAAAACCAAATTGATTTGTCAAATATGAGGTCTTATACTCATGTAGGTCCTGCCGTACCTTGTTGAGTTATAAAATATTCGAGAAAACCAGTGTTATCTGGTAATAACTCATGAAAGAATTAAAATTTCTTTACATAGCCTCCATTCAATACGACCAAAAGCGTATTTTAGAGGAGTTTAAATGTCTTTCAAGTGGTTGCTACCACATTCTTTAAAGCATTTAAAGTTACCTTATCATTTCGCCTGTCGTCGAAATGATAAATGATTTAGATGCTAAGACATGATTTTCTGTACTATCATTCGCCTGTCGTCGATTGATAAGAGCATTTTGATATTGTGGCATTGACCGGATGCGATATTTCCGGGTCAAAAGACGATGCTTGATTTATAATCGCATCGCATTTGGATTCTCTCTGAGAATATATTTCGCGATTAATCCGAAATTCATGCCATTAATGCTCACTTTAAAAGACTAGTATGTGTAAAGATCAATAAATGAACTCGTAGAATTCTTGTAAAGAATTGAAGGAGTTATTGTGGACTTATCCAACCATAAGACGGACCATAAATATAAATTGTTATGGTTGATACATCGACAATATGGTCACATTTTACTGTTGTCCACATAAATGCAGCACTTTCCAAACTTTTAGCCCTATCATTAAGTTGATGGCTCATGATCCGGATTATCCTGAAAAGTCTAGTCGACTTGATAATTCCGAAGAGTAATAATCGAAATTTCGATTTGAATTACTTGAGTTTGGAAATTGAAATTGAACATCATGTCGATTATGTTCAGACCCAAATGAACTCACGAAAAGTTTGATGATGCGACTGCAAATGATTGCACGCACTTCTTGGTCTTGCGCACCAAGATTTATATTTCCGTGTGGGGTTATGCTATTTTGCTGCATTGGTCCGTTATGAGGCCCATAGACACTCAGACACCATATGCGTACCAGCTGGTTACTGGTTATGAGCCAGAAGTCTCATATTAACGCGTGTTTGGAGTGCTTAATTAATATTTTGATTGAGCCGCTATAGCGTTCAAAATATGGACCTCTGAAGGGGACATAAGTCGATTATGAATCTCCTGCCTATCATTTGATAGATTAACCTTGGCAAGCGATCTCTTTACCGCATGATATGCAAAAGTGACAGCGCTAAGACTGTTCTCCCCGTCGTTAGGGGGAGATTTGCACATTACCGTTGATAAGGAACGACGTGAAGTAACGTGGCATAACCCACTTAGTCTTAGCTTGATCCCCAAAACTGCACTTAGTGATAAGTAAGTGCATAGACTCCCTCAAGTCTAACTAAATGCCAGACGCATTTAATGACTTTATGAGATGTCACGAGATCATTTTATACCTGCTGCAAAATGCTTGCAAGGATAGACGTCCCTGTCGGACGCCGTGTTCCTGTCGTAACACGTTGCTTTGGCCGAACCCGCCAAGCAAAGGACGCTGCCGTCGGCCGTCAGTCTGTCGTCCTTCCTAAGATATGAGGAAGTTGACCGGTTCTTAATTCGTTCAGCCCCAGAGGTGGTGAACTGAAACTCGTTTGTCGCACGAGATTATAAAGGATCAAGGAGATGTGTGATTTCCTCCTCATCCTAAGAATCTCGAAATATCTGTCGATCATGATATCTTAGACGATATTGAAGCAAAACGAGACTGTCATTGATTACTTGTTCATATATTCGGTGACAACTGATAATATGAGCAAATTATGACGGGGAACCATGTATCGTTGCCTGAAGTCAACGTAGAATAGACTGGACTAATGGAAACTTGCAATCCAAGTACACTCCTTAGCGAAAGTGTGTTCGGACCTGTAGCTCCAACACCACCAATGTTAAACGAGTTCGTTTATTTGGTTATTCGTAAGGAAAAGTGATGAGAATAATGAGATTGTAGAATGCTCGCCTAGTAGCGCAAGGCTTCTCTCACACCTTGGAATTGATTATGAGATGGTTGATTTCCTCGTAATGGACATTATAACAGTCTCCTACTTTACCAGTTTAGTAGTTTCCGAAAAACTGAGTATGCAGCCATGAATGTGGTCACGGTTTTATCTCTATGGGGATTTAGACAAAGAGATATAGATGAAGGGCCCTGTGTGACTTCATGTGCTTAAATCAAGTAGTTCCTGACCACGGAACATGATCTCAATTGAATGAGACGTTCACTATATGGATTAATATAATCCGAGCGGATGTGGTATACCGCCTAAGTGAGTACTTGATCAGCTTGGGATACTTGAACAAGTATTATGCCCTTGCGTGTTTTATTATGCGATCCATTTTTGGATTTGCCTTCGAGATGAAGGATCTTGGGAAGAAACGGTAGTGACTCGGCCTGATGATCGAGTCCCGTAAAGATTGAATCTAAGTTCATGATTCAGACTGCACCAAGAAGGTGTTATGACGTTTTAGTCATCGTGACGCTAAGTCGTCAGATTCTCCCATGATCGTTCGATCATTAGACATTGATATAAACCCAGTCCGTCCCTGATGAGACGATGAAGAGATATTGAACCATGATGTTCATATCTAAGTACAATAAGCGCATCATTGTACTTGCTCTAATGTACTAGGACGAACATCTCGTATGCTGTGAATGGTATAGCTCGACACAGCATCGCGCTAACACACTGCCATCGAAATGGCACTAAAGACACATTCCTTTACCTTATGGTAATTTTGGAATGAGGGCTTGTCTTATCCCATTTTGCGTTATCGAGTGTACCTACCCCATTTGGTACTCGAATTAACGCAACCCTTTTTCGGTTATACCGATGCTGGTTACTTATCAGACCCGCATAAGGGATATTCCTTACATGGTCTGTCTTTACCATTAGGAATAAGGCGATATCTTGGAGGTCTTGGAATGACTCCAAACGAATCACTCTGATTTCGTGCTCTATGAGACGACTAGAGAGTGTATATGGCTTCGAGCTCGTATTAGCCATATTTGAATTACATATGCTCTGTCTCACGATCCAGATAAAACACTTGCTTTTTTGAGGACAACTTGTTGTTATCAATCAAGAGAGACATGACTAGATTATGCTATTTAGCATTTCTTGCCGAAATAAATCTTCACATATGAAGTTTAAGAGCATCCTGTCGAATGCTCGTTTTATTCCACGTTATATTTTCTTGCATACAGTCATGTGCAAGTAAATGAGACATCCAGTCGAATGCTCGTACTCTTTCTTGAAATATGAAATCTTTGCACCCAGTCGTGTGCAAGTGAGGGGGAGCATCCAGGTGAATGCTTATTGCACTAATTACTACTTAGTCGAAATCCTCGCACCCTGTCGTGTGCAAGTGAGGGAGAGCATCCAATCGCATGCTCGTGTACTCTTTTTGTCCTTAGACCAAGGTTTTTTCCCACTGGGTTTTCCTTGGCAAGGTTTTTAGCGAGACACGTTCCCATCTTATCTCACTTAAGATTGCCGAATTAGGGGGAGTATCATGTTGTATACTTCTTACCACTGTGTACTCTTTTGTTCTTCGACTAGAGGTTTTTCCCACTGGGTTTACTCTAGCAAGGTTTTGATGAGACACCTGTTTTGTGGTTGATCCCCTACTACTACCACTGTTGCACTCTTTTTCCTTCGATCAGAGATTTTCCCATTGGGTTTGCTCTGTCAAGGTTTTGATGAGGCACACTGTTTTTTGTGGTTAGTTACTTACATGATATTTCGGCCTATATCATTCGGCTACACAGTTTCTCCTAGGTACCGGTTTTGTCCCACACTGGGTTTTCCGGCCCTAAGGTTTTTATGTGTTTAGCACTGCGAATGAACTCGACTCAGATCGACTGCATGAAGACGAAGAATTCAAGGCGTCCAAAGGGGGAGTGTTGTAAGATTATTGGACCATTGGGCTTTTACTTATTGGGCCTAAGTGGGCTTGTAACCCTAACCCTCTATCTATATAAAGAGGGCTAGGGGTCTTGTATTTATTCATCTATTGATATTCATTCATAATAAAGATCATACTGTTCTCCCCTCTCTCTACTTCTGTCTCCCTAAATACCTAGCTAATAGTTGTATTACAACATGAACTTATTTATCATAAAAACATACTACAAATCTTTATTAAGTTTTAGTACATAGCACCAAAAATATTCCTATATTATCCTTGAATTACAATAGATTTAAGGGATATTTACTAATGTCATTATTAACTTTTCAGTTCGTGCATTCAAGATTATAGCATGCGTTTAATTAGAATAAGCTATATAAGATAATACTTAATTTGCACACTCAATTATAAGTGTAAAAAAATGAATCAAACAAGAAATATATAAGTGCTGATCAATTAGTAATCTAGTTGCTCATTGATCTAGGTTTGAGGATTTAATTATTTACGAATGTTATTATTCACTTTTGAGTTCTGCATCCAAGATGATATCATGTCATGTGTTTAGAACAACCTAGGTATAATATAATACTTGATTTACACATTGAATTGAAAATATTAAAAAATGAATCCAACCGAGTATTTGTTTATAAATTTATAAATAAATAAAATTTAAAAAGTTATTAATGCAATATGAGTTTTATAGCCCTTCAGAATTACAACGATTACACATAATCCCGGTATGTCCAGGACGACATAACTCATATATACTTCAATGATACTTCAAATTAATTGCTTTAGGTTTAATTTATAAGTACAGTATATAAATAAATTTGCAATGTGTGTTTCATTCAATGCGGGATTAAATAAAACAAATAATAGCCCCTATTACTTCAACTCTTGTTGATGGACCTATTAATGAGGTTGGATTAAAACACTGCATAATTTCTGGATTAACTGTAAACCGTAGATTTAATCTACGGTTTGTATTAATTAATCTAAGGTCTCTGTGTGTTTTTCAGAAAAATTGCTTTAAAAAAAAAATCTAATAATTAAAATTAAAATACTGAATATTTTTTTCAAATTAAACATGATTTTTTTTTAATAAAAAACTAAATGCCTTATTTTTAAAATTTTACATAAAATAAATTACCAATATTGTAACAATCTTTCAAAATAAACACAAAATTTACACAAAAAAATTTGATTTGATAAATTTTATGTTTTTGGTTCATGTTATATTTTTGTCAAGTGTATAAGTTGATATTTATTGAATTATTAAGTAAATCGTCAATTTTTGTGAAGTTTTTTTGGTTTGTTTTTAACACTTGTATAACGCAATATGAAACATTAAATAAGTCGTCAATTTGGTGTCAATCGTCAATTTTCTTGAATGAAACAATCATAAATTATTTAAATTTCATAAAAGAAATTAACTCAATATGCAAACATGAACTAAATTTCATAAAACAAATTTATTAAACATTTGTTTACATCATATAAATTTACAACAAATTGGAAAAAATAGTAATTTACATAAAAATAAAAATAAAAAACTGATTATGGACTTAGGTCTATAGCTTCATCTTCATTTGCTTTTTTCTTTCCCGATTGCTTTTCCAGTGCCATATATAACTTGAAATTTGGTCGAAAAAGTTCCTTCCATGGCGCAGCTGTCTCAGTGCGTGTTTGTTCCCACCGTGCTATAATTCCTGGCATTGGGAAGATCCCGTCTTCTTTAGGAATAACCTGAGCATAGTGACAACTGTTGACGAACACCATTACAGTCGGGATGTAATTTGTCGTTCCCCGAGGCGGACCAGTATAAAGAGGTAAAAAAGTATTGTTCCAGACGTTTACCCCTCCATCATTATTTTGCCATAAGGACAACAATACAATTGGAATATTGTAATGAGAAGCAATTAAAAACCCATAAGACGGAAATCTCATCCATTTGTCAGAAGGTGCGGGATTTGTAGCATGATAAAAATTTAAACTTGATAAAATATAATCATACCGGTAATCAAAGCCAAGATTCTCAAACAGCTCATAATAAACACCTTTCATTTGCTGCAGCTCTTGAAACAACTCACATCTTACCGCATACCAATCATCTTCCCCATGCTGTTTACCCGTCACATTTGCAAGTACCCGGAACCCACAGTTACCATCCCCACGCACATCATAAACCGTTTCGATGCAACTATGTAACATGACCCATATTTGGTCACTGTATAGGAAGGTTGGCCTATTGGGGGTGGGTTTAGGGTTCTGGTTTCGCGGCCTCCTAGTTGGGTTTACCCTTACCTCCGGTGTTTCATCCGCCTTGCCTTTGCCCTTGTCCCTACTAGCACCAGCACTCTGTTCCTCCACATACTCCCATCCCGACTTATCCCTCTTACTAGATTTGTCGCCTTTTCTAGGTCTCCCCCTATTTACTCTCACTTCGGGGTCACTGATGGATGTTCTGGCTGGTAGGGTTATCTCTCGGAGTTGTGTTTTCATACGCCGTTTTTCAACATTCGTTTTTCTAGCATAAACACTTTTAAACTCTTCTAGATCACCCTCTACCCCATAATCATCGGTGTTCCCATTATCATCAATTACGTCTAATTTTTTCCAAAATGGATGAATATATTCTAGAGAAAGAGGCTTCCCGAATAAAATATGTTCACTCATAATATGATGACAAGGTAAACCGTGAGAAAATTTGAAACCGCAAGAACAATTCTGATCAGCCTGGCCACTACATTTTTTGTGTTCTTGAAATAATAAATCAAAGGCATAGTGTGTGATATACGACCTAAGATTTATAAATAGAGGTGTTCGTTCAGAATGTGGAAAATAAGACTTGCATTTATCCAACTTCATCTTAATATCCTCAAACTGTTTTTCTAGAATTCTATTCACCTCTACCCAAACAGTTTCAAGCGTGCCAGTATTTGTGGAAAGGGATCTTTTCAACTTAGCATGTTGTTGTTCGGCTCGATTGCTAGTTCTGTTACCTAGATGTGTTGTGTGGTTGGTATAGCATGCAACAAACTTTTCAGCATAATCATTTAAAAGCTTGTCTACATACTTAATCACAGCAGAGTATGATTTGTAAGAGGAATTAAAATAAGCTCGGTTATGATTGTACTCCTCTATCGACTCAGAATCAACCAATAAACCCCAATCATCTAGAAACGTTTGCCACTCCTCATCAGGGATCTTTTTACGGCAGTTTTTCAAAACATTTTTTGCAATATGAAAAGTGCACAAAATATGATGAGAATCGGGAAAAACAACGGATAAAGCATTTGATAAGGCCATTTCCCTGTCGGTTACAAACACCCTAGGTAGTATACACCCCTCCAATGTAACTTTAAATTTTTCCAATGCCCATATATAACTTTCCTTTGTCTCTTCACTCATGAAAACAAAACCTAAACAATATGTTTGGTTCGTTGATGTCATTCCTACGACTTCTAGAAATGACATATTAAAACGGTTTGTACTATATGTACAATCCATTAACAAGACATCAGGAAAAGCTTTGAACATCCTTATAGAATCGGGGTGTGCAAAAAACAAGTTCTCAAGGCAATGGGTTGATGGGTTCATATTATAGTAGAATGTGTAGCGATGTCTATCCAACAAATTAAAAAGTTCCTGTATCGGATTTCTACCATCTCGTTCTTTAAATTTCAGTCCGGCCAAAAAATTATGTATCGTTTTAGTGTTTGATACATTGTCAGGATTTCGATTTTTAATGGCCTCTAATATTGCACCAACTTTAAAACTACTTTGCCTTAAAGTTTTAACAATTTCTTTTTCATCTTGGGTTAAACGAGCACGTCGTGCTTGCCCTTGGAGGTAAGTTGGAGGTGGGTGGTTATGTTGTCCATTTTCTACGTGACACATCCATTCACCATTAACTACGTAACCTTTAATGAAAAATGGACAGTCTTTTTTCTTTGTACCTGAATTTACGGAAGATGGTTTCTTTTTTTGGTAAACCCCCGATTTATCACACACAATATCAACATACGGCGTTCTGCTCCCATCACCCCCTCCAGACCTACGAATCGTAAGGATGAAACCCCAATTCCTAGCCACATCAGCAAGATCAGCAAGCATTTCATCCCTTGTTTCCCAAGTCAATTCATCAACTTCAAAGTGCTCTGAATAATCAGTTAGCTCATCGTTTGAGCCATTGGATGAATTCGCATTGTTGTTGTTATTCCATTGGTTGTTGTCATAACCATAGTTGTAATTCATTTTCGGAAAGTATTTTGTTTATATATTTTTTTGGGGAGAAATGAGTATTTTTTTAGAGATTTCTGAAATGTGTTTGTGTTTGATTTTAGGGTTTGTTAGAATTGGCAAAATTGAGCCATATTTATAGTGTTAATTTACACTACAAACCGTAGATTACTTTTACGGTTTGTAGTGTTTTTTTTGGTGTAGTCATTTCCAAACTTTAATAATGCATTGAGTAGTCATTTTCGGATAGGGTTGTCAAATCATAATAATTCAAAAGTGATAAGGTGTTGTCGGATTTATTTTGATAGATATGGTATCCAATGCCATTTACACTACAAACCGTAGATTACTTTTACGGTTTGTAGTGTTTTTTTTTTTTGTAGTCATTTCCAAACTTTAATAATGCATTGAATAGTTATTTTCGGATAGGGTTGTCAAATCATAATAATTCAAAAGTGATAAGGTGTTGTCGGATTTATTTTGATAGATATGGTATCCAATGTCATTTACACTACAAACCGTAGATTACTTTTACGGTTTGTAGTTTTTTTTTTTTTACGTTATTAACGGTGATTCAGTAAAAAAAGTACATTCGTAAAATGACGCTGCTTAAATCAAACATACAAACCGTACATTTTTTTTACGGTTTGCACAGAATACATGCAAACCGTACATTTAATGTACGGTTTGTATGAAATCTGTACAAACCGTACATTAAATGTACGGTTTGTATGTATATTTTATATTTCAGAATATTTAGGGTTTAGGGTTTAGGGTTTAGGGTTTAGGATTTAGGGTTTGTAATTTAGGGTTTGTAATTTAGGGCTTGTAATTTAGGGTTTAGGATTTAGGGCTTGTAATTTAGGGTTTAGGATTTAGGGTTTAGGGTTTAGGGTTTTGGGTTTTGGGTTTAGGGTTTAGGGTTTGTAATTTAGGGTTTACGGTTTAGGGTTAGTAAAAACTCAATATTGGTCCTATCAATTACAAATACAGAATATTTTTGACAAACATACAAATCAAACATACGAATCAAATTAAACTTACGAATTTATAATATTCCAAATACAAAAAACATAGAAATCAAATACAAAAAACACAAATGTGCATTTTTTTTTTGTAACGACTAAATGTTTTAAAGTTGGACATAGGGAGCATCTTTCCCGCCGATGTTAATCTATCCGATGACGGCTCAGCAGACTCTTCGATTTCGTTTAGCTCCGTACGCCGTCTTTGTCGCTGCTGCGATTCTGGATGCGGCGCACGCTCGTGGGATGTAAGTGTCAACCCTCGACTCCAACTGTCGGTTGAATGATGACTAGGATGATGCTCGTACAACCCAAATGATTGTCTATGATGATCGAACGGAACATCGGTCTGAACGTAGTCCGACCCAGCAAAAGAAGAACGACGACGATGACCGCTTGAACTCGGACCCGGACCCTGATCTGTAGTCGAGGGTCGACCTCCAGTCGATCTTCTACCCCCGCTACGCCCACCGCTACTAGATTCGCCTTCCCCTCTGCCTCTTTCGTCGGAACGTCTACAACTTGAAGCCCTAGTGTAAGTTCTTGGGTCGTAACGTAGGTCGTCATCACCATCGTCGTCGTCGTCGTCATCGTCATCCTCCTCCTCCGACTGTTCATCAGCTGACCCATACGGATTCATTCCCATTTCAGCGAAGTCCTTTCGTAGTAAGTCCACTTCCGTCTTTAATTTATGCCGTTTGAACGATTTGAAATTGCGCCGCAATACCGCTTTCTGAAAAAAAACAAAACAATATTGAAAACTATTTATAAGTATTGAAATATACAAACAAAAAAATAACAATCAAATATTAATGAACTTTAATTAGTTGTTACCATTCTATTGAACAACCCCGTATGCTCCCGGAAACCGTGAGATGGCGGGGCAAGTTCAGGTGGGTTTATAAAGATGCGGGTCCTCTCTCTATACCATCTCATGTAATCCGGTGATGTCCCCGTGCCAAATTCGCCGTTAATAAGACGGGTGTGACGGTCATTCCACACGGCTATAAACTCTCCACAAAGTAAAGGCCAGTCGTGTTTTTGCCCAATCCCATATCTTCTATCCTTGCCTTGACCCCGTCTGGGTTTCCAAATATATGTAGGGACCCGCTGCACAAAACCGAACTGTCTCATGAACCTGTCCGCGGGGTGGTACTCAATCTTCTCATTACAAATGAGAGGCACAGAACAATGCCACATATAACGGCCGCGCGTGTAGTATTCCGGATACTGATTGAGATCCCCGTAAGGTTGCCACACTATCTGGAATCAGCAAAATTAGAATATATAAACAAGGGTTTAAAAATACTAGTAATAAATTCTGCGAACATAAGACCAATGCAAACATATACAACATATAATACGTAAGTTACATATAATACGAAAGTTAAAATTTACCTGTTCAGGCGACATATTGTCAAACTGGTCACGTATGTGGACCACATTATGTCCGTAGACATATGGCGTAAGGTTAGTTTGCCTCCACATCTTCCATCTGTAATATACAAACAAAACCCGATAAACAATAAATATAACCGACAGCTAAGTAAATGATAGATGACACAATAAAAAAAAACACAAATCCAATACAAAAACTAAATAAAAATCATACCTGTAACCGAGGGGGAACCTAGGCCAGCCCTCAGGTGGCTCGATATCTTCCGGCAGCTCTTCACATGGTCTAACCGGCAGTAGTCTAGTAATCGCCCACATATCCAGAAACATTACCGCCCCGCTTACTCCGCTTGCCTTACAACGTACCACCCTGCATAGATTAGCCTCTAACCAGGCCAGAAGAGCTGATCCCCAACTATACTCAGCACATGTGTCAAAATCCTCCAGAAATGGCAGAGGCCAGAGTGGAATCTGATCACTGCTCTTATCCGAAAACACATGTGCCCCCAGTAATAATAGCATGGCAGCCCTAGACTGATATAGCAAACGCTCCTCACTAGGGTTGGGGGGTAATTCACCGAATGTCTGTAACATCCAATCAAGTCTAACTGTCAAACAGTTTGTATCGACTTGATGGTCAGCAGGTCTAACACCCAACAAACTCTCCATCATATCCAACCTGCTCGCCCTGTTATCATTCCGCTCCGATCGGGTCACAGCAAGACCATCCACCCTGAGCCCAAGCATGATCTCTACATCCTGTAAAGATATCCCCAACTCTCCACCGACAAAATGGAACGTGTGCGACTCATCACGCCACCTATCAACTAAGGCTGTAACCAAGCCTCGGTTTACGGTATAATTACCTATAGTGTGGATACCGTAAAAACCAGCCCTAATCATATTTTGAACTACCCTTTCCGGCGTCGGTATCTGCCAACTATAATTATAAACCCTAATCTTATTGGCATCTCCTCTACCCGCTTCTCTTCCAGCATCCCAAGTCTGATTAGAAATGTGACCGGTCTGTCGTAAAATGCCTAACCTGCTTTTAATATGTGGACCTGGACCTGTGTCTGCCATCCTAACTATGATAACCAAATATAACTCAATTAATGATAACCAAACAATGATAACATAACCAATTAATAACCAATTATTGATAACCAAACAATGATAATTCAATGATAACCAATTAATGATAACCAAACAATGATAACTCAATTATAACCAATTAATGATAACCAAACAATGATAACTCAATGATAACCAATTAATAATAGCCAAAACAATGATAACTCTTATAACCAAACAATGATAACTCAAATTTTTATTCATAAACCAAACAATAATAACTCAATTTTTTAATCATAACCAAACACATTTAATCATAAAACCAAACAATAATAACTCAATTTTTTAATCATAACCAAACACATTTAATCATAAACCAAACAATAATAACTCAATTTTTTAATCATAACCAAACACATTTAATCATAAACCAAACAATAATAACTCAATTTTTTAATCATAACCAAACACATTATCAACAATTATCAACAATTGAAATTAACCAAACACAAAAAAAAATTGCTAAAATGGGACAAATATCAACAATTATTATAATTAATATAAACAAACAACAAACAATTATATATAGCTAAGTGAATTATGGTTTTGCATATTTTATATATTTTTTTCTATTTTACAAATTAAAATTACACAAAATGCAAAAATGCAAAAATGGGACAAATATCAACAATTATTATAATTTCTATAATTAATATAAACAAACAACAAACAATTATATATAGCTAAGTGAATTATGGATTTGCATATTTTATATATTTTTTCCTATTTTACAAATTGAAATTACACAAAATAAATAATAAATTTGAGAATAAAAGATATACCTTGAATTGTGGATAAATTTGATTGATGATTTGGGGTTTTTTGTTAAGAAAGTTGATAGTTATTGTGGTTTATTGATTTGGGTGATTTTTTGGGTTGAAAATTGGGGGTTTTTGAGAGAAAGAGAGAGAGTGTAGAATAAAAGTTTATTTTTTTTAAAAAAAAACGTAACATTCTGTTTTTTCAGGGACTGTCTGTGTAATTTTCGCGCAGGGACTGACTGTGTAATTTTAAAAAGCAGGAACTGACTGTGTAATTACACAGACCGTAGAAAAAATCTACGGTTTACGCGTTAATCCAGAAACTTTGAAGTGTTTTAATCCAACCTCCCTATTAATAGCCCCTATTACTTTTAAAATTTATTTTCATAAAAGTCATTTATGTTTATTAAGATTTTATATTGGAAAGTGAAAGATTTTAACAGTGTACAAGGTTAATGAGATAGAAAACTTGGGTTTCCAATCTGAAAATTTGGGTCCATTAACATATAAAATATTGTAGGCAACATATTTTCCTTCTACTATTTTTTTCCCTTCTACAAAAGTAACAATGCAAAAACGCAAAATCTAAGAAAACATGTTACATGTACCATAAGAGAACATGCTATTGAGTTATGTCTTATCGGCCAATCTTTTTAATCTAACTACTAGTTCAACTAATTTTTTGGAGGGAAATCTACTAGTTCAACTTTTATTGGTAGACCCATTTCGCCAACTTGGATTCAGTTAAACTAAAATATGTATATATATAATGAATTTGTACAAGCACAAAATTGTTTGGAAAATGGATAATTTTTTTTTTTTATCATTTTGAAGATCGAAAATGTAAGGTTCATAAGAGTACTGTTTAAGCCAACGCCTAACACTAATCAAGCATATGATTATCGATAACGTAATAAAAACATAATAAGATAGGTGACTCGACTTTCTCAGGTTATTTTTGCAATATAATCGAGACATGCCCGATTAGGCGATTACTGATATGAACTAATTGATTTAAAGGAAATTAGATGAGATCATTATGTAACAACCAGATTTGTGCTCAAAGTCAAAGGTACTGATGATATATATGAATTTGCAGATCATCATATTTTAAAATATCCATCCTCACGCACTTGATTTGCTATCTTTATCAATGATGTAATAAAAGCATCTTTAATTTTTTTTTATTGTTTGAAAAGCATCTTTAACTTTGAAGCAATGATTTAAATATATACAGTATATGACTGACACAGTAATCAACAGAATGTCGTGTTACATGTGTTTCCTTTTAGCTCACTTTTTTCTTGATTATTACTCGATCACTTCATCAGAAGGAGAAAAAAACACTCTTCTAAATATTGTCTGTCGACAAATGGAAGAAATCCGACGAACCGCGGATCGAAGCAGCGGATTCAGCTCGGAAACAAAGATCTTTCACAGCATTGGTCCAAGTGTCACCCTCCCTCCTCTAACCGAACCCCTCTCCGTAACCGACTATGCATTCTCCCTCCTCTCCCTCTCCTCCCCCGCCGCCACCACCCCCTTCCTCATCGACTCCGCCTCAAGCCACGTAATCACCTACCCCGATTTCATCGTACGTACCAAGTCGTTATCCACCTCTCTACAAGTCTGCTTTCCTTCCCTCTCTAGAAACGACGTCGCCTTGGTCCTCTCTCCTCCCTCCCTCCACGTCCCGGTGCTCTACTTCTCTCTCTTAACTCTAGGAGTGACGGTTTGTCCAATAAACCCGCTCGCCACCCCTTCCGAGCTTGCTCACATGATGAAAGTCGCAAACCCCGTCATCGCCTTCACTATCTCCTCTCTCTCTAGCAAAATCCCTGCTCTCAAGCTCCCTACTATCCTTATAGACTCTCCGAAATTCAAACTAATGACGTCGTTACTGGCTGACAGGACACGACACGGACCAGTAGTTGAGCAGTCTGATCGTGCGGCGATTTTGTTTTCTTCGGGGACTACCGGTCCGGTCAAGGGGGTGGATATAACCCACCGGAACCTAATTGCGTCACTTGCAAAATTCCATTACGCAGGTAAAAGATATGACGCGTCGTCAGAGGAGGGGACACGTGCAAGGCATTTGTTCCCGCTCCCTATGTTTCATGTGTTTGGGTTTATGGTGCTGCTTGGAACGGTGACGTTGGGAGAGACGCTCGTGATGATGACGGAGGCGAGGAGGGGGGGTTTAGAGGGGATGTTGGAGGCGGTGGAGAGGTTTAAGGTGAATACTTTACCGGCGGTACCGCCGGTGGTTATGGCGTTGGGGAAGTCACCATTCGTCACGAGGTATGATCTTAGGACACTAAAGGTGGTCAAGTGCGGTGGAGCGCCGCTCGTAAAGGAGACGATCGAGGTGTTTCTGTCACGGTTCCCCGGGATTGAAATTATTCAAGTGAGGTTTTGTTTTATCCGATAGTTAGTGAAGCGGAATATTACCTAAAACGATTTTGCAAGAGCAACGCTAAAAGCATGCTTTTAAGCTTCTTTTAAGCTTTGAATCGAGATTTTGTACTATGAAGCATGCTTTTTAAAACAGTGATATTACTACAAAAAAATTCATGGCACGGACAGCAATATACACTCTGTCGCTATCCTCGAGTGTGTTAAATTTAGTAACAGAATAGACTGCTAAATTTGGTGTCATTTTAGCAACAAGATATGTAACGCAATGTTTTTTTAAACAATTGCCTCAGAAATAACTGTCTCCAAAGACGATGTTTAGAGTAGTGTCGGGGGTTGCTTGGGCAGGGCCTGGTCAATTTTAGAAAACGTTAAGCTTTCCACCGTTGGATAATTAATTGTACCAGTCTTGATTTTTTTGCCTATTAAATAATCGAAACTAGTAAAAACTTAAGAACTACGCGGCAAGATCTAAACAATTCATCTTAGCGGTTTCGAAATCGTAAAAAAATATAGTGTAGTGGCACTGCAAGTGAACCCAAGTATAAAAAGTCTCCTGTCAGATCTAATATTTGTGCAAGATTAATATTATTTTTTACATCTCTGTTATATACATAGAAATGTATTTTATTTGTGTAACATCGATCTCATCATAATGTAGGGGACATTTTGCTTTGGGAACAAAGTAGTTCTGCAAAATCAATGTCTTTTGTTCATGTTTCATCATCACTAAATCATCCAGTATAAATACTGAGGAAGAGAATGTATATGTGCAATCTAATGTTTGAAAACGTAATCACAAACTATTTCACATCCTATCAATATATATAATTTTGCAGTATAGACACTTTCGCCTTAAAAAAAACCTTGATTAATACAAATACGGTAGCATGCTGTGACTTATTTTGAATGGAGATTAAGCGCCGACTTTCGGGCAAAATGAGTCTATAAACTTGTATCTGCATCTGATTGATTACCCGGAGTTTAAAATTTGCACTTCTTCTTATTGTCAATCCAAATAAATAAATAAAACAGTAAATGATGTTTTACACCACCAAGTATAAATGCCATCCATCGTTTTTCTTCAGTATTCTCCTTTCCTACGTTATGTATTCGAGTAACACCTTTTGCATTAATTTCTAACTTGTGATTTTTTATTTAACAACTCAGGGGTATGGTCTAACTGAGGCAGGGGCGGTAACAACGATGTCAGAGCCAAACGAAACAATAAGGTACACATCGGTTGGTAGGCTAGCTGAAAACCTTGAGGCGAAGATAGTTGATCATATATCTGGAGAAGCATTGCCACCTAACCAACGAGGAGAGCTCTGGATACGAGGCCCTACAATCATGAGAGGTAATGCATTTGTTTAAACTTATATGAAGACATACTGATATGAGCGTGTTAATACTTAACCGCACTCAACGGTCAGCTGTTTGTTTTGAGAATTATGGTTCTTATATCTTTTGTTAACAGACTCGCTAATTTGGGATTTTGTGGACATAAAACACAACAAAATATCTGAAATCGACAAATGAAATGATTTATGTATTCCAAATCACAACTGTCAATTGTCACTTGTTTGTGGACATAATACAATCATAAGTTTTAACACCCGTATATTAACAAAGACTAAAGTAGTTCTCTCAGTAGTGTATCTGAATCTGGAGAGTTAATTTGTATTCAAAGCAGTGTTTTAAAAAGCAAAATCTTAGCCAAACTGTTTTTGCAATAGCTAGCATAAAAGAATATAAAGCGTAAGCTTTCAGCGGCCTAAAAAGCAGAAAAGCGAGCTTTTTTTAAACCTTTGAATCGAGCTTTTTTTA
Organism: Primula vulgaris; assembly: GCA_963920805.1. Lineage (NCBI taxonomy): Eukaryota > Viridiplantae > Streptophyta > Magnoliopsida > Ericales > Primulaceae > Primula > Primula vulgaris. Next base: position 34,551,312 of record OY987214.1, on the reverse strand, counting down.
ATATCAAATGCGCTTTTTAAAACAGTGATTCAAAGTAGACTAACAGAAATTATTTGTGTGTTGTCAGAAAAAAAATCAGTCTAAAGTTGAACTAGTTTGGTTGCAAGCAAATACGTCATGTTGCCTTCATGTTGCAGTCTAAACGTTCAAGTACAAAAAGCGCTGTGTTGCCTTCCAAAGTTTATGTTCAAAACAAATCGAGACCTATCAGTTATTTTTCCTCAATACATGCTCTTGTTAATTTTTTTCTAGTCAGATATAAATTTTTTTCATAATATGTTCAGTATCAAAAAATGAACATTTAAGCTAAACCTATGAGTCTTCTTATATATATATAAAAGGTATAATTGAATATTCATGTGGTTTCTCTATGTAGGGTTAAAAACTAAAGTTCTCCAGCCCTCTTCCATTCTTCTTGATGCTCGTCCATATTTACGTTGTTGTGAAGTTGAAGGGAAATGCTTTAGCAACGATTTTACTTTAAATTTCGAAATAGGTTGAAATAAGAAAATAATGTTATGATCATTTTTGTAAGAAGGTGATAATGGGTATTTGTAGGCTATGTTGGTGATGAGGAGGCAACTGCTGCGATACTAGATGGAGATGGGTGGTTAAAGACCGGGGATCTCTGTTATTTTGACTCTGATGGATTTTTATATGTCGTCGAAAGATTAAAGGAACTGATAAAATATAAGGCCTATCAGGTGCTGGATATATTTTTTTCCACAAAAGAGTAAACATGAAAAATATGATTGTATTGAATTTGATTTTCATCTCTTTTCTTATGGAACCTTTTCAGGTCCCCCCTGCTGAGTTGGAAAATTTACTTCAAGAGCATCCTGAAATAGCTGATACAGCGGTGGTTCCGTAAGTTTTTTTTTTTAACTTGAAAGTTCAGCGCGACAGACTATTATTATAATTAATCTTTCTTTTATCTCGAACTTCATTCAATTGTATATATCCATATAGTTTTGTTATTCTATACCAGATAAGTGATATTACCCGTAGCCGGTAGCGGTAGAGCTTCTGGCATTACTTATGGTTAATTATAAATAAAACTTTGAGACAATCTGATAAGTCCTTATTGACTAAATTTATCAGGTTGTTATCAACTAGCTTAGGAGAATAATTCAATATTTTATACACAATTAGTTAGTAATGCTGAATGAACAAAGTAATATAACTATGTATGTGAGTCCTCAGGTTATTTTGTCATTTTCACTGTTTTACCCCAAATATATTGTTGGAAAGCAGATATCCTGATGAAGAAGCAGGGCAGATTCCAATGGCCTTCGTTGTCAGAAAACCCAATAGCAATATTACAGCAAAACAAGTAATGGAATATATTGCCAAACAGGTGCGCATTCTTTAAATATGCTTCACTTTATTATAAAGCCTCTCTCTGAAAATCCTAACACTTTTGCTCTATCATATAGACTATATGTTATTATGTCTATGACCGGTAATTTTGGGATTAAGGCATAAATAGTTGCCTGGTAAAATGGAGTTTCAAATACAAACTTGCCAGTATACGTACATTTCAGCATTGATGTGGAGAACCAATTTATCTCCATATTTGATAAAAAGAATAAAAAAAATTAAAGGAAATTTATACTTTGAGCACGTCACAAGCACTGCAAAAGTTTACTCATGGAAATGTCTTCAAGAGTGTAAAATAAGGACTATGTAAGTCTCTTAGTATTTCTTGTGCTTATGTTAATTAGCTTTATCATGCAGGTTTCACCTTACAAGAAAATCAGACGTGTAGAGTTTATCGATGCTATTCCTAAATCTCCAGCTGGGAAAATCTTAAGAAGAGAATTGGTCACTCATGCAGTTTCCGGGGCTTCATCTAAACTGTAAAACGAATAAACGAATGAAAAATTGGGATTCAGGCTCGGATCAAGCGTCTGTGCAAACATACCTAATTGGCACTTGATATGAACCCCACCCCTAATTGGTGTAACAGTGTATTGTTGAGTTTTATGCTAGTAACGATCTTTATCATTATGTCTGGCTATTTCATTCTGGCGAAATTGGCGTAAGAGCAAATTTCATTTGTTGATTATTGTTTTATCGTCCGACATTTCGTAGCTTCTTTTTATTAATGTAAAACATGATAAAGACAGTGTATGAGAATACATGTGATGTAGTCTGCTGGAACCAACATATACTGATGATCTAATCTTTGCAATCCGGTACCTTTTCAACTAAGGCCGTAACATTAAGTCACCATGGCTCATATAAACCCAACTGTAAAACATAAATTAGAATCTGGAAATAAACTTTCTTCGCCATGGCAGAGGCCTTTTTCAAATAACAAGCTGTTGTGTGAATATATTTTATAATGAAATAGGCCAGGGACTAAAATAATAAAAAAAACATGATGGAATAGTGTCAAAACGCAAAAAGCGCTAATAGCATTGCTATATAGCGCTTTGCGGTGTATTTTTTTTTGCCTAAATATGCACTAAACTTTAGAATATATAACAAAAAAAAAAAATGTATAGTTATATTAGATAGTAATAAAAAAAAATCAAAAGAAAAATTGTTGTTGGTGAGTTTTAAACTTGGGTCTGCTGAAAATTACAGCACTGTCTCAACCATTTGGACTGCAGACACTTTTATGAAAATTACACAATATATATTAATTATTTAGATCCGTTGTTTTTTTTTTCTAACTCGCTATTTACGCTTTTGGTCCAGAATTTCGCGCTTTTTGCGCTTTTGGTCCCCTATATCGCGATTTTAGCGCAATTCCACCCAAAAACGTGATTTTTCGTTGCGTTTTTTACCAAGAAAACGCTATTTCGTGCTACGTAGCGCTATGTAGCGCGAATTTTAAAACAGAGATTATGAGCAATACAGAGTATAATTAGTTCCAGCTCCGACATGAACAACACCCTTTTTGGGGAAGTAAGTCAAGTAACTAGTATAAGTACATAACAATGGTTGCACCTAAAGAAAAAGCTAAAAGAAATAAAGAAAAGGAAAGAAAACCAAGATGTGCAGGCCAAGGCTCAAACCATTGGATACTTATTTTCCTGATCGAACAAGTCACACTGCAGGTTAACCTACAACGAGGGAGAGTGATGGTATATCATTGGCAGGGATCTGTTAAAATATGAACTTTTTCCTATCTTCTTTAATTTTTGGTTAAATCTTTGCAGAATTTATTATACTCTTATTGTATAATTAGAAGGCTTCAATATGGTCCCCATTCAGAATTTATAAACTAGTGTGGGTAAATTAGTTTTTAGTGACCTGGGTTTTGGCCTATTTTAGGATAAGTGACCTAAGTTTTTTTAATTTCGGTTTTGTGACCTAAGTTTAACTCTGTTAGCAATTTAGTGACCTTGCGTCAATTCAGTGGACGGAATACGTTACACGTGCAGTCACGTGCCCTAACGTCTGTTAACTAAAAGGGTAAAACAGTCTTTTCCGGGTAAATTACTCTTTAGTGACCTGGGTTTTGGCCTATTTTAGGATAAGTGACCTAAGTTTTTTTAATTTCGGTTTTGTGACCTAAGTTTAACTCTGTTAGCAATTTAGTGACCTTGCGTCAATTCAGTGGACGGAATACGTTCCACGTGCAGTCACGTGCCATAACGTCTGTTAACTAAAAGGGTAAAACAGTATTTTCCCAATTAAGTTAAACAAAATGACCAATATACCCAGATTAGGGCTTATACAGACACATATACTCACATATATACGGGAGATTCTCTTTTACATATCCAAAATGCTAATAAATATAACAGACGTGGGATTGGCAATCCCACTTCTACGTGGCAGCCAATTTTTTTTTTTTCTTTTCTTTTCTAATTTCGTTTTTTCTGTTATTTGGTTTTCAGATTTCAAAAAGTTGCCCAATTTTACCTAAATTTTTTTCCAATTTTATCAAAAAAAAACTCTAACCATCAACTATCAAATTCCTTCATATATCAAATTAATATATTTTTTTATCAAATCAACATCACTCTACCACTACAAATTATCCCCAATTTTACTAAAACAAAAAACCTCTCTCAGTTTACCAAAAAAAAAAAAACTTCCCTAATTTTACCAAAAAAAAACCCTAACCATCAACCATCAAACTCCTTCATATATCAAATTAATATATTTTTTTCTCAAATCAACATCACTCTACCTACATTTATCCCCAATTTTACCAAAAAAAAACCTATCCCAATTTATCAAAATAAATCTCACCCAATTTTACAAAAAATAAACTCTAACCATCAACTGAGTGAAGTTTTATTTTGGTAAATTGGGATATGTTTTTTTTTTTTTTGGTAAAATTGAGGATAAATGTAGTGGCAGAGTGATGTTGATTTGAGAAAAAAATATATTAATTTGATATATGAAAGAGTTTGATGGTTGATAGGGTTTTTTTTTGATAAAATTAGGGAAGTTTTTTTTTTTTGGTAAACTGGAAGAGGTTTTTTGTTTTGGTAAAATTGGGGATAATTTGTAGTGGTAGAGTGATGTTGATTTGATAAAAAAATATATTAATTTGATATATGAAAGAATTTGATGGTTGATGGTTAGAGTTTTTTTTTGATAAAATTGGAAAAAAATTTAGGTAAAATTGGGCAACTTTTTGAAATCTGAAAACCAAATAACAGAAAAAACGAAATTAGAAAAGAAAAGAAAAAAAAATTTAATTTGTCTGTATATGCAATTGGAGGGAAAACAAACTGAAATTTCCTTCCAAAATCTTAGGGTATTTTAGTCATTTTAGCAACAAATATGTTTTTTTTTTGAAAAATAGGATGGCAGGTCACTAAATTACTAACAGAGTTAAACTTAGGTCACAAAACCGAAATTAAAAAAACTTAGGTCACTTATCCTAAAATAGGCAAAAACCCAGGTCACTAAAGACTAATTTACCCTCCAAAATATAAGGGTATTTTAGTCATTTTAGCAAGAAATATGTTTTTTTTCGAAAAATAGGGTGACAGGTCACTAAATTGCTAACAGAGTTAAACTTAGGTCACAAAACCGAAATTAAAAAAATTTAGGTCACTTATCCTAAAATAGGCCAAAACCCAGGTCACTAAAGACTAATTTACCCAACTAGTGTTATAGCCTTTCAGTAGACTCTTGAATTTTCACTTCTTGTTATATCTATCTCTTGAAATGTTAGGATCCGTTGGGTTGCGTCTTTGTCGAACTCTGTATAAACTTAACACTCTGTAAGCAACCCCATTTCACTTGATTTTTTGAAAGAGTTGATAACAATATAAGTTTATCCAAGCAATTGAAATCTCAAATTTTGAAACCAGCATGTTTCGAAACCTGATAGTCCTATAACTAAGACATATTTGTTATCTTTTTTTCTTCTACAACCTTTCTCAGTCTCTCAGGCCACATGAGTAAGATAAACAAGTTAAGGATTTCATTGCAAACCAGGTACACATTCATCAAAGTTAACATTATTGTCAAAAAAAATTAACATACATGATCTGCATTATTTTTTAGCCTCTCCAATATACATGGTTAACATGTCCCCTATATTATGTATTAAGTATATGACCCTAATAAACTTACCAACTTCAATTGATCTAAGGTAAAAATTGTTGTCAAGTAAGTTTTTGGTTTACCACTAATAAACTTACCAACTTCAATTGATCGCAGTTTGCTAGTAGTATATGTTATCATTTTAAGGTAACATAAATAAGTAACTTTGAAAATTGCATTCTTGTGCCCTAATAGAAGTAGCATTGTCTTAGTGTATTGGGAATGTTACGATCATCATATTCGTTAAAATGTTTCTAATAGCGTGAAATGGAAATTTAGTAAGCCTTGTGATTGATTTACATCTGTAGGTTTCACCTTACAAGAAAATTCAACATGTTGCCTTCGTAGAATACATTCCCAAGTCTCCAGCTGGGAAAATCCCAAGGCTTCATCAAAAGTATGAGACAAAAAATTGGTTGGCAAAATTGTTACCTAAATGTTTAAATGTGTCTTATTGAGTTATATGCTTGTAAAGTTTGGACCTACTGCTCCTGGAATTTCTATTCTGCTAACTTCACTTTTGTCACATGTGCTTCAGAAATTGAATTTGCTCCGTATTGTTGTCCAACATTATGCAAGATAATCTTAATTATCTTAATAAACTTGCAAATAAATCTGTATGACTTGAGATTTGCAATCAGCACTTGCTGAACTAAGTTACTCAACCAAGATCATGTATATCGTTCATTTTTCATAGACTTTATCATGGTGCATATTGGTAGTTTACAATGTAACATATTTAGTAGGAGATAGAAATGCATATAACCATGAAATAGTGAGTCTTCTCCACCAGCTTATATATATACCATCTAAGCTCGGACATTTCATAATGTCAGTTTCACCGGGTGCATACCATTTTGCGGGGAAAAAAAGTCACTCTGCACCAGTTATTCAACTCATGGTCGGAACTCTGAAGCTTATAACTTCAACTCACACACGTATATAGCATGAATGCTTTCATCTTCAACATTAGTGAGTTAGAAAGAAATGAATAACATTTCATGTCTTCTATTTTCAGACAAAGTAAAGCAAAGAGTTCACTTTTACTATCCCAAACACACAAAAAAAAAAAAACTGTATAGAGGCACCACTGTAAAGAAACTGTCCAAATCACAGCATTTGACCAAACATGTGTTTGGCCACATTGTTTCGGGGAACTTGGAATTTTCTTTTTGGTAAAATGTAAAACGAGTAAAAGAAAATTAGCAAGTATAACTACTCTGACTCCCATGATATGTTATGAACCCAACTTATATGGGCTCAAAAAAACCACTAGAAGCACAACAAATAACTATAAATCACAAGTAGTTTTGGAAGGATAAATTAAGCCTCGAGACTAGGGGTTAAGAGTTAATCCAAATGCATCCTCTGCTCGGTGATCCCGCCTTTATTTATATAACTATCAAAGTGAACCTATTTTAAGTTGTTGGCTTCTTATTTCACCACTTCACATTTGAAAGTTTATAAATGTACATAAGAGAAGTTGGAATTTTTTGATATTTGAGCGAAAGTAGATGCATAGAAGGTGTCAAGGTGGTATAAATGAGGATGTAAAAAATCCGGACTCCAAGTGTACAAGTCTTTAGATCGAGTTAGCATACTTCAATTTTTATAAACTCTACCTGCATGTTTCAAATTGGTAGTTATTTGCTCATTACCTATTTAGATTATAATTCTTTGGGTTAATTATGGTTTGGTGACCTGTGTTTTGGCCAATTTTAGAATTGGTGACCTAATTTTTTACAATCCCGTTTTAGTGACCTAAATTTATAATTTGACTTGTTTTAGTGACCCGCCGTTATATTTTTTAGATTAAAACCGTTTTAAAGTTTCAATTTAGTCGGTATAGTTTAAAACTTAATGATAAACGCTTAAAATTTGTAAATATTACACTTATATAAGCTCACTTACATTACACACTTATATAAGCTCACTTAAACTACACATTTATATAAAACATGCGTTTAAATGAGTTACACAATTAGCAAATAAAATGAATACAAGTATCGAACAACATATGAACTATATTAGTTGGGATGATATAAATATATATTTATAAAGCCATTGAATTGAAAGTATACTTGCTAACAACTCAATTTCAATATAAGGGTTAAAATCTGATTAGACTCTTATTTTATTTTAGGATAAGACTCCTCATTCAAAAAATTTATTAGTTTTTAAAAAGTTTAATAATGAATTTACATAATACGAAAAAAAAACGATTTAGTTTATATTAATTAATTTGTAGCATGTTATTTGATAGTTTTATATCATTTTTAAATTTGCATTAACAAAAAATGCTTTTTTTTTCAATTTACATATGTAGATGTAATTTACATTTGATAGTTTTATTAGATTTCATATAAGCGTTTTTATGTGTAATTTTTAAACTGTACGGACTAAATTAAAACTTTAAAACGGTTTTCATCCAAAAAATGTAACGGCGGGTCACTAAAACAACTCCGACTATAAATTTTAGGTCACTAAAACGGATTGTAAAAAGTCAGGTTACCAATACTAAAATTGACCAACAACACATGTTAGCAAAGCATAATTAATAGTAAGACTATTTCGATCCTATAATATTCATGCAAGTTGTCTATTTGTGATCTATATATATCTATATATCTATATATATATATATCTCATTGCTAGTTTATTCATTATTATCTCAGAGCAGGCCGTTTCCATGGCCATTAGTAAAGTCTAAATCTCTATATTAGTCATCCTTTTTTCTAGCTCTACTGTGCTTTTGTAAGGAACCCTATTTGGCTTGGTAAAAATTGGCGAGTTTTAAGCTCCCCTATAGATGCCCTTCGAGCGATAGCCCAAGTACTTCCACTTCCCTTGCAATTTAATTCAGTCTTGAAATATTACACCGTAAGAATTAAAATATATTAAAAAGTTTAATACTTTTCTGATAATTGAGATTCGCAATCATTTTGGCAGGAACAAATTTAAATTCTATATCACTGTTCTGATATGGTCTCGCCAATAAGGGTATTCGATCACATTGATGCCGTATGAAATGTTTACGGCGCTTGTCAGCAAATCATCTAAGAAAACATTTCACACCAATAGAAAAGCAACAGAGTGGTAATGTTGACGTAAACCAAATGATATTATGATACTACTGCAAAGACTATAAGTCCTAATTGATGTACAGGAATTTATGAGAGTAGTTCGTTTCATTCCAGAGAGAACTAAGAGTAGAACTTATAGTCTTTGGCTGCCAAAACAATTTGCCTCAATGCACCAATTGGGACCAAAATCATCAGGGAGACACCTAGTATGATGCATATCTGCAAAATTTGAAACAAGATTGAATGAGATATGGCCATTGTTTCACCATCGAAGTTGTTTCAGATAATTAAAAATGGTTAACCAAATCAAGTCAAGTTTAGATATAACAAATATGGAAACAGATCTTTTGAGCTACATACCCAATTAATAGTCCAAGATAAGCTGAACGGTTTTGGTTTGCAGATTATAAGCCAACAGATGCAAGGAAGCTGAAAGGTAACAAAAATGAGAAAATTAAATAAGTCGTTTGTTACTATAAATATTGGTAATTAATGTAGTCCTTGTGCAGGAAAAGATCATTGGCGATAAAAATATCAAGGACGTGAGAATTTAAGGCTTACAAAGAAGGTTGTTGGGGCGAATGCAAATCCTCCAAAGAAACCGAGGAGCGCACCGAAGAAAGGGAAAGTCATTCCTAAGAACATCGTGAGGGCTGCACAATATAAAAAGAAAAATGAAATTCGAAAGAAACAAAGCTAACAAAATCATCTATGCACATTATTAATAGTGAAAAGCGAGAAAGTCGGATTAATGTTTTACTTACCCACATAGAGAGAACGTGAAACGGTTCGAAGGATTACACTTGGCTTAAGTTGTTGGGTCGATCAGGCGAACAATGAGAAAGACAGAAAACTAAAACCGAGCACACACTCTTTGATAACGGAGTTCACCCAAATTGGTCACGTCTCCGGGCCGCTACACGTGACACTTAATATATATATATATATTATAACGAGGATTACAAACGTAATATAGCTTGATCACAAAGTTATGGTTCTCTCGCAACTAGAACTCTCTCTTTACAATATTATCTTTTGAATATGTGATAATTAAAATACAAGATAGCTGAGACATATATAGAACCCACAATGGCTCTTATTACAATTCTTAGTGATGTGGGATAATTAGTGAACATGACCAAAACACATTTGGCTCCACAACTAAACAATCTCCCACTTGTAGTCAAATATCGAGTGCTTCAAAAAGAACTCCAATTATCCTCGACCACCGAACTCACTGTGCTCCCCCGAGCAGAGTGTTCCCATCGGTATCCTTGTATAGTAATTGATACTCCTCCGTCATCGGTGAGTTACCCATTCTGCCAGTGTAGCGACGACCCTGAGTCTCAAGCTCGGAGTCCTACTGAGGTTGCACACAGCCTCAGTTTGTCGATTGTAACAGTCTTCGTTAGCATATCGGCGGGGTTCTTAGCGCCCTCAATCTTTTCTAGCACGAAGATTCCATCTTCTAGAACGTCCTGGATAAAATGGTAACGAATCTATATGTGCTTGGTGCATGAATGGAATACAGGGTTCTTAGCTAGCTGAACTGCACTTTGACTATCACAGTGCAGAACTCACTTGTCGGTTTTCTGACCGAACTCCTCTAAGAAACCTTGCAACCAAATCATCTCTTTGCTTGCTTCCGTCATCGCGACGTACTCAGCCTCTGTGGTCGACAGTGCAACGATCTTTTGCAGCTTAGATGTCCAACTCACAGCAGTACCACCGTAGGTACAAACACATCCCGTTGTGCTCTTACGGCTATCCAGATCACCGGCCATGTCAGCATCCACATAGCCGTGCAGGCCTTCCGAGGTTTTTAGGAAACATAATGCCAAATTCACTGTACCCGAGAGATATCTCAATATCCACTTCACAGCTTCCCAATGGTGCTTTCCTGGGTTACTCATGTAACGACTGACAACTCCCACTACATGGGCAATGTCCGGTCTTGTACACACCATAACGTACATCAAGCTACCAATTGCTGAAGCGTAGGGTATGTTCGACATACGATCCTTTTCTCGTCTGAGGGTGATTGTTTCTTCGACAAGCTAAAGTGTGCGACTAGCGGTGAGCCTACAGCCTTGGCATCACTCATGCTAAATCGTGCCAACACTTTCTTCACATATTCGGCTTGTGACATAAACAAAAACCCATCCCTTCCTCGGGAAATCCTCATACCGAGGATCTGATTTGCGGCACCCAAATCTTTCTTCTCAAACTGTTTTGCCAACTGTTGTTTCACCTTGTTAATCTCCACAAGGCTCGACCCGGCAAGCAACATGTCATCTACGTACAAAAGTAGTATGATGTACGAAGAGTTCTCGAATCTCTTCACGAAACAGCAGTGATCACTATCACTTCTTTCGAACCCGGTATCCACCATGAAACTGTCAAACTTCTTATACCACTGTTGTGGTGCTTGTTTTAGCCCGTACAAGCTCTTCCTCAGTTTGCAGACCAGTTTCTCTTTTCCCTTTTCGGCAAACCCTTCAGGTTGGAGCATGTAAATTTCTTCTTCAAGATCTCCATGGAGAAAGGCAGTTTTCACATCTAATTGCTCAAGATGAAGATTCACATTTACAATAATGCTCAACAATAGCCGAATAGTCGTCAACTTTACGAGTGGTGTAAATATCTCGGTGTAGTCAATTCCTACCTTTTGTTGGAACCCTTTGACTACTAATCGTGCCTTATACCGTTTCAAGCCATCTTATTCCTCTTTTAGTCGGAACACCCATTTGTTGCTCAGTGCCCTTTTCCCCTTGGGCAGTTCGGCTAACTGCCAAGTCACATTCTTCTCAAGTGACTTCATCTCATCCTTCATCGCGAGCTCCCACTTGCTCGAGTCTTTCAGCTCCAGAGCTTTCTCTCTACTTTCGGGCTCGCCTAAATCATTGAGTAATATGTAATGCAAGGAAGGAGTTTGGGGTAGCTCCTCGTCCTCTTCAGCAGGTGCTGGTAGGTTGTCGAGCAGCACTGGCTCATCTTCAGTGTCAATTTCCAACTCCATTCTTGGAAACGTATTCATGTCGACCATACCACTTTACTCGGACGGGAGCACGTCTTCTTCCACCACTACATTTTGTCGATCTTTGTACAAAATGCCTTCGTTGAAGATGACATCCTTACTGCGAATGATCCTCTTTGTTTGACCATCCCAAAAGCGATATTCAAACTCAGCTCCACCGTACCCCACAAAGTAACACACTTTGTATTTCGAGTCAAGCTTGGTACGTTCGTTTATGTCGACATGAATATATGACAGACAACCGAACACTCGCAGGTGTTCATAAGAGATAGGCTTTTTTATCCACTCTTCCTCGGGAATTCTCTTTTCCAATGGCACTGAGGGTCTGCGGTTAATGAGATAAACCGTCGTTCTTACTGCATGTGCCCACAAGGCTTTGGGCAACCCACTTTGCAGTCTCATACTCCTAGCACGCTCATTGATTGTTCGGTTCATTTTTTCGGCCACGCCATTCTGCTGTGGCGTTCTTCGGATGGTCTTCTCCATTCGAATGCCTCTCTGTGCACAGAACCCTACGAACTTCGCATCAATGTACTCTCCGCCGTTATCGGACCTCAAACATTTGAGTTTATTCCCGGTCTCTAGTTCGACCATGGCCTTCCATTCTTGAAATTTCTTAAACACCTCAGACTTGTGTTTCAAGAAATAGGCCCATGTTTTCCTTGTCGAATCATCGATGAAGGTCACATAGTACTGAGATTCTCCCAGTGAGGTTACTGGAGATGGTCCCCATATGTCTGAGTGGACCAGTGCTAGCTTCTCCTCCTTGGGAGCTTTTCCACCTTTCCGGAAGCTCGCTTTCTTCTGCTTCCCGAAGATGCAACATTCGCACATGTCGAGGTTGACAGACTTCAAGCCTGGAAGTTTGCTGGCCTTTGCTAACACCTTCATCCCCTTCTCACTTATGTGACCCAACCGTCGATGCCACAGTTTCGAGCAGTTTTGCGACACAGCTGCCGCAATTGTACACTCTTCATCGGTCGTCATGTACATTGTACCGACCTTGCTCCCTCGGGCTATCACCATAGCTCCTCGTGAAACTTTCCAAGCTCCACTGGTGAACGAAATGGAGTGTCTTTCTGCATCGAGTTGACCTACTGATATCAGATTCTTGGTCAACCTCGGAACATGCCTCACTTTCGTTAGCTTCCATACCGACCCGTTTGGAATGCGAATTTTCGCATCTCCCATTCCAACAACATCCAACGCTTCTCCGTTGGCTAGATACATTTTACCGAAATTACCCGCAGTGTAATTTTCGAATAAATCCTTCTGAGGGGTTGTGTGAAATGATGCCCCAGAGTCTAGAATACACGATTCTATATTTCTCTGTTCGGCAAGCAATAAACAGTCACCCAAATACTCGTCGCTCGCAACATTAACCACGTGATCATGGTCGGTATCCTTCTTCGGCTGCTTGCACTCATAACTGAAGTGCCCCATACCCTGGCAGTTATAGCATCGAAGATTCTTCTTACTTCGATCGTTATCTTTGCCGTCTCGGCTTTGCCCTCTTCTACCTCGGGATTGCGAACTTCCTCTAACGTCCCATATCCTGGCCTTACCCCGGTCTCTTGAACCCACGTTCAAGGCTGCTCCATCATTTGAGCATTCACCCATGTCTAATCTCCTGAGTTTCTCAGCGAGTATTTGATCTCGGATGCCGTTGTAAGTCAGTTTTTCCTTTCCAATTGAGTTGCTAACAGCAGCTCGCATGAATTCCCAACTGTTCGGTAAAGATGCTAGCAGTATAAGGGCTCTCACTTCGTCTTCAAAAGTTTTCTCCACAGCATCCCACTGATTTACGGTGTCGATGAACTTGTTCACGTGATTTGCGACATGTGTGTCCTCAGCCATGCATAGGTTGAACAACTTACGCATGAGATATAGCTTGTTGTTCGCGGATGGTTTCTCATACATGTCGGTGAGGACCTTCATCATCCCATCATCGTCGTCTCTCTTGCGACGTTATGTGCTACACTCCTAGATAGTATTAGGCGGATCACTCCCAACACTTATCGGTCTAAGAGTTTTCACGCCTCCTCGGTGGTCGTGGTCGGCCTTTCCTCAAGAAGAAGTGCCTGATGCATCTTCCTCCCGTAAAGGTAGTCCTCTATTTGCATTCTTCAGAATGCGAAGTCCTTCCCGTCGAACTTCTCGATCCCGTGTGCGGTTCTGCCTTCTTTCGCTATCGATCTTCCGAGCTCTGATACCACTTGTTGGGTCGATCAGGCAAACAATGAGAAAGACAGAAAACTAAAACCGAGCACACACTCTTTGATAACGGAGTTCACCCAAATTGGCTACGTTTTCGGACCGCTACACGTGGCACTTAATATATATATTATAAGGAGGATTACAAACGTAATTTAGCTTGATCACAAAACTATGGTTCTCTCACAACTAGAACTCTCTCTTTACAATATTCTCTCTTGAATATGTGATAATTAAAATAAAAGATAGGTGGGACATATATAGAACCCACAATGGCTCTTATTACAATTCTTAGTGATGTGAGATAATTAGTGAACATGACCAAAACACATTTGGCTCCACAACTCAACATAAGTTTCATTTTTGTCACTACGAAGGACTCGATTATGTCAAACACCAGTTATGTGTATACCTCCATCATTGCCATTAAATCCAAAGGAAAAAGACACAAGATAAATAATTTGACAAAAGTAAAGATGATTCCGAAAATCAGTTCCTGATAACTCCCAACGACATGGATCACAACAAACAAGTTAGCCGCAGCTACAAGCCATGCAGGCTTCTTAACAGACATTAGAATATTATCTTCGACTTCGTTTCCAAAGGCCCAATAACCGATCATCGAGACAGGGAAATAGCACAAAGGGACAATAATATATGCAATTACACATCCTTTCCACATGGCCTTTTTCGAGGGTTTCCCAGGCTCGGAAGGGATTGATGCTTGAATTTCCAAAACCACGCTGTGTCCTGCATATGCGAACGCCACGTCACCAAGTGCACTAAGGAATTGGAAAAACCCTCCAGTTTCGGTTGATGCTCTTCGGGCGTAGTTCACGTTCACCTTTGAGTCTGAGTGTAACCCCTTGTTGTATCATTTGGTTTAAACAAAGGGTTGCGACCTTTTGAATCGACACCCCTCTAATTATTATAAATTAAGGGTTTCATAAAAAGGATAAAACACTTAATTCTCATTTCTAAAAACTAGTATAACATATATAGAGAAATTATGTAATTATTCGGAATTGCTATCCGTCGAATTTCTTAGGCTTGGTTGTATCCTGAAAACGATTTACTAGTAACCCATTAGCAAATTCCACGGAATTGGGGGTAAATATCGTTTTAAGAAAAACGACATTCGTGCCTCTAAACCAAAATAGTTTGATAGTTTTTCCTTCTATTTCACTAAAATTCCCAACATTCTGACCCCCATGGTCTTGGTGGGTGGGCTTGGCAAGTATCAAATTTTCCTATAATTTGGTTCCAGATTTAACCCTCACCTGTTAACTATTTTTTTTTTTCTTTAGATAGTATATAAACCGTAGAAGCAAACATATTATGTTCCTCAAATCATTTAATGTACCTCTTTGTGATTGAAATAATGAATATACTTTCCTCGTTTTTACTCAATATCATCTCTTCTTAACAAAAATCTAGGTTAGAAAATTTGAATTCCTATTTCTTTCTTAACTGGTACTGTTTCCATCTCTCTTTTCAAAACAGTATATATATATATATGCCGTTTTGATTGTCTCATGGCTACCATTAATCAAAAGCTAAAACAAGATGGTTTCAACATATAGAGATGATAATGTCAACGGATGGGAACAATGGAGACAGTATATTCCCAGAGTCCGGGTGGAGCTATGCCGTTAGAGCTCAGGGTTGTAGCTCTTTCTATAAGGTTCAGCCAAGGCCTAATTGGATTACTACCGAGTTTGGTGGACATGTGAGTTTATTTTTGTTAGAATTAGTTGATGATCTCATATCGATAATACATTCATTGCTCGACGTAACTTCCTGTTCAGTAACCTGAACATGTAAGTAATACTTAATAAAGAATTTAGGAATTTGGTAATTTCAAACATGGAGGGACCATTTCTTGCAAAATCATATGATTGGCAAGAAGATTAGAAGTTTGGTCCCAGAGCTTATATTGTTACAATTGTATGCTCATGTACTTGTTAATTAACTTTCATAAATCTTCAAAACTTGTGTATATTCAAAGATTAATTTTCTTTTGAAATCAACTTTTTATTAACCGTCTGGATTTTCTCTAGCTTCTTTATGATGATGGGGAAGAAGAAATGTTAAGACCTTAGAGAAGAGCGTTGAATTGGTAACCGAACCAGACAATGACACCTTAGAAGGTGGCCGGGTAGCTGAAAATATAAGTTGTACCCAATGGTTTTTTTTTTTTTTTACCATTTTTCGATTTAGCTATAATTAGGTTGCGCAGGAGATGGTTTCAGCACCATATCGAACCTCTCAATGCACTAGCAGTAGAGGGAGTTGGAACCCTGAAGTTTCCCCAAACCATTCAAAAGGAAACATAAATGTTTCGATCAATATGGACAGGTATCTCGACCTTCAGAAACACGAGGAACTTATGTTGGATACATGGAGAGAAAGACACAGGATTAATTCCGGAAGTCTATTACTTTGCTATAGTTCCTTTATGTATCTTTAGTCCTTATTTTTATTTCATGTCCAATAATTGTACATTATGTTCGAACCATCGTCCATCAACACATGATATTAGTAATCACATTATTATCTTGGTGTTAACTATTACAGTATTAATAGTAATAGGTAAGTAAAACGTATTTTTTGTTCCTGTTCAGAACTAACTTGATCAAAATAAAAGGCTACAATTAAATACGGAACATTTGTAGATTGTAGGGCAAAGTAGCAAATTGTAACACATTGCATCCCTTTCAGCTCTAATCTTTCCCTCCTTCAATCATTTATAAATTCATAAGAATCAGAAAATTTCCTTCCTTCAATCATTCCAAATTTCATTAGAAACATCAACAAAATTTGAAGGTAAATATTAGAGTATGATACAGATTGAGACTTTTTGACACACATGCATAGATTTGCCAAAGAGCCATTTAATCCGTGTATATTAAAATAGATCAATGGAACTCAGTGATTGTAGAGTGTGTGTCAAAAAAATTATACCTACATCATCATCAATCGAAATATTAATAGATATTCCCAAACTTGTTTTGGAAAAAAGTACAAACTAATTGAAGGTAAAAATTAATGAATCGTAAAATCATGCAAATGCCAAAAATACATGCATTATCAACTTTTTAGCAGCTAAATTGACGAAGAGTTACGCTAACTCCGCCATCAGTGGAGTTAGCCTCGCCTCTTAGTTTCATCTTTTGGGAATTATAACTCTTTGGGGGTCTTAACCTAACACTGCCCACTATCATAGCCATTTGAACTTGTTATTATTATTTTTTTGAATACTTTCATATACTTTATTCCAGATCAGGTAAAATTTAAAATTTGGCACTTCTCTAAGTTTCATATATGTTAGGAGTAATTGGTGTAATACGTCACGGCTAAAAACACTGACAAACCTTTTATATATTGGCTTGGAGGTTAGTCTTAACACTAATTTGAGGAAGTTAGAACAATAAACATTGCATGACGATGTTGTGACTTGCATAAAAATGTGCAATGGGGCTAAATGCATGACATTATTGAAGCCATACCAAACAACACTAACTTGTGACTTGCATAAAAATGTGCAATGGGGCTAAATGCATGACATTATTGAAGCCATACCAAACAACACTAACTAGACGGAATTAATTAACTTAAGATTTGTTTAGAGTTTAATATTAAGATGTTATATGTTAATTACACTACAAAAAAATACTCAAATAGCGGCGGGATTAGTGACGGTATTTTTTGTTACGAGATTCTTAGCGATGGTTTTTGTGACGGTTTTGTGACGGTTTTGTGACAGTTTAGTCGATTTGTGACATATTTGTGACAATTTTTTAAATTAGTGACAGCTTTGTGACAACTTTAGATTCTTCCTAAATCAATCATTATTTTGTAGTGTTATAACAACTATATAAGTCTCACATTAGTGTATTTTTATTAACAATGTTATATGTTAATTTGTAATAGATAAATAATTCCGAAAAGAATAATACTATTGTAAATAAAAAAGAAACTCAGAATGTGTTATTTTTTCTTTAATTTAGTGTTTAATGTACGAGTTGGTACCAAAATGACATGTCATAAGTTAATAATATTAAGTTTGTTGTTAAATATAATAAGAATGTTAATAACATTAAATTTAATGAGTTAGTTGCAACACTATTGTGAATGAAAACATGTCTATTAGCTAATAATTTTATATAACAAATGACTTAATAACTATGCGGATCCTCTTAGTTAACAATAGAGATAACTTAATTAGCAATAAGTATCACACATATATTTGTGTTTAGTCTTTTTTAGTAAGCAAAAGACTTATACACCCTTATAATTAAAACATGTTTATTATATACACAGTATAAACATAATTTAAAAAATTTCCCTACATCTCTCCTCCTATTATCTTTCGTAATCACATTACTTCATATGGTGATAAAAAAAATAGTTGCAATCTATTAAAATAATGTACATCATGATACTCGATAGGTTATTTGTTTTTAAAATTATTTTATTGTATGCTATCAAAATTGTGTGTGTATATATATTGTGAAAAAAGTAGTGTAGTTGCAGGGGCGAAGCCAGGATATGTAAATGCGGGTGCCAAAATATACCAAAAAAAAAGCAACTTAAAATAATAATTTTTCATACTCACCCATAATCTATATACCCCATTTAAGTGTTGTTGAACAAATACCAAAGAATAAACACAAAAATTATTGCAAATAACTAACATGATACCTGATAAAATCAAAAGAAATGAACCCGACGGCTGCTCGCATTCGCAAATGCATCAATGATAGTTTCCGTGCTAAATTTTGAAGCAATATCTTTCTCAATATACATCATCATACAATCTTCAAGATAATCGGCTTCCATTTTATTACGAATACTAGTTTTGATGATATTCATAGCTGAAAATGATCTTTCTGCGGTGGCGGTAGAAACGGGAAGAGTAAGCACGAGAACCACAATTCTATAAACAAGTTGATATGTTGTAGACCATTTTGTTTCTACCAACCATTGACAAAGCTCGGAAATCGATGATAAATTCTTGTATTCAGGAAGAGAAATAACACAATTCTCGTAATGTCGAAGTTCCAATTTCAAGTTACTTTTCTCAAACACCGTAAAGTCCTCCGGATAAAATTTGTCAACAAGTAGACAAATATCATCAATTTTGAATATTGAAGAGTGACAATTAGGATTCAAACTAGAACTAAGAACTAACAATTCCATTACTTGCTCATCAAAGCGACGATTTAGTTCTTGAATTTGAGAATCTATAGCACGATAGAAAATATCAACTCTATAGCGGTCAAGTACTGAAAAGTTATCACGAGTGGGATCATACCTCGAAGAATATTTTGCATTCAAGTTTGGGATATCAATGTTGCGTGATTCACAAAAGAGTTTGACGGTAGCAACCAAATCATCGAATTCATCATCTCTAAGATTTTGAAGAAGGCTTTTAGTAGATAAAACCATTGAAGTAGCCTTAAGAATGTCTTGAGTTTTAGATTGCAAAGGTAGACAAAGAGAATTCGTGATTCCTAACATTGACTTCATAAGATGAAGTATAAAGACAAATTCAAAGGAAGTTAATGCCTTATGTGTTGAACGAGCTTCTCCCTTTAGAGAAGTAGGTCCATCTTCATAAATATTAAGTAAAACCATGCAAGAAGCACTATACATTTTTATCAAGCTAGAAACAGACTTTAGGTGAGAACTCCAGCGAGTATCACCAGGTCGTTACAGATTACCAATTTGATTTAATCCTCTTCCAGTCTCAAGCTCTTCAATGGAAATTAAGAAAGCAATATCATCGGCATGGGCAGCTTTCAACTCATCATTTCTCTTGCATGATGCACTAACAATATTCACGATCCGAAGCAATTTAGCAAAAAATCGGTCGACTGGAAGCACTTCTTTTGCTGATGCCACTAATGCTAATTGTAATCGATGTGCGAAGCAGTGAACATAATAAGCATATGGGCAATCACTTAATATCAAATCTTGTAGTCCATGAAACTCATCCCGCATGTTACTTGCACCGTCAAATCCTTGTCCCCGAATATTGCGAATATCGAGATTGTGGTGATTGAGAACTGAGCATATGCTATCTTTTAGTGTCACTGCCATAGTGTTGGGAACATGAACAATACCAAAAAAACGCTCCCGTAAAACACCATTTTTATCAACAAATCTTATAACTACTGCCATCTGCTCCTTTTTTGACGCATCTCGAGCTTCGTCCACTATAATGCAGAATTTAGCATGTCCAATTTCTTCTCGAATCGCCTCTTTCACTTTTATAGAAAAGATATGTAAAATTTCTTTTTGAATATCAGACGACTTGTAAGTGGCATTCTTTGAAACATTTATCAATGCTTTGGTGGCTTCTTCATTATATGATGCTAATAAATCATAAAACTCAAGGAAATTACCACGGTTGTTTGATGTTGATTTCTCATCATGCCCTCTGAAAGGCATAGCTTGAAAGGCCAATCTTCGAACCAAGTCAATAGAAATTTTTAAGCGAATGCGATTGTTAAAAACTTGTTCGGCAGAAAATTTTACAATCACCCTTTCAATATTTTGAGTTGGGTTTTGTATTTCCTTCCATTTATATTCAGCGGTTCGATGACAAGAATCGGAATTAACATCTTCATGCAAACGAAAAGAACAAGTTTTCCCGCTATTGACCTTCCTCCAACCATCAAAACCTTCAACAACAAATGCACTATGTCCTGCAAAACTAGACCCATCCGGAGGCGCAAAAAGGAAACAAGGAAAACAGAAAGCCTTGTTCTTGGCCACTGAATATTCCAACCACGAAAATAAAGCAAACCACGGAGCTTGAAATCTTCGAGGACGAGCCTTGGCGGATGCAAGAGTATACGGATATTTTTTTCCTAAATCGGGACGATTTGGACCATGTAGAGTTATGTACGCCCTTCGAACTTCGTCACGCCTATTAACAGGATACTCCCAAATTTTTCTACGTAATCCGGGATCACGCTCTAGCGAATTAATATCAAATTCTACTGTGTCGATTCTTTGAATTTTTGTTGGAGGACTGAGCGTATCGATTGTCACGTGATCAACACTACTACCAACATTCTCTTCCGTCGGAGAAACATTAGCTCTCTTAAAGAACGAATTTATTTTAGGTGTCTTTCCCATTTTATACTCGATAAAAATATTAGCGATGCCAGATCTGCAGATTAAAACTCTAAGAGTTAATAGCCTATTTTTTTTTCCCTTTGAGTACTTTAATCAAACACCTATGGTGCAACATAACATCAATACATATAATAAAAAGAAGCATATTAAAAGAAAAAATAAATAGAAGAGTATAACTTGCCGAGCCAGAAGGATAGAATTGTTGATGTTTTTTTAATTAAATCTAATCCCAATCAATGCGGTGCACAGCAGCACAGAGGAGTGGAGTTTTTCTTTTTTCAACTTTGTTTTTTATTTTGATACACACGCTGACACGCACGAAGAGAAGTGTTGTTGATGTTATTTTTTTTTTAATTAAATCTTAAAGAGTCCAATATCAAAGAAAAATATAATTGGGTCTTTCAGCCCAAATTTAATTATTGTGTTTTGGGTTCAAACATTAGCTATAAATATATGTACAAGTAACATATTTTTATGGGGTGTCAAATCTACACCTAAAAAGAAATTGTACTAAAAAAAAATTACGTCACTTGGGATTTTTAAAATTATGGGGGGTGTCGTGGCACCCGATCGTCCCCACTTAGCTTCCCCCTGTGTAGTTGTATACTCTCATAATCGTAATTGTATTCTCTCAAAATAATTAATTTACGTATATTCTCTCAAAATCGTAATTTAGTTGTATCCTATAATAATCGATTATCACCCGCTTATGTATCTTCTCAAATTTATTTGTAGTATTCTACTGTAATATATGATGTTAAATTAATTTGGTTTCATCCCATCAAAATATTTGATATTTTGCTTTTGAAGATGTTTGAACAATTTATATGTATTCTCTCGAAATTTATTATTGTCAGCCTTATGTATTCTCTCAAAATCAATTGTGTTACACGTTGGGTTTATGCTGATAAATATTAAAGAGAGTGAGTGAATTAATAGATATAAATAGATAATTAATTAATGCCTTAACTTATGAGAGAAATGCGTGGGATTAGATTTAGTCATGTATATCGGGTGAAAGAGTAATTATCGTAGCGTATGTATATACTGTTAAAAAAATCCAAATAAATTAAATTATGTATGCTGTTAAAATTAATTTGTTGTATTATATCAAAATCCATACCACTAGGTTACCATTACAAAATAATGTTTGATTTAGTGAGAATCAAAAGTTGTCACAAGTCTGTCGCTAATTTAAAAAGCTGTCACAAATCTGTCGCAAATTGACTAAACTGTCACAAATCCGTCATAAAAACCATCATTAGTAAGATCGTAACAAAAAATGCCGTCATTAATCCCGTCGCTATTTGGGTATTTTTTTGTAGTGTATGTATTGTGTTAAAATTAGCGTTGTATGCTATAATAAATGTAAATGTTATGCTCCTGAATAAAATAGCCTTGTTACTTTCAAAATCGTAATTGTATTCTCTCAAATTATTAGCTTATTTATTCTTTAAAAATATATTATAGTTGGACTTCGAGTGAATCAACGGATGGTAGAATAATTTAATTGCATAGAATTTTTTTTTAGATTGTGAGGATAAGTCAATTAGTGGGAAAGTAATTTTAGGAATTATCTTTACTAACTAAACTCTAAATAGGAGGGTATAGTTGGAATTAATTTTTAACTATTTGAAAAAAAAAGACTAAACACAAAGGAAGTTCAAACGTAGAGGTTTTACTAAATAAGTAAGAAAAATTATAATACCTACACCTAATTTTTCTTAGAAAAAACTTGGTATATCTGGTAACAAAATAAATTATTTAAAAAAATAAGAATCAAAGAAAGTTCAAAAGATAGATTTTTTACTAAATAAGTAAAGATTAGTAGTACCTATAACTAATTTTTTCGAATAAATTAGTGAGAAACTAGACTACTAGTAATCATATTCCATGTAAAAATTTATCAAATATTTTCGATAAAATTCTGGGGAGTTAAAACATCAGTATTAAAACATTGTTAATTTTTGTGAGTAACCAACTCTAACTCTGGAGTTTATCGCCTATTTAAACTCAACTACCAAAATATATTCCAGTGTGCTATTTTATGTGTCGATATATCATTTCCATATATATATATATATATATATATATATATATATATATATAGTATGATCACTTTATTTTTCGTTAGGAGCCTTATAAACAAATGCAGAAAGAGAAACTCTAGAGCTATTTAAACAGTACTCTTTGTTCAGGTGCTTGAGAAGAAAACATGATGCAGGAAGAGAAAGAGAAAAATATAGAAGCCGGTGGGGTTGATGATCTTGATAAGTGGCTCGGTGTCACTTCAGCTCGTACCGCAAAGTGGTATTCATCCACGTTTCACAATATCACCGCTATGGTTGGGGCTGGAGTTCTTAGTCTCCCTTACGCCATGTCCGAGCTCGGATGGTATGTATCTATCTAATATTGCACACATGAAAAAAGTACCAACTTTATGTACGGATAATAATACGAATCATGTTATTAATGTTACTTATCTTAGATCATTTTCGGGATATATATATATACATATATATATATATATATATATATATATATATATATATATATATATACATATATATATATTGTTTAGTTATCTCAAAAACTACTTATTGTTATAATATTGTTATATTGTTAATACGTTAGTATGTTTAGGCTGTTTAGGCCAAACATAATGGCTAACAACATGTTAGAAGGAAGCACTCTCATATTACGAAAAACACCAAGTTTTTTCATGTATTTTACTGATTCACCAATTCCTATCTACATTATAACGATTGATTCTACTATTTTAGCATGTTTATTGATTGGAGATAATAGATAATGTGATAGAGGAAAAACTTTTTGAAAGTTAAAGATAATAGAAAATAAAGCATGACAAATATAGTGAATTGGAGGCATAACATTACTCATTGTACAATCACAAGCATGTAATATGTTCATCAAAACTCTACAAGATTATTTTATGTATGAGTTTGAGATCTTTTATCTTATAATTATCTGTGAAATAGTAAGCTAGCTATTCTGCCATAAACAGTTTAGAAAGTGACTCTTTATATGAATTTTTGAGATTGAAACATTTAATACTTATGAACCTTATTGGTTATTTCTAGCCAGATGCAGTTCCTTTAGAAAAGATTAACCAGCTAATAGTACGAAGTATCTCATAAAGTCCTAATCAACTCGTTTGTGGTTAACTATTGTTTCTGTTTATCTAAAGTGTGATTTTTGGTGGGTCAACTACATCAAAGGTCCTTATACTTAGGGACAGGGAAGGGGGCAACGACATCCCCATAATTCCGAAATTTTTTATTTTTTCTATTTTTTCTATTTTTAACCATGTATTTGTATGAACTTGAGTTTATTTCTTTTTATTTAGATAAATTATTTTTTCTTTTTTTTTATATCAATTACATCAAGATCAAATGCCTTTATATAGGCTACGGAGAATACTAAACAATTCAAGATACATTAATAGTAATTCATGTATCAATTGTTC
Source organism: Primula vulgaris (assembly GCA_963920805.1). Classification (NCBI taxonomy): domain Eukaryota; kingdom Viridiplantae; phylum Streptophyta; class Magnoliopsida; order Ericales; family Primulaceae; genus Primula; species Primula vulgaris. The sequence continues at coordinate 34,526,819 of OY987214.1, read as the reverse complement.
ACATGACCACATAAATGAATGTTCATTTATGGGCTTTTCATATGAACACCCAAATCAATTTGGTTTGCTAGTCTTGATTCATGAATTTGGTTTGCTCCAACATTGCCTCCCCTAAACCAAAATTCCTTCGAGCTCCTAATGAAGCAACATTTTTTAAGAACGTCGGACCTCCAAGTGGCTTGGTGAAGATATCGGCAAGTTGTTCTTCACTTCGACAATACTCAAGGTTGACTTCTCCTTCACGAACAAGATCTCTTAGAAAATGAAATCGCAAACGGATATGCTTTGTTTTTCCATGCAAATCTGAATCCTTTGAGACTGAAATAGTAGAACTATTGTCACAATATAGGGTTGTAGGATCATTTTTCTTGAAATTCAAGTTCTCCAAAATTACTCTTAGCCATAAAGTTTGACATCCAGCCAAGGATGCTGCAATGTATTCGGCTTCGGTGGTAGATAGCGCTACTACCGTTTGCTTCTTTGAACACCAAGATATCATTCCACTTCCAAGGCTAAATGCATAGTCGAAGTGCTTCGTGAATCATCAATGCTTCCACCAAAATCACTGTCCGTATATCCAACAAGTTTCACGGGCACACGAGCTTCATAGAAAATACCATAAGTAATGGTTCCTTTGATGTATCGCAAGATTCTTTTTACAGCTTCCCAATAGTTTGAGTAAGGTTTCTCCATAAACCTGCTAATCAAGCTTACTGCATACATGATATCGGGCCTCGTAGCAGTGAGATACATCAAATTTCCAACAAGGCTTCGAAACAAAGTTGGATCCACTAGCTTTCCTTCACCATTCTTGCTTAATTTCAAACCTGTGATAGAAGGAGTGGAAACAGGATTTGAATTTTTCATGTTGAATTTCTCCAACAATTCTGTTGCATACTTCTCTTGCGAGATAAATATGACATCTTTCGATTGTTGCACATTTATGCCAAGAAAATGATGTAGTTCTCCCAAATCAGTCATCTCGAATTCATTCATCATTGAATTTTTGAATTTTGATAACATCTCCACATCATCTCCGGTAAGGATGAGATCATCTACGTAAAGACTCACAATCATGAAGCCTCCTTTTGGATTCCTTTTGACGTAAAAAGTGTGCTCAAACGGACATCTTTCAAAGCCACACTTCAAAAAAAAATCATTAATTCGATCATACCATGCACGGGGAGATTGCTTCAGCCCGTATAAAGCCTTTCGCAGCTTATACACCTTTTCTTCTTCACCTTTCTTTACAAAACCGGGAGGTTGATCTAGGTAAATTTCATCTTGAAGAAAACCATTCAAGAAAGCTGATTTTACATCCATTTGCAACAATTTCCAACCATTTTGAGCAGCAAGAGAGATTATCAATCGAACCGTATCAAGTCTAGAAACAGGGGCGAAAACCTCATTGAAATCTTCGCCTTCTTTTTGCTTGTAACCATTCGCAACCAATCGTGCTTTGTGCTTGTTGATAGAGCCATCAAGATTGGTTTTAGTCTTGAACACCCACTTCACACCAATGGTAAATTTGTGTGAAGGTAGTGAAGTAACCTCCCACGTACCATTTTTTTCAATTGACTTGATTTCTTCGTTCATAGCACGAACCCATTTTTCATCTTTTGATGCATCATTATAAGTGACTGGATCTTTTCCCGCAAAGAATGCAAAGTATACGTGATCAGTTGTGGCTATTTCTTCGGTTGCATCATAGATCTCTCTCAAAGATCTTGTTTTTCTATTTGTCGTTGGTGGTGAATTTTGTTGTGGTTCACCCCCATTATTTTCAGGTTGCATTTCAACACCAACATCTACATGTTGTTCCAAAGAGTTTTCTTCTTTTTCTAGATTGAGAGTTTGCCATTCAGGCATTTCCGCAGAATCTGAAAAATCATAGCAACCATTTTCATCAAATCTAACATCTCTGCTAATCACAATTTTCTTCGTTTGTGGATTGTAAAGTTTGTAAGCTTTAGTTATTTGGCTATAACCAATGAAAATGCATTTCTCGGATTTATCATCGAGCTTCGATCTCAAAGCATTTGGGATGTGAGAAAATGCAAGACAACCAAAAGTTTTCAAATGAAAAACATTCGGTTTTTTACCATACCAAACCTCATTTGGAGTAGAATCATCCATGTTCTTCGTTGGTGATCGGTTGATTAGGTAAATGGCACAAGATACCGCTTCGGTCCAAAAATACGCAGGCATGCTTTTCTTTTTCAACATGCATCTCACCTTGTTTATTATTGTTCTATTCTTGCGGTCTGCGACTCCGTTTTGTTGAGGTGAGTACCTGGCTGTTAATTCATGTCGAATTCCATGATTTCGACAAAAAAATTCGAACTGAGAAGATATGTATTCTCCACCACGATCACTCCTCAAATTCTTTATTTGCAAGCCAGAGTATTTTTCAACTTGAAATTTGAAATCTTTAAAACATGAGAAATCCTCTGATTTTTCTTTAACACAATAAACCCAATTTTTTCTTGTGTAATCATCAACAAACAACAAGAAATACCTGCTCCCTCCAAGCGACGGTACTTGCATTGGTCCACAAAGATCAGTATGGACAAGCTCCAATGGTGATTGTGAATGCCATTTTTATTTTGATGGGAATGATTCACGATGTTGCTTTCCCAATTGACATTCCTCGCACACTTTATTAATCACCTCAATTTTAGGCAATCTTTGTACAATTTCTTTAGTGTACATCTCCTTCAAACTCCGAAAATTCAGATGTCCAAACCTATCATACCACAACTTGAAAACTTCATCATTAGAAGTAGCAATAAAACACGTACTATTGATAACATCAAGTTTGAGAGGGAGCAATTTATTTGGCCCCATAACAATCTTCGCCACATGCTGATTGTTCTTTTTCATGGTGCACATGTCTCCAACAAATTTGAAATCAAATCCTTTCTGTAGTAAGTGACCAACGCTGAGAAGGTTGCTTCGCAAACCTGGTACGTAAAGTACCTCCGACATTTTCTCGATTCTTCCGGTCTTAGTTTTGAAAGAGATTTCACCAACACCTTGAATTTTATAAGTTTTGGCATCTCCAATGGTAACCAGTCCATTGTTAGTTTCCACAAAAGTAGAAAACAGATTTTTATTACCCGTCATATGTCTACTTGCTCCACTATCCAAGTACCAAATGTTTTCAACATTTCCATCAGAAGCAATCAACAAAGTTTCTGATTTCTCACATTCGTTATGCATAAAACCAGGCACGGGTTTTTTTCCGTGATGTTTTTCCCAACAATCATTTTCTTTATGTCCGGGTTTATGGCAAAAATTACACTTAAAGTAAGGTTTTGTACCTTTGTAAGTGCTTCTTCCTTTACCTTTATAGAATGATGGTTTCTCCTCCTTCTTCGATTCGTCATTTTTGTCACTACGACCTTTGTCTCGTCCACGAGATAAGCCATGTCTTTTCGTGAATGTATATTGGGATTTTAGGGCTTGATCTTGAGAAGAAATGCCTTGAGTACTTCTCTGCAAAATTTTAGCCTCAAGAGCTTCCAATCTTCCTTGCAAACCTTCAAGTGTCATTGTAGATAAATCATTTGATTCTTCAATAGCGACCACAATATGATCAAATTTAATTTGCAAGCTCCGCAGAATTTTCTCAACCGATTTTTGAGTCTCTACGACTTCTCCATTTGATGCCATTTGGTTTATAATGGAAGAGATACGAGTAAAGTACTCTGAAATCTTTTCATTTTCTTTCATCTCCAGTTTTTCGAATTCAGCCTGCAACGATTGTAAGCGAACTTTCTTCACTTGATCTTGTCCGGAATATGTCGTATCCAATATTTTCCAAGCCTCTTGAGCATTTGAAACTTTTGAAATTCTCTCATAAACAGGAATTTCTAGTGCTTGATAAATTTGGAAGAGTGCCTTCCTATCCTTTTTCTTTCGGTTCTTTAGAAGATCTTTTTGGGCGGTGGTGAGTTGAGGTTCGTCTTCAGGCATACCAACACCTTCTTCAACAACACTCCATAGGTCTTGAAATTCAAGACATAACCTCATTAGATTGCTCCAATAATCAAACCTTTCACCATTAAACCGAGAAACAAGGGAAACGAGGTTGTTGGACATTTTTTTTAATCAAACCAAGCTCTGATACCAGTTTGTATGAACTTGAGTTTATTTCTTTTTATTTAGATAGATTATTTTTCTTTTTTTTTTGATATCAATTACATCAAGATCAAAGGCCTTATATAGGCTACCGAGAATACTAAACAATTCAAGATACGTTAATAGTAATTCATGTATCAACTCTTCACATGACCACATAAATGAATGTTCATGTATGAGCTCTTCATATGAACACGCAAATCAATTTGGTTTGCTAGTCTTGATTCACGAATTTGGTTTGCTCCAACAGTATTTTCACTAAAATATGTTAAAAATGGCGATTTGGCACTCCTTATTTATTTTTCCCGCCTGATCTATTACTAATGTAAATTTTGGCACCCCCTAGCTTCTGCGTAGGGATAACTATTGATGAAGTCCTTATATATAGTTTTAGTTGTGACAAAATTGGTCCGCAAAGTCTGACTTAAGTGTACATATGATCCCTGTAGTTTTCTTTATGAAGTACTACGTAGAATCTGATTTTATATAGGGAACTACTGGTTTAATTTATTCAAACTATAGAGATCAATAATGTTTTAAATGATAATTATGGAGATTAAATTGAAAATTTTAATAGTTTGGGAACCAATACTGTTTTGATTGAAACTACAGGGATCAAATTCAAATTGAATCCATTGTTTGATGGTACATAATTTATACATTATTTTTACAAAAAAAACTGAGATTAAACCTATTTTTTTCTTGGAAAGTTATTCATTTAGTAAAAAATTTGATGCATAATTATCGCAAAATCATGGTTTAAATCCCTTTTAAGGTTAGCTAGTTACGGATGCTCAACGATATTACTAATTATTTTTACTCTTTATTTTTAATTTTAATGTTCTTCGATGCTACATTGATATGTACCGATGTTTAAACTAGAATCGCAGATTGAATTTTGGATATAATTAAGTCCGAAATTATGTATTAAACATTCAAAATCTCCTTTTTTTCTTCCTAATTCTCAACTTTATTATAGGGGACCGGGCGTAACTGTGATGGTACTATCATGGATCATCACATTTTACACGCTATGGCAACTGGTTGAAATGCACGAGATAGTGCCAGGTAAGCGCTTCGACAGGTACCAAGAATTAGGTCAACACGCCTTTGGTGAAAAACTCGGACTTTATATCGTCGTGCCTCAACAATTAGTTGTCCAATGTGGTACGAACATTGTTTACATGGTAACCGGTGGAAAGTGTTTCAAGAAATTCATAGAAACGGCATGGCCACATGCACATAAAATAAAAACGACATACTATATAATGATGTTCGGGGCCGTCCAACTTGTTGTCTCTCATCTCCCTAGTTTGAATTCTATTTTGTGGGTATCAGTTGTCGCTGCAGCCATGTCTGTTTGGTTAGTTCCCGACTCTTTTTTATATTGCTTTATTAGGAATAAGTGAATAACCAAGCTTTTAAATGATTGAATAATTATAATTGTCAAGATTATTGTACAGAGTATATAAATTTGTTTTACCTCTCGTTGGACATAGAATTTCACTAAGCGGACTTCTAGTTCATGTCCGTGGATGTTGAGTAAGTTCTCGGAAACCATACTTATCAAGCTTGATTACAGACAAATTCTGAAAGTTTAAAATCCACCTCAGTTTCAACTAGACTGTCATATAATGTACTAATTACTCTAAAAGGTAAAATAACTAGGGGTGTTAGAATAACCAGGTAAGGTCTAAACTGGCAATAAAAATACGATGCGGTCCCAAATATTGTTCAAAAACATACCCAAATGTAGTGTTTCCAATCTTTCGTGAATTTACACGAGTCCTTTGTGCTCTTACTTATAGGAATACAACTCTTCTTTCAGTACCAATATGGCACACAATGCTAGGTACAAACACAAAACGTATATTTCTATTAAATATGATATAATTATATTAAATATGCACAAAGCCAATCATGTTTATTCTTCTATCTTGTTTTGCAGTTACTCTTTCATGGCTTGGATGGCCTCGATTCACAAGGGGTTACACTCAGACTCAAAGGTGAACGTGAACTACGCCCGAAGAGCATCAACCGAAACTGGAGGGTTTTTCCAATTCCTTAGTGCACTTGGTGACGTGGCGTTCGCATATGCAGGACACAGCGTGGTTTTGGAAATTCAAGCATCAATCCCTTCCGAGCCTGGAAAACCCTCGAAAAAGGCCATGTGGAAAGGATGTGTTATTGCATATATTATTGTCGCTTTGTGCTATTTCCCTGTCTCGATGATCGGTTATTGGGCCTTTGGAAACGAAGTCGAAGATAATATTCTAATGTCTGTTAAGAAGCCTGCATGGCTTGTAGCTGCGGCTAACTTGTTTGTTGTGATCCATGTCGTTGGGAGTTATCAGGTACTGATTTTCGGAATCATCTTTACTTTTGTCAAATTATTTATCTTATGTCTTTTTCCTTTCGATTTAATGGCAATGATGCAGGTATACGCACAACTGGTGTTTGACATGATCGAGTCCTTCTTAGTGACTAAAATGAAACTTAAGCCAAGTGTAATCCTTCGAACCGTTTCACGATCTATCTATGTGGGTAAGTAAAACATTAATCCGACTTTCTCGCTTTTCACTATAAATAATGTGCATAAATGATTTTTTTTAGCTTTGTTTCTTTCAAATTTCATTTTTCTTTTGATATTGTGCAGCCCTCACGATGTTCTTAGGAATGACTTTCCCTTTCTTCGGTGCGCTCCTCGGTTTCTTTGGAGGATTTGCATTCGCCCCAACAACCTTCTTTGTAAGTCTCAAATACTCACGTCCTTGATTTTTTTTTTTATCAGTTTCTTCCAATGTTCTTTTCCTGTACAAAGATTACATTACCAATATTTATAGTAACAAACAACTAATTTAATTTTCTCATTTTTGTTACCTTTCAGCTTCCTTGTATTTGTTGGCTTATAATCTGCAAACCAAAACCGTTCAGCTTGTCTTGGATGATTAACTGGGTATGCAGTTCAAAAGCCCTGTTTCCATATTTGTTAAATCTATACTTGACTTGATTTGGTTAACCATTTTTAATAATCTGAAACAACCTAGATGGTGAAACAATGGCCATATCTCATTCAATAATGTTACAAATTTTGCAGATATGCATCATACTAGGTGTTGCCCTCATGATTTTTGCCCCAATTGGTGCATTGAGGCAAATTGTTTTGGCAGCCAAGGACTATAAGTTCTACTCTTAGTATCTTCTGGAATGAAACGAAAATGTCTTTACTAGTCTAATTCAATTACTACTCTCGTAAATTCTTGTACATATATTCTTATTAAGACTTTGTTTTAGCTATAGATATCAGAAGATATTGATATATAGCTGTTAGTTAATGACTTGTGAGGGAGTAACATGAATCCCTACAACGAATATTTGGTTGTGCGGTTTTTTTTCTATTGGCATGAAATATTTTCTTTGGTGATTTGTTGAGAAGCAATTGGCCGTAAACATTTCATATGGCATGAATATGATTGAATACCTTCATTTGATAAGACCATATCATACCTCTTAGCATGCAGTGCATCTATTTGATAAGACCATATCAGAACACTGATATAGAATTTAATTTGTTTCCCCCAAAATGATTTCGAATCTGAATGATCAGAAGAGTATTAAACTTTTCAAAATAATTTTTTTACTCGTTATGGTGTAGTACTTGGCCTCTTAGCATGCAGTGCATCTATTTGGGCGCTTGAACCCGCCATTTTTCCCAATCCAAACAGGGTTCCTTAAAAAAAACATTAGAACGAGAAATAAGGATGACATATATGTAGATTTAAACTTTAAGAATTGTGGCATGGAAACGGACTGCTCTGAGATAATAATGAACAAACTAGCAATTAGAGATATATCTAAGACTTAATTCAGAGCCCGAGGTAGCAACTAGGATTCGGCATTCATTACACACTCGTAACAACATAGAAGTAATCTACATCAGGAGCCGGTCTGCAACAAATAGGCCACAAATGGACTAATGCAGGAATATTAAAAGTATCGAAATAGTCTTACTATACAACGTATGGAAAAGAATTCTAAATAGATAATGAACAAATAACAATATGAAACATGCAGGCATCGGTATGCTTCGTATGCATCTTCTACGTCCTCATTTATGCCACCTTCCATGCATCTTCTTTTCGCTCAGATTTCAAGTTTTTTCAACTTATTTTGTACATTATTAACTTTAAAAAATGAAGTGGTGAAATAAGAACTCAACAATTTAAAATAGGTTCAGTTTGATAGTGTATAAATAATTGTGGGATCAGGAAGCGAAAGATGCAATTGGATTAACTACATGTGCTTTCTAGTTATGCGGTTACTATATAGTATATAAGCTTGAAATATCATCCTTCTTGTCACCAAGACATTTTAAAGTCATGCGACCCAAGAACCGATCACGAAATTGGGTCAAAACGGACAATATTGATGGTAGAAAGCAGATGGTGGAGGTTTATTTGGAGTACCGGGTCATTACAATTGGTATCATAGTCGCTATTTAGCCGATGTTGGGACTAGTATGAGTCAGTGAACTCCGAAAGGACGGCGTGCTTGACGAAGACGTCGTGCCTGAAGTGGGAAGAGTGTAACAACCTGGATTTTCGTAGGAAAATATCGTGATATAGAGAAGAAAGGTATCACACATCGCCTAAATATGTGAGTATTATATAGTATATAAGTTTGAAGTATCATTCTTCTTATCACCAACACCTTTTAAATTCGTGCGGCCCAAGAAGCGTGAATAAAATTGGATCAAAACGGACAGTATTGATAGTAGGAAGTAAATGGTGGTGTTCTGGTCGGAGGATCGGGTCATTACACTAAACCCGAGTCTTGAGGCTTTACTTTTTCCAAGACTAATTTTGCTTTTTATTTATGTCTTGTAATTTTAGTGGTTTTTGTGAGGCTCATATACGTTGGTTTCATAATATATCATGTAAGTCATAGGAGTTATACTTGCTAATAGGGGCGGCACCCCCATATGACGGGGGGTTGCCGCAGGAAGCCCACAATTTCGAAAATTAATTTTTTTTTATTAATATTTTTCATAATAGTTTATATATACGGTATTCTGGCAAGGCCTTCAATATTTTTTTTAGCAACTCATCCCAAAATTATATATTGTTAGTGCAATAATATACCATAATTTTGTATGTGCTGATAATATATAAGTAATACTTAAAAAAATTAACATATGCAATTGATTATAAAATACATTTTAGACCAACTTATCATGTTGACACGTAACACACATCTTTAAAAAAATTAAATAAAAATAATAATTAAAGTAGCGGTGAGTGTAAACAAAATTTATAAAAGAATTTTTTATGTTTTGTATTTTAATTGAAGTGAATATACTGAAATTGTGTAATAGATATTTAATTGTTTGTATATATTTATTATTTAATATACGTTTGGTTTTTTTCAGATTTTTTTTTTAATATTTTTTTACCTTCATGTCTTAATCTTTTTAGTTGTTATTACTTGATTTATTAAATTTAAATTTTGTAGCTTTTGTGTTTCTATTTTATTTATTTTTTAGTCAATTTTGAAATGCTGAAATTTTCGACACATGACTGTATGTGACATTACTGTTGTGGGTTTTTTTTTGGATTTTGAAAATAAAGTCGAAATTGAGGGAAAAGGAAAAAAATAGAAATCAAATACATTTTAATCAAGAAAGCAAGTTAAAAAAAATAAGAAAAGAGGGTAAAAAAATGTACAAAAGTCCGACTTTTTCGATTTTATACTTTGGAAAATATTATGCAATCCCACACATTTGTTTCTGGTTCCGCGCCTGCTTGCTAACTTTCTTTTATTCGTTTTACATTTTACGAAAAAGAAGAAGGGAAGTCCCACGATACAGTGTGACCAAATACATGATTGGTCAAATGCTCGGGATTTTGATACTTTCCACTTTCTATACAGTAGTGCCTCTGTACAGTTGTGAATTTTGTTTGCTTCCATGTTCGTTTAACTTCCAACTCCCTTTCGAACCATCAACACTTTATGGAATTTTAGGTTCGATTCCTGTTTGTGATAGTAAAAGTGCATTCTTGCTTTATTTTATTTGAAATAGTAGATGTGAAATGTGTGCTTACCTAATTTAGGAAGAGCAAATGAAACTCACTGATGTTGTAGATGAAAGACTTCATGCTATATGCGTGTGTGAGCTGAAGTTATAAGCGTCAGAGTTCCGACCATGAGTTAAATAACTGGCACAGAGTGACTTCGTTTCTTTATGCGAAATGGTAAGCACAAGAGTTTCACAATACCGACCTTATGAAATGTCCGAGCTTAGACGGTATGCATCTAAATTAGTGGGGAAGAACCATTATTTTATCTCATAGTAATATATGTTACGTACGTGTTAAACTACCAATATGCACAATGATAAAGTCTATGAAAAATAATGATATCAATGATCTTGGTTGAGTAACTTAGTTCAGCAATCGTTAATTGCAAATTTCAAGTCATACAGATCTATTTGCAAGTTTATATAACTTAATTTAGACTATAATGCACAATGTTGGACAATTATACAGAGCAAATTCAATTTCTGAAGCACATGTGACAAATGTGAACTTAACAGACCAGAATTTCCAGGAGCAGTAGGTCCGAACTTTACAAGCATATAACTCAATAAGACACATTTAGGTAACAATATGGCAACCATTTTTTGTCTCATAGTTTTGATGAAGCCTGAGAAACTGCAATATTGACCAGTTCCCTTCTTAGGATTTTCCCAGTTGGAGACTTGGGAATGTATTCTACGAAGGCAACCCGTTGAATTTTCTTGTAAGCTGAAACTTGCAGATTTAAATCAATCACAAGCTTTACTAAATTTCTGTTGCCCACTATTAGAAACATTTTCACGAATATGATGACCGTAACATTCCCAATTCACTAAGACAATGCTACTTCTATTAGGGCACAAGAATGCAATTTTCAAAGTTACTCCACTTATTTATGTTACCTTAAAATGATAACATATACTAATAGGAAACTGAGATCAATTGAAGTTGGTAAGTTTATTAGGAGTAAACCAAAAACTTACTTGGCAACAATTGTTACCTTAGATCAAATGAAGTTGGTAAGTTTATTAGGGTCATAAACATAATATAGGGGAAATATTATAAGCATGTATATTGGAGAGGCTAAAAAATAATGCAGATCATGTATGTTAACTCTTTTTGACAATAATGTTAACTTTGATGAATATGTACCTGCTTTGCAATGAAATCCATAACTTGTTTATCTTACTTTTGTCTATCTCAGTCATATGACCTGAGAGACTGAGAAAGGTTGTACAAGAAAAAAAGAGAACAAATATGCCTTAGTTATAAGACTATCAGGTTTTGAAACATGTTGGTTTGAAAATTTGAAATTTTCAATTACTTGGATAAACTTATATTCAGTGGCGGAGCCAAAACTTTTGTCCAGGGAAGTCACATTTCGGATACAAAACCAACTTATGTCGTCCGTAAGAAAAGTTCTTATCAAACATAATCAAGCTTAGATTCAGACATTTTTCTATGAGTTTTTCTAAAAGAAATTATAAAAGTTTATCTGAAATTAGAACATTGAAAAAAAAACCATTTATTATAAATCAAGATTGAATTTGTTGTTTTTGAAATGGTGTGAAAATAGGGCAAATTACATTAGCTGTCCATTTAGAAAACATTAAACATTAGCGGTCCATTTGTTGTTTATCCTTCTTATAAATTATTATCAGAAACATTAAACATATAGAGGATATTAATTAAAAGTAGTGAGCAGTGAGGAGACTAAATCTTATATTTTATTGTTAAAAGTTAAGATTTTATAGACATGTATTATGTTTTTATAATGGGAGAGTACTACTAATCTTACATAACAAAACAATCTGGACATATAGTATTTAGAAGATTTTAAAGGATTACGTCTACATTAATTAAAATTAAGTCTAAATAAAAACAGTTTGTAAGAGTATGTACTCCATGCATCCCTAAATAATGGATCAATATTATATTTTGCTACATCCGTAAATAATTGATCACATTTCCTTTTTAGTAAAAGAATCTAAATTAAATTATCATTTTAAGTTAAATTATGCATCATACTAGGTGTTGCCCTGATGATTTTGGCCCAATGGGTGTTATTGCATTTCTTAGACTGCTCATCTCAGGATTCGAGGTGATCTCGTCAGATTAGGATGCAAAGTTATCGCCCTATGATTCTTATACTGCTCATCTCAGGATTCGACGTGATCTCATCGGATTAGGATGCTAAGTTATATGATCCGGATCGGACCTATTTCCAATATTGTGTTTTAATTCTAAAGGAAACATTAAGACCTGGGGAAAAAAAAATCCAAACATAATCGAGAACCTACACATTTTTAACAAATCCGTTTAGGTTTAGGAACACGATATAAATCATTCAATTTTTAATTAGGGTCAATTGGCCTATTTCTTTATTCTTTCTAGCTTGGATCTTTGTCTGCACAATGTCGCCGCTCCGTCGAAGACGATGTGACATAATGACGAACGTTGGTGCAACATATATATCCGACTCTGCTCGAAACTTGCAATCTTAAAAACAATCTACTTGAAAATTTATTTTTCCGTAATTTTTGGGGGTTTTATGATTATTTTGAAGGTTTTCTTTGCCATCTCAGCTTGTCCCGACTTTTCTTTTTGTTCCTTTTCATTTTTCCCGGCGTTTTACTAGGCATATCAGAATTTTGAGTTTTTTTTACGTTTTTTTTTCTTTTGAGTTTTAATTATTATTTGTTAGAGTTGAAGTTAGTTGGATGGAGTTTGCCTTACAAAAATTTAAGATACACTATTAATTTCTGGTTTATTATATTTTAATACATCAAATTATTGTTAATTTTTCGTTTATTACTACAAAACATGAATATTTATTTTAAGTATAGTCAACTTTGATTTTTTTTTAGTTTAGTACAATTCCGTCACTCAACACTAACTACTTTTTTGAATGGAATCCGTAAACATAAGTGGTATTTTGGTCATTTCATTACAATAGTATAAAAACTAACGTTTCAATAGTTTAGGATACTAAATGTAACAAGTGATAGTTTATGATAATAAATGAAAAATTGAACATATTTTGAGGTACTAAATATAATAAACCCCTTCTATCTCGATAGAAATTACTAAGTAAAAAACCTAAAACCCTAACCGATAAATAAATACCTAGAAACTGAACGTGAGCTCATTCCGTCAATAAATAGACGATGGGTGGACGGCATGCAAAATCAACCAAATTTGTAAGATGGGGTGTACAAAGTCAATTTTCTAAAAACCGAGTGTACAAAGTAGAATTTTTATGTAAAATGGGTGTTTATAAAATTAAAAATTTCTCCACCATCTTGATATAAATTACTAGCTAAAATCTTCAAAACCCTAACCGATAATATTTACACATAAACTGGCGGCTTCTCTCTCTCTATCTCTCTCTGAGTAAAGATTCTCACTCCCTCTCTTTACTACCCATTGTTATTTTTAATCTATTTTTGTATATTTTATTTGACCTTGTTTTTGCTTTTCTAACAAAGCATGGGTTTAGGTTTAGTTAGTTGTGTACAAATTTTAAGACTGTTTTGGTTGTTTGGTCTAGAGATCAGGTTATTCAGGTCTTGTTTGGTTGCTGATTTTTAAGCAAAAAATATTACTATTTATTTACCTGAAATGGAATATAGAAATAAGTTATCAAAAAAATAAAAATAAAATCATCAAACTTTAGAAAAAGTTGTTTTAATTTGTCTAATTCAATCTTACATCATTGTTATATCTTGATATTTGTAGGAAGTAATTCTCATTTTTTGTTTTTTTGAAAGCATAACAATGAAGAAAATTCCAATATGCAAGTACTATTATTCATCATTAATTGAAAAAAGTGGCTTATATCTATTACTACTATAGCTAAAAAAACAGGTCAAAATCCAGGTCTATCTTGTAAGTTGCGTTGTATTTGTTTGGTGTTTGCTTAAAAGCAAATCTTTTTGGTTTTATGAATACATGTGTCAGGGCTTTTTGGTTGTAAATTTTAAGGAAATAAGCTTTGATATTTTGAGATTGAAAAGAAATTGGGTTCATTGAGAAAGCTTTCTAGCTTTTCCTGACTAAAAAAGACCACAAAAGCTAAGCTTTTGATTTTATCGACCATATGCAGCCCAGATTCAAACAAAAGCAGATTTTTTTTTAGCTTTTAAGCTGCCACCAAACAAGGCTTTATTTTTAGCCTCGGATAAAACAGGTTTATTCTGCTTGAATCCCCTCTAGCCAAACAAGTTACAATGTATACTACTAGCCACTTCCGCTTCCAGTGAGAGTATTATCCGTGTTATGTATTTTTGTAGAAGATACATGTAGTGTGTTTGGTTGCAGCTTTGTTTTTTCGTATATAATTTCGGATTTTCTGTGGTAAAAAGTAAAACCAGAGATACCAGATATACTTAAAGTTTGAAGAAATACATGTGCATCTGAACACCATTGCCACCGCCTCTTTAAATACGTAATGAAAATCAGTTGCCGAGGCTTGGAACTGCCTTTATAAATATATAATTGTCAATGATTAGTGTTTTTTTTATAGGAAATAGGCAAATTCTGATTCATGGGTTTTATTGTAACTTTTTGGCTATGTAGCATGGATACTCCAATTTTTAAAAAATTGCCGTATCGGATACCGATGCTCCCCCGATACTCTGATACCGTATCCGATACTCCAAATGCCGTATCCTTGACTTTTCAAAGGTTTGACCAATCCGATACTCGTGTCGGATACTCCAAAACTTTTCAAAAGTTTGACCTATCCAATACTTCAATGATACTCACAGATTCTTCACCGATAGGTTTCAAGATACGGTGGGGTTGGAAATTTATACTTATTTACAATTTTAAGGGAAAGTATTATAAGCTCATTAAAGTAAATACCTGATCTAAGTATTATAAGCTCATCTTTTTTCGAATTTGTAACCATAATCATATTACTTTCCGGGCACATAAAATTAATTTCTTTTATTGGAGTTTACAAGAGAAGAATTTAATTGCTTATATATTTCTGAGAAGAACAAAAAATCGATTACTCTGAAGCGTTAAATTTTGTACTTGTTATTTCCAAAAGGATTACTAAGCTGTTGTATTATCTGTACCTGCAGTAATCTCTTATGGCAGCTACTGATACCGCTATGGTTCATGCCTCACATCAATCCTCCGTAACCGATAAAGTCAGCGTGGAAACAATTGGAAGGGCGGTGAACGCCCTGCTGAAATGGCGAAATGCCAAATCAGCAACCCAAAAGGCACAGCTCCTTGAGCAAGAAGACTTCATCTACCTCTTTCTCACTCTAAAGAAGATCCCTCCGAAATCTCGCACAAATGCTTACAAAATCCATCTCCCCCACTCTCCCCACTCTGGATCTGAGCACTGCCTAATCATTGACGACAGAGCCAAATCCAAGCTCACCTCAGAAGCGGCAAAAACCAAGATCAAAGCTGATGATATACCCATTGCAAAAGTCATCAAATTGTCTAAGTTGAAAACTGACTACAAGCCTTTCGAGGCGAAACGAAAGCTATGCGATTCTTATGATATGTTTTTCGCAGATAAGCGAGTGATTCCCCTTCTTCCGAGGTTGTTGGGGAAGAATTTCTTTGCGAAGAAGAAAATTCCAGTGCCAGTTGATTTGGGTCACAAAAACTGGAAAGAACAGATAGAGAGGGCTTGTTCTTCGGCTTTATTGTACTTGAGTACAGGGACTTGTAGTGTGATGAAGGTGGGAGAGGCTTCGATGGAGAAAGAAGAGATTGTTGAGAATGTGATCGGGACAATTGAAGGAATTCTGGCTTTGGTTCCGAAAAAATGGGAGGGGGTTAGGTCTTTGCATTTGAAGTTTGTCGAGTCTTTGACTTTGCCTATTTATCAGGCCGTGCCGAATATGAAGATGAAGATTGTTGGGAAGAGTAAGTTGGAGGAGGTGGTTGGTGAGGAGAGAGAGGAAGAGGAAGAGGAAGTCGATACGGAAAAGAGTAGGTCGGCGAAGAAGAAGATTAAGACCAAGGGGAGATTTCATGAGGTTAAGTATATGGATGTTGAAATATATTGACAAAATATTATGAATTATTCATTAGACTTTTTCTTTTGTTAATCACTTTCTTGGTAATCAATCACCTGCAGATTTATATCCTCGCGTGGTTGTTGATTGCTCACTTGACATTCGTATTAAAAAAAATTGATTTTTGAACAGTGTACTTCTAAATCTCTGATTTAAGGTCTATCGCCATAAATGTACCACACATGCCCCCCACTTTTAACTCCGTAATTCATTCATTATGTAAAAATTGCATTTTTCACTACAATATTCAAGATGCAAGTTCCAAACTAGGATAAATTCACAAATATAATCGTGCTAATCTATGATTGAAGGACTGGAAAACTTGGAGAATTTAACCTTAAACATCGATTTGAGCCCCAAAGGTCGAGAACCACAATTACACAGAACTAGAACTCATAATTGGACAATCACATAGTTGTTCAAGTGTTTGTGCAAGTTTTCCAAGATGTGTAATTAATTGATCGGCTTGATCTCTTATAAATTCAGTTTTTGCTTCTTTAGAATCAGCCGAACAAGAGTCGTCGCTAATGCTCGGTGTGTTTTCACTATTGCCTTGATCAATTTCGCATGTTCAAACAATTTCTTACCCAAAACATGTCCGTCATCTTCTTTTTCTTCTTCCTCATAATGATTAGTAGCAAGTAAACTCGTATGTTCATTTAAAAGAGTACACACTGTTTGTTTATAACGGAAAATAAAGGGATCTTACTATATATTTTCGAATCTTTTAGTAGTTGAAGTTTAAATTAAATAGGAGAGAAACTCTATAATTTGTTACTCACCCAAATTCGAAGACTTCCAGTGTCAGGCACATTAGGTTATTGATGTTTTAACTCAATTTTAGCTAAAAGATTTGATAAGTGCTTTAAATGGAATATGATTACAATAAAGAAATGATTCAGTAGCTATTATTTCAATTTAATACGTCACTTTGCAAATTTATTTGCAGAACCGCACAGTCAATAATAGTCGGGCATAAAATTAGTTATTAATCTGAAATAAATACAAGAAAAGTACTCATTCCGTCCCAAAATATTAGAGCTTTGTTTATCTACGTGCAATTTTGACCGACAAATAACTCATATCTAAGTTGTCGAAATCGAATTGTTTTAAAAGCTTATCACATAGTTCAGATGTTAAATTATATAAACAAATTTTAAAAATTTATATTTCAACAATTTAAACACGAGATATTTATCGGTTAAAGTTGCATGTAGATACGTAAAATACCAATATCTTGGGACGGATGGAGTATACGATTGATCGAATACGAGTATCTGAATTTTAGATTTCAGATTATTTGAATTTGATAGATGGTATAAGTGAAATATGGAGAACATCTTAATCTTATTTGATGTTTCGTCTAGTTAGTTTTTCGAATTTCGTATGGGTTTAATAATGTCATGTATTTTGCTCCATCGGAAAATTTACTCCGCAAGTCACGAGATTGTCGATGTCATGCACCTCCAAGCCTATAATCGTGACTTATACACCATACACTTTTAAACATTTATTAATGTTTGGGTATGTATAACTCCATTTAATAATTATATACCGGGAACTTAGAGAAGTGTCAACTTTTCGTGGAGTAAAAGTGTATGAAAGTATATTTCAAAAAGGAAACCAATAGAATAACAAGTTACTAATGGTTAAAAACTTAACAAGTAGTGCTAGGCCAAGACCCCCCAAAAATGTTGTAATTATTAAAAGATGAAATTAATAGGCGATGCTAAAAAGTCTATAATGCATGTATTTTTCAGATATGCATGGTTTCAGTACACCATTTATTAATTATTACCTTCAAATAGTTTGTACTTTTTTCGAAACGAGTTGTGGAATGTATTAATATTTCGGTTGATGACACGTATATATATTTTGACACTCTTCCAGAATCACCGAGATCCATTGATCTATCTCGACATATATGGATCAGATGGCTCTTGGCAAATCTTTGCATAACTATGTCAAAAAGTCTCAACCGATAGTTTTACCCTCAAAATTTGTCGATGCTTCTTATGAATTTTGAAACAATTGAAGGAAGGAATTTTTTTGATGTTTGTTGTAAATTTGAAATGATTGGAGGGAAAGATCAAAGGTGGAAGGGATGCAATGTGGTCTGTGGTTGTGGACTTGTGGGTTTACATATCTAATCCAAGCCTTCTATTTTGATTAAGTTCGTTCTGAACAAGAACAGAAGGCACACTTTACTTGCCCACTACTTTTAATTCTGTAATACTTGCAAACACCAAGATAATTAGACGGTCACTAATATCGAGTGCTGATGGTTTGACCAGAATGTACAATTATTAGACATGAAATAAAAACAAGGACTAAAGATACATAAAGGAACTGTTGCAAAGTAATAGACTTCCGAAATTAATCCTGTGTCTCTCTCTCCATGTATCAAACATAAGTTCCTCGTCTTTCTGAAGGTCAAGATACCTGTCCATATCTATCGAAACATTTACGTTTCCTTTTGAATGGTTTGACGAAACTTCAGGGTTCCAACTCCCGCTACTGCTAGTGCATTGAGAGGTTCGATCTGGTGCTGAAACCATCTCCTGAGCAACAGAAGATGATTAAGAAGACTGTTAGTATGTATATATAGGAATAATAAATGTTATCAACGGTACGACCCTCTCTTTTCTTCCCTTTATTTAGCAGGATTACCTAATCAAATCCTAACAAAGACGAAATGACAATACCATTTTGACATTTTTGAAAAATTCTATATTACAGGAACCTAACAATTATATGTGGATATCACTAATTATACCCAACTAAATAATCAAAACGACCAATTGGTGGCGCACTAATTCTGCACTACACATCGTCTGATTCTTATTTGCAAGTATAATTAACAGTGTTACATTACTAGTCAGCATGCTTTATGGCATGGGTTTTTTAAAAGACCCAACTACTCAAACTGGTACTGAGACAACAAACTTGTCTCAAGTATGCCTACCATTATGGAGTGCAACAACTTTATAAAGCCAAATGAAAACGTCGTGACTGTTGTGATTAATTAACATAAACCAGAAAAGCATTTCAAGAAAAGGGTTGTGATTTTTCACGTTATTTACATAAAACCAAGAACTGACAAGTCAAGTTGATATCATATTGTTAGTTTTTCAGTAAAAAGTGTTGGGTCTTTTGTCTTTATTTAGTATTTACATGATAAACCAAGAACTAGTTTTTAGTTTTCCAGGAAATAAGAGTTGGAAATATTCGCTTGAAAAATAGTGACTGTTGTCAATTGTGCTCTAATCAATAAAACTCAGGGTTCTCATGTTATTCTCTTTGTTAAGCTGTTTATCAACTCCCTGCTATATTTCATCCATCGACATGAGAGTAATTTCTTTTACAATTTCAGAAACTCGGACTTCAGAGTCAGAAATTTACTTTAAAATGAAAATTCATATTAAGAAAATGCTAAATCAGATTACCTCATCTACGTCCCACAATATACTTTTTGGTGTCGCAGAAAGATCTTTCTTGTTTGTAAGTGGGTGAGAGGAACCATCATTAATAGTCTCCCATCCCAACCAGGGAAGAATGACACCTTCCATTTCTACAGAATTTGGATTATTAGCAATTGCAGGGCTCTGATAACTTTCGATTTCTTCAGAATAAAATTGTTCGCCTTTAGTCATTGGTGGTCCAAAAGTTGAACTTGTTTCGCTCCGTTCTCCGTCAAAAGAAGAAACATCTGTATCTTCAAAATTCGAAAAAAAATCTTCAAAGTACTTCTCTGCCTCTTCAGCGAGTCTGCTAGAAATCCTAGTCCTGTCTTTACTTCTCTGGAAAAATATGGCAGTTAGAAAACAAATTCCCATGCCTTTCTTGAATTGTAACCTACAAATAATCTGCAAGTCGAGAAAATACCTTTCTGGTTCGAGATGGTTTTTCTCCAGAGGAAGGTTCCTTGCGACATTGCTCCTCTAGCAAGAATTCAGCTAGTAAATCATCTTTCCGCTTATCTATCTGGAAAATAGAAATTGGAGTCTCAGACTTTCAGTGTTTCACTAACAATTTCTAAAGAATGACGGATCAAAACTAGCCACTTAATGAAAACTCAGAAAAAATAATTGTTCTATCTCTGCAATTTCCAGGGACTCTGGGGCAGAAGCAGGACTGAGAAGCAAAAGTAGTAAAGTAACTTCAAATTGTGAGAGAGTATATTTCTATCAAGCATGTCTGTTTGGCACATGAAGCATTTCACATACTAAAATTTGTTTTTCTATTTGTAGAAAGAGCTCTAAACTTCTTGGTTAAATTCAACAATGTCTAACAAACGCGAAAGCATAACTAAAGAATTATTGCGAGACTTTTTCTAAAGGGTCAGTTATCCATGTTTGGGAGCGGAAGAAGCACTCCTTATTCCTTAAAGCGTTAAAAAGGCGTAAAAGTTTTGAGCTATTCAGCACAGAGTTTATTTGCTTATACGAGTTTGAAGTGATTACTTTAAAACAGAGAATTTTCACAGATCTTTTTTCCTACTATATGTAGTCCAATTTAAAATATATCATATAGTAATAAATTTTCATTTACACAACGATATGGGTGTGCACTGCATAGTGGTCAAGTAACCACTAATAATAAAAGATATAAATCATGGGTAAAATGATACACCTTTCCTGTTTTTGATGTTTGGTGCTTTTTAGTTGCAGCAGCAGGCTGCGGAAAACGTGATTTGCCTGACTGGGAAGAGTTAGAACTTTCCAAGGCAGGAGTTTTTCTCACCGTGGCCTGCATTAGTTGAAAAGAAATCTTTAGAAGAGAAATATACCCCAAATATCAAGAAGGATACTAAAATACCAAGAAAGGGCATAAAAAACAGAAGAAGTAAAAAACACACTTGCTCAAGTTCTGTCTTGATTTCATCAACAGCATGTCTAAGTTCTATTTTCATTGCTTCATACAACCCCCCGTTATAATTGTCCCCTGTAGGGTGATCTGACTGAAATGCAACAAAAGACATTATGAGAAGGAATTTCATTAGCAAACTGCTTATCAAGCATAACATATTAACAATTAGCGAACCTTTTTCTTGGCATAAACAGTGCGGATTGTCTTTTCCTTCATACTTTTAGCCAAATTGGTATTACTTGCTTCATCATCAGTTAGAGCAGAAGAGTGACTCTGAAAGGTATTCAACATTTAATTTGAGATTGTGTATAATGAGTGAGGCAGAGAATAGGTAGTAGCACCCAAGTAAAAGTATCACACCCATCACTCAAGAGTTAAGAGACATGTGTCCATCTTAAAAAACTGAAAGCATACGGGGATATGAGTAAGGATCTAAGAAAATAGATATCCGGATACTTTTCACTAACACGTAAGCTTTAAGTAGACAAATGGGGTTTTATACGTTTGGTACACCAAACTATGTGTTTTTAACGATTTAGCTACCCACCTTTCAATTTTTTCAATTTGAGTACCACACTATAAGAATTTTCCAATTTAGGTACCACCGTCTAAATTAATCAGGGAATCCTAGAAAAACCTTTCCCCCCAATTTCACACATAACAAAAATCAGCACATAGTCTAAATTTGGGGGAAAACGTTGTTCTATGATGATATATTTTGGTGCAGAAAGACAAAATTACCCTCTCATGTTCAAGTTTATCACGCACGTGCTGTCATTTGACATGATTCCGTGATTAATTTAGATAGTCGTACCTAAAGTGGACAATTTCTTATAGTGTGGTACCCAAATTGGGAAAGTTGAAAGGTGAGTACTCAAATCGTTAACAGCAACATAGTTTGGTGTACTAAACGTATTTTTTCCCGTAGACAAATATGATGGTAGTGAAAATTAATGCTCATCTCTAACAGCTTAAGCTAAAAAAAGGTGACATGGGAGATGGTAGCACACTACTCATACAGTTGCATAATATAATGGCCGTTTACCAAGTAGGAAGCACTAATGTTGGGGGCTCCTCTAGTCTTTTTTAATAATACATGAATAGATGATGAGAAGAAAGTCCTAAATTTTAATCAGTATATCAGCACAAGTAAAAAAATTCGTTCAATCTCGATATTAGCAGGGTATCAGAATTGTACTATTGTCTTATTCTTTTTATCTTATCATTGGTACTTTCAAAATATTTGAGTAACAAATAACATATTTACATAGCACGGAAACATGTGACACATCAAACTCAAAGCATAAAATTCCTCAAGAATAGCACTCAGAAACAAATAGGACCTGAATGGTGAAACAAGAACAGGAGAATCCTTACAGAGTAACCGTCATGTATCCTTGGGAGATCTTTTTGGCTGAGAGACCTTTCCAGACGCCTATGATTTGTCGCTGTCGGTTTTGGCCCCGGATATGTCTGTCTATTACCATTGCTATTACTTTTCGAGTTTGCAAGTTTATTGGAATTCCAAGACTGGCCTCTTTCACTCTATCACGTAAAAGTAGATTATGTTAGCTCAGAAAGAAAGGTCTTGTCAATGCGAACAGGCCTTTTCTTTATTAAGACCATATTAGAGGAAAAGAGAAAATATAAGTTTTCAGTAAAATTACTTTTACTCCCTCCGTGCCCTGCTCATTTAGGGATATCTAAGTGTCCACCTTCATGTTCTAAAAAAATTCAGTAAATTTTCTCTTTTTTATTTTATTGAAAGAGTCCTTTTGGGTAGTTAAGTCATATTAAATTTACACTTATAGCCTTACATTTTAAGAAATGGTTTTTGTTTGAAAATTTTGATATCTTCATGCTTTTTTTGTTGAATTTTAAGTGAATTGTTTCTGAATCGTTAAATAACACAGTTTTTAAAGCATGTCACTTATTTAGGGACGGAATGGGTATTATTTAACCTAGATGGCTTACAAAAGTCATTTAACTGAATAAGAGTAAAAAAAAATGGACCTACAAATTAGCAAGTATTCGACATTGGTTTTAAGTTAGTCTTCCAAGACAGCAAGTCAAACTCAGGGGGGCCTTGAGATTTTTGTTCCCCGGTGCAGAAAAAAATTGAGGCCTTTTTTTCAAGTCTCGTTCCAGTATGAAATTTCAATATAAAATATATTTATAGTAGATTAATCGCAAATTAACTCTCAAACAAGAAAATTCATTAATATAAAAAGAATTCTGCCCTTTCAAAAAAAATTAGTAGCATATATTTACATGTATGATTTTTCTATACATATTTAATTTTTTCTGTTGGCGTCGTGTGGCCCTAAAAGATTCACCAGAATCGTGAGGACCGGTGCGGTCGCACCCCCTGCACCCCAGCAGGGCCACCCCTGGTCAAACTATAGCACTAATCCACTGTGTATTGAAACAAAACTCATGACAGATTAACCGATTTTAGCTACACTATATCCTTAGTTATTGCTTTGTATGCATTTTACTTGAAAATCATGTTTCCTCATAAGCGCTTCTACAATGTGAGACTCAACCATATTTATCAGGAAACTCATTTCCTAGTTCAAAAAGTGTGTTTCCCATTCCCCCTTTCAAAAAGTGTGTTTCCCATTTTCGCTTAACATTATTTCACGTGTAAATTTTATAAAAAAAAATTCATTTTCTTCACATTTCACGTTTCCGTTTTGTTTTCCACTTCCGTTTACTCAATATTCCATCTTTTCTTAATAGAAACACAATAAGGCTAAAGATTAATGATATGCGTAAAAATAATAAATATCTTCACAATGTTGAGTTCAAACATCATCTCCAAAGACTGAAATACAATTAAAAAAAATCCTATAAATACATTCAAAAAATCCTAAAATTGCATAACCGAATGCAATTGCCACGTGAACTCTACATACTCAAATTCTACCAAATAATTCAAAATCAAATCATAAATTAAAAGTAAATAACAAGCTTTGTAGCATTATTGCCTAAGATTGAATTACAATAAAAAAAATATCGAAACTGCAAAACTTAATGCAATTGCCACGTGGAATCTACACACTCAAATCCTCCCAAATAATTCAAAATCAAACCATAAATGAAAAGTAAAAAACAAGATATTTGTGTGATTACCTCAGAGTCGTTGTTAACCGGACACCTCACGCCCGAAACCGACCTCCTCCTCCTCACGACACTCTCCTTCCCATCACTGCCACGTGTCACAGACCTGCCACGTGTCACCTCCCGGACCTCAGAGAATCTCCTTCCCCCTCTATCCTCCTTCTCTCTCTCCTCGGAGAGAGAAGAGAAGAACTCAGTGGCGAGGTCTTCGAGGCTAAACTCCGACCCCCTCACGGTGTTGACAAACCTGCTTCTCCTGCGAGGCGTCTCTCCGGAATCCGGCCGTGAAAATCGACTTAGGCTCCGTGATCGGCGGTGGGAGTCACCGGAGGCGGATTTGGAGTCAATCGGAGTCCGCTTTGTGGTGGATTTGAAGGCCGAAGTCGCCATAACAGAGATAGATACTTATAATTAGCTCATAAATATATATATATATATGTATCTATAATGTTTATTTCTGTGTTTCTAGAGAGAGAGAGAGAGAGAGAGAGAGGGAGCTGGTTTAGCTGTTATCTATATTATATGTATCTATAATATGTACGTATAGAGAGAGAGAGAGAGAGAGAGAGTTGAATTCACGGAGAAGAAATGAGGAGAGAGTTGAGAAGTGTTTTTGGGCGGAGATTTTGGAGATGTTTTCGAAAATCAAATATACTAACTATTACTTTATTCAGATTTCAAATTTGGGGGTTTATTTATTTATTTACATTGGTTTTTATTACAGAAATTGTAAAACGTTTTTTTTTGCTTTTGCTTAATTTCTATTTGGTCCTGATAGTTTTTCTTTAAAGCAAATGAGTACTAGGAGTTAGGCTAAAGGGGGCTACATCCTAAAGAGCATTTACATTACAGTAGCTGGTTTTACTAGCTAAAAATTGGTACATAAGCAATTAACCAAACTTCTAGCTTACATCAATACCTCCTAACTTTAATATGTGTTTTTGTAATGCATATTGGACATGTAGTTGTACTACTTTATATTGAAATAAAGTTCATATATGAATAAAAATGTTCAGTCCCAACTCGGATAAGTTAAAAATAAGAATAACCTACATATTGTAATATTTCATGATTTTTTATGGTCCCGTGTTAACAAATTTGACTAAATATAAGAATAAATTACATAAAATGTGTAAAATTATATATATGTCGTTACATTAAACTTAAAACGATTTAAAATATTTATCTAATTTAGTTTGTGATATTGTATTGAATTTTTGGGTTGTTACCATATCATACGTAATAGCTCGTCCACGTGAACACTTTCTTGTTGAAGTCAAAATAATTCAAACTTGTCAAACATGTTTAACGCTTCTTAACATGAAACTTTTTGTATTTATGAATTATCATCGTCCCGATTATCTTCCCCCACCTCTTGTCTAATTGCAGCAACAATTTCTTTGTCCGTCAACGCATACACAACTTGTTGCTCATTTTTTTATTTTTTTATACATCAACTTCTATTTAGGAATAACCTCTCTTTATAAGAATATTTTCTCCCAGTTTCGAGGTTATTTATGTAAATGGGTTCTATTGTATACTATATTGACTCATATTCGCCTAAAAATTACTCCTAACAAGTAATACATAGATAAAAGAGTGAACTTTAATGTTTATCAGATCGCGTCGTTTGTTAATTTACTCACTTCGGTTAACAAAATAGTTAGCATCTGATATAAATATGGGTGGGACTTTTAGCCTACCAAGTATTAAGGAGAAAAATAGTCGACGTGAGGTTTAGCCAACACTACAAATGAATCATTTTTTGTCAATTGTCATTGTTTCAAAGATAATCTAGCTGCATACTGAAAAATTAACGAATTCAATTTCCATTGTTAGAAATTTAAATTATGAGATAGTAAAAATGTAAACTAATGGAAAAAAGACTAAGCCTGATTTATGTAAAAATCATGACAAAGATTGGTTGATCTGATGTCATTTCAAAACGCATTTTACACTAATAACAAGAAACAATAGTTTATTTGGAAATCGTAAAGGAAAAAAATTAATATGACGGTGGACCTTTTACTGGTTAAAATTTAAAGTCGATGCGTTAAATTGATTTTATTAAAACTATCTAAAGTTTTTATATATTTATCCCAATCAGACTTGGATATTAACTCCTCAGTTCATTACTGATAATACAAATATTTGAAACTGAAGTTGACTTGCTATCTCTTGTAATCCCTTATACTCCATACTTTCCATTAATTACATTAATTGTATATTACGAAATTAAAACAATTTTGATCAACTTATATTAAAATGATCGAAATAATTTTTTTTAAAAATTAATCATATAGTTCAAAGTTTAAATTATATGATTTAAATTTGAAAATTTTTATTTCGATAATTTTAATACATGTTATAACCCGGTCAAAATTGCGCATAAATTCGTAAAGGATAATTAATTGGAAACGGATGGAGTAATTATTTTTCGTGACCGGATATTCATCGTTTCTACCGGCAGTAAATGATTGTAAATTCTGTATTTTATGTTTTAAAAAGTGTAGTTGCCCAGAAGATGGGAACTGAGAACGCTGACACAATCATGAAAAAAAAACTAAATTTACACTAATGAGAAACAGAAGATGGGTTTTTAAAAGTAAACGAGGAGACTAACCATACTCAAGGTGAGCAAAAACTCATACCAAACCGACCCAAAAGTAACCCAAACCAACTCATGACGGGTTGGGTCGGGTTAAACTTTTCAAAATTATGAACCCAAACGGGTTGGTTTGGTTTAAGATTCAAACCGCGGGCCAAACCGCAAAAAATATAAATTAGCTAAATATACATATAAATTAGTTAAATATACATATAAATAATCAAATAGACATAATAAACTATTTAACCCTAATAGCTTATGATCGATCAAGCATGTAAGGTTTTTGTTTACACCATTTTTTAATTTACAACTTTAATTTGTTTAGATATTTTATGTTTTTATGTCGCGCTTTTAAATTTTTGATACTCATTTCTATCTTGTTATAGCGGCATAATAGACATGAATAAAAATACTTTGTCAAACTATTAGTCTCATGCATGTAGTATGCAACTATGTTTTGGTTTAAGAATGTTTATTTTGAAATTTTTGACTTATATATATATATTTTTTTTTCTATTTTTGGGTTAAAATTGTAT
The DNA here is from genome assembly GCA_963920805.1 of Primula vulgaris. Lineage (NCBI taxonomy): Eukaryota > Viridiplantae > Streptophyta > Magnoliopsida > Ericales > Primulaceae > Primula > Primula vulgaris. Next base: position 34,499,419 of record OY987214.1, on the reverse strand, counting down.
TTTTTATAAGTTTAAGGACTAAAATGAACAAACCGCGAACCCAACCCGAACTCAAACCTCTTAAAATGGACTGGTTTAGGCTAAGTTAAAATTTGAAATTTCGCACACCAAACAAACTACTCATTTTTTACGTGTTTTTGTTTGGATTGATCTCAAAGGACAACAAACCAGCTTCCACCCGGATGCAGCGTACCTGACTCTGAGTCAAGATGACTCAGAGTCCACAGTCATTGAATATTGCTACAGTTAAAATATGAAATGTACTGTAGAAATATCCAATGACTGTGGATTCTGAATTATTCTGACTCAGAGTCAGGTACGCTGCTTTCCTTCCACCCCTACTCAACAGATAGAGACCAGTAGTGTACTGGTATCAACGTGTTTTTTGGTTTACATAACTTACGGTACCAAAAAAGGTGCATGTTTCATTTTATGTGGTCCAATCCTTATTTTTTGGTGGTAAACATACAGATTAACAAACTATTTTGCATTATTCATTATACCTTTTCTTTTGGTAATTAACTACTAATTACTTTACTAGCAGGGCTCACTGCCCCACAGGTAGCCATTTTTGCTGCATTAAAAAAACTAATGCACCTGTATTAGATCATTTTTAAGCCCTTGATTAAGATCTAGTGGTCTACATTTTGAATGAAGAACATGTTCCATAACAGCCGATAAATACCCACATAAAGACCACTTCTCCAATTCTCCAATGAATTTTCTCCTCACAATGTGATTCATTATTATTTTCCAGTTGAATCAACTATCAGCAAAATAATTATTAAATATCCAATTATTTTCACTTATGCGAATTTGGGTCTTCACATTCAAAATCTGACAACTATAGAAACTGCATGGACATATCTTAACTTCCATTTATTACCTCTTTTGATTTTAAAGATAAATTCAAAAGATCATAAAAGTTTGGAACTTTTTATGTGTTAATTTATATTTGCAAGTCGAAATATCAAATTGAGGTGAAATCCATAAATCATGAATTGTTGTCCCATAGATGTGGTGACTATATTGTTTTGTTTTAATAAGGAGATAGAACTTAGAAGGGGTGTGACTTGTGAGGGCTTTGAATGGTGTTTTCGGAACACATTATTTGCTTTTGTGTAGATTGTTGGATAATAATCAACAGTCAATAATATGTCTAATGCAGGTGCATTAGATTTTACTAATGCAGCAAAAATGCATCACCTGCCACATACTGTTTAAATTTTTTGAACAGGGTACTTCTGATTTTTGAATCTCTGATTATGTAGCAATTAATATACCAATACAAATAACTCCATAATCCCTTCAATTTTCACTACATATTCAAGATGCAAGTTCCAAACAAAGATAATTCACAGATAGTCGTATAAAATAATACTAATCTAAGGCAGAAAAAAAAAACTAGAAAATTTAAACTTAAAAATCGATTTGATTCCAAGGTCGAAAACCACAATTACACAGAAGTAGAACTCATAATTGGACAATCACAGAGCTGATCAAGTGTTTGTGCAAGTTTTCCAAGATGTGCAATTAATTGATCAGCTTGATCTCTTACAAATTCAGTTTCCGCTTCTCTAGAATCAGCCGAACAAGCGTCGTCGCTAACGCTCGGTGTCCTTTTCACTATTGCCTCGATCAATTTTGCATGTTCAAGCAATTTCTCAGCCAAAACTTGTTCGTCATCTTCTTCTTCTTCTTCTTCTTCCTCGTAATGATTTGTAGCAAGTAAAATCGTCTGTTCATTTAAAAGATTCAGTTCTTCGTCTTCTTCTTTGAGTATTACAGTAGGTGCTATTTGAGGATTTTTCTTTTTTTTTGTCGACTCCTTTAGTTTCTGTGGCTTGTTGACAGTTTCCGGTATGCTACGTTTTTTACTACGTGCTATCATCGGGTGATACCTTTTTTTTTCAAAACCAGCCTCTTCTTCATAATCCTCAATGAGACCATTCTCCCCTGTACGGAGTTAAGATGATAGTTTGTAGTTTCAGAGTTAGAATGATATGATTGATATCACTCGGAAATAATAACAAAATAACTATGGGTAAATCCATTTCCACTGTTTTCTCCAAACAAAGATGGAAATGATAAGTAGAAAGTCGAGTAAAATATTTTTTTTTCAGTTTTTGTATGCATTATATCAGCCCTAATTGCACTCCTCGCTGTGATATTGGCATTATGGACTTACAATTACCAGGAAGGAAAAAATAATGCCACTATATACAGACTGAAATACACAATATGTATACAATTTTCTCCCTTCCCACACTAACTGTGTTATGAAAAGTTTCTTAAGTCCAGTATTTCACAGTAGGAGAAAACTAAACACTGAAAAAAGACATAATTATGACTCACATACCCGTTCCACAATCTACACTAATCGACTTCCTAAATAAATCGCTGTGATTCATTTTTCGCAAACTAGATAACACATGAAATACAGAAAATTGTCCCTCATATACACATATATGAGCAGATACATTAGTTTTCCACACTAAGATCATACTTAAGGTTTCCTGCCTGAATATGTAGCCCAACTAATCTTTAATTTAAACCAACTCTTTTTAAACTCAAATTTCTAAAGCCTTTTGATAATATTTAACCCTCACTTCGGAGGCAGCAAGGATCAAACCGTAGGGGTGAGCCGGAATATAATAAGTCCTAACTACGTTGTACAACCTACACTTCTTAAATAGGTAAAACTTGTTTGCTCAAAAGCTGCAGCCAAATAACCCTAATGTATACACGGTCAATATTAGACACAAACACTGAAAGCACATACAATTGTAATAACATGTCCACACTAAGATCAGTTATTAAGCGTTTTATTCCTCCAAATCCGCATACCAAAGTCGTACCTGACTCAATTTTTATAGTAACAAACTCAAAAAGATAAACAACTGCAATTTTTTTAATGAGTGATATGATGTTGATGCTCAAACGCCACAGTCAAGTAAACCTAAAAGTCTATCAAAATCACTTCCCTTTTCAATATTAGACACAATAAACACAAAAAGAACAAACAATTGCAACATTTCTAATGAGTAACATTAATAAGAAAAGACAAATTAAACATCTTACCATCATGATCTCCTCCTTCTTCGTGATCCGTCCCCTCATCCCCACTTTGCCTCTCCCCCTCCTCCTCGTCCTGCCCATTCAAATACCCATCCATCGCCCTAAACACCTCGAGATCAAAATCCTCCGAAATCCTAACCTCCTTCCTAACCTCATCATCCAAATTCCAAAATGACCCAAGTTCCTTCACCTGTAGATAGACACACCATTATCATAACAATTTATTCCTAATTACTTCTAATTTATGGCGCGTTTGCATCTGTTTTTTTGACCAAAAAGCTGCTTAAAGAAAGAAATGCGAAAAAAGCTTGCATGAATAAAGCTGCAGTGCAGTGTTTGGAAAAACCTTGGTTTTTTTGCTTGTAAATAACTCGTAACTTTTTCTTTCTTACAGGTCATTTTTTTACTCACAAGTGACTCATAGCTTATTCTTACTTATAAGTATTTTTTTACTTATTTTAACTTGTAAGTGGCTTCTAACTACACAAACAAGTTTTATTATAGTAAATTTCTATTTTCAGTCGTGAAAACGCAAAAAAGAACATCAAATTCCTAGTTACTCTGCTTTGAACTTTTTTAGCGTTTGGAGATTTCTAACCTATGTTGCACGGATACGGATACGAGTATCGTATCCGATATGATACAGATACAGGGATACGTTTTTTTTTTTCAAAATTTAGGATACGATACGGCTAGGATACGTCAATCGTTAAAATATTTATATATATATATATATATATATATATATATATATTATATTAATAAAAGTAGCTACAAAACATTCAAACCAAAAATTAGTATAGTTACCCGGAACTTTAGCCAGAACATAACACTTGTCCAATATAGTTAGCTAGGAGAATCATTACAAAAGACACTTGTCTGAAGATCAACTAACTAGCGCTAGAATCATTACAAAAAGCTCTTGTATCCTCTTTCTATATTAGTGTGTATGCATATATCTTTTGTGTTTATATGTGATGTGTGAAATCAAAGTAGATCTAAAAGTACTTTTATCCCTTTATGTTAATTCTTTTTATGTTTTACCTTTTGTTTTTTTTTAAATTTTCAAACAATATCATTTTCACCCTGCCGTATCCAAAACGTATCCACGCCATATCTTAGCCGGATATCAAACCTCAAAATAGTCAACGATACTTCAATCCCCGTATCGGATACCGTATCCCCGTATCGGGGGAATATCCGTATCCGATGCTCCAAATAATAAAAAAAATTCAAAGTATCCGTTCAACATAATTTCTAACCCAAAATCTAGCTTTTTGCAAACCAAAAAAGCTAAGAAGCCAAACATGAATAGCTGTAAGAGAAAAAGAAGTAGTTGCCAAACAGGCATAAACTGGGAAAAATCTATTACTTGGATTTTTTGAAGCGAAAAGGCTAAAAATACCCAAATTTGAAGCTTCTCTGCTTGTTAGCTTTTTTGCCAGCTTTTCAAAAAGCTGACAAACCAAACACCAATAGAGTTTCTTAAATAAAAAAGGGAAAAAAAGGCGGATGCCAAACAGGCATTTATTAGAGAATTCCTATTTTTTGGTAAGTTTTAAGTGGAAAAGTTAAAAAGATCTCCAAACTCGTAGCTTCTCGGCATTTTAGCTTCTTTGTCAGCTTTTTAAAAGCTAACAAACCAAACACCAATAGATTTTCTCAAAATAAAAAAGGCAAGAAAAAAAGCAGTTACCAAACAGGCATTTAATGAAACAAGTAAACAAAAAAGATGGTAATAATAATAACCTTGTTATAGGCGTGTAGAAGCGAGTCCCACTTACGGCAGCACTCCTAGAGGCTATGGCGGAAAGTTTAACTTATAAGTGACCTCTAACTTATATGTAACCAAAGAGTAATATCTTTTTTATTTTCTAAAAATAACTGACAAAAAAAAAGATATCAAACAGGCACTTAGTGAAACAAGTAGAAGCAAAAAACAGAAATTGTAATAACGACCTTGTTATAGGCGTCGAGCACAGAGGCCCACTTAGGGCGGCACTCGTCGAGGCTACGGAGGAAATTTTAACTAATAAGTCACCTCTAACTAAACTAACACATTTTCTTTGCACATTTCTACTTTTGGTAATTTTTCCAAAAGACTAATATCTTTGTTACTTTCTAAAAAAACTGAGAAACCAAAGAGAAATATCTTCTTATTTTCTAAAAAAAAAACAGTTACCAAACAGGCACTTAGTGAACTAAGTAAAAACAAAAAGTACAAAATCGTAATAATAACCTTGTTATAGGCGTCGAGCAGTGAGGCCCACTTACAGCGACACTCGTCGAGGCTAAGGCGAAAATTCTAACTTTTAAGTGACCTCTAACACTAAAATTCTCCTTTTGGTTATTTTTTTCCCAGAAAAGGCTAAAAATATCTTTTATTACAGGGATTGGTCTTTTTACGACCCCTTACGTCATGTCAAGTGGGTTGAGCATGTTACTATTTTTCATGGTTGCTGCTTTTACATGTTACACCGCGCTACTAATAAAGAAGTGTTTGGTCCATCTATGACCACTTTCTTACAAATCGCTGAGCAAGAGTTTCGTAAACAAGGGGGGTATGGTGTATCGATTATATTAAACTTAGAATTGTACATAGCAGCAACTGGCTTACTAATTTTAGAGGCGAATATAATCTTGACAAACTATTCCCAAAATAATCTTAAACTAATTTTGGGAACAGTTTGTGAAGATTATCCGCCTCTAAAATCAGTAAGTACAATTCTAAGTTCAATATAATTGATCAACATACCGGCATTATGTACCAACATTATTTAAGACGAACTGGGTTAGAATGTTTAAATATACTTTTGGAATGCAAACATTATGAACCAACTACTATTTGAAATACTTTACACACCTACCTCATATTCTTTCAATAATTTTACATGTGGGTTACAAGGGACTTGTAATACGGTTTAATTAATAGCGTAGTTAAAGAATTTGACAAATTAATACGGTTTAAAAAGTGAGCATTTTGAATTAAAAAACTTATTTTAACAATTAATCAGAACTTAGTTGATTGACCAAACAAGCAGTTAGTGAAACAAGTAAAAAAATAAATAAAATAGAAACCGTAATAATAATAATAATAAATAACGACCTTGTTAAAGGCGTCTAGCAACGAGGCCCACTTACGGCGGCACTCATCGAGACTACGGCGGAGTCCGTCAGCGGAGAGTGATTTCGATACGGTTTTCCATTTCTGGAAAGATGCGACGGAGCCTCCGCAGTCGCGATCGAAGGCGGCGATCTCTCTTATCAGTGTTAGGGTTTCCGCCGATGTCCACTCCGGTGCCGCCTGTGCTCGTGTGCTCCGGCGAGAGCTCCCACTCCTATCTTCTTCCATTGTGCATATATATATATATACGTATGTATAATTGTATGTGTATATGTATCTATCTTAGAGAGAGAGAGAGAGAGAGAGAGAGAGAGAATTGAGAAGCTTGTGATCAGTATTCTATTGTTATTTCTATTAGGTTGTCGTTTTTAGATTTGTTTAATTTTTTTCGTGTACTTTCTAAAATAGCTTAATTTTACTGTTAGTTTCTTAGATTTTGTTCTTGACATTTTTTTTAATAATAGGTGGGGAAACCGCTCTTTATTTTATTAACTAGCGGAGAAATAAAAAGCAGGGAAAACCCTGCACAATGAAAGTATAAATGTGTTACAAGTTAAAAACCATAAACTGAATTGAAACCAGACGAAAAACAATAGAAAACAATAAAGTAAAAAATGAAATCTGATTAAAGTATCACAGCAACCGCATCGTTCCCTTTATACAATTTATCAGAATATTGTTCTAAAATTATACGCGGTTCAGTTTATTTATTCATTACATTATATTTACATGAACTCAAATATCACTCTAAGGAATCAGTATGTTCCGTTATAATTAAAATAATAATTTATTTCTCTTAGTTTTCTCTTATTCTCTCTCATTTATTTGTACTTTTCACATATAAATTAATAAAATAACAAAAAGGTGAGTTGTATAGTTTTAATAGAGAAATTGATAAAAAAAACCCTGATAATTTGTATAAACAAAAACATTTACTTATAAGTTGTAAAAGTGTACTTTTTACTTTAAATACGATAAAAGTTTTAACTTATTTAATGTGGTTGCTCTATTAAATTAATTTGAGTTGAAAAAAATTGATAGAAATATATTAAAATATAGTAATATTTAGTTACGATAATAAATTAGATAGGGAATCTGAAAAATGTATAAAGTTAAATTGTTACCCTAAAAGTATAAAAGTGATGTTAATTATGTTAAATATGAGAAAAAGGGTAAGTAAACCGGTATGATTGATGTGACACGTATTTTGATTGGGTGTTCACTTGACTTCTCTTTCTCAAGACCATTCCCAATCTTCAACCTGTTTACAAAACAATAGCTTTTTAAAGCAAAAAACTAAGAAAAACGACATTTGCCAAACAAGCACTTAAGACGTGTTTGGCATCCAATTTTCCGGTCATTGTAGATATATATATATATACGTATAATTGTGTGCATATGAGAGACAGAAGTGTATATGACCGGTAAATATGTGATTATCTAATTTGTATTCTGTATTTATTGTCCGTTATGATTTCTGTAGTTTTGTCTCATTTGACTCATGTACTTCTAATCAGTGCTTAATTTTACGCTTTTGTGGTTTGGATTGCGTTCCGTACGAGTCCTAAATTCTTGTTCAGACTCGGATTGTTAGTAAGTGAGCTCTATCGGAGCGTGTTCAAGAGACAGTCCTGAATATAATTTGAGTCTCGTTTGTAGGCTTGCACATATTTTTTTTTAAGAAACACTATTTTATTGATATAGTGTGAAAATGTCTCATGATACGTGGCTTTTATATAAAAATCCACAAAAATATAAAACTACGTTAGCTTGCAAAAGAAAATAAAAACCAAATCTAATTCTATTAAAAACCTGCAAAAAGAGAAAATTATACGTATATGATAAATGTATACCAAAATAAACTGATATCAAAATACTCACATTACAGAAAAAACATGTCCCAATGGACAAAAGGAAAACCAGAAAACCAAAAGAATAAAAAAGAAAATCCGGCCAAAGTTTTGTTTTATGTGAACAGTGCTAAATAGACTTGGAGTGCAATTTAGTACAGCCACTTAAACGGGAAAATATAGGGAGGCAATTTATTTAAGATATCATTGATTAAAACTATTTTGATTCGGGGCTCTGTAGCCTAATTTGACAAGCATAAGATTAAGCCCATCAATCTGATAGAGCTTATAATTTTTGTTTTCATATATATAGTAATTATATTTATATACATACGTTTATAACAAATAAACAAGAAAATAAACACATATAAAGAAAATATAGAGAAAATAAAAGTGGAACATGTGCCTTAATGTTGTAGATGCTGCAATATTAATTTGATCTTGCATAATTTAATTTCCTTTGATCCTTAATTATTACTTTATAAGAAATAATAAAAAAAACTAATTCTCAAATGGTTAGAATTGACATTGCATAGTTGACGGCTCATAGAAGTAGACATATTTAATGCAAGTTTTTATTTTATCAATAGAAATTATTATAATAGGTTATTAGATGTGCCTTGTAGTTTGGTTTAAATATTGCATAGAATAAAATTTGTAACAAAAGTTCGTCTAGTTTACAACGGAAAAAACTCTTATTTTATGACGGTTTTCAACCATTAAAATATAAAAGCGCTTCTCACCTGTTAATATTTATGGTTAATTTAACTTGCATTTTATTACACGAAATACAAGACGATAAATCCTTAATTTTAAATCATATTTTTATAGAAAGTCCCGTTATCAAGATCTGCTTTGGGTCTAAAAAATACGGAGACGGCATTTTTATTCGCCTTTATAAATCTCAGGAAGCTGGCTCTCGTCATTTGCTTCATTTTGAGCATTTTATTCTTTATAAATACAATCAGCAAATATTCGGGATACTAACATGTACATCAATACATTTATTCTTTGAATATTTGTGACATGGACAAAACAGCCGGCTGATCGAGTGACGCTCTTTAAATATTTTATTTTAAAAAATTTATACAAGATGGTGATTTCTTTTTTGGTAAAAGTGAAAAATATAAACCCACACTAAAGTGACCTAAAGTGACGAAACTTAGTGCGAGTATTATTTTTGACAACCTAAAAATTAATGTTCTGGCTCTGTCCCTGTCGTGATTCACGTCACCACGAAGCGGTATTTTGTATATGAGCTCTTTGCATACTGTTCAAATTCATCATTTATTAGACAGATTATGGTACTGAGGTTTCATATTCAAGAGGTAGACAGATTATGGAAACAAACTTCTAAAGAATCAGTCGTTCAATGTTTCTATTACAAGTTACCTTGCCCCTTTCCTGGGCCAAAAAAAGTGAGAATTTTCACTTCAATTTTCTTGTACCAAATGAGCCAGTTTACCTTTCAAGAAAAAACTTACACAATATTAACTTTACTCACCTCTCCATCGGTAGAAAGAAGAATAAAGGCAAATCTTAGAAATGTTAAACAGTCGTACTCCACTTTACAGTAAACAAGTTCTTGAAGAAATAAATTAAAATATCAAATATACACTCTCTATATATAGTTTCTCATAAATTGCTTCATTAGTATATACTACTAATAAGCATATTAATTATTACATAATGCAGGTGACATTGCATCTTCTCTTCCTTGTACATTTGACATTTCTGATCTACAATGATTTAAGTTGATAACTTAATTAATCGTGTTCTTGAAAATAAAATGTATCAGGTAGTTCGAATAGATTATAAATCCTTTTAAAAGTTAGGTATAGTAGGTAAGCGTATGGATGGATTAATTGTAATTTTGTTTTTTAAATATAGTATAAAGATCGATGATGCTTAGAGATGTTCTATATATATTTAACGAGCGGAATTAACAACATGGTCTAACATTACTATAGTAGCAACGAACCATGCACATAAAAGTAAAATACTATAAAACAACATGAGCACCATCTATGAATGACTTAAACAAATAAAGCCACGTAAATTTGGATAAAAGAGACTCGCCTTGATGTCATATTGTCATGATGACTTCTTCTTCTTTTTTCATGATGACTAAAATTTGATCAACTGCGTCTCCTTACTCTTATTTTTCACTTGTCTCCATATTTGCGTTCTTTGTACTATAGCTGGTAACCAAAAACAAATGTGATATCGATCAAATACGGACAACATCTATATCCCAGTAAAAAACCATCGTGATCAGGCGGACGTCCAGGGGGTAGCCGTAGTCCCTCACACATCAAAGTAATATAATGTTCGGTTAATGGTTTTGTATGAGTAGTTTTTTCAAAAAAAATTAGTTATATATCCGGCAGTGGCCTGTCCATCACTACAAAATAATGTTTGATTTAGTGAGAGTCAAAATCTGTCCCTAATTTAAAAAGCTGTCACAAATCTGTCGCAAATTGACTAAACTGTCACAAACCCGTCACAAAAACCGTCGTTAATAAGCTCGTAACAAAAATACCATCACTAATCCCGTCGCTATTTGAATATTTTTTTTTAGTGCATAAACGAAGATATCCTAGATGGTTTGGGAGGAGTCTATAACATGCTTGATGTGCTCTGTATACTATAGTAACAGTTATCCACGCGTTGCGTGTGCGACGCGTAATGTAATAAAAATATAGAAAATATGTATAGTTATGATATAAATATGTGGATAATAAAAAAAAACACACTTTAAGATTTAAAATAATATTTGGTTGCTAAGGAGGGATAAATGGTTTTATTAGTTTTTACTTTTTATATTTTTATTGGAGTGTGGTATTATTGTAATTAATATAAATGTGTAGGGGTATTTTTGAAAAAAAATGGTTAAATTGGACAGACTCATTTGACATGGGTTGACTTATTATAATAAAATGATATATGTCAATGGATGCATTTATTTTTAGTGTCACATTCTATCTTTTTAATACTAATTATGATTTGCAAATCTGTTTATATCTCTAAGTAGATTGCAAATTAGTAAAGAGAGAGAGAGATTACGATATTAATCTCCCATATTAATTTTTCTATAAACTAGTAGATAGTTCACTTAATTAACTGTATATTGAATATTGATAGGTTTGAATTGTTAAATTCTGAAACTTTATGGTTAAACCGATAATTTGCTTTAAGATTTAAGGGTTGTATTTGTTACATTAATGATACTAAGGGTTTAGTTGCAACACTCCAATAGTCTAGGACTTGCATGCATGTGACTAATTAACAAATCTAATTTACTAAAATAGTCCCTGGACCTTTAACAGGATTTTACCTAGGGCTTCGCTTAATAGATATATATAGGGGAAATTAATGTTTAGTACGATGAGACGAGGTTAATTATAATAAACACAAATTTGTATTTATTATTTAACATTTGGTACATTTTAAATGTTAATGTACTAAATTTCCCTTCCCTTAAATTTCTCCTTTTTGAAATCTGTTGTTTTTACTTACATGTTGACTTTTTACTTTTCACAAATTTTTTTTGAAATTTTGAATTTAAATTATGTAAAATGAAGAAATAAAATTTAAGAAATATTCCAAAAAAAATCAAATTGAATAGAAAAAATAGATAGCATCAAAAATAAATTATAAATAAAAATATTTAGCTTCATAGAACATCAATTGAAAAAAAAAATGAATAATATAACAATAGAAAAAACATAGCAACACCGTATTAAAAGGGAGCAACTCGTAACATCAGATAGCAAGCGGAGAAATAAATCTTAATAAAAGATTCCAAAAAAATCAAGTTGAAGAGAAAAATTAATTAAGAGCATCAAAAATAAATTATAAAGAAAAATATATATCATCATAGAGCATCAATTAAAAAAAATGAATAATATAACAATAGAAAAACATAGCATCAACGTACTAAAAGGAAGGAACTCGTAATATTAGATAGCATCCTCGTATTATCACATAACATCAATGGAAAAAACAGAGCTCAATTTTATTTTGTTTAAAGTTTTATCATAACAAATATTGCTAAAAAAATCAAATTAAAAGCCAAACAATAACTAAAACATCCAAGTGGAAAAAAAATAAAAAATTACAATCATATTTGTGTAAAAACCTAAAATTGACACGAAAAAAATAAGTGGTGACCGAGCATACCAATTAAGAACTACTTGTACTAGCCTTGTACCATCGAATTTAGTCATTTCCAGATCCATCACAGACCCTCATGTCTAATGCTTTGGTCAGGCCCTACCGGTGATATTTTCAAACGTAGAAGCGTGAAATGCACTTGATCCGGCAATAGGTATGCCTATAACTGAAAGGTTAACAGACATCGTATATTTAGGTTTAGTTCTAACTTCTAGTTTTTAGTATTCGAAAATTTAAGTGATTCAAGAGGAAAAGGAAATCCGATGGGTTGGATATTTACTTGTAAATATACCTTAAAATGAAATTGCAGCAGTTTATGAGCAAGGCAAATTTGGACGTTGAAATAGTAAATATTTGAATTGAATGAAATAAACTTCTAAAAATAAATACACCTTATAAGGGCTTGGAATAAGTATTAAACATAAGCAATAGGCGAATTGGCCTGTAGTAAATATGTGAATGCCTTTTACAACTCAAACAACTGAAATAAACACTGCCAACTTTCTATCGACTTCTTATAGAAAGCTGGGATCATGAGTCAGCTAAGCATATCGGTTGCCAATATCATACAATTATAAAAAAAAGCTGAAATTAGAAAACCAACTAATGTACAATACCCGTCTCAAATTAGCTAATTCTAGTATAAAACTAAAAGAGCAACTCTACAACGCCGAAAAAACTCAATCCTCATCAAAAGCTAATGTGAAGAAATATAAATTAATTATGTCAATGCCTCAAGTTGATCAACAATTACCTAGATCTTTTCACACAAAAGGGTCGATAAATTTTCCCAAGAAACGAAGTTCCAGTCAAAAAAACAAAATACTTTTTATGAAAATTAAAAGGGTGAAAACATATTTCACCCATCGTCACTAATTAGATTTTGGTCAACAATTAATCTAATCGTAATTGAAAGCTTATAGGCTAATGATCATCCAGTATAGTCATCCAGTTGTACCGAATAGGTTATAATGTGCATGAATGTATATGTACGGTTCAATGAGGTAAAAAATACATAGAAACCATGGGGAGATTAAATTCAATTAAACTCAATTAAACAAAGAAATCTACGAAGCCCTAAAACGGGAATTACTAGGGAACAGTCATCATATATGACTGGTTCACAACCCGTTTGCATAAAAATGTGTCAAATGGATAAAAAAAAAATTGATTAATATTTAAGTTTAAGTTAGGCCCCCATAGGGTTCTATGTTTTTATTTGAGTTTTTAGTGTGTTATACAATTTGTTTTTAATTTATCAAATTCTAATTTATTGAAGATAGAAAAAATAAGTTAGTTATTGAAAAATATCATCTAACCATTCATTTTCTAATCTAACGGTGGTTAAGATAACTGTATCATAAACAGTCAAATAACCTGACTGTTCCAAAGAGACACTCGCTAAAACTAAGTAGCGGGAATAGTTCTTTTATATATGTAATAGCACAAAAGTAGGTAGGAACCAAAGTTAGAGTCATCAATATAGTTTGTTGCATTCGAAGGTGAAGTGTATTTCAATTGATGTACTCCCTCTCTCATTCTGACTTGGAATGGTTGAGTGGACTTCGATGAAATGACTCCAATTAATACTCCGTCTCTCTTCTAGCTGAGTTGTTCTATTTTCTTGCAAGCGATGATGTGTGAATATATCAATATATGTATATCGCGTGTGTGTTTATGTGTGATGGGTGCTTAAGAATTGTGAATCACGGACAAGTAAGGTCAGAAAACCAAAGTGATGGGAAAATTGTATAAACAAAAGGACCAAAAGAGTGCACATTTGCGCTTTTTATATAGTAGAGATAGAGATAATATCAGCGAGAAGTCCCCATGCAATGCACATGATCATATCAGAGTGTATTGAATCACCAAGATGCGATTACAGAGGATTTTTTATCGTTCTGTTTTCTGATTTGTATAGCAATGGTTAGCTTAGTTGTAACTTGAAACTATAGTACATGAATTTCACACCGTGGCATATACGGGAATTATATACATGTATAGGTAGCTAGTAAATAAATTTATGAGTGATGATATAAAGAGAGATTTTTTGACATAGACTCTCGCATAAACTTAATGTGGATCATTGATTTACCTTTATACATATGATCTGATGGTTCATATTGAGTATATGTCAAAAATTATCTACTTATATCATCACTCTAAATTTATTGAAATCAAATATTTGGGTAAGATATGATCTTAGCCAGTTATCGAAGGTGAACTGAACTAAGATAAAATGCGATCTAAATTGGATTGAGAGATAATGTTAAAAGTTATGATGGTCAAAAAGGCTATTGAGACATAAATTGGTAAACAAAACTGAAAATTCCACCTTGATTATAGATTTAAAAGGAAAAACACCCTTTTTCTTGTCCATTGTTTCTATTATCATCCTTCTCTAATGAGTCCTTTGTTTACCGTGGATTTGCAATCGGATATTATTATCAGAAGGTTAGAAAGTTAGTCTGCAATCAAAAGTAATTAGTTTAGAGTTAAAATAAGCGAAAAGATTAAAAAGAACTGCTTACTTTACCTCATTTGGGTTTTTGTAAATTTATACCAACAGGGGACGTACAACATCTTACAATTTAAATGGGATTATGTAAAATGTTTTTTTTTACTATTTCACTACTCTAAGCAATGTACACTTCCTCTTTGTTGATGTTGGTTAAATTGTAGGCAGTTATAAAATCTTTCACAACTGAAATGTGCTTTTATTTAGCACTTGCTACATCCAAAATTTTACCAAATATTTGGCCTAAATACACTATTTAGGACTTTAGTAGATCTAATACCACATTTAGGAGCATGCATTTATGAACAAGTTAGTATCATGACTCTAGTAGATGTAATATCACCTTCGGCAAAAACCCGCGAAAACCGACCCAGACCGGAAACCGAACTAGACCGAACCGAAAAAAACCGAAACCGAAAAAACCGAAACCGAAAAAGACCGAAACCGAGAAGACCAAAAACCATTCTGGCCGGTTTCGGTTCACTGCATAACCGAACCGAAAAAAACCATAAAACCAAAAAAACGAAAAAACCGAAAAAACCCCGAAAAAACCGAAAAAATATACTAATTAATTATATACCATACATGTACAAATTAATTTCTTTGGTTAAATAAAGAAACAAACAAACGAAATAAAAAACCATTCTGGCCGGTTTCGGTTCACTGCATAACCGAACCGAAAAAAACCATAAAACCAAAAAAACGAAAAAAACGAAAAAACCCCGAAAAAACCGAATAAATATACTAATTAATTATATACCATGCATGTACAAATTATATACAATCCTTATCGGTTATCACTCATTTCTTAGCCCCCATTCTCTCTCTCTTTCTGATCGACTGATCGAATGGTGAGAATACATACTTATAACTTATAAGGCGAAATTTTCTGATCCAAATGTGAGAAACCATACTTATAAGTTATTTGGGCAAAAATATGCATATTTTTTTTTTCTCTGATTCCAATTTCCAGCTACTGCAATTATAATATTTTCTTAGTCTCGTTTGCATTTTTATTTTTGCATAATTATTAAAAGTAGCAGATCATTACACAAGCTATGGATGTTTAGTAAATGATTAGTTATAACTATGGATGTTTGGACTTTTATGAATGGAAACATATTGTTTGGTTGTAGCTTTATTGGAAAAAGCTGGATTTTTGTGTTAAAAATGAATTTTGTAAATTCATACATTTTCGTACCAGAAGCGGAACCGAACCGGACCAATTTGTTTCGGTCCGGTTCGGTTCGGTTCACATTTTCAGAAAACCGAAAACCGAAAATAACCGGACCGAAATTAATTTCGGTTTCGGTTCCGGTTTTACCAAAAACCGGACCGGACCGAACCCAACCCTAAATATCACTATTAAAATACACTATTTAGGCAGTTAGTAATTTATTACCATAGATAAATACAATATTTTACTTTAGTAAATGTAATTAGTGCTTATCGTATGCCACATGGGCACAAGTTAGCAAAACCCTCGATAGTTTGCTACTTTCTTTTTGACATTTAGTTTATAGCTAGTCTTTTAAAAAAAGCTAAGTGCAATTTAAGTGCTGGAATCTAAGTGTTATTTATGAATTCATGTATAATTGGTTGAAATATAGTTGCGCTGAAAGAATTGCAAGTTTGTAGCAATTGGAACCATTGAATGCATAAGAAAAATCTACCAGATATTAACCGACATCATTAACATACTTACAACGGCTCTGTCTTTTATTTTGATCTAACAGAGTACGTACTGACTTTGAGATGAGAAGTGGTACAATCTACTGCTTCTCTATCAAGTCGGGTCGGGTGGGTATAATTCTGTGAGATTTCCATTAAAGAAGGTATTTTTTCCCCTGTATTCAACGAAAACCTATATTATCAAGAGTAACATGGGGCAACAAAGCAAATGTCTTTCAAAAAAATCATACAAATAACCTTTTTTTTTTTAGTATCGGACCAACTTTTATTAGAAAATCAAAGAGTCTTACAATACTACGGAAAGCGATAGATTACAACCGTAAAACGGTAAAAACCAATTACAAAACCGGAGAAATTTGTTTTTTCAAGAATCTTTGTTTTGAAAACACTTTCATGGTGAAACCCTCACCTATTATCATGTTTAAATAAACAAATTAAATGCGGATAAGCGAGATTCATAAAAATTTAACTTGCCTATGCAGATGTGTCTTATGACACTTCGCAAATCACCAACCAAGTTGGTTTGCACGTTTACCAAACAGAGGAAATGCAAGCGGACTATTCTAGTTTAGTTCAAAACTAAGATCTCTAAAAAATACAAAACCAATGAAATAATCTATAATCTCTCATGAAACATTTAAAAACAAAAAACTAAATGCCCAAATGCCAGTAGACTTCATCTTGAGAGCCTGTAATACATATGCGTGTTTTTGTGGTTTGTAAGTGCAAAGATTCAGAAAGCTTCATCATTAGCTTTTAGGAAAAGTATGAAACTGAGTTTGTAATCCAGGGAATGGCAAATGCTTTAGAAAGAATTCATCACTAGCTTTAGAGAGACCTTGAAAAAATCAAGATCTTAAGTTGGGCACAAGTTCAGCCAAATGCATCATTAGCACAATATTAAGAATAGATACTTCCTCTTAGGCAATGGGTCTCTTTTTTATCCAACCAGTATGCTGCATAAGTGTCTCTTCAAAGCTCTCTTGGGAAGAGGTGAGTGTCATTTTGCCCTTGAGCTCCTTTTTTTGCAAGACTATCTGCCACTTGGTTTTGTTCTTTGTAAATATGACTAGCATTGATGCACAAAATACACATTAGAGTTAGTATATCATGCCAAATATAGTCAAATTTAGGGTCAGGTAATATACTGTTTTTCCATCAATTAGCAATAGTCTCATAGTCAGTTTCAATGATCAAATTAGTGAATTCCAAACTATAGCAAAATTAAAAGTCCATTTCTCAATACCATTACAAATAACCTAAATGCTTAAAAATCTATTCACAAGAAGATACTTGTGCAAAGTCGTCAATTTATTTGAAGGGCTCTTCAAAACCAAATAGAGATAATCAAACATGTTTTAGGAGCATGAATTTATGAAGATTTAATATACTATAAAACTTCAAAATATTATGAGGATCATCTACTTACAGGCTTAATGGTTATGTATAATCCTGGTTTTTCTTGTATAAAAGAGACAATGTAGCAAATTATTGGTTACTACTGGACCGGAACCGATGCCGTTACTATGAATTAAGAACAGTTACGAAGTAGCAAACCCTACATAAGCAATTGATAAAAATGTAACCTATGTAAAAGTGTGATTTCAAAAATCAAAAGGGATGGGAAAAACAGCTGCGGGGAAAATATAAGTTCAAAATTCTAGAAAATTTCGAAACGTGTTCTACAGAAATTAGAAGCTAGTTTACTGATTCATTAAAAAGAAAGACACCAGTAAAGAATCTCAATTTTTTTTTATATTTTGCTCCATCCAAAATAAAACTAAATGCTTTCTCCCAACATCAGACTCTTCCCAGATATGGTTCTTCGGACATGTGGTTATAAAACGGAATATAAAATAACCAATTTATATACCAATATATCATAAACGGATATTAACCGTTTTGGTAGTACTGTATATGTCAGACTGAAACACAACCATATCATAAGACTAAAAATAAAAGTTTAACTAAATTTAATTTAAAACCAGATATTAAATCCTGAAACTTTCCAAGGTCTCACCTTTACTATCTCAATTGTGTACCTTAGAACAAACAAACTCTCAGCTAATTGAAAGGAAAAATGCTCAATTGTGTAAACTGGTTTTTCAACACACTTGATAAAAAAATCGCAAGAACAGTATTAAGAACTGATGCTACAACATAGTACTTGTTCCTCCTGAATCTTGGCAACTTAGTTGGGTTTAAAGTATATAACTCATTAGGTGTATAAGACAATTATATACACTCAAAGGTTCAAACACTATAATTTAAAACCCGAACGTATTTCTATTGTACTCCCTATATTTAAGTTTTTGAAACAATTTCACTTAAAATTTAAAAAAAATATATCAAAAACTTAAAATTTTCGAATAAAAATTATTTATTACTTCAAATATGAGGTTATAAGTATGAATTTGATATGTTTTACCTATCAAAAAGGGCAAATTCAAACAATGAAAATGAAAAAAATTATCATTTTCGGGACTTGGGAGCAATGGAAAGAATAATTTCTTTTTGAATTCATATATGATATATATTGAAAACAAAGAAGAATGATTACCATATAAATAAATACTCTATTTAATGACGCGACAATCATCAGCTGTCCTATTAAACAATACTGCAGAGCGTATACTTGAGGCTTTGGAAAAACAAAGCAATCAAGTTGTAGTTAAGTAATATGCGTACACCTGCAAGTTTACTGTCGAATTGTGTCTTGAGAAACTTAATAACCTTCTGGAGCTTATAACTGGAAGTCCATTGTAGTGATATCTAATGTAATGTAACATATTTTGTGATGAATCAAAACATGAGTACTGGTTTGCATATTTATATTTTAGCTATACTGGTATGTGTATTTTTTTATCTACTATCCTATCGTATGATATGGATAACTTATTCTGACATTCTATCTTATTTTGTGTAATCTTTTATGTGCAATGCAATTTTCATTACGTATATAAAGATATAGACTTCACTGAGTAAATATGTATACTATTTCTTCATTCTCATTCCTGGTTCAATAGTTTCAAGTTTTTTATTTGCGTTACAACGAGTTTTGGAGGAAGAGATGAAGATCAGGAAAAGGAGCACGCAGTAATTGCTCAATTTGTCGGACAAAAAAGAAAGTAAAAGAACAAAATATTGTTATTAACTGTGAGTGAAGCCGTTCAAACGTATGCAGAGACATACCTTAACAAGACCCCATGTCGCACGTCAGCTTTATCCGGTATGAATTGGGTTACTGAATTACTAAATGTTAATCCTACTCGCATCCAGCAAGAATTTAGGATGAATAAACATGTTTTCCTAAAATTATTCGATGAATTGATTAACATTTATGGATTGTGTATCCCACCTCATGAAAGCTTCATTCAGGTTGGGAGAGTGTTGGTATTTTTTTATTCATATTAGGGGGAGGTGCTAAAATACGAGGAGCCGAGAAATGTTTTTAGCATTCAGGTAAACAATTCATCGACATTTCGATGCAGTTCTTGAAGCTATAAAAAGGCTAACAGTTGATTATTGTAAGCCTACTCGAGATCAAAATGATATACATTCTTACAATGAGAATAATCAGAAATATCGTGTTTTTAATTTAAACTTTTTTTCTTATTAACCTTTCAAATATCATATTTTCCTTCTAATATAAATTTTTGTTTCCTTTTAGGATTGCATTGGAGCAATTGATGAGACACATGTTGGTATACGACCTAAACCAAGTGAATCATATCCTTATTATAGCAGAAAAGGATGTTACACAACAAATATATTGGGTGTGTGTGACTTTAGTATGTGTTTTACATATATTTCTTGTGGATGAGAGGGTAGCATGCATGACACACGGATTTTTTACAACGTAATTCACGACATAAACAAGAATTTCCCACAACATAATGAAGGTTGATATATGAAAAATATTTGTTTTACATTATTTTTTATATTAATAACGCATTAATTTACATTATTTTTTAAATATTAATAACGCATTAACTAGTTTATTTTTCAATTGTTATAGCAAAAATTTATCTAGTAGATGTTGGTTATCCAAATACAAAAGGTTTTATGTTACCATATAGAGGTAAGAGGTACCATCAAGAAATTTTTTATCAAGGTGAACCACCGCGTAATGCAGATAAGATGTTTAATCAAGCTCACTCGTCTCTCAGAAGTGTTATTGAAAAAACGTTCGAGGTATGAAAAATGGGATGACGAATCTTGAGAGATATGCCTTCTTATGATCTTCGAAAACAAATTGATGTGATTGGAACGTCTATGACTTTGCACAACTTTATTCGTCAACACAATGCAAATTTTACTGATACAGAATATGACGACGTAATGCGTAATGTATACGTAGAAGAGTGGGATTCAACATCACAAGATATCACTAATGACATATATGTTTTAAATGATGATGATTATATGAAATTTTGTCGAAATGAAATTCGTGATCGAATTTGTAGAAACATGAGAAATCGAAGGTGACGTCGTTAATTTTGTAACTTTTTATGTTCGTATAATCATTATATTTTCTTAATTTTGTATCTTTTTAATCTTTAAATAATGAAATATTTTTTTGCTAATTAATTATTTTGCTTTATTCTATTAATCGAAATAAACCATTCATTTTTACTGAAAAAGTAAAAGTAAACATATTTTATCAAACAACATTTTTAATAAAAAATATATTTTTACAGTGTTCACCAAACAACATTTACTTACTAAAAAGTAAACAGAAAAAGTATATTTTTCAACCCAATTACAAAAAAAAATTATTTTTGAACATAAAAGACGCGAGAAAATGAGGTCATTACCGTATAATTTTCTTTTCTGTCAATAGATGGGGTCAGTATAATTAATGAAATATTAGCTGAGCTACCATAACAATAATAATACTATAATTAGAACTTTTAAGTACTTCGTCGCAAAAAATAGTCCAGTTTTGTTTTCTACATGTTATAAAAACGATACTAATAGCTTAATAATATAATTATTCAAAACGTAAAAATAAAATAAACACTAAAGATATAACGTGATTCGACGTGTCGATATAACGTGATTCGACGTCTCTATATTTTCGGAGAGAGCGCTCCTCCACGAGTACAGTATCACACTATTTCTTTAACTGTTTTTTCTTATTATATTTTATGATTAGAAATTGTAACGACCCGGTCCTCCGACCAGACCGCCACCATCTGCTTCCTACCACCAATATTGTCCGCTTTGGCCCAATTTCGTCCTCGCTTCTTGGGCCGCACGGCTTTAAAAGGCCTTGGTGATAAGAAGGAGGATACTCCTGCCTTATATACCATATAGGTACTACATATCTAGGCGATGTGGGATAGCTCACTTCTCTTTACCACGGTATTTTCCTACGAAAATCCGGGTTTTTACACTCTTCCCCCCTTCAGGCACGACGTCCTCGTCGGGCACGCCGTCCTTCCGGGGTTGCCAGTGCCCACATCGGCTAGATAGCGGCTCTGATACCAATTGTAACGACCCGGTCCTCCGACCAGACCGCCACCATCTGCTTCCTACCACCAATATTGTCCGCTTTGGCCCAATTTCGTCCTCGCTTCTTGGGCCGCACGGCTTTAAAAGGCCTTGGTGATAAGAAGGAGGATACTCCTGCCTTATATACCATATAGGTACTACATATCTAGGCGATGTGGGATAGCTCACTTCTCTTTACCACGGTATTTTCCTACGAAAATCCGGGTTTTTACAGAAATGGTGCGGCATGAGTGTATTTCTAGTAAAATTTTGGGGTTGAGAGTGTATATCTTGCCACATGTAAATACAATTGTCACATATATAAATCATATAAATTAGAAAAATTGACATGTGTATATAATAACGTATCCTTTCAGTGATAACCATAATTTTTTCCTACCTCTGTTAATTAACTTGGAAACATGGTCTTTGGTATCTACTACCAACATTTAATAATATTGGCTAATATTGGACCAAACTCACAAGCAAGTAATCGGGCCAATATAAAACCTCCATATGTAATTAATTGTACTAATTTAATTTCAATATTTCACAATGACTAAATATATGACTACAACAAAATGAACACAAAATTTCAAACAACATCCAAGGAAAAACTGGTGTTTTTGCGTGAATACTTGTGGTTTAAACTAAAGCTGCATTAGGATCGGGACCCGACCTGTAAAAATTAGTAAATGTCCTAATCTGAAATTTTTTGGGGAGAGTGAACAAAAAATACCGACCGACACGACAAAACCGGGTTAAATTTAACCCATGGACTAGCTAGTGTTATTTATAATAGGATACCATTATGATGAGAGATCTTTTTTACTAACAATGCAAATAGATCTTGTAAATTCTTTAATACTGTTGAGTTGTGGAGCCAAATGAGATTTGGCCATATTTTCTAATTATCCCACATCACTAGAAATTGTAATATGACCCACTAAGTGTTCTATTTATATGCCTCAATATCTTGTATTTTAATTACACCTACACAAGTACCTTTTACATATTATAAGTGAGAGAGTTCTACTTGCGAGAGAACCATATCTTGTGTTGAGCTACATTACGATTGTAATCCTCATTATAATAATATTAAGTGTCACGTGTAGCGGCCCGTAGACGTAGCCAATTTGGGTGAACTCCGTTATCAAAGTGTGTGTGCTCGGCTTATAGTTTTCTGTCTTTCTTGTTGTTCGCCTGACCGACCCAACAAGTGGTATCAGACCCCGAGGTTCGCAGAACTAAGGTCGAAGATCAAGCGGAAGATCGATGGCGAAAGAAGACAGAACCGCACACGGGATCGAGAAGTTCGACGGGAAGGACTTCGCATTCTGGAGAATGCAAATAGAGGACTACCTCTACGGGAGGAAGATGCATCAGCCACTTCTCCTTGAGGAAAGGCCGATCACGACCACCGAGGAGGCGTGGAAACTCTTAGACCGACAAGTGTTGGGAGTGATCCGCCTAACACTATCTAGGAGTGTAGCACATAACGTCGCAAGAGAGACGACGACGATGGGGATGATGAAGGTCCTCATCGACATGTATGAGAAACCATCCGCGAACAACAAGCTACATCTCATGCGTAAGTTGTTCAACCTACACATGGCTGAGGGGACACCTGTCGCGACTCACGTGAACAAGTTCATCGACACCGTAAATCAGTTGGATGCGGTGGAGATAACTTTTAAAGACGAAGTGAGAGCCCTTATACTGCTAGCATCTTTACCAAACAGTTGGGAATTCATGCGAGCTGTTGTTAGCAACTCAATTGGAAAGGAGAAACTGACTTACAACGGTATCCGAGATCAAATACTCGATGAGGAACTCAAGAGATTAGACATGGGTGAATGCTCAAACGATGGAGCATCCTTGAACATGGGTTTAAGAGACCGGGGTAAGGCCAGGGTATGGGAGGTTAGAGGACGTTCACAATCCCGACGTAGAAGAGGGCAAAGCCGAGGCGGCAAAGATAGCGATCGAAGTAAGAAGAATCTTCGATGCTATAACTGCCAGGGTATGGGGCACTTCAGTCATGAGTGCAAGCAGCCGAAGAAGGGTACCGGCCGTGATCACGTGGCTAATGTTGCGAGCGACGAGGATTCGGGTGACTGTTTAATGCTTGCCATACAGAGAGATATAGATTCGTGGATTCTAGACTCTGGGGCATCATTTCACACGACCGCTCAGAAGAATTTACTCGAAAATTACATTGCGGGTAATTTCGGTAAAGTGTATCTAGCCGACGGAGAAGCGTTGGATGTTGTTGGAATGGGCGATGTGAAAATTCGCATTCCAAACGGGTCGGTATGGAAGCTAACGAAAGTGAGGCATGTTCTGAGGTTGACCAAGAATCTGATTTCAGTAGGTCAACTCGATGCCGAAAGGCACTCCATTTCGTTTAGCTATAGAGCTTGGAAAGTTTCACGAGGAGCTATGGTAATAGCCCGAGGGAGCAAGGTCGGTACACTGTACATGACGACCGAGGAGGAGTGTACCGTTGCGGCAGCCACGTCGCAAAACTGCTTCGAACTATGGCATCGACGGTTGGGTCACATGAGGGAGAAGGGGATGAAGGTGTTAGCGAAGGACAGTAAACTTCCAGGATTGAAGTCTGTCAACCTCGACATATGCGAAGGTTGCATCTTCAGGAAGCAGAAGAAAGTGAGCTTCCGGAAAGGTGGAAAAGCTCCCAAGGAGGAGAAGCTAGCACTGGTTCACTCAGACGTATGGGGACCATCTCCAGTAACGTCACTGGGAGGATCTCAGTACTATGTGACATTCATCGATGATTCGACGAGGAAAACATGGGTCTATTTCTTGAAACACAAGTCTGAGGTGTTTAAGAAATTTCAAGAATGGAAGGCCATGGTCGAACTAGAGACCGGGAATAAACTCAAATATTTGAGGTCCGATAACGGAGGAGAGTACATTGATGCGAAGTTCGTAGGGTTCTGTGCACAGAGAGGCATTCGAATGGAGAAGACCATCCGAAGAACGCCACAGCAGAATGGCGTGGCCGAAAGAATAAACCGAACAATCAATGAGCGTGCTAGGAGTATGAGACTGCAAAGTAGGTTGCCCAAAGCCTTGTGGGCACATGCAGTGAGCACGGCGGTTTACCTCATTAACCGCGGACCCTCAGTGCTATTAGAAAGGAGAATTCCCGAAGAAGAGTGGATAGGAAAGCCTATCTCTTATGAACACTTGCGAGTGTTCGGTTGTCTGTCATATATTCACGTCGACATAAACGAGCATACCAAGCTTGACTCAAAATCCAAAGTTTGTTACTTTGTGGGGTACGATGGAGCTGAGTTCGGATATCGTTTCTGGGATGGTCAAACAAAGAAGATCATTTGCAGTAAGGATGTCATCTTCAGTGAAAGCATTTTGTACAAAGATCGACAAAATACAGTGGTGGAAGAAGAGGCGCTCCCGTCCGAGGAAAGTGGTATGGTCGACATGAATGCGTTTCCAAGAATGTTGGAAAGCGATGAAGATAAGCCAGTGGTGCTCGACAACCCACCAGCAAGTGCTGAAGAGGACGGGGAGGAGCCCCAAACTCCTCGACCTGAATTGGGCCGAGGTCATCGCGAGAGGAGACCTCCTGCCCGATACTCTCCTTCCCTGCATTACATATTACTCAATGATGTAGGCGAGCCCGAAAGTAGAGAGGAAGCTCTGGAGCTGAAAGACTCGAGCAAGTGGGAGCTCGCGATGAAGGATGAGATGAAGTCACTTGAGAAGGATGTGACTTGGCAGTTAGCCGAACTGCCCAAGGGGAAAAGGGCACTGAGCAACAAATGGGTGTTTCGACTAAAAGAGGAACAAGATGGCTCGAAACGGTATAAGGCACGATTAGTAGTCAAAGGGTTCCAGCAAAAGGCAGGAATTGACTACACCAAGATCTTTTCACCAGTCGTAAAGTTGACGACTATTCGGCTATTGTTGAGTATTGTTGTAAATGCGAATCTTCATCTTGAGCAGTTAGATGTGAAAAATGCGTTTCTCCATGGAGATCTTGAAGAAGAAATTTACATGCTCCAACCTGAAGGGTTTGCTGAAAAGGGAAAAGAGAAACTGGTCTGCAAACTAAAGAAGAGCTTGTACGGGCTAAAACAAGCACCACGGCAGTGGTATAAGAAGTTTGACAGTTTCATGGTGGATATCGGGTTCGAAAAAAGTGATAGCGATCACTGCTGTTTCGTGAAGAGATTTGCGAACTCTTCGTATGTCATACTACTTTTGTATGTAGATGACATGTTGCTTGCCGGGTCGAGCCTTGTGGAGATTAACAAGGTGAAACAACAGTTGGCAAAACAGTTTGAGAAGAAAGATTTGGGTGCCGCAAATCAGATCCTCGGTATGAGGATTTCCCGAGGAAGGGATGGGTTTTTGTTTATGTCACAAGCCGAATATGTGAAGAAAGTGTTGGCACGATTTAGCATGAGTGATGCCAAGGCTGTAGGCTCACCGCTAGTCGCACACTTTAGCTTGTCGAAAAAACAATCACCCTCAGACGAGGAAAGGATCGTATGTCGAACATACCCTACGCTTCAGCAATTGGTAGCTTGATGTACGTTATGGTGTGTACAAGACCGGACATTGCCCATGTAGTGGGAGTTGTCAGTCGTTACATGAGTAACCCCGGAAAGCACCATTGGGTAGCTGTGAAGTGGATATTGAGATATCTCTCGGGTACAGTGAGTTCGGCACTATGTTTCCGAAAGACCTCGGAAGGCCTGCACGGCTATGTGGATGCTGACATGGCCGGTGATCTGGACAGTCGAAAGAGCACAACGGGATGTGTTTGTAACTACGGTGGTACTGCTGTGAGTTGGACATCTAAGTTGCAAAAGATTGTTGCATTGTCGACCACAGAGGCTGAGTACGTCGCGGTGATGGAAGCAAGCAAATAGATTATTTGGTTGCAAGGTTTCTTAAAGGAGCTCGGTCAGAAAACCGACAAGGGAGTTCTGCACTGTGATAGTCAAAGTGCAGTTCAGCTAGCTAAGAATCCTGTATTTCATTCACGCACAAAGCACATACAGATTCGTTGCCATTTTATGCGGGACGTTCTAGAAGATGGAATCTTCGCGCTAGAAAAGATTGAGGGCGCTAAGAACCACGCCAATATGCTAACGAAGCCTGTTACAATCGACAAACTGAGGTTGTGTGCAACCTCAGTAGGACTCCGAGCTTGAGGCTCAGGGTCGCCGCTACACGAAGAATGAGCAACTCTGAAGAGTAATAATTATTATACAAGGATACCGATGGAAGCATTCTGCTCGGTGGAGCACAGTGAGTTCGGTGGTCGGGGATAATCAGAATTCTTTTGAAGCACTCTACATTTGACTCCAAGTGGGAGATTGTTGAGTTGTGCAGCCAAATGAGGTTTGATCATGTTTTCTAATTATCCCACATTACTAGGAATTGTAATATGACCCACTAACGGTTCTATTTATATGCCCCAATATCTTGTATTTTAATTACACCTACACGGGTACCTTTTACATATTATAAGTGAGAGAGTTCTAGTTGCGAGATAACCACAACTTGTGTTGAGCTAGATTACGACTGTAATTCTCATTATAATAATATTAAGTGCCACGTGTAGCGGTCCGGAGACGTAGCCAATTTGGATGAACTCCGTTATCAAAGTGTGTGTGTGCTCGGCTTATAGTTTTCTGTCTTTCTTGTTGTTCGCCGCCTGACCGACCCAACAAATACAAGATTTTGACTTTTGAGTACAATGTGGTGAAAAAATGATATAATCTAGATTTGCATCACAGAAGCCAAGATATGAGAAATCATAAAAGCATATTGTTGTAGTTAACATGGAATATGAATAGCTTAAAGTATTTTTCTAATGAATGGCCATGGCATGAGTCATTATTGTCTTTATTTAATTTTCTTATTTATGAAAGGTGCCATGAGGCTTTAAAGTACTCGAAACTTGTCCAACAATTGTTCTTTCAATCTGGTCGTGTTAATAATTTTCTTGACTGATAGATCATAGTCCATAGATATACCGTATTTAAAAAGGAAATGAGACCGAATTAAATCCAAGAGAGTATCATAATCTTGCCACCAGTTTATATGTTATCTTGCGGTATGTTTGTCTTCTACCAGCTTTTAAGCTCAATTTTGGGCGTAAGTTTCACTGTATTTGGTTTGCCACAGTTTAAAACCTTTTTGTTGCCTGAAAAGGCTTGAAATTCATGCCGACTTATTTTTTCATAGCCGTCACAATGAGCGAGATCAGAGTCCCTTCGAGTATTTAGTTGGAGACGGTTCTACTACCAGATATTGCCCAAAATTTGTAAAACTTCAAAACAAAAAATAATGAGTAAACGGTACGGTGTAAACATTGCTTGTTTTGATGAAAAAAACATCTTAGAAACTATATTATGAAATGTTTAAAGGTCGGAGGTTTAGACTTGCAACCAATTTGGGAATTATGAAATACAACTAACCATACACACAATTAATATATTGTTGACAGGTACACCGGTGATGCATTTAAGACTCCAAATACAAATTAAATTCATGAGGATATAAATGGCTAATTTGAGCTCCACCAAACATGAATTGGAGCAAACCAGCAATGTGAAGCAACTCAGGAATATGACATATATGTCTTAGTACTAAATGACCTTTCTTTTTCTGGGAATTAAAAGTGATAAGTCACACTAGACTTTATCATAATTTGTTGCCACATTTTTAGTTGTTAAAAATGGTAGTACTACGTTTGTGAACTTCCACAATGTATCAAAAGATCATTAAATTAATTAACCAAGAAATAGTGACATAGAAGTCACCAACTTTTATACTGAATTTATAATTTTAGGCGACTATATTAGGTATATAGGTTATGGGCACATGATTACCAATTATTAACTGCTTGTCGATTTCAGAACCTAGTAATTTGGCACACAGATAAATAGTTGGATTATTACAAGGGAAAATCTATTAGTCATGCACCATGATCTGCTCATCTAGAATTAATTAATACATATAACTAAAAAAAAAATACGAGCTTACCATCAGAACATCTGTTGCTAAACTGATGTTAAAATGAGTATCGCTAAATTTATCAACAGTTTAGCAACATTTTTTGTTGCTAAAATTTAACGACACTATTTACCAACAGTTTTCAAAAACTAAACTATTGTTATCTTATTTTTTTCTTTTCGTCGAATGTCTAATGCATGTTCTCTATTTTTCAAATAGATACTTAAACAGAAAATGGACACAATCTTCGGAATCTGGGTAGATTCAATAAAATTTGAATACTGATTTTCCCAAAAAAAAGTTACATATAAGAAGAGCATGCACTTTCAAACGGGGATTATTTAGATTTAAGAGCGTTTTGATAGTTCAATATGTATCTTGATTGTTGTAAGGAGTAATTTGTGCATGCTGCAAATGTAACTAAGACCATTTGGTAAAAGTATTGTCATCATAGACTTCAATTAGAGTCAGATGCAAATATTTTCTTGGAAAACGTCTTTTTTGTCCAGAAGAAAATTGCATTAAGAGCAACTAGATTGTGCTCTCCAAAATTCACTCTCCAAATATTGTCAAATAAGCAATAAAGTGACCCCCAACTTACACTAACACAAGTTGACAAGTTTAACTCTTGCTTGTATTTTTTATACACATTGGATCAACTAATTTTAACTAGCAAAACTATATTATATTATACATTGGTATCTAGTTAGTGATATGGAGGAAAATATGTGTCATTTCTATCTTTATATATAATGGAGCTCTAGATATAAAACAAGAAAAGAAATAAAAAATAAAAAACAATTGCCACACCTCACTAGGTAATTAATGAGTCCATAACTGTAACAAAATATTTAGAGTCTGGCATTAAAGAGTGGGTTTAGCAAGCACTTTAAAGGTTCCAATGTGCATTCAAAAGTTAGATTTTTGAAAATGTGACATTATCAAGTGAGTTTATTGAGCACTAACTTATGTAATGTAATGAACTTGCTCTCAATTGACTAATTTTTGAACAAAAGTAAAACTGATACATGAATAACCTTTTGCTATAGAAAAAGAGGTCAGCGAAAAAATTCTCTCTTTTGATATGAATGAATTAATTTCACTGCAGAAAAATTCTATTTCTTAAAATTAAAGTTCTGTTGTGAGTCTTATTAGCTCAGTATATATATTATATAGGAGATATAGAGAGAACATAGAGAGAGGGAACAGTAGGTCTTTATTAATCAGCATGTATACAAGAGGACCCTAACCTTCTTTATATAGTAGAGGTTAGGGTTATACAAGATATAAAGCCCAACTTAGGCCCACTATGAGTAAGGCTCAATAGTCCAATAATATCCTACAACACTCCCCATTTGGACGCCTTGAATTGTTCGTCTTCATGCAGTCGATTTGAGTCGAGTACATTCGCAGTGCTAAACACATAAAAACCTTAGGGCCGGAAAACCCAGTGTGGGACAAAACCGGTACCTAGGAGAAACTGTGTAGCCGAATGATATAGGCCGAAATATCATGTAAGTAACTAACCACAAAACAGTGTGCCTTATCAAAACCTTGCCGGAGCAAAACCGATGGGAAAATCTCTGATCGAAGGAAAAAGAGTGCAACAGTGGTAGTAGTAGGGGATCAACCACAAAACAGGTGCCTCATCAAAACCTTGCTAGAGTAAACCCAATGGGAAAAACCTCTAGTCGAAGGGCAAAAGAGTGCACAGTGGTAAGAAGTATACAACAGGATACTCCCCCTAATTTCGGCAATCTTAAGTGAGATATAATGGGAACGTGTCTCGCTAAAAACCTTGCCAAGGAAAACCCACTGGGAAAAAACCTTGGTCTAAGGACAAAAAGAGTACACGAGCATGCGACTGGATGCTCCCCCTCACTTGCACACGACAGGGTGCGAGGATTTCGACTAAGTAGTAATTAGTACAATAAGCATTCACCTGGATGCTCTCCCTCACTTGCACACGACTGGGTGCAAGGATTTCATATTTCAAGAAAGAGTACGAGCATTCGACTGGATGCTTCATTTACTTGCACACGGCTGGATGCAAGAAAATCTAACGTGGAATAGAACGAATATTCAACTAGATGCTCTTAAACTTCATATGTGAAGATTCATTTCGGCAAGTAATGCTAAATAACATAATCTAGTCATGTCTCTCTTGATCGATAACAACAAGTTGTCCTTAAATAAGACAAGTGTTTTATCTGGATCGTGAGACAGAGCATATGTAATTCAAATATGGCTAATACGAGCTCGAAGCCATATACACTCTCTAGTCGTCTCATAGAGCACGAGTAGATCAGAGTGATTCGTTTGGAGTCATTCCAAGACCTCCAAGATATTGCCTTATTCCTAATGGTAAAGACATACCATGTTAGGAATATCCCTTATGCAGGTCTGATAAGTAACCGGCATCGGTATAACCGAAAAAGGGTTGCGTTAATTCGAGTACCGAAGGGGGTAGGTACACTCGATGACGCAAAATGGGATAAGACAAGCCCTCATCCACAGTTACCTCAAGGTAATGGGAAAATGTCTTTTATGCCATTTCGATGGCAGCGTGTTAGTGCGATGCTGTGTCGAGCTATACCATTCACAGCAGACGAGATGTTCGTCCTAGCACATTAGACCAAGTACAATGATGCGCTTATTGTACTTAGATATGAACATGATGGTTCAATATCTCTTCATCGTCTCATCAGGGACGGACTAGGTCTATATCAATGTCTAGTGATCGAACGATCATGGGAGAATCTGACGACTTAGCGTCATGATGACTAAAATGTCATAACACCTTCTGGGTGTAGTCTGAATCATGGACTTAGATTCAATCTTTACGGGACTCGATCATCGGGCCGAGTCACTACCGTGTCTTCCCAAGATCCTTCATCTCGAAGGCAAATCCAAAAATGGATCGTATAATAAAACACGCAAGGGCATAATACTTGTTCAAGTATCCCATGCTAACCAAGTCCTCACTTAGGCGGTATACCACATCCGCTCGGATTATATTAATCCATATAGTGAACGTCTCATTCAATTGAGATCGTGTTCCGTGGTCAGGAACTACTTGATTTAAGCACATGAAGTCACACATGAACCTTCATCTGTATCTCTTTGTATAAATCCCCATAGAGATGAAACCGTGACCACATTCATGGTTGCATATTCAGTTTTTCGGAAACTACTAAACTGGTAAAGTAGGGGACTGTTATAATGTCCATTACGAAGAAATCAACCATCTCGTAATCAATTCCAAGGTGTGAGAGAAGCCTTACGCTACTAGGCGAGCATTCTACAATCTCATTATTCTCATCACTCTTCCTTACGAATAACCAAATAAACGAACTCGTTTAACATTGGTGGTGTTGGATCTACAGGTCCGAACACACTTTCGCTAAGGAGTCTACTTGGATTTCAAGTTTCCATAAGTACAGTCTATTCTACGTTGACTTCAGGCAACGATACATGGTTCCCTGTCATAATTTGCTCATATTATCAGTCGTCACTTAATATATGAACAAGTAATCAATGACAGTCTCGTTTCGCTTCAATATCGTCTAAGATATCATGATCGACAGATATTTCGAGATTCTTCGGATGAGGAGGAAATCACACATCTCCTTGATCCTTTATAATCTAGTGCGACAAACGAGTTTCAGTTCACCACCTCTGGGGCTAAACGAATTAAGAACCGGTCAACTTCCTCATATCTTGGGAAGGACGACAGACTGACGGCCGACGGCAGCGTCCTTTGCTTGGCGGGTTCGGCCAAAGCAACGTGTTACGACAAGAACACGGCGTCCGACAGGGACGTCTATCCTTGCAAGCATTTTGCAGCAGGTATAAATGATCTCGTGACATCTCATAAAGTCATTAAATGCGTTTGGCATTTAGTTAGACTTGAGGGAGTCTATGCACTTACTTATCACTAAGTGCAGTTTTGGGGATCAAACTAAGACTGAGTGGGTTATGCCACGTTACTTCACGTCGTTCCTTATCAACGGTAACGTGCAAATCTCCCCCTAACGACGGGGAGAACAGTCTTAGCGATGTCACTTTCGCATATCATGCGATAAAGAGATCGCTTGCCAAGGTTACTCTATCAAATGATAGGCAGGAGATTCATAATCGACTTATGTCCCCTTCAGAGGTCCATATTTTGAACGCTAGAGCGGCTCAATCAAAATATTAATTAATCACTCTAAACACGCGTTAATATGAGACTTCTGGCTCATAACCAGTAACCAGCTGGTACGCACATGGTGTTTGAGTGTCTATGGGCCTCATAACGGACCAATGCAGCAAAATAGCATAACCCCACACGGAAATATAAATCTTGGTGCGCAAGACCAAGAAATGCGTGCAATCATTTGCAGCCGCATCATCAAACTTTCCGTGAGTCCATTTGGGTCTGAACATAATCGACAGGATGTTCAATTTAAATTTCCAAACTCAAGTAATTCAAATCGAATTTTCGATTCTTACTCTTCGGAATTATCAAGTCGACTAGACTTTTCAGGATAATCCGGATCATGAGCCATCAACTTAATGATAGGGCTAAGAGTTTAGGAAATGATGCATTTCTGTGGACAACAATAATCATGTGACCTATTGTCGATGCATCAACCATAACCATTTATATTTATGGTCCGTCTTATGGTTGGATAAGTCCACAATAACTCCTTCAATTCTTTACAAGAATTCTACGAGTTCATTTCGTGATCTTTACACATACTAGTCTTTCAAGGTGAGCATTAGTGGCATGAATTTCGGATTAATCACGAAATATATTCTCAGAAAGAATCCAAATGCGATGCGATTATAAATCAAGCATCGTCTTTTGACCTGGGAATATCTCATCCGGTCAATGCCACAATATCAAAATGCTTTGATCAATCGACGACAGGCGAATGATAGTATAGACAATCATGTCTTAGTATCTAAATCCTTTATCAATCGACGACAGGCGAAATGATAAGTTAACTTTAAATGCTTAAAAAAAATATGGTAGCAACCACTTGAAAGACATTTCAACTCCTCTAAAATACGTTTTTTTTTAGTGGAGGCTATGTAAAGAAATTTCATTTCTTTCATGAGCTATTACCAGATAACACTGGTTTTCTCGAATATTTTATAACTCAACAAGGTACGGCAGGACCTACATGAGTATAAGACCTCATATTTGACAAATCAATTTGGTTTTACCAAAGATTTTGATTTGGAACGACAGGTCCAGAATCGTTGTCACTGAGTACTCTTTTAGGCAAGTAGTTGGTGAAATTATGTGGTACACTGTTACCCACTATTTCCAGAAAACCAACTACACCACAAGTATTGCCTAAAATTTCATAATTTAAAGTTTGGTCACATTTGTCAAAGGAATTTGCTCAAAACACTTTAAATTATTTCGAGAAATTTCGTAAACAGGCAAACCATAATACAAAAGTATGGTCCAAATGAAAAATAATAATCCAAATGGAAAACATAATCCAGATGAGCGAAAAAATGGCTCAATGATTTATCAAAATCAATAAAGAAAGGTATCAAACTCATTTGAGTCACAAAATCGGGGGTCTCAAGAGTTTTCTTTCAGTTAGCTTTAACCACATTAGCATCGGGTTTTTTCACCTTTATAATAGTTTTGAACTATTTAAGGAGTAACCGTGCATGACCTTTGTCTTTATAGCATAGAGTTGCCTCATTGAGCATTATCTCTTGCTTTGTGACAGTGAGCCATATTGTTCCTTTCAATTACTGTCTTGCAGCCACATATTTTCGATTTTGACGATTGTCTAAAATCTCGATTGGCTAGGCGATTCATCGGGATCTCGACAGTTCGAGACAAATAACACTTGTCTCGGTTCTCGATTCGTGGAAAAAAAAATGTACACGAAGAGCATTAATATCGGGCAAACAATTCGCCATTGACCAAATAGGATTAAAATTACTCACCGGGGTAATTTTCTTATCCAATAACAGATGGGCGATAAAGGAACATGGTGAATATAAATTCACGATACTGCTTATGGAATGCAATTTCCAAGCTAGTATTTTGGTGAAGGATTGCTCCAATATGTCAATTTCAGACCTTTGTTCACCATAGACGTCATCACGTCTCAAATGTGGCGGCGGAATAAAATCAACGCCTTAGCATTCATCCTGAGTGTAACAACAAACTCGTGTTTACTCATCAAAGATGGCATCCAAAAAAATTGGGCATCATAGTTTCACACATCAGGGTGACTAACATGTGATGACGGAATAACATCAACGTCTAAACAGTCGCAAGTATGTTTTGCGATTTTTCTCATCATAGATGGCATCCAACATGTGTTGGGAGTTCTGGATTATTTTTCATATAAAACGACTGGTTTATATGTTTATGGTTTGCACAAGCACAAACTTTAATTCGAAACGACAGGTTCGAAAATAGTTTTGCTTCTAATGTGAATTGGTTCTCATTGATCGAACGACGGGTCGATACTGAGACACCAATTCGGCGAAACATACATCACTATATAAACACATTCGGGAAAATTATTATTTACTCAACCCCTTTCGGTAGCTCTACTTGAAAAACGACCAGGAAAGACGGTGAGGGTGGAGGGCACAAATGCCACTTAAAACCCGACCTCATTAGGATATCGACTTCCGCCTATATCTTTCCTAGACATCGTATCCAAATAGGTGAGCCTATTTAGGGAAGGTTTATAATTTTTCCAACTTAAATGTGAAAATATATGATTTCGCAAATTATATATGGCAATAATATTAACAGCATAGAGAATATCTATCTAGATTAACCACACATATATAAATAGGCAGTAAATATATTTTAGGATCTTTCTAATCATGCAGTAGATTTGGTGTTATAAACAAATCAATTTAAGATTATCAATCAATCCATAAAGATTCTAACATATCAAATCAAATCAATTTAATTTAAGATTATCAATTAGATCTAATCCAATAATTTACTGGCATATGTGATATTTATATATATGATAATATCAAAAAAGATATGATTATGCTAACAAGATATCAATCAATTATCTATGTTTATCGCCATATTAATAATTCTATACATGGTAGTTTTAACATGCAAGCAAACAATATATTTTTAATTACCAATCAATTCTATATATGGTAAAAAAAATATTTTAGCATGCAAATAGGTTAAATTTACATGGAAACATATCAATTTATTCAATTAACATGCAATTTTTCACTTAATATGCCATGTACCAGTAGGAAACTGGTCCGATGTACCCGTATATGAAATAACATGATTTAATGTAATAGTACTAAATATAGCCATCTACCCACCCGTCTGTTAAATGTAATAGTACTATATCGTATCATGGCAGTGATGAATAAGTTATTCACGTAATACTATATTAATCATATATGATCTCAAACACATACAAATAATTAATTCAATAATTCCATATAACTGTTCAAACATGGTAGGTTTATTCGATTATCGTTTATCATGCAGCGTATTTATACAGTACCTACCGAGATAAAACAACAACGAATTTAGTAATCGTACCTTTCACATAGTATGTTGGTTGAGAAGGTCGATAAAACAATAATAATAAAACCCGGATAAATCTCAAGATTTATAAATAACCAATATCCGTGTGTTTATCCAAAATCTCCAATATCCGCGAGCGTAAATCCTATTCTCCGCGAGCAAAGTGCCGATAACGTGTTGTGAGTCTTATTAGCTCAGTATATATATTATATAGGAGATATAGAGAGAACATAGAGAGAGGGAACAGTAGGTCTTTATTAATCAGCATGTATACAAGAGGACCCTAACCTTCTTTATATAGTAGAGGTTAGGGTTATACAAGATATAAAGCCCAACTTAGGCCCACTATGAGTAAGGCCCAATAGTCCAATAATATCCTACAACAAGTTCGTTTTTTTCATTTTTTAGGCTGCTAAAAGCGTACGTTTTTAGCATATCTCCTACAAAAACGCCTTAGCTTTCGATATTAAAACATTGGAAAAATTACAGACCTCAAGCTAGGTAAACAGTACGGTACTTATCTGTCAGACAGAAAAAGAGAGGTAACAAATTTGTCACACTTTTGAATATGAACCACCGACAAAATAGGTGTCTGTTTATTACTATCATATAATTTAAGACCTCCACAACTAACTTATATGGACTCATCTCTAACAAATTCATTGCTCTCACCTTACTTCTTTACTCCAGTATTGGTCTTCTAATGCTTTACGACCTACAAAATAACTTCTCAACCGTAACTTTGTTACATAACATTATCTTTGTAGCAACTAACAATGCTGCAATTAATTTCGCTTGATTAATAAGGATAATTCTAAATACACCGAAAAATTGCGGAAAAATTCAAGATTAACTTTCCTTGTATCAATTAGCAGTAACTATCGTGCCAAAATAAATTAAAACATCACATTTGAGTTATAGATGCGCATTTGTTATAATGGGGATTATAATTTTGTGTTTTTGATTTAGGCATTAAAAAAGAATCTGAAAACACAAGCACGCAACTACATTATCAAATGATAGAACGATTTTTAGCTAGTATGTCACCAATTCTATAGATACAGTATTATATTGGTGAACAATTGCACAAAAACAGCAGTAACTATATTATTGTACAATACTTTCTTAGATTTTATCATTCTTGGAGTCATTTTTTCCGAAAAGAAGCTCTTGATAATTCACTACACCATTTCATTTTGTATCGCAATCGAAACTTTACTTAATATTTGATTAGTTACTAGACGAGATTTTATAAAAAAAATATCCTTACTTATTAGTAGATTATTAGATACGAATAAGAGAGAATAAATGCTTACACCCAATTAAGCAAGGAACTTAAAAAATTCAAAACAAAGCCAAGAATTCACTATATATACAAGCAACAAAGTGATCAAGAATTCTTGAAAAAAGTTGTACCTTAAACCATGGCTCACCCCTCCCTTTATTCTTTTCCCATCACCGCTCTCATCATCATCGCCGCAACCCTCCTCTCTCTTTCCTCCGCGTTCTCGCCCTCTCCATCCATCACTCGCCCCTTCAAAAAGATCTACGCTTTTGGCGACTCATATACGGACACTGGAAACACCAAGTCCACTACGGGCCCAAGCGGATTCAACTACGTTTCTAGCTTTCCGTATGGATCCACATTCTTCCACCACCCAACAAATCGTTACTCAGATGGGCGGCTTGTGATTGACTTTGTTGCACAAGCATTGTCGCTTCCGTATCTATCTCCGTATCTTAGTAAAAACATGGATAAATCATCAGGTATTGTGAAGTTATCAATGCTAGTAAAAGCTCGAGTTTTTAGTAGATGTAACTTTTCAATCACTTATATTATTCTTTTAGCACTTTGTGCTACTCAGGTCAAGCCAACCTAAGTTTTGAGAGACCATCTTTTTATTTGGTTTTTTTTTACAGAGAATCTAACTCATGACTAGTGTTTATTGGGTCCTCTAGTTGTTTATTTTATAAAAGAAGATCATAAAAATAATATTAATTTAAACCCAAAATGGCCTAAAGTTCCTAAATACGAAAGAAAAGTTTCATAAGTCATACTTTCCTAGAGCTTTCGCTTGTTTCCCTAACCCTAGGCCGGGTTATGATACCATGATACATTACTAATTGCACTATAATTTAGACTATTTGTAAGAGCAACTTTTTACTCATTCATTTTATTTTCCAGGTATAAACTTTGCTGTTGCCGGATCAACTGCGATACGACATAGTTTTTTCGTTAGGAATAATATGACACTAAATATTACACCTCAGTCGCTTGGGTCACAACTTCTTTGGTTTAATAGGAGCCTCGAGGCTATGGGATGTGGAGATGGCACGGAATTAGCAAAATGTAAAGAGGAATTTAGTGACTCTTTGTTTTGGGTCGGTGAAATTGGGGCAAATGATTATGCTTATGCGCTAGGAGCAGAAGTCAGATATAGTACTATTCAGCGGCTAGCTATCAAGAGCCATACGGACTTTTTGCAGGTATTTTTTATAGCTTGTATGGTTAAGTTATACACATTAAGGGTGCAATATTTGTCAATTTGCTTATATGTCACAGTCGGTTTGGATGCCCATTTGTGAAGGTGCTTTTCTTTGGTTTCGTGACCCATAGAGTAAGAATTAGTTGAGTGAGATCGTCTATTTTCTCGGTCTCAAACAATTCACTTTTTTTGCTTATAAGCTGAAACTTGAAAATTAGTTGTTATATGTAGGAGAAGAAGTTCCATGAAATATCAAGAAAATAGTGCTGTGAAAAAGTTTCACTTTTCGGTGAATCACTGTAATTATGACAGTTCTAAGAAGCTCATTTCTAAATTCTAAGTGAAAAAACTCGATCCAAATCTCAAAAAAGTTGAATTCAAAGCTCAGTAAAAGATGGATTCAAAGCTTAAAAAAGTAGAAGCTTGTACGCCCATAAAACTTACACTTTTTCACGTTTTTACGTTGTTAGCATTGCTTTTGCAAAAAATGCTTTAGCAAGGTTTTCTTTTTAATTATTGCTTTAAAAAGCGCGCTATATTGCGCTATAGTTCACGAAATAGGTTTTTCGGCCGAAAAACGCTATGATAAACCGCTATTTGGATGGAAAAACGCTAAATTCGCGCTATAGGAATACTATTTACGCTATAGCGGGTGCAGTCCAATTTATTTATTTATTTTTGGTCAAAATTTTAATGAAATTATTGGAGGCTAAAAATAATCAACCCCAAAACTCTTGCAAACAACGTGAATGCTCTGACATCTCAACTACAATCATTTTGTGATTATTAGTTACAACTTTTTATATATATTTAGTTATTTTTTATTAGATGTTCTGAATTTAATGCTATATTTATATGTATTTAGGCAAAAAAAAGTATACCGCAAAGCGTTATGTAGCAACGCTATTTGCGCTTTTAGCGTTTCTCTCGAAAAAACGCTACGATAGCGATAACGTTATTTAAAACATTGTTTTTAATACACCAGTAATTATCCAGGATAACCGGATCTTTGTTTTCAAAATCATGACCAAGTGCAACAAACAAACTTTTTCTTTCATTTATGCAGAGTATCAAGAAGTAATGAACTTTTATTAACTACCTTTTCTTGCTTCTTATCATCTCCAAAATCTCTACAGAATCATGATCAATTAAGTATGTCCGTCCAAGATAATGCTAAGGCTTGAATAATCAGGCTTGAAATCTGTAACTATATAGTCTATATTATAGACTGTCATTGAGAATTATGTCAGTTCTTGTTGTACTGATTCTGGATAAAATCATGAAAACCATTATCCTTAAAGGTATAGCTAGGCAAAGACGTCGTGTAATTAGAAATCAATTAGTCAAACACCAGGTTAATCTCTATAAGAATTCAAAACAATGGCCCTGAAAAAACATGAAAATCTAGAAGAAATCATGTCTGAAATGTCTCCAAATTGTAGAAATGCACCTCAAAACTCCAGAAGTGTTGTTTTTACGCTATTTAGATTATTGACGAAACTAACTTTTCGCAGGCATTGTTAAGAAAGGGTGCAAAGTACGTCGTGGTCCAAGGCCTACCTCCAACAGGCTGCTTAACGCTAACCTTAACTCTCTCTCCTGGAGACGACCGAGACTCCCTTGGCTGCGTGGGCAGCGCTAACAACCTAAGCTCCCACCACAACCTCTTGCTACAATCAGAAATCAACGGTCTTCGAAAGCAATTTCCTCAAGCAACAATCGTATACACTGACTACTACAATGCCTACCAAACTGTTAGTTCCCAGTTCTGCTAAAACTCAAACTTTTAGTTAATTCTACTTTTTAATCATTTCATATAATTCTTCAACACTTCTTGTCAGGTGCAGCCATCAGTCTTTTTAAGACAATTCAAATTTAGAGAAACACATCACATACAGTTTCAAATTTTTTTCCCTTTAAATATAATTTTTACTCTTTCCTTATAGTTTCGAATGAATCACTAATGGATCTCATAGTTTATGTTACATGAGTTGTCCCAAGTTGCACAATAGCCAGGTTATACAAATGGTCCTCAAGTATAACACTATGGGCCCTCATAAAAAGAGACACCACTATAAGGGACCGTTTTGAAATTTGTAATATGTCGACTATCAGTGTAACTTATTCAAAATATAAAAACCATAGTGCTGCAAATGCAACTTTGTGGACTAAATTAATCGAATTTATCTCAATTTAGTATGTACCGAGACAGTTGCTGCGATTTAACCTAAATTAGTGAAGTGGCATTGTAATCTTTGAAACCAAAACCTATGTTGTAAATTCTACAAGGAAAAAATAAGTTTCCAATCCTAATAAAAGCTTAATTTATTTAGTAAATCCAAGTTTTTAATCATGTCTTCTTTTCCAACAGATCATGAAGAACAGGCCTAAGTATGGAATGAAAGAGCCTTTCAAGGTATGTTGCGGGACCGGAAGTGGGCCCTACAACTACGATATTATCACCGCTTGTGGTTCACCTTCGGCTAAGGCTTGCTCGGATGTGTCTACCTATATTAATTGGGACGGGGTTCATCTTACAGAGGCTATGTATAAAGCAGTTTCTGATTTGCTACTTAACCAAGGGTTTAGTCGTCCTACATTTCAGTACTTGTTAAGCAAGAAAAAACGTGAAAGCGTAAAATAATGAATCATGTTTTTTAGATAGCAGAATCGGAGTTCAAGTAGAAGTGTTCAGGAATTGTGGTGCTCATTTGACAGAATTTATGAAATGTGGTATCAAACTTTTGGAGAAGTATCTTTGAGAATTATTATAAATAATAATATAGTATGCCATAATGGTATGTTTGTTAAGGTTGACATACTTTTTTTTCCTTTATCTTGAAAAATGTTTTTAGAACCCAATGAAGCTTTTGTTGGCTTGTTTGATTGCAACTTGTCCGCTCAGCTTTTTCTTGTTGATAAGTTGGACGCTTTTACTTGCTTTTGGTTAGCTAACTTAACGACTGAGGTTTCGTTTTCTACTTTAAAACACTCATAGATTTTAGTCCTAGTTTACTTGTCAGCTTAAGCTTAGCTTATTTGTTGAAGCTAAACAAGCCCCATATAGAACACCTAATAGCAGCTGAGCTTCGTTCTGTCATGTAGTGTGAGATGAGCTTCGTTCCGTTAGTGTGGGAAGTGGAAGACTTATAAGTTATAAGTTCTTATCATGAATGTCAAACTATGTATAGAGGTTATTCACAACAAACTGCAAGGCTAACACAATTAACAACTAGTCATGCCAGTATCTAAATTAAATGCTGCTAGTTGCTAAATACTAAAAGTCTAGATGAACAAAACAAGTAAATTAGTTCTCTAATGAGTTAGCTTTGAAATCAATAAAATCGTAAAAAAAAATACACTGAGTACTAATCAAGAAATTAAGGTCATCACAAATGCAAAGAATGACAGCAAAAGGAATTGATAAACTGAATATGGAATCTCATACAATTTCACTTTGGATTATGAGCAAGAATGATGCCTTAATTATCAAATTAAAAACAGTTCACACATGTTTCCTGTATTGGAACACTCGATCCTTTTGAAAACAAATAGAAACATTTTTAGTTTGATAATATACTTATTATTTTTGGATGATTGTGTGAACAAGAATACATGGAATGCAGATCTCGGAACACTCTGATCTCCAATAATTGAATGACTATTATTTGTAATATTCTAACATTCTGTATGATATTT
Source organism: Primula vulgaris (assembly GCA_963920805.1). Lineage (NCBI taxonomy): Eukaryota > Viridiplantae > Streptophyta > Magnoliopsida > Ericales > Primulaceae > Primula > Primula vulgaris. The sequence continues at coordinate 34,456,734 of OY987214.1, read as the reverse complement.
CTGAAAAAACTAAGTTTTAATATCCTTTTGTTGTATATGATAATTGCTCAAAAAAAAAGTGTAAAAAGTATCTCGCTACTGTAGCCCTCTCTTTCTCGAGCCTGGTTCTGAAATTTCTCGCGGTTCTAAGAAATGTTAACACCGACTTCTGCTCAAGTTTGTGAAAATGTTTCTTAATTTGATCGTAAAACACAATTAAGATAGAAGCACCTAACAGATAAGTAATAATTGTAATCAATCACATAACGGATAAGAGAGGAACAAAAGAGTTCACATTTGATGCATTATCATGCATGCATAAAGGCCTTGAAAATACATCAAAATCAAACTTTTTTCCCCATTGACAAGAAAAAATACTAAAGTTACAGATCTTAATTAGTTACATAGCATATCGGTATTGGTTAGCATAGCTTATCATATAATCTCGATAACATCTGGACCGCCAGTTGCCGACACTTGATTTTTCTCTCTTGTGACCATATTTCTCATTTCCATCACCCATTTAATCCACCCGACAGTATAATCATACAAGCCGAGCACGATATATACCCCAATACCACCAATTATCCCGTTCGATATAGAATAAGTTAATGGCATAAGTATCATAGTCACAAAAGCCGGTACTGCCTCTCTCATATTTTCCCAATCAATATCTTTAATCACTTTCATCATCATCACCCCAACCATAACCAATGACGGTCCTATAGCCCATGGTGGCACACTAGACAAAAGTGGTATGAAAAATAATGACAAGAAAAAGTAAAACGCGACGATCACTGCAGTTAGTCCTGTCCTGCCCCCTTCCTTGATCCCTGCCGTTGATTCTACGTATGTAGCAATCGGAGACACACCCAACGTGGACCCCACGATTGTGGCACCTGCATCGATCATATACGCTCGATATTCACCTTCAATTTCGCCCTTTTCATCTACAAGTCCCGCAACTTCAGCTAGTGTGTACAGTGTGCCTGTGGTGGCTAACACGTCTGCATATAGTAACGTTGCCAAGGCAACCCACACTTTACTCGTGTTGAATTGGGAAAAGCTAATCGCCCCTGCAGTCGATTTTATTTTATGAAAATCGACGATTCTTTTGAAATACTCGTAACTCGAGTCACCTACCGGAGTGTTTGGAAATATTGTTACGGTCGTGCCACGGGCCCATGAAATAAATGTCACAAATAGCATACCATAAATCATACTACCTTTAATACCCTTCATCATCCCGAAAGATATAATAATAAACCCCGTCGCACCTAGCCAGAAAGTCGGACTCTCCATTTTTCCATCGACGCATGCGCCTGTCACGGGATCTACATTGGTACATGCCGAGAGGGTGACCAAAGTGGATGGGTCCGGCCCAATTAGTCCCACACCTTGATGGGCCTGTAGGCCCGTGAAGGCGATAAATAGCCCAATTCCAGCTGCAAAAGCAAGGCGAACCGGGCTAGGTATGAGTCGTGCCAGGCGGGCCCGGAGGCCCAAAGCCGCTATTACTAAAAATGCGCAACCTTCCACCAAGGTTATCGCCATGGCAGTCTGATAGGTAAGGTCCCCAGACCCGTGATAGCCTACCAGGGTGAAGGCTATGTAGGCGTTGGCGCCCATCCCAGGCGCCAACCCTAGAGGTAAATTAGCAAGAACGCCCATGGAAAACGAGCCTATCATGGATGACAATATAGTAGCCACTATAAGGTCATTCTTGACTCTTGACAAACATGCCTCGTACCCTGGGTCGGGTTTCAGGGTACAACTTGGGTCCCCCGGAGACAGGGTACAGTCTGCGAAGGAGCAGGTGGCTCCAGAGTCTGAAAGGATGGTGGCGTTGACGGTGATGATGTAAGCCATGGTCAGGAATGTGGCAGTAGCGGCCCGTAGTTCTTGCGTGAAACATGTGTTTCGGGCATCAAGTTTGAAGTATTTACCAATCTTGCTGTCGGAAATTGTTTTGTTTAGCCCTTTCAAGAAACTATTCCAAGAGATTGTTCTCATTGTGGCACAAAACTCGCCTCCCATACTTTGCTCCTAGTTTGTTTTATGTTTTAAGAGTTTTCTTGAGTGTGGCTTTAGATTGAGCATTTATGAAATGGTTACATGTGGTTGTTTTTATATATGTGTGGGTGTGTCATATTGGTTGTAAGTTTGTTGTTATTTTATTTTTATTTTGTTTTTCTCAGAGGAGGTTAGAAAACAAATAATAATTGTATCACTTTTTAGGACACTCAAACTCTCCAACTTGTTTTGAACTGAGAATGTGGAGGGGGTAAAGGAGCCACTTCTGGTTTAAAGAAAGACTGTAGGCCACCTTACCTCTTTTAATCGAGGTTGATATTTTGTATGAACTAATTGAATTGAGTTGAATAATAAAACTTAGAAATTTACAATATATGTCCTAATTGTATATATATAAATCTTTTAACAAATCAAAATTTGATCTTCTACTTAACGACCTCAAGCAAGTTGCCACATCAACTGTGTGAAACTTATATTCCTTATATTTTATTGTAGTTTGTCTACGTATCATCTAGAGAAATTTTTTATCTTCCTCTTAACTTACGTAAACTTAATATATTCTTCTTTTTCAACTTCTTTCTTGTTATCTTCACTATTATAGGATTCAACTGCAGTACTTTGTTTATTCTCATTTTCCCCCTCTTTGTTTTCATTTTCTTCAATATTAGATTATTAGTGAACTCTACCAAAGCTTCTTCCATTACCATTGTTTCTTCATTCTCTTTTCTATTATCTTCTCTTTGACTAGGAGTCTCTAAGATTTTATCATTTTTTTTAAGCTCATCTTCTTTATCTGAATTCTGAGGTGGCCTTTCATATATAATTTCTTCTATTTTTCATCCAAATCATCTTGAATGGTAACTAACTTTTCCTCTTGAACATAGGTCTTTTTTGGAGTCACTTTGGAAGAACTTTTAGAGGTCACATTGATTTTTCTTCTCATTATCCAGCCTTTTGTACTCTTTTTTTTTTTGGTCCTAATTAGATGGTTTGTATAATTTTACCTCTTTTTTCCCTTTATTTTGCTTGCCTTCTTCTGGTTTTGTATTAAATTCTTTTCTAGGATTGCTTTTATTTTTCTCCTTTTCTTCATTTTTTGCTTCACCGGTATACTTGTGCTTAAACTTGCAAGTTTTAACTGTATGACCTTGTTTAAAACAGTAGTTGCAATATTCATGTAAATTTTCATGTATTGCCAAAAGCCGCAATCTCCACCATAGCCTATTCTTACCCTTTCGATTAGCTCTTAACTTAGGTCTATTTCCACACAAATTATAGCTAAACCATCTCTCGAAAGCTTAGAGGTAGCTTCATCTACTTTTAGAGGAACCCCAAAGGCTCTACCTATGGAAAAAATACTCGAGATATTGTAAAGATGAATAGGTAATTTGGGTAGGAAAATTCAGACAGGAGCTACAGGAGTTTCAAAATCTGGATCAAAGTTATAAGTTCATTTGAACACCCTCATAAGAAATTGCTTAATGTACCAAATTTGCTTTAGCCAGATCCTAGTAAAATCATTTTCATGAAAACAATGTATAAGAATACGCTTAGAGTTCAACGTACCAATATTATATGCTGCATTTAGGTCTAATTTACTGAAGAGTTTCCTTATAATCTTCATATCCGGCTTACCATGAGTGAATTTACCATCAATGGTGTATTTAAAAAGTTCTGAGAGAGTTTTGACGTCTTCCATAGAGACTTCAATGAGAGTTTCACCTTTTGTACGTACCTACTTCTTTTAAATCGATTTTGTGATTTTTTGGTTGAGAGCTAATAATGGATGCAAAAGATTTTGTTGGAGGGGGATCGGGGGACATTAGCTGAGCGTTTTTGGTATTCATAGGAGGTTTATCTCGCTCCAGCAAGAAGGCAGACATGTGGCCACCAATCGCCTAGAGAGAGAAAATATTACGGTTTTTTAGTTAGATGCAACAAGTCAACTCTAAATACTTAGTCATATCGATCATCACATGCATGTCTTGGCATATGCCAATTTTAAAATCACTAGTTGTTACCGTGAGAAAAACTAGAAACTGGTCAAGGTTGTAATCCACCTACAAAGATAATACCATGAGTAAGAGACCTAATTTGAAATTTCGTATTTATACACATGGAAGATGATAAATGTGATTGTGGTTTCTTATTGTGATCACTCCTTAACTTTCCGTTCTTATCTCTAACATAAATTGTTGATGAATGTGGTACGATGTGATTCGCCTCTTTCGAAACGAGTACTAAGGACGGAACAAGTTTAATATCAGCTACATGAGAGAATAACACACAATATTTTTTTGAATTATCTGAGTATCAAGTATTAAAGTGTGTAGCTAAATGAAGAAATTCTAATTGAGGGTTTAATTTCACTAACAAGGAGCTATGCAAATTTTCAGGTTCCAGTGCAACTTGTAGCATTTGTCAACAAAGAAAAACGACATAAGAGTATAAAATTAATCGACGTGATCTACAGATGGAATCCATTAATAAGACCACTTAATAATTAAGATTAGTTCATAAACCATAATTGGATACTTTGTCTAAAGTGATGGATACTAAACCGATTAAATTGGCTTAAAAGTCAAATTTATAGTGGATTATGTACATTTATTCTAAAAGCAAACAATCCATTATCTGGTAAAAGTTACTCTTTTTTGACACTGTGTGAGTGAGATGTATGTGTGTTATTGCAATTAACTTTTACCTTGAAATGTACAGTATTATAACTAATTTTTATTGCAGTATATCTTAATTTTAGTTAAGGATCATGTTAATTAAACCCCTTCCACATAACTAATATTATTTTTAACCTTAGGACTTGGAATGTGTCGGTTTAATCATATATGGAGGGATGTAACTGGGAATAGAAAATTGAAAATAGAGTGGACTTAAGGTTACATAATTTAATTTTGAGCTCTTATTTCTTAGGTCTAATTTTGCACATGCACTATTGACTTGCACAAGTCTCAGACTACTTGTCACTTGTCATTCTTTACTTACGGTTTTGATCATTATAAACGGTTCAATAATTAATTGGATCATGCAATAATTTGGTATTCAGAACTAGCTTTACTTTTCCAATTGATGGAGCATTTATAATTAACTTCATTATGTACAAAATGGTATTCCTTCTGTATCTAGACAGTTCATAAGAAAAATTGATTCTGCCCAAGATTACAATTATGCCCTTTCTATTTTTCTACTAAAATAAAATTTTACTATTATGCCCTCTGTTATAACTTTGTAAATTGTCAAACGGATGTAATTAATGGGTTGTAAGTTGGATAATCTAATAAAAGGTAAAATAAGTAAGAGTAAGGATATATAAAAATTCGAGTGTTAGTACCTATCTATTTGGTTTTCTTCTTTGTAAGCGTAGAGAAACTACAACGAACTATATTAAGGTATTGATGTACTTGGGCGTACATAAAATAGGGGATGGTTATCCATGTTCATGTATAAATTACATATATTATGTATAAACTTTAAGTTTAAAACTTATGCCTTTCTAGTTTCACTCTTATACATGTATCTTGTTTCACCTCTCCACTATATAAATGGTTGGAGTCTTCATAGTGCTTTCTAGCTTCACTCTTATACAGTTAGGAAGAGGGTTTATTGGGTTGTTAGATCACATATCGATCATCATTTCTCATTACCGAATTAAGGTATATAATTTCTACTTGTAATAAAACGTAGAAATTCCATGATTAATAAAGAATAAAACCGGAAATCTCATGTTTAAGATTTATATCACATGATGGATGTTTTTTTTATGAAAAAATTGCTATTGGAACCCATGTATGTCACTTATAAAATGAGCTATAACCTGTATAGTTAGACATAATAAACTGTCGGACCTAAAATGTCACTTTTAGAACATTTGAGGACTAATCTGTAACTATCTGACATTTTAGGATCTCTCTGTAAAGTTTCTAAAACTATAGGACCAGAGCTGTAATTACCCTTAAAATGCATATAGTTTTCTGTATTTACACTCGTAGTCTCTTTAGTTACTCCTTATACATATGATAGTATATATGTACGAATTTACCTAATGTTTAGACCGATAATACTTATTTACATGCAAATGATCTAAGATTTAATTGCTACAACTTCTAAAATTTGTAGAAATATTGTATTAATTGCTTATGTGACATTAACTAAATTTAGCTTCTTAGCATACCACCATTTATTACCTATGAATTGATATAAACTATGCGATGTATTAATTACCCATAGAAAATGGTAAAAGTCACACTTTAGTGTTGGATTAAATAATAACGCATGTGGTTTAATATTACTACTCCATGTTAGCACTAGTTTACATGAGTATGGCATGCTTTTATATTACGATATTGTTGAATGCTATTTTATCTTGTCACATAAAAGCTCGTAGACATTTATATGTTACGTGAGCTTATAAATTGCCTCGAATTTGAGCATTTTACAATGTATCTCTTTTGAGTATAAATTTTCCTCAATCTTCAACATTTAGATGTAGCTTTTGAGTTGAAAATTTGCAAAATCCGGTATATGTATTCACATTTAAGTTGAAATAATTATGAATCTTTTCAAAATAGACTCACCTATTTGGATACGATGTCTAGGAAAGATAAATGTGGAAGTCGCTCTCCTAATGAGGTCAGTTTTTAAGTGGCATTCGTGCCCATCTGGATTATGTTTTTCCATTTGGATTATGATTATTCCATTTGGACCATATTTTTGGATTATGGTTTGCTTGTTTATGAAATTTCTCAAAATAATTTAAAGTATTTTTGAGCAAAATTCCTTTATAAATGTGATCCAACTTTAAATTATGAAAATTTAGGCAATACTTGTGGAGTAGTTGGTTATTTAGAAATAGTGTGTAACGATGTACCACATAATTTCACCAACTAGTTGCCTAAAGAATCTTAACTGACAACGATTTTGGACCTGTCGCTCCAAATCGGAATTTTTGGTAAAACCAAATTGATTTGTCTAAAATGAAGCTTTATATTCCAGGTCCTGTCGTACCTTGTTGAGTTATAAGATATTCGAGAAAAACAGGGTTATCTGGTAGTAGCTCATGAAAGAATTAAAATTTCTTTACATATCTTCCATTCAATACGACCAAAAGCGTATTTTAGCGGAGTTGAAATGTTTTTCAAGCGGTTGCTACCACGTTTTTAAAAGCATTTGAAGTTACCATATCATTTCGCCTAACGTCGATTAATAAGAGGTCTTAGATGCTAAGACATGTTTGTATATATTATCATTCGCCTGTCGTCGATTGATAAGAGTATTTTGACATTATGGCATTGACCGGATGAGATATACCCGAGTCAAAAGACGATATTAGATTTATAATCGTATCACATTTGGATCCTTTTTGAGGAATAATTTCGTGATTGATCCAAAATTCATGCCACTAATACTCTCTCTGAAAGACTAGTATGTGTAAAGGTCACAAAATAAACTCGTAGAGTTCTTGTAAAGAATTGAGAGAGTTATTGTGGACTTATCCAACCATAAATATATATGATTATGGTTTATGCATCGACAATATGGTCACATTCTATTGTTGTCTACCAAAATGCAGCACTTTCCAAATTCTAAGCCTAATCATTAAGTTGATAGCTTATTACCCGGATTATCCTGAAAAGTCTAGTCGACTTGATAATGCCGAAGAGTTAAGATCAAAGTTTTGATTTGTATTACTTGACTTTTGAAATTGAAATTGAACATCATGTTGATTATGTTCAGACCCGAAATGGACTCACAGAAAATTTAAACGATTGCAAACAATTGCACTCGTTATTTGGTGATGCGCACCTATATATATTTCTGTGTAGGGTCACGATATATTGCACACTGCTGCATTAGTCCATCTAAGGTTCATAGTCACTCAAAACACTGAATGCGTACCAGTTGGTAACTGCTTATAAGCCAGATGCCTCATTGAACGCGTGTTTAAGTGCTTGATTAATATTTTGATTGGGCCGCAAAAGCGTTCAAAATATGGACATCTAAAGGGGACATACGTCGATTATGTAGCCCCTCCCTATCAAATGATAGAGTTACATTGGCAAGCGATCTCTTTATCGCAGGACATGCGAAAGTGACATTGCTAAGATTGTACTCCCCGTCGTTATGAGAGATTTGCACGTTAACGTTGAAAAGGAACGACATGAAAAAATGTGGCAATAACCCACTCATTCTTAGTTTTATCCCCAAAATGCACTAAGTGATAAGGGCGTGCATAGACTCCCCCAAGTATAAATATGTGCCAGACGTACTTGAAAATTTATGAAATTTCATGAGATCATATATATACCAGCTGCAAATTGCTTGCAAGAATAGTCGTCCCTGTTGGACGCCGTGTTCCTGTCGAAACATGTTGCTTTGGTCGAACCTGCCAATCAAATGACGTTGTCGTCGGCCTTCAGTCTGTAGTCCTTCACATATAACGAGAAAGTTGACCGGTTCTGAATCCGTTCAGCCCCAGAAGAGGTGAACTGAAACTCGTTTGTCGCACGAGATTATAAAAGATCAATGAGATGTGTGATTCCTCCTCATCCTGAGAATCTCGAAATATCTGTCGATCATGATATCTTAGACGATATTGAAGCAAAACGAGACTATCATTGCTTACTTGTTCAAATATTCGGTGACGACTGATAATACGAGCAAATTATGACAGGAAACCACATACCATTGCCTGAAGTCAACGAAAATCAGACTGACCAAATGGAAGCTTACATTCCAAGGCAAATTCCTTAGCAAAACAAAGTGTGTGTGGACATGTCGTTCCAACACCACCCAATGTCTAAACGAGTTTGTTTATTCGGGTATTTGTAAGGAAGCATGATGAGAATAATAAGACTGTATAAGTGTTCGCCTACTAGCGCAAGCCTTCTATCACAACTTGAAATTGATTACGAGATAGTTTACTTATTCGTAATGGGCGTTATAATGGTCCCCTACTTTATCAGTTTAGTAGTTTCTGAAAAATTAAGTATGCAGCCATGAATGTGGTCATATTTTATCTTTGTGGGAATTTAGACAAGATATGTGGATGAAGGTCCCTGTGTGACTTCATATGCTTGAATCAAGTAGTTCCTGACCACGGAACACGATTTCAATTGACTGAGACGTTCACTGTATGGATTAATATAATCCGAGCGGATGTGGTATACTTGCCTAAGTGACTACTTGATCAGCTTGGGATACTTGAACAAGTATTATGCCCTTGCATGTTTTGAAGCAATCCACGTTTTGGATTTGCCCTTCGAGATGCAGGATCTTGGGAAGATACGGTAGTGACTCAGCCTGATGATCGAGTCCCGTAAAGATTGAATCTAAATCCATGATTCAGACTACACCCAGAAGGTGTTTTGACGCTTAGTAAGTCTTCAAATTCTCCTTTGATCGTTCGATCACTAGCCATTGATATAGACTCATTCCGTCCCTTGAGTGACGTTGAAGAGATATCGAACCATGATGTTCATATCCGACTACAATAAGCGCACCACTGTACTTGGTCTAATGTGCTAGGACGAATATCTCGTATGCTGTAAATTATATAGCTCTACACAGCATCGTGCTAACACGCTGCCACGGCAATGACCTTAAAGACATTCTTCCATTACCTTAAATGTACTATGGAAAAGGGCTTGTTTATCCCATTTGCATCATCGAGTAGGCCTACCCCCACTGGCATCCGAAATAACACGACCCTTATTGGTTACGCCGATGTAGGTTACTTATCAGACCTGTATAAGGGACGTTCCCAATCTGGTTATGTTTTTACCATCGGGAACACGGCGATATCTTGGAGGTCTTGTAAACAGACCGTAGTGGCTACTTCGACTAACCAATCTAAGCTACTCGCGCTCTACGAGGCAACTAGAGAGTTTGTATGGTTTCGAGCGGTTATTGGCCATATTAGAAGTACATGTGATCTAACTTACGGTCCTGATGAACCAGTTGTCATTTATGAGGACAACATCGTTGTGCAAGTAAGAGAGAGCATCCCGATGTATGCTTATTTTCTACCTAGTCGAAATTCCCGCACCCAGTTGTGTGCATGTGAGGGGAAGCATCCTGATGAATGCTTGTGTACTCTTTTTTGTCTTTAGTTCAAGGGTTTGTCCCACTGGGTTTACCTTAACAAGGTTTTTAGCGAGACACATTTTTAATCCCGTTCTCACTAATGATTTCCGAAATCAGGGAGAGTATCCGGTTGTATACTTCCAACCATCATGTACTCTTTTGTCCTTCGATTAGAGTATTTTTCCCACATGGTTTTCTCTAACAAGGTTTTAATGAGGCACACCGTGTATGGTTATTTCTCCCGTTTTTACTGACAGTTATTCACTCTTTTGTCCTTTGACCAAGTTTTTTTCCCATTGGGTTTTCTTGGCAAGGTTTTGATGAGGCATATATTTTCTAGTCAGTTCATTCACGCACTTGTATAGCGTTTCGGCCCACTCCTTTTGGCAACACCATTTTGTCTTATGATCCGGTTTTTGTCCCACATCGGGTTTTTCGGAATTGAGGTTTTATGTGTTGACAATAGCGAATGCGACTCAACAACTCATCAGAGTTTATGAAGACGAGGAAGCTTGCAGTATGTTTGGACACCCAATGAGGAGTGTTGTAATACATTATGTAGTTGTCCATATTCATGTATAGGTTACATACATGATGTATAAATTTTAAGTTTAAGACTTATGGCTTTCTAGCTTCTCTCTTATACATGTATCTTGTTCCATCCCTCCACTATATAAAGGGTTGGAGTCTTCATAGTTGTACACACATATATACTTGAATAAGAATAATTTGCTCTCGCTTTATACATTTCTTGTTATGTCGATACTTTACTAATAGTTGCCACACAACAAATAGCATAATTTTCCATTACAATTTTGTAATTTTAAGGAAAACAGCAAGCCAACGAAATCATGAACATCGATCTATAATGTATGTGATTAAAGGATAAATATTAGGGATAATTATAGTTTACTACACCAACATATTGGTGGTTAATAATTTGCATACTCATCTTACAAGATTAACAATTTATATACTCACCTATAATAGATCTATCAATCAACACACTTTAGTTAATTTATATTAACTTTTTAGTCGATTTTTGGTCATATGCGATGTTAGTTTTACCTTTAAATCATAATTGGAAGCGGTAACATGATCACACATGACCAAACTTCTCGTAAAAAAATTAACATAAATCAACTGAATTGTGTTGATTGATAGATATTTTATAGGTGAGTATGTAAATTGTTAATTTTGAAATGTGGGTATGCAAATTATTAAACACCAATAAGTTGTTGTAGTAAACAATAATTTTCCCTAAATATTATGTGATATTAAGTAAACTATGCTCTTTAATTTTAACTTATGTAGTTATATACCAAAGTATATAATTTAGAAAAACACATATTTTCACACACATATATTCTACACAAAAGCCTTACATTAACATGGCGACATGGATGAATATCTTAATCATGAATATCTTAATTTCCACTTTCCATTTCCGTGTTCACATAATTAATGCATCAATTGATAATCAACGTCAGCATTAAGAATTTAAGATTCTTGGATAAAGTTTTTTGGCTTGTTATAACATATTATAAATTTGATGGTATGTTTGTTTCTATGTTACCACCCTTAAAACGAAGCAAAGTTGGTGAAAATCCATAATAATCCGCCAAACATTAATTGACAATTATATTTTTCTTAAAAGTGGAATATATTGATGTAGAAATTGGTGGTTGTGTTTGGTATTTCATCACTATCCTTAATTTGCTTTGACCGGTTATTGCAAACAAAAAAAGTTTGACCCATCATAAAAATTAAGAAAACTGAAATCGGGTAAGCTGGCATAAGTCCTTTTTTTATAAACCTGGCATATTTGTATAAAATTCACCAGCAGCTATTTTAAGTTAACTGAGGTATATTCAAACCCAACTCGATTCTATTTTATTATACTACTATTACACGGGCATAAATAGCTTACGACCGTGTCAAAATTTCACGTCAACTAATAAATTAAGTGAAATAAAAAAAATGAGTGGTACCCAATCATCGTTTATAACATATTTTAGTGAAAAATACATGGTAAAAATTTGAAAAATTCAAAGTTTCGGAATTATGGGAGGTGTCTATGCACTTAGTTTCCTACTTCTTTATATATATGTATGCAAATGGGACTATGGAAGGGTAACTTCGTCTTATATGCAGATTTAGTTATATTATTATTAATAACGTTAAATATATTCTGATATGCGCAAAACGTGGGAATGACAAGTTTTTTATTTCTCTGTGATGCATACACTACAAAATAATGTTTGATTTAGTGAGAGTTAAAAGCTGTCACAAGCATGTCGCTAATTTAAAAAACTGTCATAAATCTGTCGCAAATTGACTAATCTGTCACAAAACCGTCACGAAAACCGTCGCTAATAAACTCGTAACAAAAAATAGCGTTACTAATCCAGTCGTTATTTGGGTATTTTTTTGTAGTGATATATAGTAGATTCTAATACATCTAGTTGGTTTGTATACAAGTACATGTAATCAAATAAAAGCAAAACTGAATAATAAGTTTAAAAAAATTCTACTTGTAAATGAAACTAGAACAGGTTCGGCATCACTTACTGTCAAATTGGTCAAATTGTCTCTTCTATATATATATTCTTACAATTTTAAACAGGAAAACACAATGCTGTATTACTAGCAAGTGGTTCAAATTAAATTATGATTAGTTAGCAAAGTAGATGCTAGCTAGGGCATAACTGAAACACGTTACTACTGAATTTGTTTAGGATAAAAAATAAATAATATATTTTTTTGTCATGAGGCTTACGTTCTAATTATTTGAGTATTAAGTGTTAATTAGCTACAGTACTACTCATATTTATAGTTTTGAACTTTTGACTAATCACTCATGCAAAAGTAAAAACACTAAGATATATGCACTATACTACTACATATTTTATTTACATCGTCTTATGACAGAGAGTACAATACAGCTAGTGTCTAAGCTATATAATTGTTTCACGGTTATTTTATCTTTTAGTTTTTTAGTTTATAGCATGGCCTGGTGTTTTTTGCTGTTAGCTTTAAAATCCTTTTTTATCCTTAGTTTTATGAGTTTTTAGTTGTTATAAAACATCAGTTTTTGATCAGGTTGATCTGTTTGTTATAACGAGAGACATAAGATTATGAGGTATAAGGAGAAAATTGAGGTTTTTTGAGCTTAAAATACTCTTAAAATGAGGTTGTGAAAAATGATTTTAAACTAATTTTGTTTCCTTAAGTTCTTAGTATTATGTTCATTGTAACCTCAAAGTTGTATTAGGGCGTTTAGTCTTATCGTATTCGTTTTCAACTATTGCATGCATGGGGCACATATCCCATATTAAAAACACTCTTTCATTCATTTAATAAAAATTTATTTTCTGTTAAAAAAAATATTTACATCGTCTTGAGTCCCTGAAATGTCTTTTAATTATTTAAGAGCAAATTTGGATAATTTTTTTTTTATCTTTTCTCACCCCTTTTGCTGTTTTTGAGAATAGTCTTTCACACGTGTTACGCTCACCAATGAGTAAGAATAAAAAGGCAATTTAATCATCCTTCACTAACGCAATAATTATATGCACTAACTTTGTAAAGAAATTAACCAGTTAAGTATAATTTTCATCGTTCTACTCAAGAATCTAACATATTACTATCCAATACCAGAACTTTTCTGAAGAAAAAAAGCACTTGAAACTTTAAACAAGTAATAAAATTGAAATTAAAGCTAGTATAAAGTAAAAATCAGGGTGTAACGTTGGCATGTGATTAGCTAGAAGGCGAATGGCTCAGCTTTATGGGGACACGTACCTAAATATTACTGTACTATTAATTAAGCTAGGTCTTTGTCTTAATTTCGACCATTATTTATACTAGGGATGGGAAAAATTCCTCATACCCAACCTGATCCCGCCACCCGTCGAAACTATCCCGACCTGACTCCGTCGTGTATATCCCGTCCTGACTTTTTTCGGCTTCGGGATCGGAACCTTATGACTATTATTGTTTGGCTTACGATGGCTGAACTTGAAACCTTATGGTTTTGGTTCATTCTTTTGTATATAGATTAATTTATTGTATGTTATGTTGTATGTTTTTCTATGATGTTAAGAAATTTAAGCTGTTATATTTATGAATAAATCAACAAGTATATTTTTATTAATAGTATCTCTTACTCCTTTATTTGTTCTGTTTGTTTACTAACATAATAACATTCACAGGTGTGTCCCAATCTTAAATCTTTACCGGATAATAAAAAGTTAGAAACATAAAAAATGAGTAAAGTAGCAAATAAACATAAAAAATGAAATGTAATCTGATATTTAAGTTTTGAAGGAAAAATTATTTACTTTTCAGTATTCTTTTACGATGTTGATAAAATTTATCGGGATTATCACATCCCGACCCGTCGGGTACCCGAAGTATCGGGGTCGGGATCAGGAAGGAAAAATGATTCCCGATTCCTATCGGGTCGGGATTCGGGTTAGAGGTTTTCAGGTCGGGACCCAACCCGATGCTACCCCTACTTCTAGAATTTGCATTACATGGATGGATTTTTTTTTTTGAAAGGGCATTAAATGGATGAGTTTAGAAATATAGATTTTGCATGCGCGAAGAAACTTAATTTTATAAGTTACTAGTGGGAACTTCTTTCTATAGAGAGAAAAGGAGAATGGTAATAGTACTTTTGAGGCTGGTTCTGATTTTTTTGTTAAAACAAACTCCTATAAACATCCTTTTGACCATTATACTACTTGTAAATTGTAATGGGTGGCTGACAAAGTGACAATCATGTAAAAAGTATCTGTTACTTGTATTGGTGAAACGGAATACACTATAGTTACAAAAAATAATTAGTTTAAAACAATATCTTGTTGAAATTTTTATATGCTACAGTATTTTGCAACTCAACCTTAGAGCAAATAAGAAACCAAAAAAAATGCCCAAACAATTTCCCGGAAAAGTTGAAATTATCAAGAGAAAACGAAAATAATTATTGAGAAGTCATGATACGTTTGGGTAGTTAAAAAAGCTACCCCGAATTAAACAACAAAAGTGCTGACACAGTGATATAAATGAATAAAAAATCATTTTGAGTACATTATACTGCATAAATTTATGGTTTATATATCATAGACTTGAAGGAGAACATGTAGCTATTTGGTGCCTAATGCTTGTTTTTCTTATTGCCTCTTTTCCTTAGATTACTACTTATTTCAGGCCCTTCAACTTCTTCGGCCTTTTGCTCTGCCTCTAAAATAGCCAGCTGCACCAACAACAAAGACATGCAAATGCAATATAAGACAACAATAACAATACAGTACAAGAAAGTTATGTTGATAATCTCGATTATTTTGAACAAGGAAATCCTATAAAAGATCTAACTCCCCAATCTTACCTCGTCAAGAATGGGCTTGAGCTCCTTGTATCGTGAAACAGCAAGGTCAAAACCATCTTTTCGCAGTTCCTGTATTGCCAAAACAATATTTTAAACGGTAAGCAACTTTGGTTGTTCATTAAATCTATTGGTAAAACAGAATGAATCCAAGAAATGAGATATAGCATTAACCTTGGCTGATTAATATAACCTGATAGGATAAAACAGAATGAATACAAGAAATGAGACCGCGTTAACCATGGCTGGTTAATTATTTTAATACAATTTCACAACATTTAGCTAGTAGGATAGTGGCCAAATGGCAGTGTCTTTTACTAGTAGAACCGAGAACTCAATACATATTCTCAGACCAACTAATGAGATATCATGTGAAATTTTCAGGATGCACTCTTCTCACATAAGAGCCCGGAAAAACACGAGTATAGGCATCTAAGAATAATTCTGATGTACTTATAAAATAGAAAACAGGTATGGGTTATAAAATATCACAACACATTATGCACTCGTACACCGTTGATGGGAGTTTTCTTAGGATCTACGTATGAAAATTCATAGAGATTTAACAGATAAACAAGTTATAATCCTTACCATCGCTCTAACTAGATTTTATAACTGGGTAGTAAGCAATATGCAGTTTCTTCAAGAAGAAAAGATTGAGAGAAACATGCGTATACAGTAGAAACTATGCAATTTTTCCATTCCATAGAACAAACAAACCTTGCCGGTATGCTGAGTATGCTCATATGCAGCCATTTGCCAGTACATATTTGTGCGTTTGTAAAAGTCTTTCAACGATTCTCCTGGCTTCAATAAACAAACCATTCAAAATGCCATCATTATGTATATAAAATTTCTGAAAGATGAAAGAATGTACCCTGTTTCTCCGACAAACTATCTGCAAGTAAATAAAGCATACCAATGGTGTTCTCTGTGAATCCGAGAGACCAAGACTGGCTCTGATCTGTTCTATCCTTGTCCGTTTCTCTTTCCTCTTGAGACTTTTTCCCTTTCCCTGAAGCATTGCAACAGCATCTCCTACTTCAACTGATAACTTTGAATCAACATTCATAGCCTTCACAAAAAGAATTAACAAGAGCTTAGTGAAGCTAGAGAACTTGGCTATAACTACGCAAATGCAAACATGAAACATTGAGAAGAAAAAACGTAAATAAAATAATAAAAACAAATATACGCACATTTTTATCATCATCGTCTTCAGTTTCATCACTATCATCTCCACTACCAGATTCATCTTCACTGTCATCTCCTTCATCATCATCATCGTCATCCTCATCTTCACCCTCTGAAGCTTCTATCCATTCAGGTTCAGATGCCTGTGTTAGCAAAGAGGTGTAAAGCTTTTCTTAAATGTTCTTGGTGACCTTTTTTTTTACCAAGTCCCAATAAATCGTCGCAGAACCTTCTTTGGTTGCAGCTTTTGAGCTAAGTTTATTCCTTCTATTTTTTGTTTAACAGCTAGACTGCTTGACAAGCTTTAAAGGCTGAGCTTTGCAGGAATTTTGGCCTCTAAAAACTGGAAGCTTTAAGCTGGATGAATCTAGCTTTTTTCTGAACCGAAAAAGTCCAGCTTATTTGCGAAAAGCTGCTATAAGGCAAGCCTTTAAATATGTCAATCTTAAAAAGAAGAGAGATAGTTCTTAATATCTCCAATTACCTCTCCTATAATCCAGGATTCTCAATTGATGTCATTGATCATGTCTATACTTTATAAATACATATATATATACAGACTTTTATAAAATTATAAATACCATTTCCATCAGACTTTAAATCAATGTATGTGAAAGATGAAAATAAGTTGTAGATAAGTAGCAGAGGCAATCTGACAAACCGGAATGAGGCACTTCCATTCATCTAATTTACTAAGATTAAGCGTGTACAGATCATCAAGCGTTATTTCTCGATCTTTTACTTCCATCATACCCCCATAAATATAAAGTGTATCTCTTCCCACAACCACACAAGAATTAATACGGCCACATGGTTTCACCACCTAAAAGGAACAAAATTAGGGAAAAAACACAACTGAAATGAGTTGAAAAATCAAAACAAATTTGAACCAAGGAATAATATGGCAATATCAATACATTTTTTTCATTCAATTAACATACCTCAGGCAAAACAGAACTTTGAACAACGGATTTCGAACTAGATTCAATATGTTTTGCATCAGCATCAACTGTCAAGTTTCTTTCTAAATCAAGAGACATGCTATCAATGTCTTCTTCTTCGTTGCACTCAAAATCCTCAGTTTTGTCAAATGAACTTACTTTACACTCCATAGGGGCAGCTCCTGAGTTCTCAACTGAATTTTTTTTTACCTGTCAAGCAATAACTTTTTGTATGATTAATCTTACTTGTTGAACTGAAGATGTCACACAAACTATACTTACATATATACACAAGCAATGGGCATCTAATTCATTAAAAGACAGGTGAAAGCCTATAAAACTCGCTATGGTTCTGACATTTAACTATAATCAACATGTGTACATACAACATTTTCAAATATGGAATAAGAATGATATTACTAGTCTACCAAATATCTTGAAGTTGTACCTTAGTCTTTGCCGTCTTCTCCTTACGCAGTTCCAAGGGGTACCTAAAGTAAGAAAAAATGGAGATAGCATGTACAGTACAAGTATACCTCTTATGAACTCTGAACATACTTAAAAAAAGATGAAGAGAAAGAAATGGTGTTATTTACCAGCGACGGTTATCAAACTGAAAACCATAAAGCTCATTTAGAAATAGACTCATCATTACATCACCTGCATAGTATATGTAGAATGGGATACAAATATAACCACAACGTCAAACAAAAAAGGAAAGGTGTCTATTGTAAAAATAAAAATAAAAGACAAAAGCTACTATGGAAAAACTTTGCAGCCAAGAAAAGAAGAAGATACCACAAGAGAAACAACACAGTGCCCACACTCTATGAATAACACATGCTTACTGTGTGGTGTAGCTATTTCCTAAATGAACACAAACTATGTAGGAAATGCAACTCATGATTTACTTACCTGAAAAAAGATAGTTCATGTGTTTGAACACATTTGAGAGTAATTGTGCTACTAAGAACAAGGGTAACATATGTTTGAATGACAACGACTTCAGATACTCATATCGAATTTACATCGGATTTGTCTTTCACGTTTTTTTTTTCCATATGGTTTGACCCCCTAAATGCATGAAATATAGATGAGATTGCCATCATAATCAAATCCAGAAATCTAGTAGGTGTGACATCCTTAAATTTGAGCACAATGTCCTTTTAAAGTCGCACATGATTTTGTCCAAATACTGTATCATATCAGAACAGTCTTATATCATGACTGTGTTGGAGGAAAAAAAAAGAAATCGTTGAATTAAATTAGAGTGACAAGCATTCAATGTAAAAGGAGTTTAATTATTGATCAAGAATCTGATATAAGCACGAGAACATGCACAAGTTTTGATATCGTTTGACAATTACATACATAACCTCAATGCATCTCGTTATACTATAATAGATATGAAATAAAGAAAAAATATTTTAAACATTTGAACTAAAAAAATATTTATATTTGAACGTTTTCAGAAAGAAGCTTACTTCCTACTTCCATATCCACCACGCCTCCAAACAGAAGTGCTCTCTTCTTATGAACACACATAGAAAACCCAGCTCGGGCTCCAGGAGGCATCCCACTCTTCTTCACCTGTCACACAAAGTCATACCATTTTTAAGAATAATGAATTGAACAGGAGAAATGCAATTAGAATTGAAAGTCAATGAATGCAAGGCACTCCGTAGTTACATCTCCATTGGTAAGATAAATTTCAGGGAGACAAACTGAAACCAAATAATAGTTAATCTCCCTACCAAAACGTGAAGAATATGTATAGGAAGCTCATATGGAACTTTTCTAAAATCCAATATCTAAGATACTCAGAAAACAGACAAACCTTGTTCCATTCCCAAGTCTTAGGATCGAGAGACCACATGTCTGAATGGACTGTTCCCTTTTCCGAGCCACTTTTATCCGACGAGATTTCTTTAAAGTAGCCTCCATACAGAAATATCTACAAAGTAAAAGGTTGTGAGTGAATAACACGTATGAAAGATTTTTGGAAAATTAAGAAATCCGGATAGCAATAATTTTATAATGAATTTTTGAGAAAAATATTTACCTCGTCTTGGTTAACAAAAAGCTGAAAACCACTACGAGCACTAGGCCACAAACATCCTGGAGCGGGCTTTATCTCTTGCCACTGCATGGCAACATTGTGTTAATTTCCAAAGAGGCACATTAATTTCAAAATGTAAAAAGTTGGTGATATTTCTGATAGAGTTGAAGCTCAACTTCACCTTGAACTGATCAAGGTCAAAGATATGCAAATCGTTGAAATACCTACACACATTAATATCATTAAATTATATATTTGTGAATTTTAAATGTAAAGCGAAATATAAATAAATAGTTGAAAATGCAACCCTCATTGGAATAAGCCAGAAAAGAGAAACATCCATTGGAAAGATATGCAAGTACCCGGTAACAACCTTACTTCTCTGAGTGTGTCATAGAAGCCACCAAAAACAATAATCTTGTGCTTGTATAAAACCTGCAACCCGTCAATGAAACTGTCAGATCATTAACTTTAGAAGAAAGAGAAAGTTCGACAGAAAAATCCTGATCTTGGATTACCATACGATAATTAGACAAAGAAATTACCATACGATGACCTGATCTTGGACTAGGACATCCTTTATAATTAAGTTGCTCCCATTGGTTTGTCTTCAAATCCAACACCCAAAAATCCTGCAAAAATAAGCCTGTGTTAGCAGCGCAAATACCTGAATGCAAACATTTCTCATATATGCAGTGATAATAATCAAAAGCCAAGACAGTCAACCATGAGATGTGACTTTTATAAACCATAAGAAAACATTATACCTTATAATGATGGAACCTCTCTTGATTTGGAGACGTGAACTCGCCACCTAAAAAACATATGATAGCAATTGTCTTATAAAACCAAACCTATTATACATTATATCCCAAGTGAAAGCGTAGACACAAAATTAAAGCGAACTAATTTGGATTATTACCAAAAACATATAAAAAGTTTTTCCAAGCAACTGCTTGATGCGCACTGCGAGGAGGTGGACTGTTTGGGCTCGAAATTAGTTTACACTCTTGTTTCTCCACATCGTATCGATAGAGATCACCGTATACATAAGTCTGTAACAAGTGTCAACCGAAGAGTAAGTCTGGTAAGACGTGATAAATCTATACTCTTTTGCATTAGTAGAAGAAAGAATAATTGTTAGTGGTATGGATTAGGTTAAAAGCATACATTATGAGAAAAAAATGTGTATCCATATATATGCTTAAAATAAATATGTCTTTTGTCCTCAAAAACATAAATAAGACAAACAAAATTTACTATATACTTGTAAATACACTATAAAAATGTATACTATTGTTGATAGCCAAACCTTGTAACCATATGTTATCAGAAAAGGAATTGTAATTTGAACTACGAGAGAAAATCTTCACCTTGTTGCCATTGTAGAATTCACCTCCAAATAGTATCAACTCGGTCTCTTTCAAGGGATTGATGGTGAGCTAGAAATGAATCAAATTAACCTCCAAATTCAGCATTAAAAAACACTAAACTGATAAAGAAAAATGATAAGCATGCATGTACATAACGGTGTGATAGCTTATGTTTCTTTTGTTCAAATCGCATTTCCTTAATTTCGGCGACATTAATAGAATGTTTCTCTTCTAAATGAAAGTATAATTGATTACCAACTAGAATATGTACAAAAATACGTTTGTATGACTAGCACTACTCATTAACGAAACCCAATTCACATTAGAAATTAGGAAAAATTAAGGTATGTTACGTATTTTGAGACTTCATCATGACCCGGGGCTAAATCTTTGGTAAAATTAGGTACATATGCTCAGTAATGCTCCATCTTTTTTCACTTTGTCTCTAACCTCTAATGCTTAATTGACTATACATAATCTCATACAAAAAAGGTTTCCTTTTTAATGAAGTCCCAGAGAGTGCGTACTATATTATTTTTTTCCTTTTCAAATGGCATTTCCCTTGATTTTGGAGACATATGCACAAAATTACATTTTTTAATAATGAAAGAAACACGGGAAAAAAAAATCACAACAAACTTTAAATTACCGAGCAGTTGCACCGCGGAGATGGAGCGGGCACATTATCTTCCACATGTACTTCTTTCTTCTTAGCCTCCTCTTTCTGTATACTCAACTGTGCAACAAAATCAAACACATAATGTGCACTGCTTTAGTAAAAAAGAAAATATTAATTTTCATTACTCTTTTTCCAAATTTATTTTAAAAGAAAACCCATATCAGCATTTTCTTGTTAAAGATTAGTTACCCATCAATGTAGCATCACTGATCAAGGAGAGCATCATATGATAAACACATAGATAAAACAGAGCAAGAATGTGCATCATTTTACATTTGTACCTAATAGCAAGCACTATTGCTTCCTTAAAACATAATTTTCCTTAAATTTTGAGAAACTTTACCAGAAATTATTTGATTTGTTTCATGGTTATTTTCCTAAAGTAAAAAATATGATGTTATTTTTTATGCTATACATAACAAGGGAAACTATAGCTATAATTAATAAAGTACGGAATTTTGTACTAAAATATAAAAAAAATCCCCTATTTCATTCAACTCTTTGTTTTCAAAAGCTGGCTTCGTTGTAAAAAAGCTCGATTCAAAGCTTAAAAATCTTTTCTTCTTTTTTACTTTTTAGGCGGCCACAAGCTTATGTGTTTTGCGGTTTTAGCGTAACTCTTGCAAAAACGCTTTAACTAAGTTTTTGCTTTTTAAAACACTGATTATTTCAACTTCATCAATCTTATCTTGCTTTTGTAATAAGAATCAGCTGCGGAATAATATCAAACATGTGGATGCGTTTTAATAATCCATTCATTCTATGATAAGAAAACAACTAACATGTAAATAAGTACTGTATGTTTGTATGTATACCAAAATGGCGTCATTTTACATCTATACCTAACTATAATCTAATAAAGTAAGAAACTTTCTACTAAAATATAATTTTCCCTAAAACTCAACTGCGGAATAAAATCAGACACATAGAGTGCGCTTTTTAATAAAACTAACAATGTAAAGTACTAATCGAGAAACACGCAAAGGTGCAAAGTTGCTAAAAACGCAAAATTTTATAGAATAAGAAACTTTATACTAAAATATAATCCCTATATTTTCAAATTAATCAAAGTTAGCATCCTTTTGTAATAAAACTCAGGTGGGGAATAAAATCAAACACATGGAGTGCGCCTTAAATAATCCTTTCATTTTAATAATAAAACAACTAAACGTATAAATAAGAAATAAACTAAAAAAGTAAGAAAATTTGTACTAGAATATAATTTCCCCTATGTTTTAGCTGAGGAATAAAATCAAACACATGGAGTGCACTTTTTGATAAAAATAAATAAATTAACAAACCTCTATATAAGTAAGTATATTACATATATATATATATGTATGTATGTATACCAGAATGGCGTCAATATCATCTTCAGGATTGAGTTTTTTAGTCTCTCTACGAACTCGTTTTTCGTCTGCTTTTGCTGTTTTTTTCTCCGTTTTCTCTTTTCCTTTTCCTGGTTTCTTTGTCTTCTTTCCCATTTTTATTATTGAAATATGATCGGAGCTTTATTTGTCACACGGTGGCGGCGCTGAGTGAGAGTGTGACTGGAAATTAAATTAAATTAAATATGTTACAAATATGATATATATATATATATATATATATGTATGTATGTATGTATGTTAATATTGTTTTAATGTGTTAGGGTGTACTTCGAGTTGAATGGCTAAAGTGGGAGAAAAATAATTGCAGTGTACTCTGTTAAACATTTAAGTATCAAATTATCATTTTTAATAATTTAGGTATCTGTATACCAATTTCCATTCAATTAGGGACTTAAAATCATAAATTGATAAAAATACCTTATTATATCTCACATTTTGATATTTATTTTGGACGGACGTCACAGAATTACATTCACTATCTGATAGGTGAGATAACATAAGTGCAATTTGGTCATTTTACTTAACATCGGGTCCTCAGTTATGACATCTAAATTGTTAAAAGTGTTAGTCTGCTGGCTAAATTGTTAAACATTGATAGTACAGTAAACCTATTTTTTTCTCCACCAAAGTATGATTTTGTGACTTTAAATGGGTGACCTGTCTTCCATCTCAAATAAGTAAACTCATGCATTTAAATTTATTAACAATTTTCATCGGCTAATAAATTGTAAAATTTTAAAATTTAATCAAATAGTTTAACATTTACAAAATATTAAATAAAACATGATTAATATTTGTAAAATTATTTTTAAAGGGTTTATACGGGTGTTAATCGATCAAAATTGCACTTAATTTTTGTAGAATATAATACATATTCATTATTAAGTTTGATGTTTTGATAAGTTTATGTAAAGTATTCATGCATACAAAAATATTTACACACGGTATAATTTGGAAGCAAAACACCACTAAAAGTCTAAAATTATATGGACTATTTGATACGTTCGCAGGTTGTCTTAGGGTACTAAGATCTTGACTCCATACATAATCTTTTAACATGTACAAAACATAACTGTGAATAATTCTAAAATATAGCCACCTATTGGGCTATACCTGTATAAATTGGTAAATTATTATCTTGTTTATAAGCATGCAGTGTCGATAAAATTTCAAATTTCGAGCGATGTTTTTATTTGGAAGTTAATGAAAAGTGATGTTACTAAGACAGGATGAATACTGAAACCAAAAATGATCTGAAAAGGTTCACGTATTTGTAAAAGTTTAAATAATATACGGCTAATTATATACGGGGAGAATATATGGACACCATAAAAAACATCTAAATGGATAATTTTTTATAAAAACATACCAAATCAAGATTTTATTAATACAAATCTCAACGGTTTCACGACAGGAACACAAATATGCGTCTTGTTTTTTTTTATGAGATGTATAATGACATGTTTTGAATTTTTAAATTTTACCATAATTTCGAAAACATGTTATTATATATCTCGGAAAAAAAAAAAAACAAGACGCATATTTGTGTTTCCGTCGTGAAACCGTGAAGATTTGCATTAGCCAAATCTTGATTTGGAGCGTTTTTACAAAAAAAATGTTCAAATTGATATTTAAGTTGATGTGCATATAATCTCTTCCATTATTTAATCAACATTCTTAACATGGTAACATTTTTTTCTATTTATTTACTCGAGTCCAACACTGATAAGTGATAATAAAGGGCATTATGCATAATGCATCTAGATGGCCTTTTCACTTTCCTGCTACATTCATCATTTAATTTTGTCACACTGCACCTAATAAATTCACCTCATACGGACAACTTACCATTACTTTATAAAGAAGTTCAAAAACTCTTAATCACAATTACCTCATACTCCTATTTTGTATTATTATTGACTACTGAGCACAATCTGCAAACCAGCCTAGCAAAAAAAATATGTCGACGTTTCTTATACTTTCTTGCATAATTTTCTTCGTTTTCCAAAACCAAGAAGCTTATGCTGGAAACACGTGTTCTTCGGCTTTGTACGTGTTTGGAGACTCGGTGATGGATCCCGGAAATAATGTTTTTTTAAATACACCCGTAAAAGTTAATTTCTTGCCTTTTGGTATCGATTTTCCTGGTGGACCAACCGGAAGATTCACCAACGGGTTCACAATTGCTGATTTTTGGTGTAAGTTTTCGTGATCTTATTTCTAAATTTGGTGTAAATTAAAAACATTACTTTTGTTAGAAATGCTTCATATTCAGTAGGGTTGGGCACGGGACGGATTGAGGCGGATTGGTCGCAATCCTAACCCGCCCCGTAAAATAAATGGCGGAACGGATTGGGATGCATTAGTGAAATTCAAATCCCAACCCAACCCAACCCATTATAATTAAAACCTCAACCCAACCCAACCCAACCCATTATCAAGCGGGGCGGATTGGGTGCGGGTTGTTTCTTGAATTTTCATTTTAGTCATTAATTTTTCATTATTTCGCATAATTTACCTAAATATTTTTATAAAAAAAATCTTTCAAATAGAAATATAAACGGCAACCAAAATACGTTTAGAATGTTCGGAACAAGTAACAAAGCTAAAACAAAACAAAACAAAAAAATCTTTCAATAGTTAATTGAATCCACAAGTTCAATAGCTACAGATTTCGTAATAACTTTATATAACTTCGTATTTGCCTATACTTCAATTACAACTAAAGTTTTTAAAAATAAATTAACCACCCATACTACCTAGACCCAGATTAAAAATTCCTTCTTTTTGTAAGTACGAGATAATACATTGAATTTATAAGACAATATATCAATCGAATCATTAAGATTAAGTTTGGACAATCCAAAGATTTTTTGTCTATATATATAATTTTTATTAATTCAATACTATTATAATATAGAAACTCTTATTAAAGAAGATCTTGAAAAAATTTATATTTATATATATATATATATATGCGGATTGAAACGGGTTGGGGTGGATTAACCCGCGGTTTGGAAACCCCAACCCTAACCCAATCCACGAATTTTTTTACGGATTGGGGCGGGGCGGATTTAACTTTTTTTGACACCCAACCCGTCCCAATCCGCCCCAATCCGCACGGATTGGATTACGGGACGGGTTTACGGATTTTTTGCCCACCCCCCTTATTCAGTTTTAAGATTTAATGTTTGATCTTTGTTTTTCATTACTTTATTTCAGATAAATGGGCAAATAAAGAGCTTAAACATTCTATTCCACTTCCATACATGAGTCCATTTCATCATCAGGGACCAAAGACAGGCTTCAACTATGCATCTGGAACCGCCGGAATTCTTCCCCATACTAACCGTGACATTGTAAGAAAATAAAAATAAAAATTACTATTTCCAATTTTGATAATCCAGACCAATTTACTTGAAAATAAAAAACTGGAAGTTTATGCTACATTTATTCATATGTTTCGACTTTTGGGTACTAATCTTGTGTATTTTGGCAGGGGGAGAACCTTTGGTTAGGAAAACAAGTGGATTTATTTCGAGAGACTATTGAACAATTTGACCGCTCACATGAAATATCACAGGCTGTTTTCGTTGTTTGTATGGGCGGTAATGACTTTATGAACTATCTTCTACCTGGGTCGAATACAAGCAAGTTGTACGACCCTGACCAATTTTCTGAATTCCTTGCAAAACAATTAGGAAACCATTTACAGGTTCCCTTTTCTTTTCTTTAAATTGAAGTTTTTTTTGTTTGTCTTTTTGAATGTCTCATTTATCGTTATCGATAATATGCAGGATTTATACAATTTGGGAGCCCGAAAGTTTGTAGTTTTTCAATTAGGGCCACTCGGCTGCTTACCCGCTGTTATTGATAAAACCAAACCATCGACTTTATGTAATGAGCAAGTAAATGGTTTAGTATCGATTTTCAACAACAAGCTAAAATCCGAACTTGATAACCTGACCTCTGAGCTTCGAGATTCGACCTTTGTTGTTGTCGATAGGGGTGGGCAAAAAATCCGCAAACCCGCCCCGTAACCCAATCCGTGCGGATTGGGGCGGATTGGGGCGGGTTGGGTGTCAAAAAAAGTTAAATCCGCCCCGCCCCAATCCGTAAAAAAATTCGTGGGTTGGGTTCGGATTGGGGTTTCCAAACCGCGGGTTAATCCACCCCAACCCGTTTCAATCCGCATATATATATATATATATAAATATAAATATAAATTTTATCAAGATCTTTTTTAACAAGAGCTTCTATATTATAATAGTATTGATTTAAGAAAAATTATATATATAGACAAAAAATCTTTGCATTGTCCAAACTTAAGGTTAATGATTCGATTGATATATTGTCTTATAAATTCAATGTATTATCTCGTATTTATAAAAAGAAGGAATTTTTAATCTGGGTCTAGCTAGTATGAGTGGTTAATTTATTTTTAAAAACTTTATTTGTAATTGAAGTATAGCCAAATACGAAGTTATATAAAGTTATTACGAAATCTGTATCTATTGAACTTGTGGATTCAATTAGCTATTGAACTTTATTTTGATTATGTTGATGAAGAATAATTTGTTTTGTTTTGTTTTGTTTTAGCTTTGTTACTTGTTCCGAACATTCTAAACGTATTTTTGTTGACTTTTATTTTATATTTCTATTTGAAATATTTATTTTTTAAAAAATATTTAGGTAAATTATGCGAAATAATGAAAAATTAATGACTAAAATGAAAATTCAAGAAACAACCCGCACCCAATCCGCCCCGCTTGATAATGGGTTGGGTTGGGTTGGGTTGGGGTTTTAATTATAATGGGTTGGGTTGGGTTGGGTTGGGATTTGAATTTCACTAATCCGCCCCAATCCGTCCCGCTATTTATTTTACGGGGCGGGTTAGGATTGCGACTAATCCGCCCCAATCCGCCCCGTGCCCACCCCTAGTTGTCGAAAATTACCAACTTATTCATGATGTCATCTATAATCCCATTCGATATGGTAAGATAGTGAATTTTTTTTGTTCCATCTTTCAATTTGTTTGGTTTGTTGCTTTCAGAATCTTATTAAGGCTTGTCTAGTGACAACTTTAATGTTTAAACCTTAGTTTTCTTATTTTACCTCCAAGTTTGAACTACATTTAGTTTATCAACTTATAGCTGAACTTTTCAACTTCTTCTTTTCCGCAAACTCAAAACTTGTTAGTTTACTGGCTTCAAAGCAGCAGCCAAACAATCCCTACAAATGAAATTTTTTACTTGGCTGTGATCAATTATTTCATGTTCACATTGATCAAATTTAAATCTATAATAAATAGTAATTGCACAAGGTAATCCAATCAAACTAGATTAGAAATGTACAAAATAGCCTTCTAGTATGTTTGTTAATCATACTCGAACATTATTTTGTGATATTATATGAACCTTCTTTCCTGATCGATCATATATTCTAATAGAAGGTAATAATATCTGTGCAGGATTTGATGATTCAAGGCACCCTTGTTGCTCTTCTGGAGAAGATGGAAACGGAAATTGTTTACCAGGAACAATTCCTTGCCAAAATAGGAGGTCACGCGTATTTTGGGATTCAGTGCACCCAACAGAGGCGACTAATCGAATAATTGCCAAAAAATGCTTTTATGGAGAGGGGCTTTGCACTCCAATGAATCTATCTCGACTTTTCTCAGAAGGATGAAGATGTGGCGCAATAGACGTCGTAGTATACGAGCATTGTGTACTAAATCACCGTTCTTTTTTTATTTTCAGGACGATGGCGGTTTGCCAAGTCATCGTGTACAGAGTACTTGTAGTTATAAAAATTGTGAATGAAGTTAACGAGCTTTTTAATTTGTATATTTGGACTCAACATACAACAATATGAGCCTATTTTCAACAAGTTTCTGCAGTTGCATAAGCAATTATATTAGCCTCTTGAAATGCTACTTTTTCCTATTATAGTACAAGATTTTGCTAAAAAGTAAAAATTATCTCTTGATCAGCTCCCTGGCATTATATCCCGGTTATGGACACTACCTTTGGCTACTAGTTTTAGTTACCAATAGTCATTCACGACATCTGGAATTTAACAAAATGTGCGGTCTGAATGAGAAGCCAACGGCACGCTTGCCTCTTTCCAAAGAAGAAGCCTGATTTGAAGAAATTTTGAAGAATGTAACATTATTTAAGAATTAGCACCAAATTGATCAAAACGAGAGAAAAAATCACTGCGTTATGGTTTGAAATTTCATTTACTCTTGGTACGTTAAGAACGGTACTGGTGTTCGACTTTTTATCGAAAGAGAAAATAAACACATGTCATATTTAAACGTATATTGTTTTGGAAACAACATTTATTATTTCCGCCAGAAAGAGAAGGAAGACCATGTTTCCAGCCTCTTGATTTTCTTCTTCTATCGGGTGCTTTTCTAATTATGAAATTGAAGCAAAAAAAATACATGAATGTTGGGCTATGTAAACTGCTATTGCGCGTTCTGTAGATTTAACTACAATGTACCTCGGACACGGCGAAAACAGCCAAGAAACGGGAAACAAAGTATATACTATTGAAATTTTCCAGCAATTTCAAAATTTTACACTTTTGACCCTAAAATTTATCAAAAAGAGATGTAAAAGAATAGTAAGGTTGACTTAGATTAATATATTTACAGTGTACTTATAAAAGAACATGTAAATTAACAAAATATACTAATTTTGAAACTAAATTAACAAAAACATATCAAAAAAAATTTAATTAACAAAAACATACTCAAAACTTCATATCATAATTTGTATATTTCATACCCTTATTCCAAAAGTTCATACCCTTATTTTAAAAGTTTATATCCTAATTTGTATATTTCATACTCTTATTCAAAAAGTTCATACTCTTATTTCAAAAGTTCATACCCTAATTTGTATTTTTCATACGCTTGTTCCAAAAGTTCACACCCTTATTTCAAAAGTTCATATCCTAATTTGTACATTTCATCCTTATTTTTAAAATCCACACCCCAATTTAAATAATTCATATCCTTACTTACATAATTCATATACATAATTTTTAACTTCATACCCTTAATTCACGTAATTCATACACTTATTTTTCAACATTATACACTAATTAACAAATTCATTCTTACCCGTCCTCCAATCTCGAACTATCATATCGCCGTCGTGGGTCTTTCTTTCGACGATCGCATCTCCGTCGACATCAATCTCGAGTTTTCGATCTCGCTCTATACACTCGCCGTCCATTCCTATAGATGTGTACGTCTCAATCTCCACGAAAGAGAGAGATCAGAGAGAGATGGAGGAGAAAAAAAAGATCAAAAAAATAGAGTGAGCATGGGAAGAGAGATCGGAAAGAGATAGTAAGGATGAGAGATCGGAGAGGATGAGAAGGAACAGAGAGAGATTGGAGAGAGCATGAGAGAGTGAAATGACGAGGGAGGGAGCAAAAAGATTGGGAGAGATTAATCAGATTTTTTGTTTTTTGTTTTTTATTAATTATTAATTAAAATTATGTTTTTAATAATTTAACTTTCGAGATTATGATTTTGTTAATATAATAGGTGTAGTGTATGTTTAAGTTAATTGTCCAATTATCATGAATTATAAAAATGGTAAGCCTATGTGGTATGGATGTGGTCTCGGACACAGGACATGGGGATAATAATTTTTTTAATATATGTCACACGACACAAGTTTAAGGCAGATTTTGAATATATGTCATATTGACACTTGTTCACGACCATTAAAATTCATATTTAAAATTATTATCCCCATGTCCGTGTGTCCAAGACCACATCCATACCGCATAGGCTTACCATTTTTATAATTCATGATAATTTTAGTAAATGAGGGCAAACCTTTACGCAAAGGTAAAGTTGTTGTTATGTGATCTGAAGTCACATGTTCGGGTCGACGAAGCAGACTCTTACAAAAATACAGGATAAGATTGTCAATATTAAACAGAAAATGGTGTGACCGTTCTTTCCAGATCCGACCCTTTGGCAAGCTAAAAGAGTCGGTCACTTTCTCTATCCGGTCGAAAATAATATATTGTTGAAAAAAAGTATACCAAAGGGATGATTTTTTTTTTTTACTATAAGTGTATAAGAGTGAATAACTTTGATACTAAGGTGTCGGAGACTTTTGAACCAACACTACCTCACCGGACCCGTGCATAGGGGCTGCGATATATTTACATCAGATTTGCTATTATAAGACAATTTTAGTAAATAAACAAAATAATGGATGCAAATAGGGCTGGACAAAAAAAAAAAAAAACGAACTGAACTGAAAAAGACCAAAACCGAAAACTTTTTCGGGTCGGTTTACAATAAAAGCAGCCCAAAAAAGCCCGAAAAAGCGGAAATAAAACTGAAAAATAACCAAAAAACCCTGAAGAAAAACCGAAAGACCAAAACCGGACCGAAAAAAACCGGTTTGGTTCGGTCCAAAAAATAAAAAGAGTGAAACCGAAAAAAACCGAACCGAAAAATCTGCTCAATTTCGGTTTCGGTTTTACCAAAAATCAAACCGAACGGATTAAACCGATGCAAAATGTAAAGTAAGCAAGAGTTTCGTACCAGTCCTTAAAAATAACTTAAAAAACACCGGAATCAATATACATACAGTGTATATATATATATGGTACTATATATCTATCTATTTCTAGAGAGAGAGAGATGGCGATGAGTCCATCAAAGACATGCTTAACTCTCTACTTACCTGCTTTTCTTCTATTGCTGACGTCATCACAACATACGCATGACGATACGGTATATCACCTCAATTTCTTTCACGTTATTTATTTATTTATATATCTCAAGATTAATTGTTGTACTACTTTTACTTACTACGATGTTTATCTATTTATGTTTATTCTTTAATATAAATCAGAAATGATCTTAGCGAAGAAATTAGGATTTTGCTTTAGTGGTCATCATATTTCAGTTGACATTCTATTTGATCCCTGTAATTCTAATTGCTACAGTATTAGTCCAAGATTATTGTAACTTGTGAGTCTGTGACGGTTTACTTATAATTACTTAAAAGCATAAAATTGGTTGAAAATGGAAATCAAGAAAATGATATGAGTTCAATATATTTTACATTTTTTTATAAATATCTCAAAATTTTCGTACTTTTACTTACTACTATGTTTATCTGCGTAGTTTTCTCGTGTAATTAAATCAGAAATGATCTGAATTCTGAGGTTAGAGTAGAAGTTAGGATTTTACTTTAGTGATCATCATATTTCAGCTGAGATTCTATTTGATCCCCGTAGTTCTAATTGCTACAGTAGTAGACTCCAACTTTTGCAAAAGTAGTTAATTTTCTTGTTCAATACCAAGATTCTTGTAATTTACTTGTCAGATAAGTTTTACTTGTAAATTGGAAATTATTTAATAGCATGAAATTGGTGAAAATCAAGAAAATGATACGAGGTTAAAAATGAAGTTAGCATAGTACACTAAAGACCATTATTATCTCAGCTGAGATTATATTTGATGTATTTGTAATTAGTAACAGTTATAGACTACAAGTTGTGCAGGAAAAAATATTTTTTTGTTCTGGTATTGTAAGAAAGGTGGCATATAAAGTATTCAAAGTAGGAGATAGTGTCGATTGTTTTTTGGGTAAGTGATGGTGTCGATTGTTGAATGACATATTTAGCATGAACGGAATCACTAATTGATCATGGATGTGATTTTTATCATTTCAAATGACTCTCCATCAATAATTAGGACCATATATATCATTATTGGAAGAACTTGGGCCGCCTTTGCCTGTATTCTAAGAAAGGTGACATTTATAGTATTCAAAGTAGGAGACATCATCGATTTTTAAACAGCATGTTTAGCACAAAAGGATTACAGTTCAATTATATATTTGATTATTACCTTCTTAAATGACTCCGTCATAATTAGGGGCAACTGGCAAGTATGTAATTTCTTGGAACATAGGGAACGTAATGGAATATTGATGAAACTCTATTGGATGGTTAGCTAAGATTCCTGTAATTTAGTGCTATGTCTGTCTGCATGAAAATTACTTAAAAGCGTTAATTTGTGAAAGCAGAAATGATTTAAAAGTTGGAGAAAAAGTTAGCACATAGACTAATGGTCATCAATATTTCAGCTAAGATATATTGAATCCTGTAATTTTAATTTCGACAGTAATAGATATAGACTCTAAGTTTTGCAGAAATGTTTTGTGTTGTTCCCGTATTCTAGGAAAGTTAACTTCCGGAATCATTTTAGGAGACTGCTTCTATTGTTAAACGACATATATAGCACAAAAGTTATCACTGGTTGGTTATAGACTTATAATTATGATTTGTATCGTTTCAATTGACTTTCCTTCCATAATTAGGACCAAGTATGTCATTTCATTGAACTTAATGAGGTCATTTTTATTTCTCTATCTCCTTTCGGCGCATTCTGCATAAACACAAGGATGTTGGAATAATCAATATTCAATAATATGCTGGTTCCAGTTTTGATTTTCAATTCTGACTAATCACGGATACAACACTTTGAAATTCTTGTAAACTAGTGCTATGTATGTGTGAAATTTACTTAAAAGCATGAAATATGTGAAAAACAGAAATGATCTGAAGTTAGAAATTTTTTTATCATATCACGCTAATGGTTGAGCCCCGTTGTTTTTAATTGCGTCTACTCCTGGTTTTGCACAGAAATTAATTTTTTATTCCCATATTTTATGAAAGGCTACATAAAAAGTACTCAAAGTAGGAGACATTGCCGATTGTTAAACGACATATATAGCACAAATGAGATCACAGGCCGATTCTTGATATGGTCATTATCATTTCAAATGGACCAAGTATGTCATTTTGTCGAACTAAAGGACTGTAATAGAATATTGGTGAAACTAGTTTGGATGGTTAGCTAAGCATTGACACAACACTTTAAGCTTCTTGTAGTCTAGCATTATGTTTGTCTGGATGAAAATTAGTTAAAAGCATGAATTCGGGAAAAGTGGAAACGGAGTGAAGGTTGGAATTAAGGTTAGCATATTATAGCAAGTAGCCATCATCTTTTCAGCTCAGATTCTATTTGGTCCCTTTAGTTTAAATTGCGACAGTAATAGGGGGTCCATGTTTTGCACAAACGTTACTTTTTAGTCCTCATATTCTGAAATAGGTGACACTGTTGATTGTTAAACGACGTATTTAGCACAAAGGGAATCACTGACTGGTTATTGATATGATTATTATCAGATGACCCTCCGTCCATAATTAGGCCAAGTATGTCATTTCTTCGAACTTAGGAACCGTAATAAAATGTTGCTCATCTCATAAGTATGGATAATACTTGGGTACTGGAAACAGTAGTTATAAGTAGTAATTATTAGTGGAAAATGCTGGTTTTGTATTGAAGATCAAAACTGATTAAAAACAATGAGTTCATGTTTCTGCACTGAAAGCGAAATATAAGAGTTCTTTTAGAGTGTGCAAATGACCTTATGTCGTTAAAAGTAGACAAAAACCATAATATGATGGTTGCCAAGTAGACCTTCTGTACAAATTATATCAGCTTTCATGCTCTTTTGTGCCTACTTTATAGTAAATGTTAAAACGCCCAAGGGTTTATAAGTCAGGCACTGATTCTTTAAAGTAAATTTAAACATGAGTTACTTCACTTCTTGATTATTGAAACATTTTTTTTCTGAAATGCAGGAAAGAAATGGGAATTCACCCACAAGGTATATTCCTTATCTTATGATGAATGACATAATATTTTTTATTTTTTTGTAGAACTTAAGTTAAAAATGGGATTACTAAAGGGATGTTGATGATGTCCAGAGAACATGAAGTGCATTGTTCCAGGGAAAGAAGTCGGGCAGCTTGGAAAGTTATTGAGGAGGTGAGATAATGAATATATTAATCGTATCCAGCAATTTAGAGGAACTCTTAAATCTGTTTGTTAACATTATGACAATCACATTTACCTGTAAATTGCAGTATTTGATGCCATATGTTGAACGAGAAAAATACCAACTCTCGAAAAAATGTAAGCTTCATCCTGATAATGATTTCTTTAGAGACCAGGAGCAACACAAGGTTCATGTGGATATGAATGAGTGGCGATGCAATTATTGCAAAAAAATATTTCACGCGGAAAGATATCTTGATCAACACTTTGACAATAGGCACAATGATATAATCAATATTGTAAGTTTTGTTGTTGTTGATAATTATCAATATTGTAAGTTGTCCTGCGTCCTTGTACTTGCGTACTGATTAGTGGTTTATATATATTTTCATAGTGATGTCTCACTTTTTCAAGATTTATTGTGTTCAGAGGAACGGCGTAAAATGGGATCGATCACAGTTTTGTACACATACATATCTCTCAGATTGACATTTTGTACACCAACCGTGCATAAATCAGCAATTGGTATAGGAAGTTGCATATCTGGGGGATTTGGTACACTTGGTATACCAAACAGAAAAAAAAAATAACATCTTATGTTCTGTACTAGAT
Organism: Primula vulgaris; assembly: GCA_963920805.1. Classification (NCBI taxonomy): domain Eukaryota; kingdom Viridiplantae; phylum Streptophyta; class Magnoliopsida; order Ericales; family Primulaceae; genus Primula; species Primula vulgaris. The sequence continues at coordinate 34,421,087 of OY987214.1, read as the reverse complement.
AATTAAGAATAACAGATAATTTTGAGTACTGTATTCTGCTTTTGTAAACTATCCTATCCATTTATTTTCCTATTCTAGTCCCCAAACTTGTTTTCCTATGAAGCGGACAACAGGGTGAAATATTCTTAGGTTAGGACAGTATTTTGGTGAAAATTTGTAGTATGATGATATGTAAATGTACAGAGTTGTAATTTACCCTGTTAAGGATTCATTAATTTTTCTAGCCAAAAGTTAATAGATGTAAATCAGTAATACATGAATCCTTTTTTGTATATGTATAAAGTATAACCCCATAAATTGATAATATGATGTTACCTTCTAATTTCAATGCATAATTATACGAAAATCTCAGAATGATGGCAAGTGCTTAGCGGATACATGTGGGGCATTGCATTGTGATCTTGTGATGGATTCAAATAAAATGATTCGTAAAACCAAATGTAATCCTGCAGCAGCAGCAAAGAATCGTCATTTGTGTGAGGTCAGATTTGCTAGTGTTGGTTTTGTTCATTGTGACTTTCATTAGTGGCTCATTTATATAAGTATATAAATCTTATTGCAGAGTCTTGCTGATAGTTGTTTTCCTGTTAGTGAGGGTACATCCGCAAGCAGGCTTCATGGTAATTTTGTATATTCTAACTTTCGCGCTGTTGTCAACTTCATGTTGGTTAGTTACTTATATATTTTTTTCATTGTGAAATCAGACTTGTTCATGAGGCAGTTCTGTGATGCTCACGCGTGCTCAGGCAAAAAGAAGCCCTTTGCTATAGGGGGCAAGGTAAGAATTTAATTATTTTTGCGTTTTGTAAGCAAAGTTTTTCTCAAAAGTGAATGGTCGAAAACCCGAATTATATGTGAATGAAGCATTTACCGAGTAGTTTCAGTTTTTATATTAACATGTACATGTCAAGTTCTTTTGTTTTAAGTTGAACATTACTTGGATCTGCTGATCCTTGGTCTAGTTTTCCATGTCGCACTATCCAACTTGTTGTTTAACTGTTTGCCTTGCAGAAACACTCGGGCATCTTCTACTTGGCTATTTCAATATTGACCTTGATGTTGCTCCCCATTTTCTACCTCATTGTTTATTTGTACCAGAAGTGAAATTCTTACCTCTAACAATTTTGAATGTTCAAACAATGCATTGTTGCTCTGAATAATGTTCATCTGTGATTATCTATGCAGAGAGATGAAGAAAGGTACCCAAGAGCTGAAACGAATCAAACTACTTGGACGAAAAACAAAGCCGTCGTAATTAGTAAGTAAAAAGCTACTTGACTTCTATTTTCCTAGAATAATTTATATATACAATACAAAGTTGAAAAATATTTCAATGAAGTTGAAATGTTAAGTTTCTTAATTTTTTTCTCTTGGCTGTTTCAACTTCATTGGTAAGTGTTGTGCTCAATGTGTCTGATTGAAGTCCTTAAGAGTTGGTCGGGGCTTTGTCATCGGGGCTTTGTCATTTACTTTCTTTAATTAGAAGGGAATGTATCTCTTATGTTTTCCAGTTGCCGGTGAAGCTATTTGAATTTCTCTGCGGCACTAATACAAGGATAAAAGAAAGAATATTGTGTCTGTATCAATGTGCGACGGGTTCGAAGTATTATTTTGCTACTTTCCATTGGAACCGCAAGGTGTAAGAATTTTACAGCAACTTGTTCAGACGTTTTGCATCATATGCCATGAGAAAAATTCTAGCTCTTGTTGTTGAAAATATTAGACACATGTAAAATCTCCTTGTAATATTCGAGAATCTACCATTCATCTCAATGATCTAATTGTTCCGCTTCTTTTTTTTATCAACAGTTCAGTGATTATTTTTTACATGCTTTCCTTGTATGGAGCTACTTGAAGGTCTTATTCATTGCCCATCTTTGTTTGTGCAATATTTACCTTGTGCCTCAGCAACATGAACTTTTAATACTTAAAAGAGTTAGATCCACTCGGTAGACTGGTATTTTACTCTCCTTCTCCTCTGATATGTATTCTACTTATTGAACATCTGAGAAACCATGCCTCACGAATCTGTCACCAATACCGTTATTAGGTGTAACATTGTAGCTTCATGCACTATAAGAGGAGGAATGATTAATTCAGCAACCGATTTCGGGAACAGCAGAAGATCATTATATTATGTTTAATAAAGCCCAACTGAATTCATTATGATATCTAACCATTAGTGATCACCTTAAACAATACAGAGATGGAATTTTTTTCACTAGGGGAAGTAAGCAAGCACAGTTGCAATTTACTCCCTCCCTTCCAAAACGTAAGTTCAATATACTGTTTTGAGTTGTTTCATAATATAAGTTTATTTTTCAAAAATAGAAAAGAATCTTGTGTAAAATTACATGTTTGACCATAGTTTTAAGTTTATAAAAGAATGTGCATTAATAAAAATAGGGATAAAGTTGAAAAAATAGTGTAAAAAATGTGTAATGGTTATGTTTTCCTAATAAGTTGAGTTTTACGTAATGGACTTATATTGTGGAACGGAGAGACTAATAATTTAGCAACATGGAAACCTAGACAAAAGGTCATGGAAAGATGTGCCAGTCTGATGTGTGGGTTGAAAGGAGGAAAGGCACTTCAAACAACCCAATGGAAGATGCCCTTTTTCTCAATGTGATCTGCAAAATTGCTTGACAGTAAACGCATCGCTTTGAATTATTTCTGCAAATTTAATTTTTCTTCAGGCAGATAGAAATACCTTAACACCACAATCTATTTTCATTCATTTGAAACGGATACAACAGTAACACTATAGAAACAGAACAAAGCAGCTTTAAAAAGTAACAAACTTCTCAGGACAACACATATACCAGAAGTGCAACTTAAGTTTAATAGATCTCTGAATAATATGCATGTATACCTCCAAATCCACTTTCGAACTCGAAGCTCTTTGGACGATTATCACAAGAGTTCCTCAAATCCAATTTAACTAAGAGAATCTGCAACAACAACAAAATTTTATATTAGTAAACCTATAATTTCAAGGTGCAAGAGAATTCAAAGAAGTGGTAGCACTGGTATGTAATACTCCCTCGTTTCTAGAAAATAAGTCCTTACGAGAACCAATTACATTAAGCGGACACAATCATGTCGATTTATTTACACTATATTTTCAATTGAACTCCTATTCTTATTAATGTCATTTATCTAGAAACGATAAAGTATGAGCGGTTTTGTAATGTTGCAAAAGATTATTTTCTGTTTTAAAAAAGTGAACGATTAAAGTGGAACATACCAAAATAGTATACATACTAGACTTATAAACCGGAACCGAGGTAGTATAATCATATGAATTCATTGACAGGGTAGTAATAGTATAATACTAACTTAATAATTGGTAAAATAGTATAGTGCTAAAACAGGGCTCTTCTGGAAGATTGCTTAAAGCTGGGGGTGTAAATGCAAATTAAAGTTTCTTCTTATAAGGCCTTAGCATTCATAATACATTAATACGAGTCACCTTATTTGACTGTTTACGGTACGTTCACCTTAACACCGTTAGATTAGAAAATGGATGGTTAAATAATGTTTTTTAATAACCAATTTATTTTTTCTATTTTCAACAAATTAGAATTTGATAAATTAAAAACAAATTGTACAACACACTAACGACTCAAATAAAAATATAAAACCTAGTTGAGCCTTTCCTAAACTTAAATATTAATCATTTTTTTTATCCATTTGACACCTTTTTGCAAACGGGTTGTAAACCAGTGTATAGGTGTATAAGTGACTGTTCTCTAGTAATTCCCCATAACAAGAAACCAAAAATAGGAGAGAAATAGAGATGGTGACGATATCAGCGATTTACTTATTAATTCTTTTGTCATCAGCGTTTTTTCTGCTACATTGCAAGTCATTGCAGATGGAAATTGACGTATGCATGTCTAAATCTCCAATATATTTATCACAATTGGTTTTATATGTATTGTATAGTTTAATCTCTTGGTTTTTGTTGCTTATAAGTCATTCGGTTATTTTACAGTAATTTGATGAATGTGTAAAAATTAGTGTGTATGCCTTTGAACTCAGAACTTTTTACATTTTTTGTTGTCTACATAGATTTACTGGTTATTTTTTAATGTTATAAATGCTAGAAACCCTAATGAATTTTGATTGTTCAAAACTTCATCATACATCACTATAAATAAAGCAGTGGGGAAGATAAGCTCATACCATTGGGAGTGACGGCACCCTCCAATGATTGCGAAAATTATGATTTTTCGATTTTTAACCATGCGTTTTCACTAAAATATATTAAAAACGATAATGTGGGACCACTTGTTTTTTATTTCACTTATTTAGTTGTTAATGTAAATTTTGACACCCCCATAAGTCATTACTGGCTTGGCCCCTCTAATAAAAAGTACCTTGTGAGACTAATCCCAAGTCCCAACTGCTGCCTATCTTTATAGAACAAGACTTATAAATCGCTCGATTATTTAAAGTAATTTGATGAAGATGTAAAATAATGTGTATTTGTTTTCGAACTCCGATTTTTTACAATTTTTTGTTGTCTACATAGGTTTACTGGATTTTTTTGAATGTTATATAAATACTGGAAACCCCTAATGAATTTTGATTGTTAAAAACTTCATCATACATCACTATAAATAAAATAAGAGTACCTTATGAGACTAATCCCAACTGCTAATTCCTATCTGTAAAGAACTAGACTTATTAAGTGGTAATGTGGGATTGAGGTAATATAGAAAATACTTGTTTATGTGTAGATTGTAATTTGTGTTGGTATTTGTTGTATATAGTGAGACTCCCCTTGGTGTAAGTACTTTCAGAAACACAATTTGTTTTCTCCCTAGCTATCTGAATTTTTTTTGATTTGAAAATATTATCCTTTTTGATCTGTTATCATAAATAAAGAAGGTTTTTTTTGTACACATTGTGGAATATTTGGATGAAAATAGTATAGATATTAAAAATTGGTCTGTTAGGGTACATATGGAACTGGAAATGTACATCAGAATTTGTATTTACAAAATGCATCTCTGGCTCAGCTCAATCTTATCCAAATCAGAATAATTCCAAGATTGTTTACAATAAAATTGTTTTAACCCTAGTTTAGTTACTCATTTTTTTGTTTGGTTGAGAAGTCAATTTTGTATTTTAATTTGCTCACTGAGGTTTAATATTTTGATGAATATAATACATTATTTTGTGATTTGTTTATTGGTACTGAATAATGGTTGTTTTACGATGTTGGTATACCCTTTGAGTTAAGTTTGTTGTTATACTTGCAATATCTTGATTATGCTATGATATAATAAGTAAGTTGATAGAAAATGACCTTCCAGCGTCTCAGCTAGTCCTCTAAACTTTCGGTCTTTGCATTGCGACTCGATAGTTAGTTAGTTATTATTATTAATCAATGACTTTCGATATTGAATTGCAGAATACATTTCGAAATTCGACATTTTAGTAAGATTCTCGATCTTGTGAATAAATTACATCATATTGTTATATACAGTTTAAGTAGGAAATTTGGAATTGATGAACATCGATCTATTATTGGCATTGTGAAAACAGTAAGGAAGGTATGAAAGCTGTTGATAAGGCAATGAAAGCCGATCTCATGCGAAGAAATCGTAGTCACAATGCGGAGGTAAAGAAGGCAATACTAATTTTTTTCATTGTCGAATTTGAATATAGTTCCGGTGTTTTAAAGATAGCATAAATAATTTAAATCCTTCTTGACCTGACTTGTTGATCAATTGTTTACCATGCAGAAGCACACAACCATGTTCTACTTGGCTGTTTCAATTTCGATCATATTATTGCTTCCCAATCTCTACCTTATTGTTAATTTTTACCACAGGTAAAAAATTGATATTCAGTAATTATGTTTCAGTTTGAAATGTGCTGTGGGTAGTGGGTTATGGTACTATTTATTCATATGTGCAGAGAGATTAAAAAAGCTACCGAAGAGCTGAAACGCATCAAACTTCTTGGACGGAAATCAATTGTCGCCATAATGGTGTGTTGCATTTGGATCTCCTCATCTTTTTCTACTGTAAGGTGAATCTATTAGAATATCAAGGATTATGGAAGAATCCTATGACCATTTCAGTACGCGATGCTTATTTAACCGTAAGATTCCTTATCGCTCTTCTGCTACATTATCTTGAAACTGTAAGTTGGAAGATTTGTACATGAATTTGTCCACTAGTTTGGCATAGTATCTCATTAGTTTTCTTTTGTGGAATTTGTACTGAGATACAGATATAGTGTTAGATACATGTTGAATCACGTATGTTCTATACAAGAATATTACAGAATTTTCGACAATCCAATGATTCAGCACAGTTTATGGTACGTCATGATATTAGTCTGAGATGCTTTTCGGTGCTATTATTGCCAGCCAGATTCTTTGTAGCAACATTTGATCCATAAGTGTTGATAAGTCTCAATTCTTTTATAAGGTGAACTAAGTTTATATAAGTTTTACACACTGAATTTATGATGGCTCTCAAAATTAGAAGTCGATTTTATATTTAGAATCCAAAAGAGTTGGAAGAAAAAGCCGTTCTAGCGCCTAGTTCCCGACTATGCCTTCTGGTCTGTAGTACTTGCAAGCATAGTTGAGCAGATAACTAATGATCATTCTTGATTATTAGCGTATTTAGTTTTCAACTGCAGGCCACATATTGGGATTCGGCGCCCTGCGCCCAACTCAATAAATTTTCTTACCGTGTGATTAAAATTCATTTACTTTTATTTAAAGTTAAAATGAGAAGTTTTGAAATTAATTGACGAGTTGTAGCTGATGTAGTGTTGAAGATTAGAAACTTTTGATCGAGGCCGTGAATGAGTATTTCCTGTGGAAAATCCCTAGTCACGCTTTGGAGGTAAATAGGCTTATAATAAAAGGAGGATATAATTATTTGCATTCTCGATCTTGAAATTGAACAGTCTGTTTGAATAAACGTAAATGACATGTGGACATGTATTCTAGATGATCGAGCTTGTGTTTTCGAGATAAATATAAATGATCTGCGGACATGTATTCTGGGTGATCGAACTTATGTATTTATGATAAATATAAATGATGTGAAGACATGTATTCTGGGTGAGAAGTTTAATAATGAACTTATGTAAATAGTATTTTATTACAAAGTTTAGGCTTTAAACGAACTTGCATATTTAAGTCTTGACCGTAATTAAAAAGATTTTCGGTCTGTTGGTATTAACTGACTTGATCAATATCATTGACAATTAATCAGATTTGAGTTGATCAAATAAAGTGGTGACTAGTAAGGGCTTAAACTTTAGACCGTTGTCGGTAATTTCCCAGTGCAATGGCTGGTGGGGCGGCGTTACGGTGGTCAGCTAGCTAGTTACCCACGGGCGAACGCTGGAGTAAGATGATTCATCGGATAGTTATTTTCAAAATACCAATTTCATCTAGTAAAATCCACAACATAAATAGTTTAGGTGAAGTTAAAAGTGTGTGCATGGTTTAAAACTTCTGCTTAATAGGATTACCCCTTCTAGTAATCATGCACTAATTTTTTTAATTTGTTTGTAAATACTATTAATCATGTGCAAGATTTCGAAAGCCACTAGACGGATTAAAAACGCAACGTGGAGCTTGTAGTCCTAGGTGAATACGCATGACCTAAGCGGAGACTATGCGGATAAAGCATAACATTTTAACATTTTTTTGGGATTATCATTTGATATATACGCAAAAAAAGAAGCTAAAGTAAGTATTTATACATCATTAATTTGTCCATATATTGTCAAGAATTTAGCAAGAGACATGAACTATGATAACAATACGTGCACAATAAAAAAATAAACATAAATATGTAATTAAATACAAGTTAAAAGTGCAAATGGTGATTGATCAATGTGTTTTTGGACTAAGCATATTAATTAGTTTGTTTTTATAAAAAAACCAATACACTTATTCTGGCCAATTTGACTCGTTTGGCCTAGATACGTTGACCCGAGTTTGACCTGCATCAAAGCGTATGCTTTTAATCGCAGCGCCATATTAAAGTCTGGCGCTTTTCATTAGGGGATTTTATATGATTACGTGAACCGATAATGTGTAAATTATTATATATTTACACCTGTAAGGTATAAAAATCCAATGACATCTATTTTAAACGTGTAAAAATGTCCTCATCCATAATGCTTTGTTAAATTTAACAAATTAGAGCATCGTATCTGTTAATTCAAAACATATTTTTTCTTAAAATTTGATGATTATAATATAAAAAATGGCATACGTATGAACCCTATAAATTATCTAAATTTCAAAAAACACAAAATTTACCGTATATACGAGGAATGTATATGATTCTCTTGATGCATATAATAGTAATAAACTATCATAGGATATATATTTTTATGGGTGGAAAAATATTATGATTATTAAATAATAATAATAATAAAAAAATATATAGGGTTATTATACGAAAATTACTAAGTAACCTGAAATTTTATGTAAATGTAAACGGTTGTTTAAAAGATATAAAATAAATTAGGTTTAAGTAAATGATTAAAATTGCCGATACATTTTAGATCACTTGTATATAACAGGAGCCTCAAAATAGGCAATAAATTAACAATATTATGTGGGCCATGTATATTCATTTTGGTAAATTTAGTATATATTTCATTATTACTTTAATATTTTATTCCAAAATAGCCAATAATAACATACTCTATTCGTTCCCATTTAATTGTCCATTACGAAACTACGTGTAATTTTGACCGGCTTATAACTTGTATTAAAATTGTCGAAATGGATTTTTTTGAAATAAAATCATAAAATTTAACATTAGAACTATATAGTCAACTTTTGAAAATTTTCATTCCGACAATTTTGATACAAGTTCTTGGCCGGTCAAAATTACACGTAATTTCGTAATGGACAATTAAATGGAACGGATGGAGTATATAACAATATAATATGTTAGAATAAATAAAATAAAGTATATTTTATAGTTGAAAATAAAGTGTACCAATGTAAAGTGTAAATCCATGCTAACTTTAACATGTATATGTGAAGTTTATAAGATCACTTTATATCTAGGTATCAAGTTAAAAACACAAACATTTAAGATCACCGATGGAAATGATCTAATTTATGGAGATGGATTGCGATCTTCAAACTTATGGCAAAGTAATGGTGCTCCTAAAAATTAAAATATTTTTATTATTTCTCTTTTATCGTCGTACCGGTCCACATATCGGGTACAATATCCGTATCCGTACCGGTTTCGTTTTTATATATGTAATTGTATGTTTTGGGAATAAATTTTTATACGTCGTCTGTTTTGTTATCTGCACGTGTAAAAAGGTGAGCAAAATAATAACATTTCCTTCCATTAAGTTTGCTCAATGTTATTAGTTTTAATGTTTGCTTGTATTTTGCAAAATCTAACGCCCTTGGTTGTTTGAGACAAGAATTGTTCTCAAGCAAATGTAGACATCATCATGATAATAACTGATTTAATTCAGAATTTTGAAGTTCGTCAATATTGGAAAAAAGAAAAAACCTACTTTTTTCCCGTGGATGCTCCAACATCATTGACTCACTGTTATAATACTGGGTCTCCTAAATCCTAATCTTTTTTCCCCTTCAATTTTGATAGATGAATCTCTTTTGAGTTGAAACTCAGAATGAATATACTGACAGAGGAAGAAACGTGTAACCGTATGCATGATCTTCGGCTAAAGCCATGTGAAGTTGGAACTTGGAGTACGTTTACCGATGGAGTTAAAGAAGAAAGCTTGAAGGATGTGCAAGAACTTGATAGGTTATTTTATAGAACAAGAAATGCCCTTCTTCATATGGGGAAGAGAGCTTGAAGATTAAGACTAGAAGCCAGCCAAGAAAATCAGAAGAGTGGAATAAGGAATTAGATCCGAGAAGTAGATAAATTTTAAAGCTTTTTCATTCCTAGATCGTGCAATTTCTTTTGCTACATTTTACTTGGCACGGGCAAGAAGTTGTTCATTTCAGTAATAACCTTCTAATAGCTATTTGGAGATTTCATTCATTGTTCTACGTGTTTACAATCAAAAGCATTTCTGAAAACCGCAAGTGTAAGCCTCTAACAGGTAGATTCCATAAGATAAACCCCTTTTGCACTTTTTGACAAAGTATTAACATTTGTTTAAATCATTATGGAGTTACGATTCTAAAAGCGATGGATATTAGCTCATTCGAGAGAAGAAAACCATCAGGATCACCAAGCCTAATGAATGCTGCAACCTCTTCTATCTCCCCCTCGTCATCCAACATTGAGCAAAGTTCGTCCATGGTAATTGCCATTCTATTCTCATCCAAAAACACCACATGCCCACTTTCGACATAAGGCTTATAAGCCTGACACAAAGATTGAACAGCAGAGCTACCAAACACTTCTCTAAATATCTTCAAATCCATTCCCTTAGCAGTTCTAAGAGAGAGCATCACTGTATCCATTGCATTATCCTTAACATCGACACAACTGTTTTCATCGTTATTCACTGGTTTATCCTCCAAATTCTGTACATAAGTTGCATAATCTTTCAACTTTTTTGGTCTCGAAAACCTTTTTCCACCTAAGTAATTGGCAGAACCGAGGCCAAAACCGTAAAAGGGTACGTTATTCCAATAAGTAACATTGTGTTTGCACTGAAAGCCGCTTCTGCAATAGCTGCTTATTTCGTAATGTTCATACCCTGCCTTGGTGAGAGTATCTGAAGCCATCCGATAAAAGTTGGCTGCTTGTGTTTCTGAAGGGAGAGGAGATTCTCCTGGGGTGTACCTGTAAACACTTCAGTTTTAGCTTCAAAACATACACGGAAGTATCATAAGTTTTTACGCGTGGATTCTGAACTTCTTATAGTAATGGAATTTAGTTTTTTTGGCTTTAATTGGCACATGCTTGTCAAAGTTGTATGGAATAAGAAGTACACTTAAGCTGACGTTTACAAGATTGTCAGTAATTGGACTTCTGGACTATCAGAGTACTGGCTAACTTTTACGGATTCTGACTATGTTTGAAAAAATAAATTAGCTTAATGAAATGGAGAATGAACATAATTCTACAGCAAACAACAAATTGTCTCCTTAACGTATAGTTCAGGACAAATTTGGGGGGTAATTATGCATGAGAAGGTGCTTCACTTGTAAAATCTGAATTCCGGAATCAGGTCCCGTTTCACCTTGCAGTATTTAAAATCACCTTATTAAATCAAAACATGATAGTTGAGATTATAGAGATAGGATCAGCAGACTATCGGAAACTATCGGAGTACTATATAGCAAACATATTTGTTTTTATACATTTTTCAAAGTAACCGAGAAAAAACCCTGAATTAGATCAAGTCCCCAAATCATATTCTGAAGCATAAAACCAAAAGAAGACGATGATCTCATGAAAATCATACATGGGAAAGATGATTTACTTACAATATTCCGAATTTAGTTCCTTGCTCGACTTGCAAATCATAGACTGACACATGGGTAGGTTGCGCCTCAACCGCAAGCCTCAAGCTCTCCTCCCACATCTCTCCTGTTTGATGAGGAAGAGACGAAATCAAGTCCATACTCCAATTCCCAACCCCACACGACTTAACGACCTCGATCGCCTCGTACACCTCTTTTACCCCATGAGCTCTCCCACAAGCATTGAGCAGCTCCTCTTGAAATGCTTGTACCCCCAAAGACACCCTATTTACACCCAAATCCATAAAAGCCTTAATCTTCTCTTTGTCAAACGTGCCTGGTATTGACAGAGAAAGAAAACAAGAGCAGGAGTAAGAACTCTTGTACGATTTAACAGAAAGCGGAGATAAAACGGCAGGCCTTTATAAGGGGCATAAAGGCTACAATTATGCCTGAACCCTTTCTCTTTTGCCTGTCTATCGTTTTTGAGTAAAATAAAATAATGCAAAAAGTTGATGGTTATTGATAAAACAAAATCAAGTTTGGATCGTACTGATCATTTAGATGGATAAGCACTCGAACTTACCGTTTGAGCTATGGAACACAACTACTGATGTTTAAAAGTAATATTTTTTTGCCAGCCTATGAGTTGCTCCCACGTGCAGTGGTTGCAGCGTAGGAGCCATGATTCCGGTACGGATGGGACTGAAAACATTTAATATTTTCTTTTGTTATTATGCAGGATGCTAAAAAGCTAAATTCCGTAATTATTTTGTTAAAATCTATGGTTAAAAGTTAAAGTTGGTATCCTCTGAATATGGTCTTGCCTAAGTCATCGGTTTCTGAGTAGAAAAGAATGCGAACACATTGAGTCAATCATACAAGCTATACACAGACTTTACAAGGATGCTAAAAGGCTAAAATACGTCGTTACTTTGTTAAAATCTATGGTAAAGAGACGGTTTCCTCTGAATATGGTGTTGCCAGGTATCGGTCCCTGATAGAAAAGAATAGGAACACATTGAGTCAATCATACAAGATATGCACAGATTTTACAAGGATGCTAAAAAGCTAAAATCCGCAATTACTTTGTTAAAATCTATGGTAAAAAGTCGGTTTCCTCTTAATATGGTGGTGCCTAAGGCATCGGTCCCTGAGTAGAAAAGAATACGAACGCATTGAGTCAACCAAACAAGACATGCACAGACTAAACAAGAATAATGCCATGAACGTGTTGATATATGTAAACTATAGCTGGAAAAGCACTAAAACTCACCATTTGAGATATTTACAAAATTAAATAAAAAGCAAAAAGAAATCCAGCCAATGGGTTGCTCCCACGTGCAGTGCGTGCAGTGGCTGAGCCTTACGGATGGGACTGAAAACATGTAATCTTTTCTTTTGTTATAATGCAGGATGCTCAAAAGCTAAAATCCGTAATTATTGTAATTATTTTGTTCTCTTAATATGAGGTTGCCTAAGGCATCGTCCGTGAGTAGGAAAAATACAGATGTATCGAGTCAATCATTCAAGGTATGCACAGATTAAACAAGAAGAAAATGTCATAAATGTGCTGATATGTGTATACTTAGCAGTGTTTTAAAAAGCGAAAACTTAGCTAACGCGTTTTTGCAAGAGCTACACTAAAAACGGAAATGAGTAAGCTTTTAGGGGCCTAAAAAGCGAGAAGGCAAGCTTTTTAAGCTTCGAATCAAGCTTTTTTTTACTACGAAGCCACCTTTTTGAAACAGAAATACTTCGATACACAAGTACACTTAGATAACATATGCTAACACCTGGGTCCATTTCGATAGATATCTCCGCATCCAAACACACCCCGAACTTCTCTCTCAATGCATCAACGACGGTCGCCACGAGGGCAGGCGGGACCAGGGAAGGCGTACCACCACCAAAAAACACAGTCTTTAGAGGAGGGTTTTGAAAATCAAGTCTTGTCGCCAATATCTCGCGTCGCACAAGGGCTATATAGTCGTGTACACGAGGGTCTTGGTCAGGTACAGAGGAGGAGCCGAGGGCGAGGATAGTGAAGTCGCAATAGTGGCAGCGTTTGCGACAAAAGGGGAGGTGAATGTATGCTGACATGGCAGGAGGATATGTTGTCGATTGAAGCGTTTCGAGTGAGACATTTTGTCGAACAGTTGGTGTGAGTGAGTTTGAGATTATTGTGTTGTATAGTTTTGTAATTAGTTTGGTTTTTGGAGGGAAAGGTGATAGGACTGGGGTTATGATGGTTGATTTGAGCATTTTGTTCTTTTTTTTTCTAATAAAATAAAATAGAGTAAAAGAGGAGTTTATGTGAGGAAATTACAACAAAAGGTTTAGCTGAATTACAGTAATCTGAAGTTTAAATACTATGTGGTACAATTCCCTCCATTATACTCCTTCATAATACATCTAACTTTTTAGTTAGCGAGTCTGTTGAACTTCTTATAAAATTGTATAAAGTTATGGACATAAATATGTTGAATGCAGTTTCGGCTGAATATGTATTTATAATATTATGATTTGCTATTCAAATAGTACTATCGACACAGTTTGTTAGCCGTTTTTCTCAAACTCATATATAATAATTTTATTCTAGTCAGCTTTATTAATATAAATCATAAGAAGATTTCTTTTTGGGGTTTTATATTTTTGGTTACATTCATTTATTCATTATTTTCTTTTTATACATTCGTTTTTTTTTTGTTTTTTTTTTACACATCAAGAGTTGTGAGATACCTGACTTTTGACGATGTTTAAAGTTTATTTTAATTAGTCGTTTTGTGGGTTTTCTTTTGCATTAGTGTGTCGTTGGGCTTGTATTTTTTATTTTCTTTCAGTCTCCTGGAGCAGCCTGTTTCAGGGTACTTACGGAATATTGTACTGATACACCATATAAATAAAGTATATGTTTCGAAAAGAAAAAGAAAAAAATAAGTTTATTTTGATACGTTCATTTTGAAAGAATTACATTCTTACATATGGGTTGGTGCTTCTTCATGCCGTGTTGTGTAATTTTGCTACTTTTCAGATTTTTGTTTGTATTAATATTTTAATTTAAAAATATCTCAGATTAGGTAACTTAATTTCAGAATTTATTAGTTAAATAGGAGTTTATTTTTTATAAATGTCATTGTCAAAATTTTGAAGGAATTATAATGGAATTTTTAGTGGAAATTTTGTTGCATTATACCAAATCCGTCACTAGAAAGTTTACGGATAATTAAGATGTTTTGTTTTTTTATAAACATATAATTTAACTAGTTTTTTCATATTGTTCAGCCTTTTGGCCTGTTCTTTTTTAAAATATAATTAAGTTGTAAGAGTTGTCTCCTGGCTTTGACTTTACTAACAAGTTTAATTAACTAGTATTAGTTAGTGAGTTTAACGAGTTTAAAATAAAACAAATTTTATATATTAGTGAGTCAAGTAGTTATTTGCCATTATTAACGAGTTTAACGAGTATTCTTAGCTATAATAAGTTTTAGGTTATTAACGAGTATAAGATAAAAATCTCTTTAAAACAATAAATTATTAATTTTTCAATGAATTAATAACTCTTTAAATTAATAAATATTCATCACAACAATAGTAATTTGTAGAGATTTATTGTATAACAAAATTTAGGGACGTATCTGTGTAGCTATTGTGTAGGCATTTGTGCATATAACATTATTGTTTAATAAACCAGGTCGAAAGTTAACAATTCATACGGTAATTATCGAACCATGTCTAATAAAAGCTTTAAAAGCGATAATGTTAAAATCAGGTCTAAATTATGAGTATTAATCTAGGGGGAGGGGATGCCAAATTGGACCCATGCTCTTTAATTTATGAGTATGTATTAAGTAATACATTGTATAATATTGCAGAAGCTAAAACATACTTCCTCGGTAATAAAAAAAATGGTATCATTTCATTTTTCTCTTTTCTTAAATTACGATGTCTTTTCCATTTACGAGTTGTTACTTATAATTTGATAACAACTAATATTAAGCATCTACATTAATTAAATTATGACTAATTTTTCTTAATATTGAAAATACAATTTTTTGGATCTGATGTACGTAGTATCAATTATCAATAATATTAAGTATGAAAATATGTAAATGTATGTTGGATTACTTATGTAAATGTATGTTGGTTACTTTGTGAACAGTCTGTAAATTATTTGCTGTTACTTTTCATTTGTAATGGACTAAATTGTAAAGTCTAAAAACTTGATGTATCTAGTATAAATACTGTGTAACAGCTTGTTTAATATTCAATAAGATCATTATATTCTCTTTATTTCATTTCTCTCGATTATCTCTCTCTCACTCTCTATATATATATACAATATCAAGATCAGACTGGATTCTGGTCAAAGTATAGCCGGAATACGGTTTTCTACATGGTATCAGATGTATTTTTGATCTCCGCTGTTATTTTTCCCTATGATAAATCAGCCTTTTTGACTGATTTGATCATTTCTTCTCTGTTTCTTTGATTACATAAATAGATTTTTCTTTATTCACTTCTTATTGAATAATAGAGAAGTGTAATCGGTAATAATAGGTTATTAATCGGTTGATTGGATTTTATTTTTTTAGGGTTTCTTGATTTGATTTGGGTTTTGCTTTAAACTTAGTTTTTTTAGAGATATATTAGATTTACTGATACGTCGATTCCTCAGAATAATGATTTTGAACATCATATTGATCCACTTGTTCAACCTCCTGTTGTTGGTACTATGAATCCTTATTATATAGGAACCAATGAAAATACTAGTACTAGCTTTGTTAATCCTGTATTAAATGGCATAAATTTTCATAATTGGAGGAGGGCAATGGAAATTGCCATTGGGGCTAAGTCTAAACTAGGGTTTGTTACTGGTACTTTATCATGTCCACCTGAGACTGATGTGTGGCATGGAGCATGGGTACAGTGTAATTTGATTGTTATGTCTTGGATTTTTAATTCAGTAAATCAAGAAATAGGGCAATCCATTCTGTATGTTGATAATGCTGGTAGGATGTGGAGAGAACTTACTGAGAGATTTGCTCAAAGCAATGAGGCTATAATTTATGAGATTCATCAAGAAATACATTCTATTGTTCAAAAAGAATTGTCTATTTCAGCTTATTTCACTAGGTTAGAAACTCATTAGAATACCTTGTCTGTTTTAAGTCCATTACCTAGATGTACTTGTGGTGTTACTGGAGGTTGCACTTGCAATTTTATGGCAGTCATAGTTGCTAGGGAACATAGAATGTTTAAGATGATTTTTCTGATGGGCTTAAATGACCAGTACTCACATGTTAGGAGTCAGATCTTGCTTATGAAACCAATGCCTAGTTTGAATGATATGTATACAATGTTAGTACAAGAAGAAAAGCAAAGAAGTGTGCATAACATGGGTGTAAATCAGAATATGGTTTTGAATCAGAATATGGCTTTTGCCATTAATAGTACTGGTACTTCTAACCAGAATAGCAATATGGCTAGGTTCAAGAATATACAGAGGGGTGTTATTAAGTGTTCTTTCTGTGGTTTGGATGGTCATGGGAAGGATAAATGTTATAAAATTCATGGGTATCCACCCGGGTGGAAAAGTAGACCAAAGGTTTATAATGGGTCACGGAGAGGGTATGGTAGTAGTGTACCAAGGGCTCATATGGTTTCAATAAATCAAGAATCAATAGGTCAAGGTGTTTTTGGTGGACAAGGGGTTTTACGTCCACATGGTCAGGTTGGTATGAGCCAGAGGGGTGTGAAGCAAGGTGTAGAAGTTGGTGAAAGTATTCATGGGCAATCCCAGGGTGTGCCTTGCTCAAATCTTGCTTTCACTGGTATGTCAGGTATACCAATTTCTTGCTCTTCTTTTGTCTTTGTTGGCCCGCGTGCTAACCTTAGAGGGGGGGGGGGGGTGAATAAGGTTTATGGCGATTTTCGCCTAATTAAAACCTAAGTGCAACTAACACCCCAACTTACGCAATTCTAAGCTTAAGCGTTAATAATCGTTAATAAATTCAAACGCAAGCAAGCAAGAATAAATATTTGCGGAAAATAAAAGTTTAAGGGAAGAAGATGACACCGTGATTTATAGAGGTTCGGCAAAACGCGCCTACGTCCTCTCCTCGGTACTACCGAGTATTTCACTAAAAATTCTTTTCCCGGATATTACAATCCTAATGAGCTAATCAACCGATTAAGCTCCCCCACACTTTATGAGTGTCCCGAATGAAAAGACCTAGAGCTTTTAAGCTTCACTTGCTTACAAAGCCTCTACCCGATCACTCGCTCACAAAAATGAGTTTATAAAACACTCGATACAAATTTAGTTACAAAAATGTAACTTCGCTCACTATTCTAATTGCTTCTTAAAAAGCTAATTGGTGAGTTGATGATGATCGAGCTTGAATCTCTTTCTCTTTGATTTTCCTCTTCCTCGAATATATATATACACCAAATTGGTGATATTGGGATTTTTAATGAAAGGTTAGAAGGAAGTTGATTGGAATGTTATTCGTAGTTTAGAAAGAGAGATTTGGTGGTATTTATATGCCAAAAGGTCTGTGTTTCCGTTTGTGACCGTTGGCAGTGGTTGATGCTATTTTTCAGAGTTTTAAGCTATTTTCCAGAAATTGCTGAAAAGCTGTTTTCGAAAACTACAGAAAACGATCGGTCGTTTTCTACAGATGATCGGTCGTTTTCAGACAGACGATCGGTCGTTTTCTGAAAACGATCGGTCGTTTTTATACTGGACTCACTGGAAGAAATTGGATCAAAAACGATCGGTCGTTTTTGTCCAGTCGATCGGTCGACTGTAATCCTGGTCCCGTAAATCTTCGAATGCTCATAACTCCTTCGTTTTAGCTCCGATTTTGGTTCCGCTTGAACCTATGGCTTCGTTATCGAATGCTCTATCATTTAAAGACCTGAAATATACGTTTTCTATTTTTGGACAAGACAAGTATTATATCATCGAAATTGTAAAATCATTAAACGCATAATCAAAGTAATAATCAAAATCATTATTGAACTCTATGTTCAACAATCTCCCCCATTTTGATTATGACAAACTAATGATGATTTTACAAGATACAAGAAAAATATCTCCTCCATTTTAACAAAACGCATTTACACCAAAATATATCATTTTTCTCCCCCTTTGGCATTATCAAAATGCAATAAAAAATATGGGGTTATGTGAAGGGTTTTTAAAGAAAAACCAAAGCATGAAAAATGTAAATATGATGCATATACCCGACCCAACTAATCACATATATGTAAATATTATAGATTAGAGTATACCGAATATGTGATGTGGAGTCGAGTCCGCTCGCTAATGGCATTTGCATTGAGCGTTGCCGATTCCTAATAGGTGGTACCACTTGTTGGTATGCCTTCCACCTTTGTTGATCAACGGCACTTCATCTTTGATGGTGGAGTCGATCTTCTTGACTTCCACGGCTTTTGTCGGCGTTGCCAACCATTTGTTGATTTTCTCCTTTTGGATGGAGATACCTTTTGTCGGTTTTGCCAACCACTTGTCGATTTTCTCCTTTTGGATGGAGATACCTACAACACAAGATTTGTCTTTTTGTACCCAATTTCTTTTGGGTCCGACATTGTTAGTGGCTCGGGTCTTTACTACCCATTTCAAATCGCTTCTACTAACATGGAAACGATAAGGGCATCTAGAAGAAATATGCTCATTTCTACTACAATGCATACAATGCTTAGACTTTTTAGTATAACGATAGTTATACGTAGTTTTGGAAAGGTTTTTCGGAGCATCCGATTTGGTTTGAAAACCTACACCTTTCCTATCATTAAAAGATTTTTGAAAAATTTTGGAAGTGCTCCTTTTGGTAAAAACAACCTCTTGTTTAGGTGGAATAGGAGTTTTTGAAATATTAGAGGCTTTAACGAAGCGGGGTTTGTTAGAAGTAGAGCCAATGCAATCAAAACCTAAACCGCTCTTATCATTGACATCTTTTTGACAATTCAAAATGTTATCTAAAACGGTTTTTCCTTTAGAAAACTTTGAGATTGTTAAATTAAGTTTTTCAATGGAAATGACAAGATCGTTGTTTTTAGTTTTCAACGATTCATTCTCGGTTTCTAAAACCTTGACCTTGTCATTTAAGTTAAAAGCATGAGAACTTAAAACCTTGTTTTTGCTTTTAACTTTATCGAAAGCATCCTTTAACTCTTCAAAATTTTCTAATAAATCGCAATCTAAAGAAGATGGTTTTGAAAGAGTTTTAGCAAGTCTAGACATCTCATTTTTAAGAAAATTGATCTCGGTTTGTAAAGAATCGTTTTGAATAATGAGATCATTGTTTTTATCTTTCAAGTCTTCCTTTTCGTCATCTATATCACTTAAAGAGAATGACGATTTCGGAATAGACTCATTTTCATTTTTATCTCTTTTTAAAGATCTTATTTCTTCATTGAGAGAAGAATTTATCTTTTTAAGAGATTTGACCTTCTCTACAAGCTTAGGAACTTTTTCGGAATAAATTCCACACATATGAATTAATTCATCATGGGAAAATTCTTTTACCTCATCGTTGTCACTATTGCTTGAGTGGTCACTTTCGCTTGAAGACGATTGGTTAGGCTCATTGTTGTCTTCCATGGCCATATAGCAACCAAGATGCGCGACTTCATCTTGGTCGGAGCTATCGCTAGAGCTTGACGCGGATTTCTTCTTCTTGCCTTTGCTCTTGCGATTCTTGGCGCAATCTCTCGCCATGTGTCCTTCCTTGCCACATGTATAGCAAACAAAATCGTTAGAATAAATTGAATTATTTGACGATTTACCTTTATGTTTGCGTTGGTCCTTTAGCTTTAGGACTTCCTTGACGATTCGAATGATTTCCATTGAATTTTCGTCGTCCTCGGATAGCTCATTGCTTTCGTCACAAGTCGTTCCTTTGAAAGCTATCTCCCTCTTTTTAGAGATAGGCTTGTGACTATTGAGGGTGATCTCGTGTGTAATGAGTGAACCCGTCAAAGCATCAAGAGAGTAGGTGTTCATGTCGTGCGCCTCTTGAATTGCGGTGACCTTTGGTTCCCATTCTTTCGGTAAGCTCCGAATCACCTTTGAGACCATTTCCTTACAAGATAAATGCTTACCAAGAGATGTTAATCCGTTAGTAATAGTAGTAAATCTAGCAAGCATATCGGAAATAGTTTCACCCTCGCTCATTTTAAAAAGCTCGTAGTCATGAACTAAAATTTGGAGTTTGCACTCCTTAACTTGATTAGTCCCTTCATGCATTACTACTAGCTTATCCCACATACCCTTAGCGGTTTTACAAGCGGAAATTTTGTTGTACTCGTTAGGAGAAACGGCACAAACAATAGCATACATCGCTTTGGCGTTCGTAGAGTAGGCTTCTAGTTGAGCGCTATCTAAGTCCTCTACGGGGATTGGGTTCTCGCTATTCTCGGATGTAGGTGCGGTATATCCTACCTTAATGGTCATCCAAAGTTTAACATTATAGCTTTGTAGGAACATACTCATCCTATCCTTCCAATATGAATAATTTACCCCATCAAAATATGGTGGAGTATTGGGTGATGAAGCTATAGCGGAAGTGAAATTAAGGAAGTTAGCCATCGGGATCTTAACTCTTAAATCGTTAGATTCCTATATGCAAGAGCCTTGGCTCTGATACCAATTGTTGGCCCGCGTGCTAACCTTAGAGGGGGGGGGGGGTGAATAAGGTTTATGGCGATTTTCGCCTAATTAAAACCTAAGTGCAACTAACAC
Organism: Primula vulgaris; assembly: GCA_963920805.1. NCBI lineage: Eukaryota > Viridiplantae > Streptophyta > Magnoliopsida > Ericales > Primulaceae > Primula > Primula vulgaris. The sequence goes on along the minus strand of OY987214.1, from coordinate 34,399,893 downwards.
CCCAACTTACGCAATTCTAAGCTTAAGCGTTAATAATCGTTAATAAATTCAAACGCAAGCAAGCAAGAATAAATATTTGCGGAAAATAAAAGTTTAAGGGAAGAAGATGACACCGTGATTTATAGAGGTTCGGCAAAACGCGCCTACGTCCTCTCCTCGGTACTACCGAGTATTTCACTAAAAATTCTTTTCCCGGATATTACAATCCTAATGAGCTAATCAACCGATTAAGCTCCCCCACACTTTATGAGTGTCCCGAATGAAAAGACCTAGAGCTTTTAAGCTTCACTTGCTTACAAAGCCTCTACCCGATCACTCGCTCACAAAAATGAGTTTATAAAACACTCGATACAAATTTAGTTACAAAAATGTAACTTCGCTCACTATTCTAATTGCTTCTTAAAAAGCTAATTGGTGAGTTGATGATGATCGAGCTTGAATCTCTTTCTCTTTGATTTTCCTCTTCCTCGAATATATATATACACCAAATTGGTGATATTGGGATTTTTAATGAAAGGTTAGAAGGAAGTTGATTGGAATGTTATTCGTAGTTTAGAAAGAGAGATTTGGTGGTATTTATATGCCAAAAGGTCTGTGTTTCCGTTTGTGACCGTTGGCAGTGGTTGATGCTATTTTTCAGAGTTTTAAGCTATTTTCCAGAAATTGCTGAAAAGCTGTTTTCGAAAACTACAGAAAACGATCGGTCGTTTTCTACAGATGATCGGTCGTTTTCAGACAGACGATCGGTCGTTTTCTGAAAACGATCGGTCGTTTTTATACTGGACTCACTGGAAGAAATTGGATCAAAAACGATCGGTCGTTTTTGTCCAGTCGATCGGTCGACTGTAATCCTGGTCCCGTAAATCTTCGAATGCTCATAACTCCTTCGTTTTAGCTCCGATTTTGGTTCCGCTTGAACCTATGGCTTCGTTATCGAATGCTCTATCATTTAAAGACCTGAAATATACGTTTTCTATTTTTGGACAAGACAAGTATTATATCATCGAAATTGTAAAATCATTAAACGCATAATCAAAGTAATAATCAAAATCATTATTGAACTCTATGTTCAACAATCTCCCCCATTTTGATTATGACAAACTAATGATGATTTTACAAGATACAAGAAAAATATCTCCTCCATTTTAACAAAACGCATTTACACCAAAATATATCATTTTTCTCCCCCTTTGGCATTATCAAAATGCAATAAAAAATATGGGGTTATGTGAAGGGTTTTTAAAGAAAAACCAAAGCATGAAAAATGTAAATATGATGCATATACCCGACCCAACTAATCACATATATGTAAATATTATAGATTAGAGTATACCGAATATGTGATGTGGAGTCGAGTCCGCTCGCTAATGGCATTTGCATTGAGCGTTGCCGATTCCTAATAGGTGGTACCACTTGTTGGTATGCCTTCCACCTTTGTTGATCAACGGCACTTCATCTTTGATGGTGGAGTCGATCTTCTTGACTTCCACGGCTTTTGTCGGCGTTGCCAACCATTTGTTGATTTTCTCCTTTTGGATGGAGATACCTTTTGTCGGTTTTGCCAACCACTTGTCGATTTTCTCCTTTTGGATGGAGATACCTACAACACAAGATTTGTCTTTTTGTACCCAATTTCTTTTGGGTCCGACATTGTTAGTGGCTCGGGTCTTTACTACCCATTTCAAATCGCTTCTACTAACATGGAAACGATAAGGGCATCTAGAAGAAATATGCTCATTTCTACTACAATGCATACAATGCTTAGACTTTTTAGTATAACGATAGTTATACGTAGTTTTGGAAAGGTTTTTCGGAGCATCCGATTTGGTTTGAAAACCTACACCTTTCCTATCATTAAAAGATTTTTGAAAAATTTTGGAAGTGCTCCTTTTGGTAAAAACAACCTCTTGTTTAGGTGGAATAGGAGTTTTTGAAATATTAGAGGCTTTAACGAAGCGGGGTTTGTTAGAAGTAGAGCCAATGCAATCAAAACCTAAACCGCTCTTATCATTGACATCTTTTTGACAATTCAAAATGTTATCTAAAACGGTTTTTCCTTTAGAAAACTTTGAGATTGTTAAATTAAGTTTTTCAATGGAAATGACAAGATCGTTGTTTTTAGTTTTCAACGATTCATTCTCGGTTTCTAAAACCTTGACCTTGTCATTTAAGTTAAAAGCATGAGAACTTAAAACCTTGTTTTTGCTTTTAACTTTATCGAAAGCATCCTTTAACTCTTCAAAATTTTCTAATAAATCGCAATCTAAAGAAGATGGTTTTGAAAGAGTTTTAGCAAGTCTAGACATCTCATTTTTAAGAAAATTGATCTCGGTTTGTAAAGAATCGTTTTGAATAATGAGATCATTGTTTTTATCTTTCAAGTCTTCCTTTTCGTCATCTATATCACTTAAAGAGAATGACGATTTCGGAATAGACTCATTTTCATTTTTATCTCTTTTTAAAGATCTTATTTCTTCATTGAGAGAAGAATTTATCTTTTTAAGAGATTTGACCTTCTCTACAAGCTTAGGAACTTTTTCGGAATAAATTCCACACATATGAATTAATTCATCATGGGAAAATTCTTTTACCTCATCGTTGTCACTATTGCTTGAGTGGTCACTTTCGCTTGAAGACGATTGGTTAGGCTCATTGTTGTCTTCCATGGCCATATAGCAACCAAGATGCGCGACTTCATCTTGGTCGGAGCTATCGCTAGAGCTTGACGCGGATTTCTTCTTCTTGCCTTTGCTCTTGCGATTCTTGGCGCAATCTCTCGCCATGTGTCCTTCCTTGCCACATGTATAGCAAACAAAATCGTTAGAATAAATTGAATTATTTGACGATTTACCTTTATGTTTGCGTTGGTCCTTTAGCTTTAGGACTTCCTTGACGATTCGAATGATTTCCATTGAATTTTCGTCGTCCTCGGATAGCTCATTGCTTTCGTCACAAGTCGTTCCTTTGAAAGCTATCTCCCTCTTTTTAGAGATAGGCTTGTGACTATTGAGGGTGATCTCGTGTGTAATGAGTGAACCCGTCAAAGCATCAAGAGAGTAGGTGTTCATGTCGTGCGCCTCTTGAATTGCGGTGACCTTTGGTTCCCATTCTTTCGGTAAGCTCCGAATCACCTTTGAGACCATTTCCTTACAAGATAAATGCTTACCAAGAGATGTTAATCCGTTAGTAATAGTAGTAAATCTAGCAAGCATATCGGAAATAGTTTCACCCTCGCTCATTTTAAAAAGCTCGTAGTCATGAACTAAAATTTGGAGTTTGCACTCCTTAACTTGATTAGTCCCTTCATGCATTACTACTAGCTTATCCCACATACCCTTAGCGGTTTTACAAGCGGAAATTTTGTTGTACTCGTTAGGAGAAACGGCACAAACAATAGCATACATCGCTTTGGCGTTCGTAGAGTAGGCTTCTAGTTGAGCGCTATCTAAGTCCTCTACGGGGATTGGGTTCTCGCTATTCTCGGATGTAGGTGCGGTATATCCTACCTTAATGGTCATCCAAAGTTTAACATTATAGCTTTGTAGGAACATACTCATCCTATCCTTCCAATATGAATAATTTACCCCATCAAAATATGGTGGAGTATTGGGTGATGAAGCTATAGCGGAAGTGAAATTAAGGAAGTTAGCCATCGGGATCTTAACTCTTAAATCGTTAGATTCCTATATGCAAGAGCCTTGGCTCTGATACCAATTGTTGGCCCGCGTGCTAACCTTAGAGGGGGGGGGGGGGGGTGAATAAGGTTTATGGCGATTTTCGCCTAATTAAAACCTAAGTGCAACTAACACCCCAACTTACGCAATTCTAAGCTTAAGCGTTAATAATCGTTAATAAATTCAAACGCAAGCAAGCAAGAATAAATATTTGCGGAAAATAAAAGTTTAAGGGAAGAAGATGACACCGTGATTTATAGAGGTTCGGCAAAACGCGCCTACGTCCTCTCCTCGGTACTACCGAGTATTTCACTAAAAATTCTTTTCCCGGATATTACAATCCTAATGAGCTAATCAACCGATTAAGCTCCCCCACACTTTATGAGTGTCCCGAATGAAAAGACCTAGAGCTTTTAAGCTTCACTTGCTTACAAAGCCTCTACCCGATCACTCGCTCACAAAAATGAGTTTATAAAACACTCGATACAAATTTAGTTACAAAAATGTAACTTCGCTCACTATTCTAATTGCTTCTTAAAAAGCTAATTGGTGAGTTGATGATGATCGAGCTTGAATCTCTTTCTCTTTGATTTTCCTCTTCCTCGAATATATATATACACCAAATTGGTGATATTGGGATTTTTAATGAAAGGTTAGAAGGAAGTTGATTGGAATGTTATTCGTAGTTTAGAAAGAGAGATTTGGTGGTATTTATATGCCAAAAGGTCTGTGTTTCCGTTTGTGACCGTTGGCAGTGGTTGATGCTATTTTTCAGAGTTTTAAGCTATTTTCCAGAAATTGCTGAAAAGCTGTTTTCGAAAACTACAGAAAACGATCGGTCGTTTTCTACAGATGATCGGTCGTTTTCAGACAGACGATCGGTCGTTTTCTGAAAACGATCGGTCGTTTTTATACTGGACTCACTGGAAGAAATTGGATCAAAAACGATCGGTCGTTTTTGTCCAGTCGATCGGTCGACTGTAATCCTGGTCCCGTAAATCTTCGAATGCTCATAACTCCTTCGTTTTAGCTCCGATTTTGGTTCCGCTTGAACCTATGGCTTCGTTATCGAATGCTGTATCATTTAAAGACCTGAAATATATGTTTTCTATTTTTGGACAAGACAAGTATTATATCATCGAAATTGTAAAATCATTAAACGCATAATCAAAGTAATAATCAAAATCATTATTGAACTCTATGTTCAACAGTCTTGAATAATGTTTTTTCTTCTTCTAATATTTAGATTATTGATAGTGGAGCAAGTGAACACATGGTTAATTCTACTTCTTATTTTTCTAAGTCATACAAGGTTTTTAATTCACATGTTAATTTACCTAATGGACAAACTGCTAGTATAAGTCACATAGGTACTATAGTTTTTAATACAGGTTTAGTTCTATGTAATGTTCTTTGTGTACCTACTTTTAACTTTAACTTAGTATCAGTTAGTAAGCTGACTAGGCACTCAAGGCATGTTTGATTCATGACCAAGCCTCCTTGAAGATGATTGGTAGAGCAGATGAAAACAATGACCTTTATTTCCTTAATAAAAGTGATGTTAATAATGTTGTTTCTTTAAATAGTGTTTCTAGTAGTTCAGTTTCTGTAAAAGATCAAAAATTATGGCATGATAGGATGGGCCATCCATCACAAGTCGTACTTAAAATTCTTGTAAATAGTTTGAGCTCCTGTAATAAGTTTGCTTTTTCAAATGATCCTTGTGATATCTGTCACTTTGGCAAACATAAGAAAAATCCTTGTCCTGTTAGTTTGACCAAAACAACACATGTTTTTGAATTAGTACATTGTAATTTATGGGGACCTTATTCTGTTCCTACTATGGATGGTTATAGGTTTTTCCTTACTATTGTGGATGATTTTAGTAGGTGTACTTGAGTATTTTTGATGAAACAGAAGTCTGAAACTGCAGTCATTATTCCTAATTTTTATAGAATGGTTTCTACCCAGTTTAGTTCTAAAATAAAAATATTAAGGAGTGATAATGGTACAGAATTTAATTTAGTAAATTTTTACTTGTCTAATGGCATAATTCATCAAACAAGCTGTGTTGACAGACCACAACAAAATGGAGTAGTGGAGGGAAACATCAACATTTGTTAAATATAGCTAGAGCTTTAAAATTTCAATTAAACATTCCTATTGTTTTTTGGGGAGAATGTGTCTTGACTGCTTCTTATATAATAAATAGAACTCCTTCTCTTTTGTTGTCTAATAAGTCTCCTTTTGAGCTTTTATACTCACAACAACCTGTTTATTCACATTTGAAAGTTTTTGGATGTTTATGTTTTGCTAGTTCTTTGGCCAGAAACAGGAGTAAGTTTGATTCTAGAGTAAAAAGTGTGTTTTTCTAGGATATGGTACTAGTGTAAAAGGATATAAATTACTTGATATCAATAGTAATGAGGTTTTTATGTCAAAAGATGTAGTTTTTTATGAGAATGTTTTTCCTTTTTTTGATAAAAAAAATCAGTATGCTTGGTAGTGAAGATGGGTTTTTAATGAATATTGGTTGTTCCAAGAATAGTACAAGACATGAGTCTGATAAAGTGACTAACACTCAAGATGAAAGACCAAAAAGAACAACAAAAGCACCTCAGTATTTAAAAGATTTTCATTGCAGTACTGGTAATTTTTCTAATGCTTCTTCATGTGTGAATTATCCTTTATCTTCTTCTGTTTCCTATGAACATGTGTCCCCTACTTATAAGTATTTCAGTTTGAATGTTTCTTCTATTATAGAACCTAAAACTTATAAGCTCGCTTTTACTGATTCTAAATGGGTAGAAGTAATGGAAAATGAAATCAAAGCTTTAGAAGACAATAAAACTTGGGTTTTAACTAAGTTACCTATTGATAAACAACCTATAGGGTGTAAGTGGGTGTACAAAATAAAACACAAACCATATGGTACTATAGAAAGGTATAAGGCTAGGGTTGTAGCCAAGGGATACACACAACAAGAAGGTATAGATTATGAGAGCACTTTTTCACCTGTAGCAAAAATGGCCACTGTTAGGTGTTTTTTGGCTGTAGTAGCTTCTAAAAATTGGTTTTTAGCTCAAATAGATGTAAATAATGCTTTTCTACATGGGGAATTAAATGAAGAAGTATATATATTATTACCACCAGGATTTCATAAAACAAATGATTCACTTGTATGCAAGTTACAAAAGTCACTTTATGGCTTAAAACAAGCTTCTAGACAGTGGTTTTCTAAACTTAGTAATGCTCTTTTAGAATTTAGTTTTGTTAAGTCTTATGCAGATCATTCTTTATTTACATTACAAAAAGGTCAAGATTTTCTTACTTTATTAGTATACGTAGATGACATAATCTTAGGAAGTTCTTCTACTGTTTTAATTAATACAGTCAAGTTTTTTTTGAATGAAAAGTTCAAGTTAAAAGATTTAGGACCATTAAGATATTTTCTAGGATTAGAGGTTGCAAGAAGCCACAAAGGCATTCACATCTGTCAAATAAAGTATGCACTTGAGTTATTAGCTGATGCAGGTCAATTGGCTGCTAAACCAATTGTTTTTCCAATGGACACTAAACAAAAGTTTGTTAATGATAAAGATAATGTTATCAGTGATATTAAGTCTTATAGGCGTTTAATTGGTAGATTATTGTACTTAACAATTACAAGGACAAATATTACTTTTTCTGTACATGCTCTCAGTCAGTTTTTAGCAGCACCTACAAAGGTGCATTTTGATGCTGCAATAAGAATATTGAGATATGTCAAGATGGATCCAGCACAAGGTATATTTTTCTCATCTTCTTCTAACTTAAAATTAAAGGCTTTTACTGATAGTGACTGGGCTGGATGCACCACTACAAGAAGGTCAGTCACAGGCATTTGTGTTTTTTTGGGAGAATCAATGGTTAATTGGAAAAGTAAAAAGCAAAATGTGGTTTCTAGGAGTTCTTGTGAAGCTGAGTATAGGACATTAGCCAATACTAGCTATGAAATTGTTTGGTTTTTACAATTGTTAAAAGACTTTGGCATTTCTCAGGATAGTGCAGTTCCTACCTTTACTTACAGTAAATCATCTTTAGCATTAGTAGATAATCCAATAAATCATGAAAGGACAAAACATATTGAAATTGACTGTCATTTTATAAGGGAAAAATTGATGCTGGTATTGTTCATCCATTGTATGTATCTTCTTCTAATAATTTAGCAGATTTATTCACCAAAGCATTGGGAAATCCAGTTTTCTAGGGTTTATTGTTCAAAATGGGAGTTTTATCATTGCACTCTCCATCTTGAGAAGGGCATATTAAATATGAAAATATGTAAATGTATGTTGGATTACTTATGTAAATGTATGTTGGTTACTTTGTGAACAGTCTGTAAATTATTTGATGTTACTTTTCATTTGTAATGGACTAAATTGTAAAGTCTAGAAACTTGATGTATCTAGTATAAATACTGTGTAACTGTTGGTTTAATATTCAATAAGATCATTATATTCTCTTTATTTCATTTCTCTCGATTATCTCTCTCTCTCTCTCTCTCTCTATATATATATATATATATACAATATCAAGATCAGACTGGATTCTGGTCAAAGTATAGCTGGAATACGGTTTTCTACAAATAACATAGAAATATATGAAGTCTGACTATCACAAAACAGAAAGCCAAAGTGAAACATAATATCTCTATTTCATATTACTTACTACTTAGCATTCTCAAATTTTGCAAGTGTCTTGAGAATACCTTCCTAAATAAATAAACTTTAAAAAATGGCTTAATTACCCGCAAGATACTTTATTGACGAATAAGTAACCAAGATTCCTACAACGATGCCAAAAATAATTATACCAACAATGCCCACATTGTTATTTCTTCATTGTTCATAAGAGTCTGAACTTTTAAGTAAAAGAAAGACAAAAAAGCAAAAGATAAACAAACACCATGAAGATCAAACCAACAATGTACATAAATTTCTCAAAACGCAGGAAAGCACAAGCCAAACATATGGTTATAATTAGTAAAACCATACCGATAGTTAACTTGACATACTTCATCATCTTGTATTTCGAGTATAAGAATTTCTCGATATCATTTGCTACTGGCGTTAACATTAATGCATATTGGTGATTAGAATAAACAATGTTGTGTAAATTGCTAACTTGGCGCTTGAATTTCCCTTCAATAAATTAAATTACTGATAAATGTGTTTCTAGTACTGAAGAAAGCTTTGAGTTACAGTCCGTAGTCTGTAGTTATCCGAAGTAACTAACAAAATATAGTTATAGATTTGAAACTTTAGCTTGAAATAAAAATAGGGTGTTAAAATTAGTATATTTGACTACGATTTTCTGATTCCGAGGTAAATAAATAAATAATTTCATCTGTAATAAAAAGTAAAACTGGTTAAACAAATGGTGGAGCATGAGAAACAAAAAATTGCACAAGTATGTTAATAAAACTACAACTTTTGGTATAGTCATGTCCAAATGAGCAATTGTTCAAATTTTTTTTATAAATATTACACAAGAAAACAAATTACTGAATAAGCCAAAATATTTGTTCTAATAGGTACTTATTGTAGAAAATAGTGATAAACGAAGAAAGTGTTTTGTTTTTATTTCTATTATAAAACTCAGAGACTTTGTTACATCACTATTTATATACAAAAGATAAACTAGAGAATCTAATGTCATATCTATTTTAAACTAAATCTTGATCTTCGGTAACAACCCGTATTTATCACTTGTGTTTGAATTGTTTAACTCAATCTCATTATCACCCAAATATATCTCCACCAATTTTGTAACCATGAGAATAACCACCCTTTGAGCATGTATTAAAAAAACTACGGATTTCATGGTAAGTTTTTCGGTATTTGTTTATTATAAAATAGTTGTTTTGGCTTATCTCTATTTATCTACATTTTGTGTTTTATTTTACTAATATATTATATTTTTAATTTACTCAACACCTCAAGATTATAATTCTATAAAAATGGTAATGAACTTTTGTAGCCGTGCATAGCATACAACTGCAATATCAATGATTGAAGTGGTAGTTAATGTGTCATGACTCTACGAATTATAATCAAATATCAATGAATTATAATCAAATATCAATATCGATTGAAATGGTAGTTAATGTGACATGACTCTACGAATTATAATCAAATATCAATATCATTGATTGAAGTGATAGTTAATGTGACATGACTCTACGAATTGTTAAACCCAATCTCATTATCACCTAAATATATCTCCACCAATTTTGTAACCATGAGACTAACTACCATTTGAGCATATATTAAAAAAAAAAAGTACGGATTTCATGGTAATTTTTCGGTATTTGTTTATTATAAAATAGTTGTTTTGACTTATCTCTATTTATCTACATTTTGTGTTTTATTTTACTAATATATTATATTTTTAATTTACTCCAACACCTCAAGCTTACAATTCTATAAAAATTGTAATGAACTTTTGCAGTCGTGCATAGCATACAACTGCAATATTGATTGAAGTGTTATTAATATGACATGACTCTACGAATTATAATCAGAATATTATAGTGATAGTTAATATGACATGACTCTACGAATTATAATCAAATATCAATATCATTGATTGAAGTGGTCGTTGAACCCAATCTCATTATCAACCAAATATATCTCCATCAATTTTGTAACCATGAGAATAACCACCCTTTGAGCATGTATTAAAAAAAATACGGATTTCATGGTAAGTTTTTCGGTATTTGTTTATTATAAAATAGTTGTTTTGGCTTATCTGTATTTATCTACATTTTGTGTTTTATTTTACTAATATATTATATTTTTAATTTACTCCAACACCTCAAGCTTACAATTCTATAAAAATGGTAATAAACTTTTGTAGCCGTGCATAACATGCAACTGCAATATCATTGATTGAAGTGTTAGTTAATATGACATGACTCTACGAATTATAATCAAATATCAATATCATTAATTGAAGTGGTCGTTGAATCCAATCTCATTATCAACCAAATATATCTTCATCAATTTTGTAACCATGAGAATAACCACCATTTGAGCATGTATTAAAAAAAGTACGGATTTCATGGTAAGTTTTTCGGTATTTGTTTATTATAAAATAGTTGTTTTGGCTTATCTCTATTTATCTACATTTTGTGTTTTATTTTACTAATATATTATATTTTTAATTTACTCCAACACCTCAAGCTTACAATTCTATAAAAATGGTAATAAACTTTTGTAGCCGTGCATAACATGCAACTGCAATATCATTGATTGAAGTGGTAGTTAATGTGACATGACTCTACGAATTATAATAAAATATCAATATCATTAATTGAAGTGGTAGTTAATGTGACATGACTCTACGAATTATTATCAAATATCAATATCATTGATTGAAGTGGTAGTTAATCATTGAAGCCAATCTCATTATAACACAAATATATCTCCACCAATTTTGTAACCATGAGAATAACCACCCTTTGAGCATGTATTAAAAAAACTACGAATTTCATGGTAAGTTTTTCGGTATTTATTTATTATAAAATAGTTGTTTTGGCTTATCTCTATTTATCTACATTTTGTGTTTTATTTTACTAATATATTATATTTTTAATTTACTCAAACACCTGAAGCTTATAATTATATAAAAATGGTAATGAACTTTTGTAGCCGTGCATAGCATGCAACTGCAATATCATTGATTGAAGTGGCAGTTAATGTGACATGACTCTACGAATTATAATTAAATATCAATATCATTGATTGAAGTGGTAGTTAATCGTTGAACACAATCTCATTATAGCCAAATATATCTCCACCAATTTTGTAACCATGAGAATAACCACCCTTTGAACATGTATTAAAAAAAGTACGGATTTCATGGTAAGTTTTTCAGGATTTGTTTATTATAAAATAGTTGTTTTGGCTTATCTCTATTTATGTACATTTTGTGTTTTATTTTAATAATATATTATATTTTTAATTTACTCCAACACCTCAAGCTTACAATTCTATGAAAATGGTAATGAACTTTTGTAGTCGTGCATAGCATGCAACTGCAATATCATTGATTGAAGTGGTAGTTAATGTGACATGACTCTACCAATTATAATCAAATATCAATATCATTGATTGAAGTGGTAGTTAATGTGACATGACTCTACGAATAATAATCAAATATCAATATCATTGATTGAAGTGGTAGTTAATCGTTGAACCCAATCTCATTATCACCCAAATATATCTCCACCAATTTTGTAACCATGAGAATAACCACCCTTTGAACATGTATTAAAAAAAGTACGGATTTCATGGTAAGTTTTTCGGTATTTGTTTATTATAAAATAGTTGTTTTGGCTTATCTCTATTTATCTACATTTTGTGTTTTATTTTACTAATATATTATATTTTTAATTCTGAATCAAAAGAATAAAGATAAAGAGGCCTTATTATACAAACCAAACAATGAAAAGGAGGCCATATCAAATAAACTAAACAAGGGAAAGGAGGCCATAACATACAAACCAAATAGAGAAATAAATGGAAAGAAGGAGAGTACAAAAGAGTGGGTGTATAGGGCTAAATTTCATAAGCAGCAGCAGCCAAGCACAGTAGTCCAAGTTGAAGAAAGTAATGAAAGTGTTCCTGCAAAAAAGATACAAGAGGCTGTTATAGTTCAGGTTGCTAGTGAAGAGGAAAAAGACATAGTTGAAGTTGTAGATGAAGAGGAAAAAGATGAAATAGTAGAGGAAGAAATAGTATGTGACAGGCCTAAGCAAACAAATCAGTTAAAAGATGGGGAAGAATATAGAACGACTATGGTGACTTATCAAGATCTAAGTTCTATTAACAATAACTTTGTCATAACTGAAATAATAGAAAAGAGTCCAATGAGAACTACTGATGAAGACAGAGGAAGTAATAAGCAAGCTGAAGAACTAGAATTAGACAATATAAATGAGGCAGCAAATGAGTGGGAAGTGCTAATATCTAAGAGTCAAAGAAAAAAGGAAAAAAAGATACAGATGGCAAAGAAAAAAAGTGAAGAGAAAGATAAACAAATGCAGTTAAGATCAGCCTCTAATGTGGGGGATAGAAAGAGGTATAATCAATGATTAAGGCCCTAGTGTGGAATGTGAGGGGTATTGGGAATAAAGCTACTTTAAGAAGAATCAAGAAGCTATGTTTAATCAACAAAATAGTGCTGTTAATTTGCATAGAACCAATGGTGCAGCAAGATAAAATTGAACTCTATAAAAGAAAAATAGGTTTTGATAATGTGTTCACTCATAAAGAGAATAAGATCTGGGTTTTTTCTAATGATGATTTAGAAATAAAAGTGGGTTTTGAGGGTGGTCAAAGTATCAATTTTGAAGTTCATATGTGGAATACTGCTATTCAAATAACTGCTGTGTATGCTAAGTGTACAGTTCAAGAAAGGAAAACTCTATGGCATAATTTGGAAAATTCTAAGACTACTATCCCTTGGTTAATAGTTGGGGATTTTAATACAGTTTCTATAGAAGATGATAAAATTGGTGGATTGGGCATTAATATTAATGGTGCTAATGATTATTTGGAATGTCTAGACAAGTGTGGGGTGACTGAATTGAAGTTTCTGGGATCGAGGTTTACTTGGTGGAACAAAAGGGATGGTGATAGGCTGATTATGGAGAGAATTGATAAAGTCTGTGTTAATTCTAAGTGTTCAGATATGTTTCAAAGTATATCATTGGAGCATCTATCTAAAGTTAACTCTGATCATAGTCCCCTTTTACTTACTTTTAATATGGAAGGGGATAAGAATGTTAAAAGATTCATTTTCCAGAAATTTTGGTTGTCACATACTGAGTTAAACAATATCCTAACTGAAAACTGGCTGCATTATAAGGAATGTAATGCCTTATTCTCTTTGGTGCAAAATTTAAAAAGGATGAGGAAAGTATTAACTAGTTGGAACAGAGATACCTTTGGGAACATATTCCAGAAAGTGATTGATGCAGAAGACTTGGTTATGGGTGCAGAACAACAATTTGAAGTAGATCCTTCACCTGAAAATAGAAGTGAATACAATAGATTAAAAGCTGCGTTGAATTATAGACTCATTATAGAGGAGGAATTTTGGAAACAAAAGGCTAACTTAAAGTGGGTTCTTGAGGGAGATGCTAACACCAAGTTCTTTCATGGGATTGTAAAAAAAAGAAGAAGGAAAAGTACTATTTTCAGTATTATAGATGATAATGGGCAAGAATTTACAGCAAAGGAAGATATTCAAAAAGAAGCTATTAAGTATTTTCAAAAACTTCTAGCAGCTAATAAAACTACTGGCTATGAGTATAAATCACTGGATATAATACCAAAGTGTGTTACAGTAGAGGAAAATGAAGGATTGATTAGAGATATTACTTTGGAAGAAGTTAAAATAGCAGTTTGGGATTTAAAGAAAAGCAGTGCTCCAGGTATAGATGGTTTTAATGGTTTTTTCTTTGCATATAGCTGGGATGTTATTGGGGAAGATTTATTCAAGGCAGTTCAACAGTTCTTTGCAGGATCTGAAATTCCTAATGCAATGTCTACTACTCTAATTGCTTTAATTCCTAAGAAGCCAAATGCATATAAGTATTGTGATTTCAGACCAATTAGTTTGTGTACATTTTGTAACAAAGTGATTTCTAAGATTATGTCTACTAGACTGTCTTTTGTGCTGCCTAATATAATTTCAGAAAATCAAAGTGGTTTTGTGAAGACTAGAGACATTATAGATAACATTCTTTTATCTCAAGAATTTATCTCTACTCTTAACTCTAAAAACAGTGGTAATAATATAGCTTTGAAGCTTGATATGAAGAAAGCTTATGACAAAATCTCTTGGCACTTCATTGTTAGTGTTCTTAGAAAGTTTGGGTTCTCAGAAATATGGATAGACAGAATTTGGAGGATTATATCTAATAATGGCATTTCTATATTGGTGAATGGTGCTCCCACAGGTTATTTTAAGCCTACAAATGGATTGAGACAAGGAGATCCTTTATCATCAGGCCTATTTATTCTTTGTTCAGAGATTTTGACCAGAAATCTTAATCATTTGACCAGCAAGAAGAGTTGGAAATCTTTTAAAGCAGCTATTGGTACTCCTATTATTACTCATTTGGCTTTTGCTGATGATATTATTATTTTTAGTGGTGCTAATACTAATTCTATCAAACATATTCAAAAGGTTCTACAGCAGTATAATATTGATTCAGGACAAGAAGTAAATCTAGAGAAGAGTTTCATGTATATTTCCAAGGGAGTTACAGATAAACAGAAAGAAACAGTATGCAAAATACTGAATATAGCAGTTAAAAAGCCACCTTTCACCTATTTAGGTTGTAAACTGTATGCTGGTCATAAAAAGTGTATTCTGTATCATGAGCTTATCCTAAAAGTGAGAAGTAAATTATCAGGGTGGAAGACTCAGTACTTAACTATGGGAGGTAAACTGTTACTAGCAAGACATGTACTTCAAACAATTCCCATATATACTATGGCTGCTATGAATCCTCCTAAATTGGTGATAAAAAAAATAGATCAGATAATAGCAAATTTTCTTTGGGGAAACACTGATGGTAAGAATAAATACCATTGGGTAAAATGGAGTAAACTTTGTAGACCTACTTCTGAAGGTGGTTTAGGGTTGAGGAGCTTTAAAGATATTTCTGAAGCTTTTGCTCTCAAACTATGGTGGAAATTAAGAACTAAAAATTCTTTATGGGCTCAGTATATGAGAGCTAGATATTGCAAGAAAAAGCATCCTGGGGAGGTTAATGTTACAAAAGGTACTAATAGTTGGTCTCGAATGGTACAGGCTAAGGAAGTTGCTGAAGAACATATTCTATGGTTGATTGGGAATGGTAATGTATCTGTGAATTTAGACAATTGGGCTGGACAAGGGCCAATTAAAGATCCTAATATAGATGACAGGCTGCTAATATCAAGTCTAATCACTAATGGTGAGTGGAACTATGAAGCTATAACTGCAAATATACCTACTGATAAACATGGTCTATTCACACAGGCCTTAATCTATCAGAGCAATACACCAGACCAACCAATATGGATGGATGACAATAATGGTGAATTTACTTTTAAGTCTGCTTGGAATATAATGAGACAGAAACATACAACAAACTGGATATATGAGATGATCTGGGATAAATTAATACCATTGAAGATATCTTGCTTTGCTTGGAAGTGTGTAAACAATGCTGTATCAGTGGACCTTGCTATCCAAAGAATTGGTGTTCAATTAGCCTCAAGTTGTGAATGCTGTAGAAAGAAAGAAGAGAGCTTAGAACATTTGTTGAGTACCAGTGATGTTGCAAAAAAGGTATGGGAGTTCTTTGCTCAGTATTTGGGTGTTAAACAAAATGTTTTAACAGTTAAAGGTAGATTCATTTCTTGGTGGCTACATAATAGTAACAGTTTTCAGTTGGAAAAAAGAGTTATAAAGGTTCTTCCAGTATACATTATTTGGTCTATTTGGAAAGCTAGATGTGCTAGTAAATTTGACAACAAAAGGATGGAGGCTCATAATATTATTCTGGATACAAAAATATTAATCCAGAGCTATTTTCAAAAAGAAAAAAGTTTCCCTAAAAAGTGGACTTGGGAGGAAATGAGTTTGGTAAAATCAGTTAAAAATGGGAAAAAGGCCAGGGTTGTAAAGTGGGAAAATCCACCAAGTGGTTTTATGAAATTGAATATAGATGGTTGCTATAAAAGCTCCACTAATTCAAGTGGTGTTGGTGGCATTTTAAGGGATAATAGAGGTAAATTCTTACAAGGTTTTTATGGTAAAATCATTAGTAACTCTGGGTTAGAGGCAGAAGCAAGGGCTATTTTACAAGGAATAACTGTGATTAATTCTACGAATATTATCATAGAAAGTGACAGTCTACAAGTTATTAATATCTTGAATGATAAAAGCAAGAGTCCATGGAAAATCAAAAAGTTAATTAATGATATAAAAGAGAAAATGAAGAAGGGTACTTATCTGATGCAATATGTTGAACGAGAAGCTAATTCAGGGGCAGATCTCCTCGCAAATTTGGGATGTGTAAATGATCCATTATTCTCAGTCAACATACAAGATTTCCCAAGTAAATTGAGAAGTATTTTGAAGCTAGAGGAAGAGGGAAACTCATATATTAGGTTACGGAAGGAAGAAAGCTTGGGAGATTGAGAGAAGCTCTCTCTCTCTCTCTCTAGCGATGAAGAAGATGGGTGGTCTGAAATGAATGTGGATCAGATGAAGAGGTGGCCGTTTGGTCAATTACATAAGAGATCCCTATTATTTGAAGAGCAATGCTATTTAGTAACAAAGCTTTACGTAGTTTTTATATTATTTTGAGAGTTTTCGTTATCTGTTATTAAGTCCTGTAATTTTTAATTTTGCTACATTTGTTTTGTTGGTTTTATTTTGTGGGGTTTTTCATCCACTTTTAATAAAGGAGTGGGTTTTCCCCACCATTAATTTAAAAAAAATATTATATTTTTAATTTACTCCAACACCTCAAGCTTACAATTCTATAAAAACAAAATGTCGGCACTCCTCATTTATGCCATGATTTTCAATTGGAATATTTGGTTGGTGGCTGCCGTCACTCTTTTGAATTTGTAACATCGTATCAAAAGAAAAGCCGAATGCAACTTTTTTTTGGTTTAATATGTCGGTACACTCGCTTACAATCTTAGGAAGCAATAGATAGGGTGCTTTGACCAATGCACAATCAAACCATATTTCATGGTATTTTTCAACTACTTCTGGATTTTCCACTACGATAAACTTTGTACATAGCTTGATTTCTCATTAACTTTTCCGTGCCTTATATTATTTTCACCCATAACAACGAGTGAGCTTAACATATTCTTGTAGAAAAATATGAATTAGATTGATTTGAAAAGACCATTTAAATCATTTATTTTCATGACAAAAGTGGAAAACACCCCGATGTGTTTGTGATTTATCTGTTACGATTTGGTTTCAGTGTTCAATTTTAATTAGATTGATCATTAAAATGGACTACGATTAGTCACTGAAGAATAACATAAGAAATGAAAACCAAGACTAATATGGTTGTGTTTTGGTCTCGACATATTCAGTCTTAATCATATAAGACTTTTCCCATCGCATCACATAGCTTGATTTCTCATTAAGTTTCCCGTGGCTCATATTATTTTCAGCCATAACAACGAGTGAGCTTAACATATTTCTGTAAAAAAATATGAATTAGATTGATGTGAAAGTAAATTATTTTCATGACAAAAGTGGAAAAAACATCCCGATGTGTTTTATACTTGTTTGTTTACACCAATGACATTCGGTATTATATAAGGGATGGTATTAATTATACTATATTTTATGCTAATACTAATACCATAGGTGGTATTATCTATGCCACAAATAGTACTTACTTCCAAATTATACGTCTTATACTATACTGCAAACAAACATGGCATTTGTTAATACAAACTCTCATTGAAAACTTAACAAAATATGAGCTTTAGTGCATGTTACAACTTTGATTGTGACTAGCGAATACATTGTGATCCCAAAGTCGACTATAAAACCAAATTGTCACAACTGCATCAAAAATAAACATCACGTCGCAATAATAGGTCTAAGATAGCAAACTAATAATAGGTCTAAGATAGCAAACTAAATACCACGTCCTTAAGATATTGCAATAAAATCTTAACCCATGAGCAAGTACTCAGGAAGCTCTCTTGATGTTATGTCATAGGCTTTGACATGCTTGATCAGTATTTTATGTATTGTTGCTTGAAACTTCATGAACTTTTATGTCAATTTTCTTCCAACAAATGCTTGAGCCGTTTTTTTCTGATTGAAAATAAAAAAACGTAAATATATGTATAAAGTAAAATAACATTAATGATAAGTTATATAAAAGTATATAAAACCACTTACATTTTGATTGTGTTCACCGTAGCGCTCCACTAAGTTTTGGATGAACCAAAACAAACTATAACTATCAGTGTCTTTTTCAGAGTAGTCTTGATTAAGTTCACAGTCTTGTTCCATTTTGGTGTACACTCGTAAGAACACGACATCTTTTTCAATCATTGGCTTCTAGTTATTACAAGAATACTTTTCTTGTATCAAGTTTCGAAATTTCTGCTTATCTTCTGATGACGGCTCATTTTCTATAAAATCGACAATTTGTCGGTCGTAGTGGAGTCTGTTTTCACCAGGTAGAAGTATATGATGTTTAAGAAACCGTTTCCACTTGAAAACAAAAAGATAATTGATACTAATTTTTATTCTACAAAAATTCTTAGCCTACAAAAAAGATAATCGTAACATACTAAAAATATATTTATATATGATATGCATATAAATTTGAATATACCTACGTATCTAATATACATGTATAGAAAACAATTAACATCCCAGCTTCGTTATTATTTATAATTATTCATATTAATCTCATAGTTTGTATTGGATATACCCTAAACCTTAATTAATAATACTTACTTGGGGGAGAAACTCAACCTGAAGGATTTGGTTAATCCCTTTCGAAACAAGTTCACCTGGGTCGTGATTTCTTAGTATACCTAAACATCTTCTTCTACAAAATGAAGGAGGTGCCATCTCTCTTTCACTCAAACTCTCAGACAAAAAAGGACTTAATAGGAATTATAGTAAAATGAGTGTGTGAGGGTCGCTCAAACTCAGAAATATGACCTAAAATTGCAACAGAAGCTTAAACTTGTAACTAAGGGAAACATTCGGTTAAATTTTATGGGCTTCGCTCAAGAGGCCCATTTAGTGAGCAAAGTCTTCACTCAACAACTTGTATAAATGTAATATTTTAAATGAAAATATAGGGAAATTTGTAATGTAAAAATGTGGTTTTGTGTTTAAGTTTAGAGACAATTGTTCTGTAACCAAAAAAGATAAAATGGTAGCATGGTCATCTTATTTTTTGAACATACACATGATTTCAAAAGTAAAGTAAATCAATTGTTATCATGCAAAATGTCGGCACTGCTCATTTATGCAATGATTTTCAATTGGAATATTTGGTTGGTGGCTCCCGTCACTCTTTTGAATTTGTAACATAGTATCAAACGAAAAGCCGAATGCAATTTTTTTTTGGTTGAATATGTCGGTAGACTCGCTTACGATCTCAGGAAGCAATAGATAGGGTGCTTTGACCATTCCACAATCAAACCATATTTCACGGTATTTTTCAGTCACTTCTGTTTTTTCCACTACGATAAACTTTGTACATAGCTTGATTTCTCATTAAACGAGTGAGTTTAACATATTCTTGTAGAAAAATATGAATTAGATTGATTTGAAAAGACCATTTAAGTCATTTATTTTCATGACAAAAGTGGAAAACACCCCGATGTGTTTGTGATTTATCTGTTACGATTTGGTTTCAGTGTTCAATTTTAATTAGATTGATCATTAAAATGGACTGCGATTAGGCACTGAAGAATAACATAGAACCAAGACTAATATGGTTGTGTTTTGGTCTCGACATATTCAGTCTTAATCATATAAGACTTTTCCTATCGCATCACATAGCTTGATTTCTCATTAAGTTTCCCGTGTCTCATATTATTTTCACCCATAATAACGAGTGAGCTTAACATATTGCTGTAAAAAAATATGAATTAGATTGATGTGAAAGTAATTTATTTTCATGACAAAAGTAGAAAAAACATCCCGATGTGTTTTATACTTGTTTGTTTACACAAATGACATTCGGTTCAAACTTACAATTATATAAAAATGGTAATGAACTTTTGTAGCCGTGCATAGCATGCAATTGCAATATCATTGATTGAAGTGGTAGAATTGCATTATCATTGATTGAAGTGGTAGTTAATGTGACATGACTCTACGAATTATAATCAAATATCAAATTGAAGTGGTAGTTAATGTGACATGACTCTACGAATTGTTGAACCCAATCTCATTATCACCCAAATATATCTCCACCAATTTTGTAACCACGAGAATAACCACCCTTTGAGCATGTATTAAAAAACTACGGATTTCATGATAAGTTTTTCGGTATTTGTTTATTATAAAATAGTTGTTTTGACTTATATCTATTTATCTACATTTTGTGTTTTATTTTACTAATATATTATATTTTTAATTTACTCCAACACCTCAAGCTTACAATTCTATAAAAACGGTAATGAACTTTTGTAGCCGTGCATAGCATACAACTGCAATATCATTGATTAAAGTGGTAGTTAATGTGACATGACTTTACGAATTATAATCAAATATCAATATTATTGATTGAAGTGATAGTTAATGTGATATGATTTTACGAATTATAATCAAATATCATAAAAATCCCTCCTCCACTTTAAAGGTTGAACACACCAGTGTTAAATGGTATGAAAGGGTATGAAATGAGATTTGTATTTGAACGAAATACATTCTTTTTGGGTGATATTAAAAGATATTAATAGGGAAACTTCAAGCTACGTTTAATTATTATCTTTGTATAAGCCTTGGGAAAAAAATATAGTGTTACAGCTATATATGCATATGAATCAATAATTTACACCTACACACTCTATGTTTTGACCTTAAAAACTAAATCCAACAATATTTAACAAACATGATCATTATATATGTTGGTATACTTAAAATGTAATTGGTTCATTATACATGTTTAATATTAAAGTAGTGCTGTGAATAAATCCCGAAATTCCGACCCGACCCCATCCGACCCAAAAATGTCGGGGTTTGTCCCGACCCGACAAATTTCGGGATCGAAATCGGGTGACAATTTTGATTTCGTCGGGTGTCCCGGCCCGACCTGAATTTTTAATTAATTTATATTTTATATAAAAATATAAATTAATTTATATTAAATGCAAGTGATAAGAATCGAACATTATATGAGCTACCATCCTTTTTATTTTATATATTAGTTATAATTATATAAGTATAATATAAATTTATAATTTTGAATATATGAAACTATTAAAATAAAAAATATACTTAAATTAAAAAAATTATATTGTTATTTTCAAGAAAGATAAATGATTATTATTTTCCGATTATAAAATTATATTGATAATGTATCTCATTTAGTATGATAATTGTTGCTTGTGTGAATAAAACTAAATAATAAAAGAATCTGATAAAAAACGTATCAATTTTTTTATCTACTCTATTATTTGTAGTTTCACACTATTTTTTCTACTATATATTAATTTATTTTTTTATTTATTAAAAATGTTATTTTTAAACTAGGATTATTTTTCGTGGTAATAACATGTTTAGATTTCTCCCATGAAAATTGTTAATTCAAAATGACGTCGTTGTAAAATAAAAAAATATGTCGGGAGATTCGGGATAAATTTATCCCGACCCTACGGAATTCCGAAAATTCGGGTCCCGAAAAAGTCGGGTCGGGATCAGAATTTTTTTTTCACTTTCAAAAGTAATCGGGTCGGAATACGGGTTAATCATTTACGGGTCGGGTTCCGACCCTAACTCACCTCTACATTAAAGCAAGTAAATTGAGAAGGTAAAAATGTCTTCAAAATATTTGATAAACATGGCATGATAATTAATTATGTAGAGAGACGCGATAAGTTATTTTAACACATGTATAAAACATTCTCATGACGGGTTGGAAGCCTCATACCCATTTATTATTAATAAAACGAAGAAGAAGGTTAAAACTAAAAACAGTAGTAACAGCGTATAGTTAAAGATATTTCATTTAATTTTTTTCATAAATTAAATAAAAAAACCCACCTAAAACGATAATTTAGTAGAGAATAATTTTAAAAAAAAATAATAATTCAAGTTTATGAAATATTGAGTAAATAATTTATGGAATTTGTTTTTATTTCCTTTTTAAAATTTTGAAGAAATATTTATGAAATTTATAATTCATTTTTGAGGAATTTCATAATTTATGGACAGCATATTGATTAAAATACAGAATTTTTAGATTTATAAATTTATTGTTTTCTTTAAATTTAAATATGCATGATTTCTTTACATATATATGTTTTGTAATAAATATAAAATATTTGATCTTAATTCTGATAGTTGTTTTGTAATTTTTATAATAATAATTTGATTAATTAGATATCAGGGCTTAGAAAATGATACAATAGCATATAAGTATTCAGAATCGTGTTAAATTAGTGTATGTGAAAGTAGTAGTCAATAAGACATTCATAGTTACTTGTTATTGTAATTAAAGTCATTACGATCACTTTTCAATTTTATTTTCTCCTGGTTTTTCAGATTTTTGGTAAACAATTTATAATTTTGAAAGAGCTTACCGGAAATAAAATTTAACGGGTTGCTAAAATGATTTATTTACAAATTACCCTAAAAAAATATAGAAAAAATCAAATTATTGAAAATTATAGGCTGCCATTTATAAATTCCGCTCACTGGATCACGAAGTCTTCTCCGGTGCGGTTCATTTTGTTGATTGAAAGGTTGAGTGTATAGCACAATAACACACACTACTTTTTACTAAACTTATTTTCTGGTCGCCCTTGAAGGCCTGAACTATTGTTTATTTCTGAAGTTTACCCGAAAATTGAAAGTTTTCTATTGGAGACACCCTCCAATTATAGGATAGCTGATAGCAACCAATACAGTACTATTTTGGAGTTGGTTAACTAACCTATTTGAAGCTACTACGATAGCTTTTAAATGGATATTGTTTTTTCCATGGCCAAGAGGCTAGAAAAAACTCTGCTGGGACTAGTTGCTCTTTTTTTTCAATTTGATATGAGTAGCTTTTACTTAAAGAACCGGAATCCAAACAAGCAGAAGCGATTAACATGAAGTGCTTGCTTACAGTTTGATGCAACTATCAGGTTCATGCTCTACAACCGAGAAATATACTATTTAAATTCTGGAAGAAAAGGGGAGATTTTCTGCTAACCAAGGTCTAAGCTTAAAAAATGGCAAATGATCACAATACTCAGCAATGGGAGGTTGTGATAACTTTAAACCCCAAAAGGGTTGCCATTATTTGAAAACCCACAAAGAAACATCTGCCTGCACTTATAAGCAAAGCATTTTCGACTTTCGAGTAACATTGGGTACCTGTCTGCAATGTAATTTTTGCAGACAATTACGATATCATTTGACACAAAAACGGTAAGTGAAAGAGTAAAAGAGCACTTGATGCCTACTTTTAAGCCTACATTTCGGTTGTGAAATACAATTTGATACAATTAAGATCTCTGATATCAAACAACTGTTCAGATGGAAGCAATTAAAAAGGCCCAATGAAGACCCATAACCAAACAGAATGAGCTTGCAATGTTACTCAGAAATGAAAAATTTCCTGCAAAAATCAAAATTTAATCCGGAATCTACATCTACCTATGTCAACTGATCAACAGTTTCCATGACCCTCGTTAAATACACACCCCACCTGTGAAATTTCACTTTCACCCCTCGTTCTTCTTTATTGAATGACCAGTCTTCCGTTTATGACGACTAAAATCAGAAACAAATCTAAACGTCTGTCCACAACCCTCCTCCAAGCACACGTACGGGCGGGCCCCGGTGTGGACCCGAATGTGCTCAGTTCTGGCCCAGGCCCACTTAAAAGCCATATGACAACCTTTCCATGGGCACTTTAGAGGCCTATCGTCCTCATGGACACGTCGATGTTGCAGCAAATACTTGTGTGAAAAGAACTTCTTTCCACACCCTTCAATAAGACAAACGTTACGTTTATGAACAATTAAGTCTTCTTTCGAACTAAATCTCATGGTGCATCCTTCGATATCACACGTACATTCTCTCTCTTCATTATTGTCTTCCTCTTCATTTTCGTCTTCTACCTCTGGATTCGGAGCTGGAGCTTTCACAGCCGAAGGTCTTTTCATTTTCTTAATAGGCTTATGCCTTTTTAGTATGGGCTTTGCTTCAACGCGGTTAGTTTCTAGTAAATCTTTTCTGGGTTTTACAATTCTTCTTCTAAGTCGAGTACTAGGTCCTCCTTCAATTTCATCATCAATAATCAACTTTCTTTTATTCCGATCAATAGTTCTTCTGACAGGAACAGAAACCTCTTTTTTCGGTTTTTTATTCCTCAAAGTTCTCATAGGCTGCGGAATAGTCTCATGACCAGAATCATCTGAGGCATTAAACGAGTCCTCAGTTTCATCATCAGTAATCAACTTTCTTTTGTTCCGATCAATAGTTCTTTTGACAGGAACAGAAACCTCTTTTTGTGGTTTTTTATTCCTCAAAGTTCTCATAGGCTGCAGAATAGTCTCATCATCTGAGGCATTAAACGAGTCCTCAGTTTCATCATCAGTATTCAACTTTCTTTTGTTCCGATCAATAGTTCTTCTGACAGGAACAGAAACCTCTTTTTTCGGTTTTTTATTCCTCAAAGTTCTCCTAGGCTGCGGAATAGTCTCATCACCAGAATAATCTGAGGCATTAAACGAGTCCTCTGTTTTCGTGGTCTTACCTTCTAATAACTTTTCAGCTTTAAACGTGCTCTTTCTCTTCCTCATTGACTTTCGAATAGTAGATGTAAATTGAGAAGGTTCAACTTTTTCCAACATTCTCTCTTGCTTCAATTGAGGCTTTTTACGAGAATAAATTTCTCTTTCTCTCTTCACTTCAGGGTTTTCCGGGGTATCAGCTTCTCTCTTTTCTTCTTCCTCTTCAGTTTCTCTCACTGCTAAAAGAGGATGAACTTGATTCGACATCCACACTTTCCCACACCATTTCCCAGCCGTTACTATTTTCTTCTGTCTTCCTAATACCTTGCTTTGAACCTTAGTCTGTGTTGCATTATAGTCCTGAGAAGTACGTCCAAAAGCCTTATATATAATAGAGTTGTATGCCATTTGCTTGCTGTACAGAGGAGAACGGCTTAAATTTACAGTGTAAAATAAATTAATGCCCAACTTAACAGTCCAGTCAGCATTGCCATGGAGGCCTTCCTCGCATTGTAAAGCTGATCGTATTTGATTTTCATCTTCTTCAGTGGCTTCTCTGAACCTAATATCATTCCAAACGTAACTGATTCCCATTTCTTCTGCCACTAATTTTGCTTCAGCTTCTAGCTCCGGATAATCTGTATAAATTAAGGAAAGATTAGTTCTAATGGAAGCAACATAAAAGAATTTCTATGAAAACTTGAAAAGTTGGTTAAAACAATATTTTTAAAACGTGAAAGCAGTAGAAAAACAAATTTGACAAGAGTTTAACTTAACCATAAGCGTCGATGTATAAAAGCGGGGTTTTTTCACAAACAAAATAATATATTCATCAAAATCACTATATGGCTAAAAGATAACGCATAATTCATATTCTTTTACAAAAAAACATCAGAACGAGTTAACACCTTTGAATAAAATCCCAAAAAACAAACATGAAGTCCATGGTTAAAGTTGAAACTCAAACAAGAAAAGCAATTGCATATTACCATAATCAGAGCTTTGTGATATTACGAATATGTCAATTACAAACATAATTAAGAGATTTACACTTATGTTCTTGGAAATATACCAACGCCCCTCAAACGTAAAAAATGTAAGCTTGGAGCTTTTTAAAGCATATATACCTGGGTGACAAAGGAGAAAAACATGGGCCCCGCCAATTGGGCGCAGTAGTTGTACAACTTCTGCAGCATGGTGAACACAAAAGAGGTGTAATTTCGAAGAATCTTCATTGCACCTTGGTACAGAGGCCATTGTCGTCTTTTCGAATGGCAAATATGCATTAGATTCCGTAAAAGCAACATCGTTAGTTTCAACATCAGATGAGCAGTCATAAGATCGTTGGGTTCCATTATCTCTTCTACGATTCGGTGTTCCAGGAGGAAAATTATTGTGATAATCATGAGCGTCATCACTCGATCTGCTTTCGCTCTCACAAACAGGGTCAAGTTCTTCCTCAGAATCCGAGGAATTGCCATAAGCTAAAGCTAATAGACCAAGAGAAGAAGGACCTTTCTCTTTTCCAATATCTGAAATCACTACTTTACTTTCTTTATTCAAGGGTCGACTGTCATCGGAGTGAACTGGGATGTCATACAACTGAAGATCATAAGCACTTTGCCCTCTTTTTCCTGCATATAAAGAAATCACATTAGGTCCAACGAAAAGGGGAGGGTTTTTCTCTTTTATGTTATTGATGCACAGAGTCAACGGAATTATGCAAATCTCGGTTTTTACAATAGCTAATTTTCTAAATTTCCGACCACAGAGTCTGATCCTTAACCAAAAAAGAGAGATTTGGCTTTATCATCTTATCTAATATTATGGCAACAAGCACCGTCTCATCATTCCAAAGCAAGGAAGCTTCAACAGTATCAACAGTGAGAAAAAATAATATCGACAAAATTCAATGCCAGATTTAATGTAAAACAGCTAGTTCGTAACTTAATTAAAGCTACGGTTTCACGAGTATTCATCTTCCAAATAAAACGAGTATCCCAGTCCACTTCTATATATACTTATTTTATTTACAACTTAAAAAGCTTCAAGTACAATGGATGAAATTCCATCATTATCCCCATAGTTTCAATTGTACACTAATCGAACTTATACGTTAGATTAAAATTGTCCCCCATAGTTTGAGCTAGTTAAACTTATAGTCTTCATATCTATAGAAGGTTAAGTAATTGGACCCAATGTATAATATTATTGGTCTCATAAAAAGGGACAACCGGCTTGACATACTGAAATAATGGGGACCGGCACTGTTGTAACTGAAACTATGGGACTTACGGTGTAGCTTATTCAAACTATGAGGACCAAAAAGTGTTGCAACTGAAAATGTGGCCACCAAAACTGAAATTTAACATCACCTTTAATATCATATGAGCTTTGCCAAATGAACCTACACAATTTATAAGTGCCTTGAGAAGGATACTTTCCTACTGATACCAGTTATCATACAGTCAGCTAATAGACTAATGCCTAAGGTTAAGAAAAAACATAAAAGCAAAAAAAATAAAATTAGTTCATTAGAATAATTACCATTTCGGGGATTCTGCTCAGACAAACACATTGCCACTCCAGAACCAACACTCTGACAATCAAAAAAGCTACCATCGGTTGTTGACATAAGGTGTTTCGCAGCCATTTCCGTGGGTTGAACAATTGCAACGCAAGCAAAATTCAAAATTCCACAAGTCACACATGAAAACAAACCCTGATCAGTAGGTTTATCACCCTCAGAACCTATATTGCACCCATTTTCACTATTATTTAGCAAAGAAATCTTATTTCCATTATACTTGGAAGACAACTTTCCCTTCTTCGGATTAGCACCTATAAATGTCTTCAACCCACTTTTCTTTACCGGCATAAAACTTCCATATGCTAAACTTTTTGAGGATTTCACTTCCTGTAAAGGGCTAATTAATCCAACCGATAGCCTTCCCTTTAACAGAGACGAAATACGAGAATTTGAGAGATTAGAATCGTCTAAAGAACTTTGGGGAAGAAGTACAACAGATGCTCCGTCACCAAGTACATGTAACAGATCATTATTAGTCATTACGTCTTTAACAAACGACTCTTTGATGAAAGTCTCCCCTTCACCTTTCTTTCTGTCTCTCAATCTAGAGCTTTTTGGTTCACTGCTGACGGTCTTAGGTATCCTGGTATACCAAAAAAAATAGAACTTCTTAGTAATAATACCTGCTGCCACGCCAAACTGAGATCAGGTACTTATAATCACACAGAGTATGACCAAGTATAAAGTCTTTGACCAAACTGTCAGGAGTTTGTCTTAATTAAACTTATTTATTGAACTAATGTATTTTCTGGGAACAGATTGTACAAAATAAGATTAATTCGCACTTATGTCTCTCACACTCAAATTTGGATTTCTTCCCCAACAAAGCACAATGGAAATATAAACTTTTGCTTTTCCCCTTACAAAACAAGCACTATAGTTCTAGTTATTTAATACCCAAAATGTTAGTAACATGGCTGGGAAAACATAAAGGGAAATAAGACAAACCTTGAACAGAAAGACAAGGCTAGGTCATAAAGCAACTGAAAGTGAGAAACCATGGGAGGACAATTAATTGAAGCTCTGCGAATAGCAGCTTCTTTGGCAACTCTAAGCCATTCAGGGGTTGCAATATTAGCTGCCTCTCCACAATTATATCCTGCAAGGAAACAAACATTGCACAACATCCATCACTCTTAAAGCAATATCATAAAAACATACATGATAAATATCAACAATTTCAAGAATTGCAATCTTAGAATACAAGTAGACCAACCATGACTAAAACCCGAGTGATAGGCTCTTGGGAAAGTGACGACAAACTCTCCAGCATTTTGCATTAACCTAATCAAAAGATAACAGCTAAATGACAGGATCATAACTGTAGTTGCACTAATAGGATACACCAAAAATCATACAATAAACAAATAAGATTTAACTCCACTCTTTTGGGCCAAAAAGGACTCAACGTATAACTTGAACATTACGCTTAATAAATACAAGGAAAAAACAAGATTTAACTCCTCTCATTTTGGCCAAAAACGACTCGATGTATAACTTGAACATTACTCTTAGTAATACGGTGAGCGTTATAAAGAGAGGCATTAACTTGAAGTTGTAGCTGTAAATAGTGTAAATAGTGTTAGTTTCCTTGATAAAGACGATATAATTTTAAACATAAAAAATGACAAAGGTTCACCTGCAGCATGGGACCCCGGCATTAACAAGTACCTCGGGTGACATTACAGTGGTCTTCTCACCAAGGATAGCAAAAGTCGCTGAAATAAAAAGACGTTTGGTGATAAATTCAGTAGATAAAGGAAGATAAAATTGCTGAACTTGGAAAGAAATTTTCAAACAGTTGCACTTTCTCTATTTTCCTGATCCAAAAAAATACTCCTAGAATCCCTTAATTACATTTTCAGAACCCAAGAGTCATCTACAACCTACAAGCCTTTTACTTATTCCACATGACCAAATACACTCTTAAGAAGACTCTTATCTTCTAAGTAATCTTAATTATCTTTCCTCGTTACATACGAAGTCAATTTCCAGCTAGAAACTTGTGAACACCTACCAAGATTCTAAAAGTCACACCAGTATTCCATGTTTAGTCATCCTTTGCGAAATCTTTATTACTTACCCTTTCCTTAACTTCTCATCTAATAATGTGCTTATACGCAAAGGGGTAAGATGCAAAAAAATTGCAGCATCATAAATAGAGAATACAAATGTAATAGGGGAAGGTACACTTTACTATGGTCTATGTAGTTCAGATGTTCTTGTTTCATGCATCAGACTAATTTCCAGCTAACAACTCAAACTTGCCAAAAACTTCACATCTAAATAGTTAAAAGCATCACTTCTCACCCCTTTATGAAATCCACAGTACTTACCACCCTCCCTTTAACTCCACATCCGGTTCACTCAGGCAAGCTTATGCGCCAAATTAAATATAATATATCCAATAGCATTTATACAGTTACACTTGCACACAAGCAGTGATGCTAACACTATGAACAGCAAATGAGAATAAAAAAAGGGGAATGTATGCTCTGAAAAATGATATACAAAACACAACGCAACTAAACTTCCATTTTTCCTCTAAAGTCAATCACCCCTAAAACCAGGACATCTTGAATACAATTCTACGTTCACATGTCATGTGCCTTATAATTAGTCACCCATTACGAGATACCCACAGAAAGCACCCTCTCTTTAACTTCACAAATTATGGGCAGTAACTTTATGCTACAAACGTTAGGTTATACATCTCATAGTGTATCTGCGTATGCAATCACACAATTAGTGGCATGAGTAACAAATAACAGCTCGGCTCCCATTAATCTTTTAACCAGCTATCCACCAACTCACACTTTTTACATCAAATTCGATAACTACCTAGCACCTTACCTTTAAATCTTCCCTGATAACGTCAATCCCCTCGCACGTATTTCCCGGTCTCTCCTTTAACCTTTTTAACAATATATTACCCAATTTTCCATCATAACATATACCTTTTCAAATAGTTTTTGCCCTAAAACTGTGTTTCTTGCTAACTAATTGTACTGGCCAAAAGGAACCCAAAATTCAGAACAAAACAGGGGAACATATTTTCAACTACAATACCACAAAAACAATAAAAGAAGATTAAAAAGAAACATACCTAGGGGATTGATCTCGCCACCATAGCCATGAACTCTAATCACTTCCTCGAACGCCACGGAAGCTCCTCTTGGAACCCCATACCATGTCTTACCAGCCCCCATATGCATAAAATTTAAGCTATGCAAATCGTGATCCTCCACGTGCCATGCAAACCAGCTAAACAGCATGGAAATGTACACCATTGGTGATGTCACTCCAGGTATCTCTGCCTTCATGAACCTTTTTGGAAAACAATATGAATAACTAAAAATAACCTAAATAAAGCTCGGGAATTAAGTAAACCAGTAACATAATGCTGGTTCAATTCTCCATTGTGCATCACTCTAAAATCATCAGAAGAAAGTGATTAAAAAAAAGTGAAACTACATGTTCATAACCGCCCTAAATAGGGAGAGTTGGCTTAAATGAGTTTTGTCTAACGTATAACGTTGTAAATACAGCAAAGATTCTCCCCTACTACCACATTTAGCTAGCTTATTCTCCAAAAACACGATGCACCACCTCAATAACATTTAACAATCTAAAAAGGACACGAGAAAGAAAAATCGAGACCAACACATCCAACGTCTTCCTAAAATAGGCTTCACTTACTCTGACTTGAACGTGACTCAAATGATCACAAGGTTGTTCATACTACCAGCTCACCTTTTAGCATAATCTGTAACTTAATCGGTTTCAGAGCATAGGTCATACGTACAATTCACCACAAATAAAGTGCACCCCTCCACTACATTTACAGCAATAAGAAAAAGGATAACAGAAACAAAAAAACACAAAATTACTAAACCTGCCTAATTAGCTCAAATGAGATGGACATGCAGCACAACATGAATAATTAGCACAACTGGAAAACTAAAAAAAAATAGAAAAGAACCTCAATAAAGACCCTTTGGCTCTCGACACCGCCCTCATATTCCACGCGGTATCCCCAACCGTCTTCTCCTCCTCCTCATCCTCACCCCTCACAGGCCCAAACGCCGACCCAGGCATATCGTTCGCATACTCCACAGTTATCACCTTATCTCCACTCGCCTCCCAATACAAACTCTCCATTTCCAACGCCGTTAACACTTTGTTCGTCCTTTTCCTCAAATAGCTTCTTTCAAACGCCTTCGCCTTGGCCTCAAATTCTGGGAGGGTATACCTTTTATTAAAGTAAAGACAAATTATAGTCGAATCAACTAAACATTCGGCATTCGCTTTTTGGGTCAAAAGGTGCTTGAAAAAAGTAACAAGTAAAAAAGCTTCCTTCAGAAAAACTCAAATGTAGTGTTTGTTCATTGTTGCCACCTTAGCCTTGTTATTTATAAGTGATTTATAACTTACTTTTTACTAATATTCATTATTTTACTTATTTCATCTTATAAGCGACTTCTAACTACACAAACAACTTTCACTACAAAATTTCATTATTATACTCTTGGTAGAGCTATTTTCAAACTCATATAGCTTTTTCGACCTGGAACCTAGTCTTCCAAAAGCTAAAAAATAGCTAGCAAACCAAACACATTCCAAGAAATAATGGGGTTGCCAAACTTACATAAAAAATCATTTATTTCAATAAAATACAGTAAAAATGCATGTTAAGAAAATCATGATTATTAGCTTCCCCGGCCCCAGAAACAGGACGAAACCAAGAGCTTTAAATGAGAGGGCTGATATACCATATGGAATTTTTTTTTAAACTCCACACGAGCTTTTTCATGATATTGAAGGGGATGAAACACTTTTTTTTTATAGATTTTGATCAAAACATATAGAACTTTTTTTTTACTTTTTCATCATTTCTTATCAAACTGTCTCCAATGGGGGTTGCCAAGTTCACATAAGGAACCATCAATTTCACCACAATATAGAGAAATTGCAACCTGCCTTTTTCTAACCAAAAAGCTAAAAACACAGAAATAAAAAAGCAGTTGTCAAACAAGCACATGACCCCATTCTTATTTAATTTCCATTCTTATAGTAAAAGAACACATAAATCACAACTACTGGCTTCCTTCTTAACCTAAAAGCTAAAAAGCCTAACGAAAGAAAGGGCATTTTCCAAACAAGCACATAATATCATTCTTACTTAAATTTCACTCTTGTAGCAAAAATAAAAACACAAAATCAAAATTCCTAGTTTATTTCAACATAAGGAATCATTTATTTCCACAAGATATAGTAAAAATGCACGTTAAAAAAATACAAAAAAAAACATAAATATCAGCTTCCAACACCAAACAAGCTAGAAAATCAAACACCAAAAAAGAAAACACTAGCCAAACAAGCACACTATCTCATTCTTAACCAAAAAAAGCACCTCTCACGACTCTGCCAAACATTCCTTTGGACAGGCCGGTGCTTAGTAACTATTTTCAAACTCTTTTAGCTTTTTCGACCCGAAACCTAGTTTATTTCAACATAATAAATCATTTATTTCAACAAAATACAGTAAAAATGCACGTTAAAAAATACAAAAATCACAAATATTAGCATCCCCCTGCCTAACTTTTCTTAACCAAAAAGCTACAAATTCCAAAAACAGAAACAAAACACTTGCCAAACAAGCAAATAATCTCATTCTTAACCAAAAAAGGCAAAAAAAACCTCTCCCCACTCTGCCAAACAGGCCTCTGGACAGGCCGGTGCTTCCTGGGACAGAACCCGATCTGCTGCTGACGTGTCGTGAACGTCGTGACGGACTTGTTAAAATTAGCCACAACCATTTTCTTCGACACGTTTGGTAAAGGCGGAATAATCTTACAGATACCGTACTTTGAGGCCTCGGGCTCGATCTTGTATACGTACGCAATCGGGTCTTTGAACTCCGCTAGGGTTGGGTGGTATTCCGGAGCTACGGGCAGCGATTTTAGCCATGGAAAAACACCTTTATTGTTGTTATTATCATTATTACTCCCCATTTTTATTAGAAAATATAGGTTTTATAATATACTCCTAGTTACATATATATGGAAAAACCTCTGTATTAATATTATTATTTCCCCCCCATTTTAATATTAAAAAAATAGGTTCTTATAAAATAGTTACATATCTCTCTCTCTCTATATATATATATACATGTATGTATAAATGGGTATTTGTGTATTTGAATTTGTGAGCCCTAGTTTTAGAATTGGGGGGGTTTATGGGTTAGTGAATGCTCTGTTTTTATTTTATTTATTGGTTTTTAGAAGGGGGTTTAGTTGCATAAATATATATATATATATATGCATTTGTATATGTATATTTCCCACTTTTGCTAAAGCTCTATAATTTTACCCCCATTTTAATTAGAAAAATAGGTTTTTATAAAAATAGCCTATATGTATTTGTATATGTATATATTTATGGATCTGGCATTTGTAAATATAGGACCTAGTTTTAGGATTTGGGGTTTTTTGAGAGTGTTTGATATTTTGCTCTGTTTTATATGATATTTGATTTTTGAAAGGGGGGTTTAGTTACATATTAAAGTAAATATAAATATGTATGTATAATTGTGTATAGGATTAAGGATCTGGCATTTGTATATATGAGCCCTAATATTGGATTTGGGTGGGTTTTGTGAGTGTTTTTGTTATTGCTCTGTTTTTATTTTTGTTTTTGGATAATTTGGAATAAAAACAGAGTGGGGGGTGAAATTGGGGGAGATAAAACAGAGAGGAGAGAGAAAGTGAGTGAATATTTATGTGTGTTTATGTGTGTGGGGTTTTTGTTATGGGTTTTTGGGGAATTATATTACTAGTTTTAATAGTTTTGTCTTCTATGCTGTTTCATCCTATGATTTTTTATTGTAACATTTTTTGCTATAGAGTTGGGGGAACATTGAGGTATTTCTACAGTATTGTGTTTTACTCCAATTTATAAATTCAGTATTCTATTTTTCATTGTTCCATTTTATTTGTCAATTTTTCTAAAATAGAAGGTAATATTTTGTAACATTACATATTTGCTCATATTTTGAAAAGAATAAGGGTAAAAGGAAAATAATGTGTTAAAAACGTGTCATGAGGGCTGGAAAAAATTCCCAAAATCATGATCCGATCCGACATCCGAACCGGTCCCGATCCTATTTTTACCCGACCCGATGTTGTCCCAGTCCGAAAGGTCGGAATTTTGTCCCGTCCTGAACTAATTCGGTTCGGGATCGGATTTTTATTTTCAATCCTAATGGATTTCCCAACCCGAGCCGATAGAATTAACATACATTAAAAAAAAATAAAAAAATCTTATTATAAATAGTACCCGTTTATATTTATAAAATAAAATAAAAATGAACTTGCTCTCAACTCTACTCTGTTTACTAAGTAACACACTTTTATTTCCCAATCTCTAAACATATTTATTTATTTATTTTTATATAAATTGTATGTAAATATATATTTAGTAATTTAATCACTGATTACCCTTCAACATATATAGTATATACTATGTTATTGATTTTATTTGTTTTTGATGTTCCGTATGAGTTTATTGTTGTATATGTTGTGTATTCATCTTAATATTAAATAATTAAAATTATAACATTTGGTTCCTACTTTTATTTTGAATAATGTTATTATTATTTTTTATTAAGATAAAATAATTAGTTTTTTTTATAATCAATCATATAAACGAATAAAATATCAACATAGTATTATCATGCTTTTTTATTTTGTTTAAATATAAGGAACTTTTTAACAAAATTGTTATTTATGTTGTAACTTTTTAACAAAATTTGTTAGGAGTACGAACTATCGGGAAATCCCGTCCCGATTTTTCGGGATCCCGAACTATCGAGAATCCATATTATCGGGATCCTATCATTTTCGAGTCGGGAACGGAACTTTTTAATAGCATCCGAAAACTATCAGAGGAAAACATGGGTTTAAACTTTTCGGTTCGGGTCCCGTCCCAATTCTACGCCAAGACTAGTTAGTGTGTCCATCAATAAGTGCAATTCCATGTAGTAGACCTGTGTTTTGAAGCCGAGGGACTAATAAGTGAAAGATAGCTTTGGCTGAATCTATGACAGGGGATTTAGTTTTTTTTTTACCAACAAAATCCAGAACATAAGATGAGTTTACTTCAAAACATGAGTTTCGACACCTTACTTAGTTCAAAGCAGCAACCATGGGGTTCTCTTATGGCTCTATGAGCCAAGATGAGTTAATAGGGAGTGCATTTCTTCCTAAATAGAGGACAATACCCTCTTTCTCCCTATCGGTCTTTGCGGACTTTCCTTCTTTCCGGAAAAAAGGTTTCTGATCTTACATATTGGGTCGGTCTAGCAATTCGACGCCTAACATGAGTTTTGACGTTCATGGGCTTTTGGATATATCTTTTTTTTGACAACGCTACACGAATGTAAAAAAAAAATCCTAATAAATTAAGGAAGATGAATGCATGACAAAATAAACAAGGACTACTATGTCAAAATAAAGTCGTATTTTAAAAAAGTAAATAAAAACTTTCACTTTTCTAGTCGTCGTCGTATAAGAGGATTGGTTGTTTTACCTCATAATAGGTCCGACGCTGCTTACTGATCGGCAAGCTTTTAATGCTTATTTGTAACTAGAACTAAAAATTACTACAAGTAGGTTGAGTTATTAAAAAAAAAATCAAAAACGTTTATTGGATGAGTATGGATCTCAATAACAGCTCAAAGTAGTTGAAAAAAAAGAAGAAGAAAAAA
Organism: Primula vulgaris; assembly: GCA_963920805.1. Taxonomy (NCBI): domain Eukaryota; kingdom Viridiplantae; phylum Streptophyta; class Magnoliopsida; order Ericales; family Primulaceae; genus Primula; species Primula vulgaris. The sequence goes on along the minus strand of OY987214.1, from coordinate 34,363,347 downwards.
ACTAGTATTTCTATTGTGGTTTCAAGTCGCAAAGTAAGACATAAGTGATGAATGTAACAGTTAAATAAATTTAATTTTACTCTAAGAAAAAGTTATACGTGAATCCTTTATACAATTTGCATCATTTGAGACTGGTTTTCATTTACAATAACCTCGTGTTGACTTTTACTTAATCAAAACCAGAACCACTGAATTGATATGAATCAGAAAGTATGGGGGTCGAAAAGAACTTATGGTGATACTTGGGGACCACTACTGTAAGCAAACTGGATTTGGTAAAATGATTTGAGTCGAGGATATTTACGTATTTTGTTGCCATCTTTAGTTGATTTAGACATTTTGGTGCTCATAATCATTGTGTAATCTTAAAATAAAGTAAATAATTTACTCTCGTCTATGTATTAATTACATTCTCCAGTTCTCTCATTTTTATTTTAATTATGAATCCAATTTTCATAGGCATTTTCTAATATATGTTTTTTGTTAGACATTAACTATTTTTTGCTAGTATCTTATTTTTCCAAGAATGATTGCTATACGAATGTATATGATTATGTTCATTTTATGCTTCATCAATTACTTTAGTTTGTTACAAAATGGAATTAAATGAGAACATGCCATATTTTTATGTTGACTTTTAAGAAACTTATAATTTGGCAAACAGACTAGCATTATTGCCGCAAAAGAGAGAGTATAATTTCTGGTTAAAAAACTGTATGGTCACAGTCAAAATTTTAAAGGCTAGTATGCTCTTTCTCAATAAAATCTTGTAAAATCTAATTTAATTATTTGAAGGCTAGTAATTTGGAATAATTCGGTTGTTTCTCTAAATTAAATTAGTTGAGAAGTTGAGATAGATATAGTGATATTATATGGAGTAGTAGGTGTAATTTAAGAAGATTGTTTTTGTTTTTATGCGTAACGCAAAAGAGAAATATAGCTATAAGCTAGACCAGTACGGTATCCACTATCCCCGTATCCTTAATTTTGTAGTACTTTGCTTATGCAGAGGATCCCACAGATTAAAATAAAAGTCTTTTTTTTTTTTTAATCTATACATGTTTGGCATAGTGCCCAGATTTATAGGAGGTTGATAATATTAAATTGTCATATTTGGTCTCTAATTGTTTTCTCCAACTTTGCTCACTAGTTAACGAAAACAACAATTGATGACATCAATATTTTGTAGAAACTACTAAATACCCTGAAACTCAAACAAAGTCACTTGACATTAAATTTCCAAAGAAAACGTATATTGGAACTCATTAATTTCGCCTTCGAACAGAAATTAATTATCACGAATTCAGAATTCGTGGAATATAGAAAAATGCAACAACAAAAAAGTGCCAACCCTTGCTTTTCAACTGTTTTTTGGGAGATTGATTCCCTTCAAAAAAAAAACATGAATCTATAATAAATAAAATAGCGTGCGGCTTTTCATCTGTTAAACTCTGTATTTGTAACCTCAGAGAACGTTTCTAGCCTTAAGTTTATAAGAGTGCCTCTTTATTTTCAATTTCTAGTCGCGTTGACGACTCACTTTACTTCTAATGTGATCGGACCGAAATACATAATCTTTTAAGAAAATAAATGATCTGAAGGATAAAATATTGAATGTTTTTAGGTAGATCAAGGCTGGAACAAAAGCATCACCGAGGATGGCAAAATTTGTCAGCAGGCGAATAACATTTCAGGCCCGAATATGTCACTCTTTTTTTGAACCAATGTATAATGAAACCGAAGACAGAAATTTTCAAAATGATCCAGAACAGCATGGCCATGTCGTTCATTTACTATGAAGCTAGGAGTTTCAGAATGATTATCAAAGTAAGTTTTAAGTGTGACGAAATCAAGCAATATCGCGAGTACAAGATAAACCAATTCATTAGCAATACTTTCCATAAAAAAATTATAAAGAATTGTGACTCATTGATAATGCTGCATGACTATGAAATCCGCCATTGGGTCGGCCAAACTAATGCCTTCAAACTTATACCATGCTACTAACGCGTCGCCACATTCATGCCTTAAATCTACTCTACAATACTAATAATATCTGACGGAATGTTGTGGAATACTGAAAGGTAACAGTGCTAATTGTAAAGAAATAAGAGTGCCAAAGTAGATTCCACATCTATTACAAAATTTACCAGTTAAGGAACGATTCTGATTACACGACTAAAAGAGGTAAACGTAAACAAACATTTATAAACTCACCACCTCCATACCCAAAATACGAGATCAAATACTAGTACTAGATTAGGTATTTCACATATACTGATATACACTTAACTATAAGCGATAATCTACTTCAGAGTGGATAAGTACTGCAACACTGCAACCAAAACATTTGCTTAAAACAAAATATGATTAATTAATTTGCATAGTAACTCCTCGAGGAAGCAGTCTTTGCCCCAACAACCTTGCCTTCTTCCTCGCGGTTATTTTTGCCTCGTCATCTTCATTTGCGTTCCATGAGCTTTCAGGAAACCATGTGTACCCACAATTAATGGTAATATATTCAAGGGACATCACATTCTCAAGAAAGTACGTTGCGAGTTCTATATCAATGGCCAGACCTATAAATCCATACAACTCCACAAACTTAAGGCGAGGGTGACGAAACTTTTCAGCCTCCTTTACTTTTCTGTCAATCGGCCTAGATCGCCAACATTTCAACTGAAAGGATGCAAATAAACTGTCTTGTTAGAAGAAATAAATGAGATGCTACCAATGTTGGCGGAATAAAAATGATGCTTACATGAACGGGACCTGGAATAGTTTATTTAGAAACTAATGTTTGACATAATTAGAGTGATTGACAAAAGGTTAAAGCAATCTCTTCTCTACCTTTTGTAATAAGCATGCTTATTCTTGTCTACCTTGCTGATATTGCTTGTTCAATAAGACTTCTCTTGATGTTTTCTTTATTTGAACTCCTCAAGTAACAAGCGTTTCCAAAATCGCAGAAATTACTTTATTCCTTAAACTTAATCAGTCCAACTCCGCACCAAGCCAGTTGGCAAACACTTTAAACTTTTTGCTTGTGCTGTTAAATACTAGTAAAAGCAATCAATTCTCAACATTACAGTAACTCTTCAATATTGCAGAAACCATCAAGAAAAAAAAACATAGACCCAGCTTTTCCAAATGAACAAAAGTGTCCAAGTCAAAAAGCACTATCTTATTTCCGCCAAGAAAGAGCTGATTTCAAACATGTAGAAAAAGGACAGGGCTGTATATAAAAAAAAAATATAGATTGACATTATACTAGCAGGTAATCCCTGAAAAAGTCAATAAAATCAAACAAGCTAACTAACCCGTAAGATAAACTTTTGCAGAAATGGACAAACTTTCAACAGAGAAATTAATCCAAGAAGGCTTTCCTCATCATTAGCTTTGAGTTTCACATCCAATTGCTTCAAATTGGATAATTCAGGAAAGTGCCGAAAATCCGTAATTTTCTGAATAAAAATCATACCGAATGACGACAAAACAAATTAGCTAAAACCCTAAACCACGACACAAATTTCAATCCAAGAAAGATTTTCAGAAAGAGATTAACCTGAATCTCAAACATGTCGAGTCCAATTGTTTCGATTCGAGATATATGACTTGAAAAGTGCTCAATTTGATCAATGAAAAATTTACAATAAACATCTCCGACATAAAACTCAGTGAGCCGAGGGGTATTCCTAAGCACCTTCAATCTTATAACTCTACCAGAATATTTCATTGTCTTTAAATTTTCTGCATAAATCTCAACGTTTTTAATTTCAGGACAATTCAGTATCTCCAAGTGTTTCAACTGCAGTGATGGACCAGTAACTTTCAGATCAACCAAGCTCATTGAGCCACTGACAGTTAAGCGTTCTAATTTTGGACATGTGGCTAAAATACCCTCCAGACATTCACCAGTTACATCTAAAAACACTAACTTGAGCTCCTCTAGAGATTTGAATCCAGTCTGTTCAAGAGGGTGTGGATAAATACGATTGTAAAAGAGTTCGTGTGACAGGTCAATTTCGAGGCTCTTAACTTTTTTATTTACTGAAAAGTCCACCCATTCGTTAATATGATGATCAAATTGACGTGTACTCAGGTAAAAATGAATCCTCAAAAGGTCAACCTGAGGAGCCTGATTTGAGTTCATAACATGATTGACCATATTAACATAATTTTGTGATTCTATAAATTGACCCCTTCCACGATTACCACGTTGCAGTTCATGTATAATCTTAGTGGCGTCGAAATTTAGGTTGGAAGTATGAGTCCACATGTGTCTCCATCTACGTGAGAGGATACTGGTACACATCACTTCTCGAATGGGGAGTAGAGAGAGAAACTGAATGAGGATTTCATCTGGCAATTTACTAATTCTGTCTTCTCCGTCATTTTCCCCCTATTTCAATCAAAAACAAGGCAAAAGACACGAGGTATATCAGAAAATTCACACATTTAGAAGCTTTATATGGCAAAACCACAACTTCTAAAAATCAGAGGAAGAATTACCTCAAACTCAAGTTGACGCGGAGAAACGCGAGGCTTAAGTATAATAACCCTTGGCATTGTCAATATCTGAATATGATTATATATGATGACAAAAGAACTAATTTAAGGATAAATCACTCTTAAAAAACCAAAACCAAAACCAAACAATTGACAAGAACTATCATTCCATATTCAACCAAATCTACTTTCATTAAAATGCCCACACAAAAAATTAGCCATTTATACATTCAAGTAAGAGGAGCTAACTAGCTACAATCAACATTACCATATCAATGCTCCAATGAACGAAAAACAAAAGAAATGAAACCAATTTGGAAACTAAAAGCTAGAAATTGCCCTAAATTTAATACTACCTAGTTCCTGTGTTTTCTACAATTCAGTTTTTTTTTTCTTTTCCTGGCATGCTGCTAACCACATTTTGCACTGGTATTTTTTTTCATAATTTGAAAAGTTATAAATTTTAAGCTTCATCTATCTAGATCTTTTCTCATTACGGATCATCCGACTAGAGCTGATTAAGAGATTAAGATGGCTTAACAGGGCCAGGGAAAAGACTAATATCGTCTATCTAAATGATTTTAATTTCTCATACCAAAAGACAAACAACAACTCCTTCGTTAAGCTAGCAACCAAATTCAGCACAGTATTATTAAAAAGCAAAACGAGAGATAAAATAAGATAAAACAAGCTTATAAAGTGTAAAGAAACAATCCCTGGTTTGAAGAATGATAGTCTGTTTGTTTTATGCTAAAAACTACAAGAAAACAAACCACAATTCAAATTCAACATTGGGTGATTGTGTTTCTAGTTTCTACTTCAAAAAGCATACACTGTGGTGCCCATTAGATGCGCATATGGCTCGCAACTAATATTCTTCTTTGGAAAAAAAAACATATATTACTAAAACCGGATTAACAAGAAAGAACAAAACAGAGAAAGGATACATTACAAAGTACAAATTATAAATACCCTAAACCAACTCACTAAAGCAGGAGAGGTCTAGATACATAAAATCCTTGAATAAGAAACAAAGGTCAAAGGTATGAACCCTAATTACACATCCACAAGTCTACCACATCTACAATTAGCTACAGTGGTGGAACCAAGATTCGGTTATGGGAGAGGGTAAACTTCATATGTTATTTTCTTGGAAAATTGATGTCAACTATCTTCAGACTTTTTATATAAAAAAAAAAACGTTTGTATTTTCTATTTAAGATTAAATACATTTTAATCAAGCATCACTAAGCATCGTTCAGCATCAAACCATAAACACAAAAAAAGGGAGCAACACCCAAGATAATTTATCTTTCGTATCTAATTTTAAAAGCGATTGCAACCCATTTTTTCTCAATAAAGTCTCGAAACTTCGTATAAAAATATAATTTCCCTTTCTTTCCTTATTACTTGGGATGCTAAAACACTATAACTAGCCCTTGTTTTTGTGAAAAAAACATAGTAAGAAACCAAATACTTCTGATATGCGAGGTTGTAGGCCCTTTTAACCTACTCTCAGTTCCTCCCCTTAATTGGCCATTAATATAACGAGGGGCGGAGGCCTTAGTATACAAAGGGGCGCACTCGCACCCCCACAATTCATGAAAATACTTTTTTCCTGATAGAAAATTTTAAAACAATGTTCATTTTTTTACAACCATAAAATAACATTTTTTAATACAATCCCGTAATGTTAATCCTCGCTTAGCTCATAGACAAGTCAGAAAATGCTCTAGGGCGCAACCCAATCGAGGCGCAAAAAAAATTGAAAAACATCGTTTTGGTCTGAAATTTACAGAAAAATCAAACCTTCAATTACACAGCGGCCTCGTTCTAAGTTAAATAGTATTTGTTACTTTAGATATGTTATCGAGTTGATTTTATTATTTAGCATTTCTTTTTTCCGTGTGGTTTTGTTCGTACGACGAGAAAAAAAAAATTAGGGCGTAAAAAACCGCAATTGAGTTGCTAATAACTGTAGGGTTTGCAACTAATAAAATAACATTTTACAAGGCATAAGGAAATGTATAGAAGTGAAAATGAATTAAGACAAGTAATCATATAAAATAATAGATATATTATTGTTATATATGTATCTATATACATGTGATACATAGAGAAACTTACAGAGCTGAAGAAAAGGTAACCGCCAAAAAATAAAGTAATAGAAATGATTATTTATATGGCAGTAAAATAAAAATAACTGAACGTGGGAAGATGGGGCGGGGCGGTGGGGATTGAGTTGCTTGAAGGCTCGTTTGGCGTCAGTTTTTTCTTTTACTTTTTTTTTTTTAGCTATTTGGATAAGGGCATCCACAACTTATGTTAGATTAAATTGATAGCTAATAAATAAATTCAAATTGACATTAGTTATGTGATAGTAGCTATTAACTTTAATATAATTAAAAAACATTGTATTTTAATATGTACCGTGATAAAATAAGTGACTCATTATAAAAAATGATCATTTATACCCAAAAAAATAAAAATTAGTACGAAAATATAGGGTTCTTTTTTTAACGAGAGAATTTATGCCTTAGAGATATATGCGATTTGGTATTAATCGAAGAACCCAATATTTTCGTACTAAATTTGGAACCGTTTTAGAAATGAAAGAGTTTTCTCGTTGAAATAGATCTGTTTTATGAGGAGGGTATTTCAGGAATTTTCTAATTACATGATTTATTTATTTTTATTATCAAATTAAATCTTATGTTGCATATTGACATATATATTCTATCTTATCAAATGACTCAGAAATTAACGAAAAAATGTCCAGTTAACCACACTAACTGGATAAAAGAGGGACCCGTAAAAAAATATAAAATAGTTACAACACTGACAAAACTTTACTTTTTAGCTTAAAAGTATCTAGAATCGTACTTTTAAAAAGCATGTTTTTAGCTAGTTTACTTTGGTTGAAGCATACTTATTTTTTAGACTCCTAGACAACTTTTACTTATTATAAGTAAAAAGGTTGAAAAGTATGCTTTCGACAAACCACCAAACAACCGCAATATTGTACAAGTTCATAATATAAACAAAACTAAGAAAAATAACAATCTCACAGAAAATTACCCCCCCCCCCCCCCCAGAAAATGAACTTGCTTGTTATACAACTTATTTGTGATCTCTTTGTCATGCTACATTGCTATACCAGAAAGTTGCTTTGTTAAAAATAAGTTGCTTGTTAAAAATTCTTAAACATTAAGAATATACTGCTCCATCCCTCCGTTTCCATTTAATTGTTCATTATGAAATTACGTGCAATTTTAATCGATTTATAACTTGTATTAAAATTGTCGAAATGTATTTTTTTTAAATCTAATATTAAAATTTAACATTACCAATTTTTGAAAAATTTCATTATCAAAATTTTAACAGAAGTTTTTGACAGCAAGAACGAGGGGTATGAATTAGGAAAACGCCCATACATTATTTGTGGCTCAATTTACAGATAAAACTTTTCATCTTCAAATCCCATGACTTTCCCACCACTTCTTTTTTAACCAAAATAAAAAATAAAAAATAAAAAATTACATACATACAGTGATACAGAAAGAGAAAAATAATAGCAAAAAAAATGTCATCCTTCACCATTATCTCTCCACCAATATTCACTGCTTCTTCTCATTATTCTCCAAAACACTCTCATACATTTCCTAACACTCTTGAAAACACCTCACCTTTATCGGGTACTTGTTTGATCACTCGCAAAGCTTCTAGAACATCCCCGTTTTGCAAAAACTTGAGGAGCCGTGCGTTCCGGTGCTACGCCACATCAGCTTTGACAAATGGTGCTCTTCCTTCTGCTTTGCTTTTTGACTGCGACGGGGTTCTTGTTGATACTGAAAAGGACGGGCATCGCATTTCATTTAACGACACTTTCGATGAAGTATGTAAAACACTGAAAATTATCGCATTTTAGCTTTTTATTTATAGCACTAGTTTAGTTGGATTTATTAAATTTTGAGAATGGTCACCGGATTTCATTTAACGATACATTCGATGAAGTATGTAAGACCCCTTAAATTAATCGCATTGTAGCCTTTTATGCATAGAGACTTGTAGTAATAGTTTAGTTGGATTTATCAAATTTTGAGTTTGGTTATCTTTTTTGGTTAGTTGTTTTTGGTGTGTTGATGATGAGATACTTAGTGCGTGTTTGGCAACAACTTTTTTTCTTAGCTTTTTTTAGCCTTTTGATTTAAATAATGTTTAATATGTCATTTTTTTAGTTTTTTAAAAGCTAGCTTTTGGGTCAAAAAAGTTAAAAAGCTTAAAAGCAGAGAAACTCTGAATCTGAGGATTTGTTTTAGCTTTCTCACATTAAATATTAAAAGTATAAAGAAGAAATATTGATATTGATTGAATTGTGTATTCTCTTGTACATGGCTAACATATATATAGAGTATGAAGAAGATTAGAGCATTAAAAACAGATCTCTAATTATCACCAAATCATCCATATATGGAGAGAATAATGGTGATGATTCTTGATTGATGCTACCGTAAATTTGAGATATATTATACCCAATCTTGCTATCAAGTCAAATATCATTTAACATTAAATTTTCCAAAAAAACTTTATAGCATAATGTGTCTTATATTCACAACTCACTTATAAGTTAAAATAGGTGACCAATTACTTATGAATAAAAATAAGTTATGAGTCACGTATAAGTAGAAATGTTACGGTTGTGCCAAACGCTACACTGCAGCTTTTTTTTCCATTGCTTTTTAAAGGCAGCTTCTTGACCAAAAAATCTTATGTCAAACCGACCTTAGGGGGCTAACTACTACGAAAATATAAGTTTTGACATTAAAATGCAGACTCTAGATATCATTTACCATGTACTGACTATACTACTTTATACTTTTTTATAATTGATATTTGTCATATACATTATTTATGGCATAGTTGATACAGAGGACTATTGGGTACTGATCACTGACTATTTACGGGATTTGATCAAAGAGTGAACACATTTTGATTTTGTATTAAATGGATTTAGTCTGACTTTTGATTTATGGGATTTGATTTAGAGTGAACGCATTTTTATTGATCACTGAATTGTGCAATGTGATGGAATATGACTTCTACAATTTTATTTTATTTTTGCAACATTTCTTCCTAATCTGAATAACCATGTAGAAACATCAAACAGGACATTGGTCCTTGTTTTGAAGTAAACTGAAATTTTAATGCGAGTTATAGTGGTTAAGTTTAATTTGTGTATATGTATGTATGTACTTTTTGACTACCTGAGTTACATGATCTGACTAGGGTGTAATTATTTTGCTTCTTCAGAAGGAATTGGGGGTTACATGGGATGTGGATTTGTATGGTGAATTGCTCAAAATTGGGGGTGGAAAAGAAAGGTAATTCTTAATTTGCGGAAAACCAGTTCCATTTTTTTTTTACATTACTACTTAGACAACTCATATTTGAAAGTTGAAACAAATTTGCTATCCTTGAATGGATAATGTTCTTACATTGAATCCTAAAATCTGCATTTTGAAATAGTTTACAAAAATACTACAATTCTTAAACAAAAAGTAAGAAAAAAAGAGTCGACTACTTTACTTTATTCAAATTCCAGTGCCGAAACAACGATTCTATGAGTCTTTTACTGTGTGGTTTTGACTATCGCAAACATATATAATTGAGTTTATCAGCTAAGCGTTGCCTAAAACTAAAAGGGTACTTGAGAGAGATCTTTTGTGTATATATGAAGGCGATGTTTTTGTGTCGAGGTTGATACTTTGCTTTTCTCTCTTCTTTTTTTTAAAGCCTTTACCTAGTAGGAAACTGAAGTATCTTTTGCACTCTGTTAAAAAATTCTAAAATGGAAGTTGTAAATGCCTCAGATCCTTTATTATTATGCAGGATGTATTTAATCTAGGTAAGGTCGCACATATTGTGAAATGGATGTTTACGTGGTTTGTTAAAAAAAATCATCAATTAAGCGATTGATAGTTTTCATTTATAGGATGACAGCATATTTTAATAAGGTTGGTTGGCCAGAAAAAGCTCCCAAAAGTGATGACGAGCGTAAAGAATTCATTGCTTCGCTTCATAAGAGAAAGACAGAGCTGTTCATGGTCCTCATTGAGAAAAAGTTGTTGCCTCTTCGTCCAGGTGTTGCAAAGTTAGTTTTTTGGTTCATTTTGTCAATGATTTTCTAGTTTTCTTTTTAGCTGTAAGCTTACAACAATCATAGCGGTGTTATGATATTTCCGTCATGCTGTCAAATTGAAGTATGTTTGAGACTCATACTTAACATTTATTGGACATTATTCATGTTTGATGCCAACTGCCAAGTTTCTTAAATTTGTTCGCTGGTTTAAAAGCTCTTGAAGTTTCAGCTGATAGCTTTTGAAGGGATTTACAATTTAGAACCATGTATCAATCCAATAAATTTTAAAATATCCTTAGTATCGAATATGCATGTCGATGTATGCGTTTTTCTTCTCTGTATTTGCTTTCTCTTAGTCAATTTTTAGGAACTATCAGAACTTTTTGAAGAATTTATTGATGTCATTTTCATTTGATTAACACTAGTAAAGAAAATAATTCTGTTTTATTTAATTTTACATTTTTTTTTTGCGATTTGTAGGTTGATTGACCAGGCTTTAGAAAAAGAAGTAAAAGTTGCAGTTTGCAGCACCTCCAATGAGAAGGCGGTATGCACTATTACCAGGTTTTTACATTATTATCAAGTTTCTTATTATTTTTTACCTATTAGTGTAAGTTTAGCTTCTGTACTGTGTATAAAGAGCTTTACTTGCTTTTTTAAGTCGTTTCTGTTTCGAAGTTTATTTTACCATAAAGTACTATCATGTAAGTAAATAAATATGGTGGTTCTTTCAGGTTTCCGCTATAGTTTCTTGCTTGCTTGGACCTGAGAGAGCAGATAAAATGAAAATATTTGCAGGAGATGTAGTTCCTCGCAAGAAGCCTGATCCAGTAAGTTATTTGCAAGGAACCAAAATTTACAATTTGCTTACCAGAACAATCAGAATGAGCATAAAAACATGAGTGAATATATAAATTTCTAGTCCAGTTTGTGAGTATATTTTAATGAAACTTGTACTTCAAAAGGGCAGTATATGATTAACATTGATACACCATCTTGTGTTCCTCTTATATCAGTTGTTTATGCGTCACTATGCAATAAAATACGTTCAAATTTTGCGCACAGATTATCTGACCTGTTTTTTTCTAAGAGAGTTATTACTACTTATTGTTATAGTTCTCTTTCGTAATACATGTATGAAAAAGCTTACCAAGCAACTGTAAACCAAATTTGTGCTATGTTTTGTAGGCAATCTATTTGTTAGCTGCCAGTACTCTTGGCGTTGAACCTTCAAGGTATGTGCAGTATTATGTTGATTATTTGATAAATTTAGAAAACTCATCCTTGTGTATTATCAAACCACAGTATGTCTGTATGTGATCACTGATCACTTACCAGTCATTTTATGCAAAATATTTGTTGCCTCCATATAACACCCGAAAAATGGCAAAAGCCAAGATCGACACTTGTCATTGGTTCAACAGGGTTCTCTTTTCAAGAATAAAAAGTGAAAAAATATGAATACCACGTATACTATTTTGGATAAAATGCGAGTAAAGTTTCAGGACAAATTTCAGTGCTTTATTTTTATAACATTTAATTACTTGTATTTTATTCAACTCTACAGTTGTGTGGTGATAGAGGATAGTGGCATAGGACTTGCAGCAGCAAAAGCTGCTGGTATGAAGTGTGTCGTCACAAAGAGTGGGTATGTTTTAACATTCTTGTATATTAATATGCACTGCAACTTTTATAGGAAAAAATACAACGAACTGCTTATGTAATGCAGTGAATGAGGTATCACGTTAACACGTTTATCGATTTCATTTTTGGTGCAGCTACACAGCAGATGAGGATTTTGAAAAGGCGGATGCAGTTTTTGATTTTATTGGAGACCCTCCAGAGGAACGATTTGACTTGGCGTTTTGTGGAACACTTCTTGAGAAGCAATTTGTGAGCTAATTTTTCACTCATATACAAGCTTAAATTGTCTCTGAATAAAACTTCACGTGGATTTATTCCTTACAATGTCCTTGTAATAATGTAAATGATATTCTTGTATTCTTGATCACGGATCTTTTTCCATGTAACAAGAAAATAAGAAAAGGATGAAATTGAAAATGTTTCAGATCAATGGGATACGTATGGTCGGTCGCTTGATTGATTGCAAAGTTTAATCAATGTATGTTCTTCCCTTTCTTTTTCAGAAAAGTGGTATTTTATCATTTTGATGTGTTGATGTCTCTAATGAGTAATGGCTAATGAGTGGTCAATACACCAAAAGAGGATTGTATATATTTTTTCCTAGGGAAAATTCTCTGTTGCTGAGAATGTATTTAATAATGTTTCCAAACATTCTATTTCAACTAAGATTTTGGCCATCCCCTCGTAGAATATTCATGAACTAATAGGTGTGCTGGTAAAAATAAGTTCATCTGTTAACTCTTATAAGTCCATAATCGCGGAGGTGGAACGTCTCTAATTTGTATTTCTAGTCGTATTGATTACCTGTCGGACTTTTTTTCCAACACTACCAATTGGATCAATATTATCCTTCTAAGAACATGCATAATCGTGAAAAATGAAATTATGAACATTTTTGATAGAGAATGCAGGAACAACAACGGAAGTGATAAGTGCACACACAGTCACACTTATACCTTACATGAAAACATAAGGAGAAGAGAAGATAGCATGCGATCAAATTACCGGTAATGGTGGAAAGAAGTTGATGAATGCCAAAACACTTTAGGCCTTAACAATTTTCCTTTTATTTTAAGTTTTTAACTATCGAAGAATATGATTACAACACACATGTTATATTACAAAGAGATGATATGATTGTACAGTTTAATCAGCATTATTACGAGTAGGTTTTATGCTTCTTTAACTATCAATTTTCAGCAGGAATGTCGATTAATTGAATATCTAATTGCTTTAGAACTTGCTCAAGCATCCTACTCTAGGACTGGCTTAAGAACTAACAAATTTGGTTCTAAATTTTCATATCATATTACTAATATATATAAATAATAATAAAACATGGTATACATTGCACTTCAATTACGAAAATAAAAATAAATGGAAATTTAATATTATTATTTTCATAAATAGATTAAACATGCAAAAAATAAGATTTTATAACTCCCAAAAGAGCAAGGGGTCCTTGACAAGAACACCCTTATAGCTTCTTGAATGAGGTGAGTTTCCTCGTGTGGGTCCAAGGTTGGTCGTAAACAACAGCCTCGTACTTCCCTTTAGCACCTTTATCTGTTGCGACGATGACAAGACGATAATTCACACCAGAAACCAGTTGTTGCTCTCCGCTGTCGACGGATTCAAACACTAACTGTGACTTTGCCTCTTTATTTTGCTCGGTCACTGCAAATTTGGCCACCTCCTGGACCACCGGTGCTTTGATGTCCGGGATTGGCTCCCAACCACCAAGGCCATACGCACCGCACAAGAAAAGGAGAGAAAAGATGATAATAGATGGGATGAATTTGGAAGCCATGTTTGTTTCTAGCTATGAGAAGTAGTATAAAGACTCGGATAATGGTTGAACTTGGTGAATGGTGCCTATTTATAGACATGGTGTAACACTTGCTAATTTGGAAGATAATTTGTAGGAATTTTATTTTTAAGAAACAAAAATTAAAGATATAAATCCAATCATTTAAAGCTTTTGACTAACTTAGAAATCAAATTAGACAAAAAAAAAACTGTCTACCAGTTTAAGAAATCAAGTTAGTAAATTCATTTAATTCTATGATTTTTAACGTACCACACCATTCAACGCTGATTAATGTGTATACATTTTATGTCACAGGCATGAATCAAATCTTCTATTTCTATTTTATGCCCTTCCATACCTCGTTTCGTTGCTTATTTTCGTTAAAATATTAAATTTTCACAACATGTTTCGTAAATTTATAACTTTTATATTATATTGTATTCAAATTTTAAAACATTTGGACATGATATTGTTTTAGACAATTTTTCTAAGTTTTAATGTTTAATTTACACTAATTTATACATTTATTCCAAAATAAATTGCGTGTGAAATTTTATTTTAAAAATAATTATTTGAATGTATTGATACATATCTTATAGTAATTGTACAAGTTTTTTAAAGTTTTTTTTAAAAAAAATTGTATAAAATAAATAAGAGGATACGGAAGGAGTGGAGAATATGTGATAGAAGATTTGGACTCGACTTACTAATTTGGAAAAATATTTGTAGGAATTTCATCTTTAAGAAACAAAATTAAAGATATACTATATCAAATCATTTAAAGCTTTTGACTAACTTAGAAATCAAATCAGAGAATTAATTTTGTCAACTACTTTAAGAAATGAAGTTGGTGATTTTTTTTTATCTAATCCATTAATTTAATTCTATGATTTTTATAGTGCCACACCATTTAACGCTAATTAATGTATACATGCATTTTGTTGATTATATATTTATATAATTATATCAAATCAGTATTAAACTACTGTCTATCACTATTATCACAAATTCACAATATATATTGTTAAAGAAAGGTGAGAAACAGATAAACAAACAAAAAATGAAATGGTGGTCTGATAGAATCATAGAAAGGCTGAAAATCTATAAGTTAAATGACTAGCTAAAGTTGATCTAATACGAGTATATGTATATCTGTTATACTAAATTAAGATGGTTTTATGAACAAGCTACTGCATGATCTGAGTAAATATTTTTCATTGAATAATATTATGTTGAATCAGGTGTGTTAGTGTGTATCAATGCAGGCGCAGCCTAGTACTGTTGGTTGCCCAATATCCAGTCCAGTTTTTTTTTTCTCCAGCCCAGTTTTTGTCTTAGGCCCAAGCCTTACTGGACTTGTACTTGGGCCTGAACCGCCCCTGCATCAATCAATGTATTGCCTATGATATACGGGCACGTATCTAACCAATGATGTGACTTGGTGTTATGTGAACGATAGAACGCTATTAATCATAGAATAACTAGATAGCGACAGTTGGCAGGTGCAACGCCTTATTTTGAAAAAATATATGAAAAAATAGATTTTAACTATTTATTTTGATCAAAAAATTTAAATTTTAGTGTTTAAGTTCTCGTTACGTAAAATAAGTCCATATAAATATATTTTGTTTGATAGAAAATCAGACCTCATGCCATGATATTACTTTTAAATTTATAAGTTGTTTCCCAATATTTATATGAATGAATATTGAATGAAGATATTAAAAATTACATTCTCTTAGAGTGGGTGGGTAAGTTTTTTTTACTAATGTAAAAGCTGACAAAGTGCATAGATATTTGATAATGGAATCAAATGATTTTGGTGTTAGCTGACCTTGTGAACATTGGTTAATTTGTGGTATGTTTGTTTTGTTGTAAAATACGTGTAAACAAATATTTATAGGTAAAATAGATTTTTCGGATGATTGTTTTACCGTAAAATATTTTTTTTGGGAAAACTTTTTCCACATATCCAGTAAAATTGGAAGAAACGATTATCCCGCAAATAAAGTTGTAAACGTTTTACGGAGTTTCTCTCTATATTCTTTATAATACTAGTATTATAACTATTATTAATTATATGCCTACTCTTTCAAAATTATTTAATAATTAGTTCAATTGCATCTACTAACCAATAAAAAAAAGGAAAAAACATGAATTTTTTAAAAAAATAACAAAAATGGAAAAAATATAAAAAAATTCCGAAAAATCTAAAAAACCGAAGAAATTTTGAAAACGCTAAAATCTAATTAACCAGTAAAAATAAAATAAAAATAGGAAAATATAGGGAAAAATAACCAAAAATGGAAAAAATAAAATAAAAAATTCCGAAAAATCTAAAATCCCCAAGAAAATTTGAAATACCTAAAAAAAGTCAATAATATCTTCTATACTTATAATTTTATGAGTTTATAAGTTGAAAATTTATAAGTTATTATAAGTGACATATATGAAATAAAAAATGTGTTTAGCTTAATTTTTCTATACATGTTGAGATTTTTACCAATTATTTGTTAAAAAAACTTGAATTTGTATAAAATTTTAGGTGGAAAACTTTTTATGCACCAATCGCGTGTTAAATGAAAAGCAGACAAAAGTTTTCAGTGTAAAACTTTCTCATGAAAACATTTTTTCCATGTAAAACTTTTACTATAAAACAAATGGAGCATAAGAATTATTTATTTCCGTCCACAATAGGGAATTATTTATAAGTTATATATCTCAAAAAGTTCACATTTCTCTAATATATCATTTTTTCATTATTAGTTTTATTTACCAAAACGCTTTATACAATCCAAAACATAATATATATGATTAATTATCTCTTTAAAAATCCAAAAAAATAGTTATAATTTACAAGAAAATTCTATTAACCGAAAAAATCACAAAAATTGGAAAAAAAAATCATAAAAAATTATTAAAAAATTATAAAAAAATCACAAATTTTTTTTTAAAAAAAATTGGAAAAAATCACAAATATATATATTTTTATAAAAAAAATACCGAAAAATTATAAAAAATGAAAAAAAAAACCACAAAAAAATGTATTTTTCTAAAAAAACAAAAAACACATATTTTTTTTAAATCACAAAAATGTATTTTCCGAAAAAAAACCCACCAAAAATAATAAAAATGAAAAAAAAAATACACAAAAATGGAAAAAAAAAATCATACAAAAACCGAATTAGATGCACTTTTAGGTGAACTACATGCATTATATGCACTTTCTACTGAACAATATGCGCTTTCGACTGAAATAGATGACATTTCAGCTGAACTAGATGCATTTTCAATTGCACTTGATGCACTTCATCTTAACTAGATGCACTTTTATTGAATAAGATGCACTTTCGACTGACAAGACCGAACTAGATGCACTTTCATATGAACTAGATGTACTTTCATCTGAACTAGATGCACTTTCATCTGAATTAGATGCACTTTCAGCTGAACCACATGCACTTTCAGCCGAAGCACATGCATTTTCAGCTAAACAGGATGAACTCTAGCTGAAAGTACATCTAGTTCAGCAGAAAGTGCATGTGGTTCAGCTGAAAGTACATATAATTCAGTTAAAAATGCATCTACTTCAGTCAAAATTGCATAATGTTTGACATAAACACAATATAATTCACCACAAATTGCATATATTTTACTTTAATATTAAAAAAAAGTGATGGATTCGAACCATTAAACTCTTGAATCTCAGTGTTGGTGCAAACGCTCTTACCATTTTGAGCTTACGGGTATTTATAGTCACTAAAAAAAATCATACAAACTCAACCAAACAAGCATTACGCACGCCAACCAAACAATGAAAATACCTAAGTCCGACTCAAAGTCATTTACCAAACCTGTCAAACCAGTTCAAGTTGCAAATGTTAAGTAACAAACTAGTTCTTATTAATCACAAAATAGTCGCGGTCTTATTCACAACTTAGTCGCAATCTTAAACAAAAGCATGACAGGATATACACATCACGAAAATGTAAATATAATTCATTGATAAAATAAAAAATAAAAACCAGTTGCGCTTTAAGACCAAAATGAGCTCGTTTCAGTCCCGAAACGACATGCGTTTCGGCCCCAAAATGAGCAGCGCTTCAGTCCCAAAATAAGCTCGTCTCAGTCCCGAAACATGCTCTATTTCAGCCGCAAGACAAGCCTCATTTCAACCGCAATACGAGTGCGCTTCAATCCCGAAACAAGCTCGTTTAAGCCCCAAAAACTAATTTTGTTTTATCCCCAAAACGAGCTGTGCTTCATCTCCAAAATGAGCTCATTTTAGTTCCGAAACAATCTCCATTTCAGTCCCGAAATAAGCTCGTTTCAGCCCCAAATTGGATCTCGTCTCAACCCTAAAACGAGTTCTGCCGCCGCTCTTGTTCAAATAAACTTGAAACACCCTAAATCATCCAAAAACCACTCCAAAACTGTCCCAATAAAGTTGAAAAAAAAAAAACAATCCAGTAATTGTCCCAACTCCCAACTGAATTATAAATTACAGTAAACCAATCCAACGAGAAATTAATAAATTACCAGAAAATTTTATAAACAAAAAGCATACTATCCGAATACAATAGAAATGTAACAAATAGATATTTGTTGTTCTCCTATGTCCCAAAACAATTTATAGTTAAAGTAGCAATATCATATATGTTGACAGAAATTTATCGCACGAAACTCAAACATTTCATCGAACACTTTAAGGGTAAAAATTGGTGCAACCATAACTCGACACATGGTTGTATACGTCCTGCCAAATAACTTCCGAACTAAGAGCATGTTTTAGCCTCGAACCGAAATTTGTTTTAGCCTCGAACCGGAGTCCGATTCTGTCCCGAAACAGACTCCAATTCAGCCCTAAAATGGACTCGATTTAGCACCAAAACAGACCCCAAATCATCCATAAAATGGGTTCTTTGCAGCCTCAAAATCAGCCTTATACCGGCTTGATTAAGCACCAAAACAGACAACAAACCAACCCTAAAACGCTCCCCGTTTCAGCACCAAAATAGCAAAATTCAAAAATAAAAACTCAAAACATAAAATTTCTGAAACATAACCGTTGGCGTCAAAAAATTTCTCAAGATATAGATATTTACACATAGCAAAAGTTTACAAAGCAAACCTTCCAAAAAAATAGGCTTTATTTCAGCCCCAAACAAGCTCCGATTCGGACCAAAATATCATAAATGTTTGTATTGCACATAACCTACGCATAAACATGCCAAATTTAAGCGAATTTTAAACACATACCTTCAAGCTAGGGAAAGAATGTACACGTCATCATCCCTAAAACGGGTTCGTTGCAGCCCCAAAATCATCCTTATACAGGCTTGATTAAGCACCAAAACAGACAGGAAATCAACCCTAAAACGCGTCCCGTTTCAGCACCAAAACAACAAAACTCAAAAATAAAAACTTAAAACATAAAATTTCTGAAACATAACCAATGACGTCAAAAAATATCTCAAGATATAGATATTTACACATAGTAAAAGTCTACAAAACAAACCTTCCAAAAAAATAGGCTTTATTTCAGCCTCAAACAAGCTCCGATTTGGACCAAAATATCATAATGTTTGTATTGTACATAACCTATGCATAAACATGCCAAATTCAAGCGAATTTTAAACACATACCTTCAAATCAAGGGAAAGACTGTACACGTCATCAACGCCGAGCTCGATGACGACGGAGTTCTGAAAAGGCGGTCTGGTCCTCGTCTTCTCCGACGGTCCAATTAGTCTAATCCGAAACCGTACCCGTTCCTCCTCCCGATCGGCGGACGAGCCTGATTTAATCTCGGGATGAAGTGGTGTCAATGGAGATGTCGTCAGAGACTTTGTCAGAGACGTCGCCGGAAACGATGATCACCTGCTATGTTCATCTCCGCTCCACTGGCCGGAGGAGAATCGATCTCTATAGGGAGAGAGAAAAGAGGAGAGAGAGAGAGAGAGAGAGAGAAAATACACTGAGTTGTTTTATCCGTGTGCTAAAAAACCGAATAATAGGACAATCTATATTCAAAAGAAGTGATAGCTATGAAGAATGCAACTTATGATAGAGGTAACTTTTGGGAATTAAAGTTCAAAATTGGTATTTATGAGGTATTATTTGTAAACATTAATATATCATTCTTTTAAGTAATTTGATCAAAACTCATTCTAAAAAAGATAATTGCTTTCCACGGAATTTTGATATTAAGAATAACTTGTCTGATCACAACACAAAAACCAAGAAGCTCAAGATTGTGAAGTGGTTGTGTTCCCCTAAAAATTATAATAAAATGAATATCGATGGTTGCTATAGAAAGAGTGTCAATCGAAGTGGACTCGAGGGTCTTATGAGAAATGAAAATGGTGATTTCATTCTAGGGTTTTCAACCTCAATTAATAGCAATTGTAGTATTGAATCAGAGATGCAAGCTCTACTTTTGGGGGTGCAAATTACGCAAGGCGATGAAATTATTTTCGAATGAGACTGTCTATAAATGATAAATATTATACAAGGCAAAAATCTTTGTCCTTGGGATCTAATCTATGATTAGGATCTAATAAGTCAACAGTTTAATATGGGTAATCTTAGTATAAAACATGTAGAAAGAGAGGGTAATAGAGAAGCTGATTATCTTACGAATCTAGGTTGTGATGTAGATCCCTTGTTCGCAGCCCTATCAGAACTTTTTATTTCTTGTTTTTTGTGTGATTCCCACCCCCCACACACCAATATTTTTATTCATCTATTAATAAAATATATGAGTTTTTTCCATCGGTTATAAAAAAAAAAAATTAGTGAAGTATAAAAAAAAATATCATCCTTTTAAATTTTATTTATGAATCTTATATTGCAATCAAAAGTTATACATAATTTTATTTAATCTATGGATGCCATTTTTAAATCTCCCAAATCTTATGGTTGACGTAACGAGAAGGATAGTGATGTTGGTAGAGAATTTTGACACACACTCGCAGAGGCTCGCATATGGTCATTTGATGTACCTCGAGATAGATCAATTGTATGAGTTTCTCAAAAAGTGTTTGCAAAAACACTCTACTAATATAATATGAGTTTCTCACGGAATTCATACACTTATTTTTCAACCTTATACACTAGTTAACAAATTCAACATTTATCTACCCTCCGATCTCGAACTAACACGTCGTCGTCGTGGGCCTCTCCTTTGACGACCGTATCTCCGTCGGTATCAATCTTGAGTTTTCGACCTCGCTCTTCACACTCGTCGCCCACTCCGACGGATGTCTCCGTTTTAATTTTCACCGAATAGAGAGATCGGAGAGAGAGAGGAAGGAGGAGAGAAAGATCGAAAATAGAGAGGAAGGATGAGAGAGAGATCGGAAAGAGTGGGGGATGAGGAGAAGAGAAAGATTAGAGAGAGGAGTGAGAGAGATAGGAATGAGGAGGAGAGATAGGTTGCAGAGAGAGTGAGAGGAGAAGAGAGAGAGATGAAAGAGATCAGGAGTGATTAATGAAGTTTTTTGTTTTTTTATTAATTATTAATGAAATGTATGTTTTTGATAATTTAATTTTTGATGGTATGTTTTTGTTAATATAATAGGTGTATGTTATGTTTATGTTAATTCTCCAAAAATTAAACACGAGAAAACGAATTAGAAGTATAGAATTATATTAAGGCAATCAAAAGGAAACGAATCAGAAGGGGCTACCAAATTAAGCTACATGAATTGATTCTCTTGTATTAATGTAATGTTTATGTGAACGCAAAAGTTCAATTGTGACAGTTTTTTGCCTCCAAGTATAAATTGTAAATTCTGTCATAATTTTTTTTAAAAAGTGACAGGTTTTCACACCTTTAAGTTCTTGAATCCGAGAAATATGCAGACATAATAACACACTAGCACAATCCGCTCACGCGATACGTAGTGTAATGCATGATTTTGATTTGAATAACAAATAAGATCTAATACATGAAAAAAAAATTGCAAATAAACGGAGAGTGAGGGTATTAATCTGTACAACATCATGTTTTTTTATGATATTTGTCTGATCCGTTTGCAAGTATTTTCATATTTGTAGAGAAAGAGAAAGAGAGGGAGAACATAATTTATGAAATAAATAGATGTATTGTATATATTTGGGGGGTGATGTTAGATTTTCAATTGACATAACAGTTTTTTCTTTTTTGAATTTAAATATTTATTTCAAATAATAACAATACTTGTAAATAGTTTAAAATTAAAGGGTATTTTCGGAATAAATGTGTATCAAATTCTTATAAGTGGTTTTTCACGTAAATAATGGTAAGATAGTTGTTGCTTTTGAGAAATATTTAGCTTAAAAGTAGGTCATAAATTGATCAATTGATATAATTATTTTACTAATAAGAATTTAAATAACACCTTGACATGTTAAAAGAAATATGACTTTTGCGTTATTTTTTCTGGCCCTGCATAAGTGTTTATTTAATTACCCGAATGAGAATGGGACCAATGTCACACACACTGGCAATTTGCAGCTTGTTATTGGGGCCACTAAAATAAATGAACAAAGTAATACTAGTAAAAAAAGAAGAATAAGAAACGTGATCAAGGAGAAATGCGTAGAAAGCTACTTCTATATTGTAATAGAAGCAACCATTTCTTATAAGTTACTCCCTCCCTCCACATTAGAAATCTTATACGAAATCGTGCGTAATTTTAACTGGTAAATAAGTTTTTTTTTTTAGAATTTATCATTTAATTTAACATTTGAGCTATGTATAGAAATTTTAAAATTTTCCGTTTCGATAATTTAATTACATGTTCAAAACCGGTCAAAGTTGCACGTAGTTTTACGCCGGACTTACAAAGTGAGACGGTGGGAGTATGAGCCATGAGTCATTGAATTGTGTGGTGATGGCTACGGATAGATAGATATATAGTAGTCCGTGTCCGGTGAAAGATTTCATAACTTTTTGTCTTTTACACGTCCATTGGAAAAAAAAAACTCATTTTGTAAAGGTTTTATATATTTGAAAATATTTTTGGACGTCACAAAGGGGTGGGATATTTTGGCTAGTCATAGGACCGGCTCTGATTGTACTAACCAATTATATTAGAAAAGATATTTCCAAACAAAAAGGAACTTGCAATCAAGAAAATTTGGTTAATCATCTATATATATATCGGCTAATTATACAAAGTGAACTCTTGCTTATAAAACACATTCCTTGGAGAGTGTTGCTATATGAGGTAACCATCTAAATTTTTAATTCAAAAGCATTATCAACTGATATGACGGATTAAATGTATCAATAATGTATTTTTTTAAAATCATAAACAAAACAATTTGTACAGCTGATACGTCACATCAACGGATAAGATTTTTGGATTTAAAATTCGGTGAGATTTAGCATTTTACTTCCTTGAATTTGAGCCTATTCACCAAGTGGAACCCTCAACAAGGTGTATAAAACAAGTAAAATACGTATGAAGTGATTAAATTAATAACCGTTTTGAAATGTCACATCTAATAGTCATGAGCCAACCAATAAGCCAAATTGGCCGGCGGACCACTACCTTTTTTTTATACCAATCTTATGATTAAAAAGTAAACAACTTTTGCAAAAAAACAAATCAATGTGATATAGAGAAGAACCACCGCATTTTTGGGCCGAAAATTGAATTGACAAAAAATTAAAAAATATTGAAAGGAGCTTTGCACTCCAATCACGTCTCATATACCTCAATCATAATATACAAATATAAAATAAAAATATTCTATCTTTTTCTATATGCTTGTTTAATTTATAGGAAAAAATACTAAATAAAAAATCAATTATCTAATGCATACACAACTGTAATTATATCTTGTCGAATTATCTGACCGGAGTTGCTGAAGTCGGGATCCTAACCATCCATTTTGTATCGAACGGTCTAAAAAAATTGATCATGAATGTGTTGATGTATCTTTTTGACATCTAAGGCTCGAATTTTCTGCATAGTTAGACACAAGATGAACAAATTCGAATTAAACCACTATCGTCGATCTTCCTTATTTTTTCGAAAAACAACCTCCGTATCCAACCCAAACCCATCAACCTTTTTTACTTCCAATTTTTCCGACTTCTTAAACAAGTTCACCAATGGGCCCACACTAAATAAGTCGTTAGCGGAATATTTATCCGCTCTCGTATTTACCGTCACATGTAACACACAAATACCACCGGGTTTTAATGTCCGTTCGATTTCACCCACAAATTTCTCCGGATAAAGCGCGTGATCAAACACGTTGGAGAATTCAAAATCGAACGTATTATCATCAAATGGCTGATGATGAAAGTCGCCTTTAACCACGAGTGGAGGGTAAGGCACCAGATCCATTCCCACCGAATCGGTTACTCCGATCTTTTTTTGAAAATAGAAATATACAAGAGTCAGAAGAGGAACCATTTTGGAGAAAACTAACACACAAAAAAATGCATTTTTTTCATTGTGTATTTTAATCAATGTCCACGTTGCCTCTGGTGCTAAGATATACAAAAAAAGATTTTTTTAAAAAATGTTTGGCAATTCGCCACACACAATCAAGAATTCAAGATCAGAATACCAAAAACGTCTAACATGAATTTCGATCTTGTCCCAGTCGAATCCTGGTTCCAGGACAGGTTAGAATTCTTTCAAAAAAATGCAAATTCTAGGACAATTTTCCAAATTAAAATCAAGATAAAAAGAAATAATACAAGAATGCCTACCTGCTTTAGCGCAGCAACCTCTTGCCCAACCCTAGCCCCGATAGAAAGTGCTTTGGACTCGTTCGATAAGAGCCCTCTTGTTTTCAAGCTCTCGAAAAACTGTGAGAAAACTCGGACCTTTCTATCCCAATCCCGCGTGGTCCATATTTTCCTTAGCTTCGGGTTAAGGGTCTTATTGAGCTGACGCTGAATGTAGGTGTCGTACGAAGAGAATCCTGGTCGAATCCGAAGGCCGGAATTTGTAGAGGGCATGGATTCTTTTGGGACGCGACTATGATGAGGCGTTTGTAGAGATAGAAAGGCGAGGAAGGCGAGAGAGAAGAAGAGAGCGAGGGTGAATGGTTTGAGAATGAGTGGAAGTTTTTGGAATGAGGTGTTCATAGCTATAACATTACATGAATGATTTTCAGGAGATGTTTATATACAAGGTGAATGATGATGATATATATTTTTGGAATTTAGCTTTCATGAAATGTAAGGCATGTGATAAAACCGTGTTACATTCTAGTTGCCAGGCATACAAAAAATGAAATATTAGAGAGAGAAATAATTAAATAAACACTCTGTCAACCTAACAACATAATTGTGATAATACTAATTATTATGGAATATGTTTAATTTAATAAAAATCAAAAGCTGTCAGAAGCATGTCGTTAATTTAAAAAACTGTCACAAATCTGTCGTAAATTGACTAAATTGTCACAAAACTGTCACAAAAACCGTCGCTAATAAGCTCGTAACAAAAAATACCGTCGTTAATCCCGTCGTTATTTGGGTATTTTTTTTACAGCGTAACCTAACTCTAGAATAAATTAATTCATATGGATACAGATGTGCACTTGTTCAATGATGTCCTCTCATTTATCTAAACCAAGTCAAACTAATATCATGGAATGTAGGATCAAATTCCCACATTATTAAATGAATTTTAATTAAATGCTAGTTTTGAATTAATTTATTACGGATTAGGGACATCATTAATTCATTAATTATTTACAGTTTTGGAACATACTAATTATTATTCTACATTTGAGAGTCAATGATTAATTAGTTATATTTTGGGACAATGTATTGCTGTTTTGGTTTGACATAAAGAGTAGATTACCAACTTTAAAATCATGATGCTTGGATATTACACAATTCTCATTGTAGTTGGTTTATAATCAATAATTAAGATTAGGGGATCACACACCAGCTAGTCACTTATATATATATATATATATATATATATATATATATATATATATATATATATATATATATTAGTAATCGTGCCCCACGCGTTGCGTGTGTGACGCGCAATGCAATTAAAATATAAAAAATAAGTGTAGTTATGATACAAATACGTGGATAATAAAAAAAATAGTATAAGACTTAAAAAGAATTTTTGATTGTTAAATAGGGACACATAGTGTTATTAGTTGTTATTTTTTATTTTATTTTTTTATTTTTTTATGTAAGCATGGTATTATTGTAATTAATAAAAAAAGTATAGATGTATTTTTGGAAAAAATTGGCTAAATTGAGCAGCCTCATTTGGCTTGGGTTGACTTATTATAATAGAATGATATATTTATTTTAATCATGTCTTTTTTTTTATAATTCCGATTTAGGTTCTGTTTAATGATCAAATGTTGAAATAAGTAAAATGGTAGCTATTTTTTTACAAGAGTTTAGCTAAAAGTGTAAGCTTTATCGATGTAAATAGCAGGGAAATGAGCTATTTTTCATCTTTTTAAGCATTGAATCAAATCTTTATTAGTTTCTCCACTGCAATGCAAGTTTTTTGAAGCAGTTAAAAACCTCAATTTCGATCAAATCTCTAAGAACTAATTATTTAAGATTAAATTATTTATAAATAAGGCAAATTTTCACCATCGCCTCATATCGGAAAGCTTCTTATATATAGGCCCACCATGAGTATAGTGGAAGCATCTCATGTTGAATAGCAGTTTTTCTTTTGTCCCCGTTCTACAATGACCCGTTAAATAGAGTATAGTTGTATAATTTATTTTAGATCTACATCGTAAAATTTAATTATAGAATAATGATTTCAGAGTTTTTTTTAAGAGAATTTTAGATCCTGCGATCCAGATCTAATTTAAAATGATTCAACGGAATACGAATTAACGGAATTTTCACCATCGCCTCATATCGGAAAGCTTCTTATATATAGGCCCCGCGTGAGTATACCGGAAGCATCTCATGTTGAATAGCAGTTTTTCTTTTGTCCCCGCGTTACCATGACCCGTTAAATAGAGTATAGTTGTATCATTTATTTTAGATCTGCACCGTAAAATTTAAGGATAGAATAATAATTTCAGAGTTTTTTTTAAGAGAATTTTAGATACTGCGATCCAGATCTAATTTAAAATGATCCAACGCAATACGAATTAAAGGAATTTTATCCCAATTCACTATAACAACGGCACACACAAGCTTTGCATAGTCAAAACTCTAAACTAATGAAAAAACAAAACGTCTCATTGGATTTGATGTGAAGCGGATATATCTCAACCGCATATGTTACATTAACATTTCAAGAATAAAAAATTCAATTTTTGATAAATCATTACTAGTAGAAAGATATTTGACTTTAAAAAAACGCACACAATATTCAAGACACATACAATTTAATAAAAGAAATTTCCATCTAACAAATCAGTAATTTACTAAATCAATCCACTTTAATTAGCAAAGATCAAATTATGCATTACTATTAAAAAAAAATCACAAATATTTGGGAAACTTCTATAAACTCTAATCAATTACTCGTAATTAACTAATCTGGATAAATGATCATATATTTATATGTATATAATGTATGTGTATGTGTATGTGTATGTGTATGTGTATGTGTATGTGTATGTGTATGTGTATGTGTATGTGTATGTGTATGTGTATGTGTATGTGTATGTGTATGTGTATGTGTATGTGTATGTGTATGTGTATGTGTATGTGTATGTGTATGTGTATGTGTATGTGTGTGTGCATATATATAGAGAGAGAGAACCGGTGCAAAATGATTTTTGTTTGAACTAAATAACTGTTGTAGCATATTATTGGACTATTGACCTCTCATAGGGTCTAAGTTGGGCTTTGTAGCTTGTATACCCTAACCTCTAGTATATAAGGAAGGTTAGGGTCCCCTTGTATTGATACATTCTGATTAATAAAGGTTCTCTTATTGTTGCATCTCATACATCTCTCTATATCTATACATATCTCTATATATATCTATAATGAGCTAATATGTCACACAACACGTTATCAGCACTTTGCTCGCGGATATTGGAGTAAAATAAAGAAGATTGGGTGGGCTATTTGATTGAAAATCGAGGTTTAAAGCTCGAAGATTGGGTTATAAACATGAGGGCAAACTTCGAAGTTTTTTGTTATATCTATCTTCCTCAAAATAGCAGGAGGAGTAAGGTACATAAATTTTATACCGAAACTACAAATATAAATCGTGTATGGTAATCCGTACGTACCTATTAATATTGCTTATGATTCCTTACCACTGAAATTGAATATAAAAATAAGACAAATGCCATGTTACCTACAGAACTGAACAAAGCAAAATTGCATGTTGTATTGTACATGTCGAATTGTTATTGGTCCTGTTATTTGAAAATCACATATAGTAACCTCGTGAACATAGTATTTGTTTAGATCCCATCGGTAACAGTATATAAACCTCTTGGAAAAACTGTTTTTTCCGTAACACTAGGGACCAGTTTAAAATAAACCAAATACTTGTGGACTGTTCTATTAAAACATGTAAGACCAAACTGTAATTTGACAGAAATTCTGTACTGAAACTGTAATACTCTGTAAATAGAAATATGGTTTACTGTAATTACAGTAGTGATCCCTGTAGTATGTATGTTACATTTAAAACAGTATATGTGTTCACATATGTATAAAATTCGGTCCATATCTACATAAATACATACATGATAATTGATTAATTGGCTAGTAAATAACATTGCATGTTAATTGAATTAATTTATGAATTGTCATGTTAATAATCACTGCCATGTAATATTATTACTGCTGTTATGTATAAGATATGTAAATTATGCGAAATCATGTATTTTCACATTTAAGTTGGAAAAATTATGAACCTTTCCTAAATAGGCTCACCTATTTGGATACGATGTCTAGGAAAGATATAGGCGGAAGTCGATATCCTAATGAGGTCGGGTTTTAAGTGGCATTCGTGCCCTTCACCCTCACCGTCTTTCCTGGTCGTTTTTCAAGTAGAGCAACCGAAAGGGGTTGACTAAATAATAATTTCCCCAAGTGTGTTTATATAGTGATGTATGTTTCGCCGAAATGGTGTTTCAGCATCGACCCGTCGTTCGATCAATGAGAACCGATTCACAAGAGAAGCAAAACTAATGTTTTTGAATCTGTCGTTTCGAAAAAAGTTTATGCTTGTGCAAACCATAAACATATAAACCAGTCATTTTATATGATAAATAATCCAGAACTCGCAACACATGTTGGATGCCATCTATGATGAGAAAAATCGTAAAAACATACTTGCGAAATGACTGTTTAAACGTTGATTTTAATCCGTCACCACATGTTACTCACCCTGATGTGTGAAAATGTGATGTCCAAATTTTTTTTTGGATCCCATCTTTGATGAGTAAAACACGAGTTTGTTGTTACCTTCATGATGAATGCTAAGGCGTTCACTACACCAAAATAGCAATTTTGGAACACCGGTGTTAATTCAATTTGGAACACTTATTTTCTATTCCTAGATTTTGGAACGCAACAAAAGTGTTCCTGATGAAAAAAGTGTTCCAGTTTTTTCGCAACACAATATAACCGTTCCAAATATTTTTACTAGAACATGTGCCACTCACATGATTAATAATTACAAGTGTTCCTAATTTTATTATATTCATTATGGGTGTGAAAAATACCGAAAATCCGAAGGGAATCACAAACCGTACCGGAACTAAACCATTTGATTCGCTTGGGTTCAATTTTTCTTAATTTTAAAATGTTCACATATAACCAAACCGACTCGAAATAATACGATCCCGTTTGCCCGTTTGGTTTTAGTTCACTAATTTGCAAACCAACTTATAACCCAAAAAATTAGAACATTATAATTTATATAGTTCATTACTTTTTTTTTCCAGGCTAGTAGGGACTCTTTTTTTTTTTAATCATATTCATTATTAATTCAATTTGTAATATGCTTTTTCTCAAACTCGAATTATTATGTTGTTGATTTTATCAATAAGTTTTTATATTTTAACATTTTTAGAAGTAAATTTCTCTAAAAATTTAAATTTTCTTTATTTTCCTTGAGAAACAAAAAAAACCGAATTAATATTTGACTAGGTTTGATTTTCATTTTTAACAACATAAACCCGAATCTATAACAAATTTATTACTCACTCCTTTCTAATTTATTGGGACTATAGGGAGAGACAAATGATAGGTTTGGTCTTTGTATTTTTAAGTAGTTTGGCGACCTAAGGGGCGGAGACTCTGAAGTGGGCGAACATGCCGGGCTCCGCGCACCTGCTGACACCTTTCGAAGCACTTTCGTTTGTGCGCTTTTTAGAATGTGGGTAAATGAAAGTGAATTTCGGTGTGCTTAGACAACAACAAAGGTTGGTCTTAAACAAATTGCTTTGGTAAATCGAGTAGAGAGAGGCTCGAGAAGCCTGTTTATGAACAAAGTAAATGTCTGGCTAATGAAACCTCATGGGTTGAATGTCAGAAGCTGATGACGATCCTCCTCTTTGATTGAATTCCAAAAGCTATTATTGATCTGGTCATGTTGACATGTCACTTTGTAATTTAAGGGGTTCACTTTGTAAACTTTATTGTTTTTTTATACCTTTTTTAATGATGGTTAGCGTGTAATTTGCAGAATTCTGTTTGTAATTTTTCTATGGTGATATATATGTGCAGGTTGTGACAAGCTTGTGTACTAAACCCTCTGGATATTTTTGGTAGCGTTTCTGTTATATCCATTGCCATGTTTCCGTTTCAATGATATTTTTGCTACATAATTTCTTTTTTTTCTAGGTTACTTGTTTTTTTTAAAAAAAGATACCTCTATCCTTTTTTCGTATAAACTAATACGATACACAGTGACTTGCATAATTTGGTTACTTCCCTTCTATTTTTCTTAAACCATTTTATATTATATGGCTTTTAATTTATTTTGGAACTTTCTTTACAACCCTTTTCATTTGTTGCGTGTCCTCGTTTATACTTGTTGCGTGTACTTTTTTGTGACGGTAAAAACCCTTTTATGTTTGATGTGTTAATCCTTGTTTTTATTAAATTGTTTGTGATTATATGCAGTAAAGATTAGAGGTTTCCTTGCATTACCCAAATCACACATTCGATTTTGAGAGCCGAAGCACCGACTCGTTACCCGTATAAGTACCATTTACTTACATAACAGATTATATACTTACATAACAAACCATGTGTGTAGAACAATTTTCTTGTCTCACTAATATGGATGTCATTTTTTGTGTAAATTGTAATGAATATGATGACTATAAAATATCCAAAATGCTATATTAATTATGTAAAAGCCTATTTATGGTGATATTTGTTTTTTTCCTCACTATAACTATTGTTTTTTATTTAGTTTATGCCGCCTCTAACATATTGTTCAATTTCCTCTTTTGCGACTTTTACCTTTTTATTTAGTTTTAACTAATTTTGCTTTTTCCATGTATTTCTCTCAGGTTTTGCGTGTCTGTGTAGTGAGTGAAGCATGATTTGAAACTTGATGATTGGAGTAAATAGCAGATTTTCGGATGGCTCTTACCAAGCTTTCATTTTATGAATTGAACCGTCTTTTAGTTTCGGAAAATTCAGATTTATGTATTCTTTAAATACTTGTATTCTTATTTGTTTAATTCGACACTCGTGAATTTTCAAACTTAAAAGCACATTCGTTTTTGTAAGATGTTAAATTGTTAGTTTGGACAAGTTGGTTTTATTTTAATCTATATTAGCATTTTATTTGTTCTTATGTTAAATTATGAAAACTTTGAGTTTTATGTTTGAATTCTTTTGAAATTTAACAAGACCCGAAAAACATATAGGAGATCGCTTTTAACCATGCCGGTAGCGATCTAGTTTATTCCAATTTAGAAACACTTTTAAGGTGTTTCAAAATGTGTTAAAAGGTACAATAGGAAGACTTAATAGGAACACATACTTGATGTTCTGAAATTGGAACACACAAAAAGCGTTCCAATTGTAAAATTAGGAACATATTTTTGGCGTTCTAATAAACTGGCACAGCACTTTTAGACACTCTTAGTTTATGTTCCAAATTTTATTAGGAACACTTTATTTGTGTTCCAAAAAGTCAATTTTGGTGTAGTGGTTGATTTTATTCCGCCGCCACATTTAAGACGTAATGACATCTATGGTGAACAAATGTCTGAAATTGACATATTGGAGCAATCCTTCACCAAAATAGTAGCTTAGAAATTGTATTCCATAAGCAGTATCGTGAATTTATATTCACCATGTTCCTTTATCGCCCATTTGTTATTGGATAAGAAAATTACCCCGGTGAGTAGTTTTAATCCTATTGGGTCAATGGCGAATTGTTTGCCTGATATTAATGCTCTTCGTGTATATTTTTTTCCCACGAATCGAGAACCGAGACAAGTGTTATTTGTCTCAAACTGTCGCGATCCCGATGAATCGCCTAGCCAAGCGAGATTTTAGACAATCGTCAAAAATCGAAAACTTGTGGCTCCAAGACAGTAATTGAAAGGAACAATATGGCCCGTTGTCACAAAGGAAGAGATAATGCTCAATGAGGCAACTCTATGCTATAAACACAAAGGTCATGCACGGTTACTCCTTAAATAGTTCAAAACAATTATAAAGGTGAAAAAACCGATGCTAATGTGGTTAAAGCTAACTGAAAGGAAACTTTTGAGACCCCCGCTTTTGTGGCTCAAATGAGTTTGATACCTTTCTTTATTGATTTTGATAAATCATTGAGCCATTTTTTCGCTCATCTGGATTATGTTTTACATTTGGATTATTATTTTCCATTTGGACTATACTTTTGGATTGTGGTTTGCCTGTTTACGAAATTTCTCGAAATAATTTAAAGTGTTTTGAGCAAATTCCTTTGACAAATGTTACCAAACTTTAAATTATGAAATTTTAGACAATACTTGTGGGGTAGTTGATTTTTTTTGGACATAGTGGGTAACCGTGTACCAAATAATTTCACCAACTACTTGCCTAAAAGAGTCCTTTGTGACAATGATTCTGGACCTGTCGTTCCAAATCAAAATCTTTGGTAAAAACCAAATTGATTTGTCAAATATGAGGTCTTATACTCATGTAGGTCCTGCCGTACCTTGTTGAGTTATAAAATATTCGAGAAAACCAGTGTTATCTAGTAGTAGCTCATTAAAGAATTAAAATTTCTTTACATAGCCTCCATTCAATACGATAAAAAAAAGCGTATTTTAGAGGAGTTGAAATGTATTTCAAGTGGTTTCTACCACAATTTTTAAAAGCATTTAAAGTTACCTTATCATTTCGCCTGTCGTCGAAATGATAAATGATTTAGATGCTAAGACATGATTGTCTGTACTATCATTCGCCTGTCGTCGATTGATAAGAGCATTTTGATATTGTGGCATTGACCGGATGAGATATTCCCGGGTCAAAAGAAGATGCTTGATTTATAATCACATCGCATTTGGATTCTCTCTGAGAATATATTTCGTGATTAATCCGAAATTCATGCCATTAATGCTCACTTTGAAAGACTAGTATGTGTAAAGATCACGAAATGAACTCGTAGAATTCTTGTAAAGAATTGAAGGAGTTATTGTGGACTTATCCAACCATAAGACGGACCATAAATACAAATGGTTATGGTTGATGCATCGACAATATGGTCACATTTTATTGTTGTCCACAGAAATGCAGTATTTCCCAAACTTTTAGCCCTATCATTAAGTTGATGGCTCATGATCCGGATTATCCTGAAAAGTCTAGTCGACTTGATAATTCCGAAGAGTAAGAATCGAAATTTTGATTTGAATTACTTGAGTTTGGAAATTGAAATTGAACATCCTGTCGATTATGTTCAGACCTAAATGGACTCACGGAAAGTTTGATGATGCGACTGCAAATGGTTGCACGCACTTCTTGGTCTTGCACACCAAGATTTATATTTCCGTGTGGGGTCATGCTATTTTGCTGCATTGGTCCGTTATGAGGCCCATAGACACTCAGATAGCATATGCGTACCAGCTGGTTACTGGTTATGAGCCAGAAGTCTCATATTAACGCGTGTTTGGAGTGCTTAATTAATATTTTGATTGAGCCGCTATAGCGTTCAAAATATGGACCTCTGAATGGGACATAAGTCGATTATGAATCCCATGCCTATCATTTGATAGAGTAACATTGGCAAGCGATCTCTTTACCGCATGATATGCGAAAGTGACATCACTAAGACTATTCTCCCCGTCGTTAGGGGGAGATTTGCACGTTACCGTTGATAAGGAACGACGTGAAGTAACGTGGCATAACCCACTCGGTCTTAGCTTGATCCCCAAAACTGCACTTAGTGATAAGTAAGTGCATAGACTCCCTCAAGTCTAACTAAATGCCAGACGCATTTATGACTTTATGAGATGTCACGATATCATTTATACCTGCTGCAAAATGCTTGCAAGGATAGACGTCCCTGTCGGACGCCATGTTCATGTCGTAACATGTTGCTTTGGCCGAACCCGCCAAGTAAAGGACGCTGCCGTCGGCCGTCAGTCTGTCGTCCTTCCCAAGATATGAGGAAGTTGACCGGTTCTTAATTCGTTCAGCCCCAGAGGTGGTGAACTGAAACTCGTTTGTCGCACAAGATTATAAAGGAGCAAGGAGATGTGTGATTTCCTCCTCATCATCAGAATCTCGAAATATCTGTCGATCATGATATCTTAGACAATATTGAAGTGAAATGAGACTTTCATTGATTACTTGTTCATATATTCGGCGACGACTGATAATATGAGCAAATTATGACAGGGAACCATGTACTGTTGCCTGAAGTCAATGTAGAATAGACTGGACTAATGAAAACTTGCAATCCAAGTAGACTCATTAGCGAAAGTGTGTTCGGACATGTAGCTCCAACACCACTAATGTTAAACGAGTTCATTTATTTGGTTATTCATAAGGAAAAGTGATGAGAATAATGAGATTGTAGAATGCTCGCCTAGTAGCGCAAGGATTCTCTCACATCTTGGAATTGATTACGATTACGAGATGGTTGATTTCCTCGTAATGGACGTTATAAAGATCCCCTACTTTATCAGTTTAGTAGTTTCCCAAAAACTGATTACGCAGCATGTGATTGTGGTCACTATTTTATCTCTATAAGAATTTAGATAAAGAGATATAGATGAAGGTCCCTGTGTGACTTCATATGCTTTAATCAAGTAGTTCTTGACCACAGAACACGATCTCAATTAAATGAGAGGTTCACTATATGGATTAATATAATCCGAGCTGATGTGGTATACCCGCCTAAGTGAGTACTTGCTTAGCTTGGGATACTTGAACAAGTATTATGCCCTTGCGTGTTTTATTACGCGATCCATTTTTGGATTTTTCTTCGAGATGAAAGATCTTGGGAAGACAATGTAGTGACTCGGCCCGATGATCAAGTCCCGTAAAGATTGAATCTAAGTCCATGATTCACACTACACCCAGAAGGTGTTATGACGTTTTAGTCATCATGACGCTAAGTCGTCAGATTCTCCCATGATCGTTCGATCACTAGACATTGATATAGACCCAGTCCGTCCCTGATGAGACGAGGAAGAGATATTGAACCATCATGTTCATATCTAAGTACAATAAGCGCATCATTGTACTTGGTCTAATGTGCTAGCACGAACATCTCGTATGCTGTGAATGGTATAGCTCGACACAGTATCGTGCTAACACGCTGCCATCGAAATGGCACTAAAGACACATTCCCTTACCTTATGGTAATTTTGGAAGTGGGATAGTTTATCCCATTTTGCGTCATCGAGTGTACCTACCCCCTTCGGTACTCGAGTTAACGCAACCCTTTTTCGGTTATACCGATGCTGGTTACTTATCAGACCCGCATAAGGGATATTCCTAACATGGTATGTCTTTGCCATTAGGAATAAGGCGATACCTTGGAGGTCTTGGAATGACTCCAAACGAATCACTCTGATCTCGTGCTCTATGAGACGACTAGAGAGTGTATATGGCTTCGAGCTAGTAGTAGCCATATTTGAATTACATATGCTCTGTCTCACGATCCAGATAAAACAATTGTCATAGAAGACAACTTGTTGTTATCGATCAAGAGAGACATGACTACATTATGCTATTTAGCATTTATCGTCAAAATAAATCTTCACATATGAAGTTTAAGAACATCCTGTCGAATGCTCGTTTTATTCCACGTTATATTTTATTGCATACAGTCGTGTGCAAGTAAATGAGGCATCTAATCGAATGCTAGTACTCTTTATTCGAATATGAAATCATTGCACCCAGTCGTGTGCAAGTGAGGGGAAGCATCCAAGTGAATGTTTATTGCACTAATTACTACTTAGTCGAAATCCTCGCACCCTGTCGTGTGCAAGTGAGGGGGAGCATCCAGTCGCATACTCGTGTACTCTTTTTGTCCTTAGACCAAGGTTTTTTCCCACTGGGTTTTCCTTGGCAAGGTTTTTATCGAGACACATTCCCATCATACCTCACTTAAGATTGCCGAAATTAGGGGGAGTATCCTGTTGTATACTTCTTACCACTGTGTACTATTTTGTCCTTTGACTAGAGGTTTTTTCCACTGGGTTTACTCTAGCAAGGTTTTGATGAGGCACCTGTTTTGTGGTTGACCCCCTACTACTACCACTGTTACACTCTTTTTCCTTCGACCACAGATTTTCCCATTGGGTTTGCTCTGACAAGGTTTTGATGAGACACATTGTTTTGTGGTCAGTTACTTACATGATATTTCGGCCTATATCATTCGGCTATACAGTTTCTCCTAGGTACCGGTTTTGTCCCACACTGGGTTTTCTGTCCCTAAGGTTTTTATGTGTTTAGCACTGCGAATGAACTCGACTCAGATCGACTGCATGAAGACGAAGAATTCAAGACGTGCAAATGGGGAGTGTTGTAGGATATTATTGGACTATTGAGTCTTACTCATAGTGGGCCTAAGTTGGGTTTTGTAGCTTGTATACCCTAACCTCTAGTATATAAAGAAGATTAGGGTCCCCTTGTATTGATACATTCTGATTAATAAAGGCTCTCTTATTGTTGCCTCTCATACCTCTCTCTATATCTATACATATCTCTATATATATCTATAACGAGCTAATATGTTAAACAACAATAACATAATAATTTTAGTTAGATGTATATATCATATATGGAACTATTGGATTTTAAAAGAAAAAAGGAATTTACAGCTAAAGGCACACGAAAAAAACAGTAACGCTATATAGACAAACTGACTCAAACAGACTGAATACCAGACAGTCCTTTATGTAATTTTTAGAATTCTTTTGACACCCAACCAAAACAAAAATAAAAGCTCAGATATAATATTTATGAAACCCTAGTCGAGACTACACTAAATTTAAATATTAATTAAAAATATTTAAAATTTTAATGATTTTAATATATTTTATTTGACGATTCAACAAAATAAAAACTCAAATATAATATTATAGAACCATATTTGAGACTATCATAAACTTAAATATTAGTTAAAACTATTAAATATATGGCCGAATAGCATACTCTTAAATTTCGGGGTGAAAATAAAATTTTAAATTTACATTAAGGACTGGTGTGTTGAGAGTCTGGTGGTTGAGTGTATCTGGCTCATTAGCATTATTGAAAAAAGAATGATAGACAAGAGAAATAATATACTAATTTATTTATGAGGACCGGTGAAATCTCCAATTATTCATATGAGATATAAGAGTTCATCAAATTTATGGTTTCCATAAGGAAACTGGATAGCATAGAAAGACGTCAAATGTATAAAAAAAATTAAATTTTGATTAATATTTAAGTTTAGGATAGACCCCACGAGGTTCTATATTTTTATTTGAGTTTTTAGTGTGTTGTACAATTTATTTTTAATTTATCAAATTCTAATTTGTTGAAAATATATAAAATAAATTAGTTATTGAAAAAGATTATATAACCATATATTTTTTAATCTAACGGTAATTAAGGTAACTGTATCATAAACAATTAAATAGGCTGCGTTCCAAAGAGACTCTCCTGTTTGATGGTACTGATGCAGCTGCTCTTATAAGGTTACAAAATTGCCTTCGGTTGCTCATTCACCTTACAAGTTTTCACTTTTATAGGCCAGAAAAAAGAAACCCAGTTTTTTTGTCAAATTTACTGCGACTTATATACGCAGAAAACAATTAATCAAAATTACAAACCAAATAATAAATAAGCTCTTAAACTAAATTACTTGTTCTATATAATCAATGGACCACATATTTTATAGGTAGTAGCACAAAAGTTTGGGAGAGAATGCTCGTGGATTGTCAACTCATTTAAGCTTTATCTGGCCTTTATCTTTATGGCAACCTCAAGTTCTCATTAAATTTTTATACCTAACCAACCAGGCCAAAAATACCCAAGCATTTCCAGGTTGTCCCAATATGTGACAAAAATTTATTTCCTAGCTACTTTACACAATTTTTATCCCACATATGGTAGAGAATCTACTATACCTGATATAATTTGACAAAACGGTAGACAGGAATACAGTAGAACCTCCTATCAGAATAAAAATTTCGGTCCCAACTCGGCACCAATTATAAATAGGAATAACATTCATATTGTAATAATTCATAATTTTTTAAAATCTCGCATATAGAAAATGTACTTCTATATAGTGATAAATAAAGTTGTACAATTATATATATGTAAATTTCAATATGGTTTTCTATGCTAAATTATACAGTGTTTATACATGTAAATAAAGTATTAAATAAATTTTAGATGAATTTCTACTTTTGTAGATAAATATACTCAATTTTCTAAATAATTTTGTACTTAATTAATTTTTAAAAAAATTATGAGTTTTATTATATCATAATTTTCCACCTCATTAAATTCATGTCATCATGTGTTTATCTAGTTAAAATAAAAGCATG
This sequence comes from Primula vulgaris, assembly GCA_963920805.1. Lineage (NCBI taxonomy): Eukaryota > Viridiplantae > Streptophyta > Magnoliopsida > Ericales > Primulaceae > Primula > Primula vulgaris. The sequence goes on along the minus strand of OY987214.1, from coordinate 34,324,303 downwards.
TACTCGTCTCTTAAATAGTTGTGCTAGTTAATGAAACAGTTTATACATTTATCTTGTATTATACAAAATTTATATTTAAATAAAATTATATTTTTTATATATCAACCTCCATTTAAGAATAATTTCTATATAGTAATATTTTGGTCCCGAACTTATGACGGTACAGAGGGTCTACTATAATCACAAGCACACGAATAATTATGTACACCAAAGAACGGAAGTGTGCGCATGGTGATGGTTTATGGGAAGGATACTCACTGTCAAAAAAGCCAAACTTGATCACATTTAAGCGATTGCCATTAATCTCAGTAGCCACCCCAGACATTGTTCACCTTATTTGTCCAGCACGAGTAAATTTAGAAGTTATGTAACTTATTTAGGCTACTCGGAGAAGCTACCAATATTTATACCATGCAGTGTAATAGAGACCAGCGAGGAAATAAGGGTAAAGTTGTTTATATCTTTACCATCATAGGCATTACGAGGTCTCATCACACAGAGTAGCCTTTTATCGAATTGACAATCTTTAAGGTCTACATGTGGGATAAATTTTATACGTAGGAGGAAACTACGAACAAATGTTAGCGAAAGAAATGCATAAAGTCTGGGTCACTGAACAGAAAAAAGACAAATACTCATAGTCTAAAGGCTAATGATGCTGAAACGCATTCATGTTTAAACATAAAAGTTTGTTATTGAAACTTGACGAACATTTTCAAATAATACACCCCAGCTTAACAGCAACTAATACAGGTAGATCCCAATAATAAAGAGAGAAACTGACAATCGTCCTTAAAACAATCTAAGGGAAGTTGTTAAACGTTCTACTAATTTCCTCAGCTTTAATTAAATTAGACTTAGCCGCGTCTAACAATGGCTCTACCTCGAGAGACTTGTTAAAGCAGTATTTTGCTTCTTCCCATAAACCCTCGGCAACAAATACAAGACCAAGATTGTTATAAGCCGGAGCATAGTTCGGCTGCATTTCAAGAGATTTCGTATACATTGCCTTGGCAGTTTCGTATTGCTTCTGTTGACGATAGAGATTCCCAAGGTTGCAAAAAATTGCGTGTGCCTGTTCCTTTGAGGATAGTGATAAAGCTCGTTCATATACTTCCTTGGCTTGCGATGACTCATCTGATAGTTGCAGTGAGATGCCTAAAATTGAAAAAAAAATTACCTGCTGGTTATCAAACTAGTGGATGTAATGTACATCAAGTAATTTACTAGCGGTAAAACATTGTTTCTGTGATATTTGGACTAGTGCTGTAAGAAACATGTCTTATATTACAACCAGAGTACCCCAAAACTTGTGGAAAAAATTGTCTGCTGCCCTTGACTTCTTAAAACAATTCAATTGGGTCCCCGTGCCATCGACTAATACTCCCTCAATCTCCCTCCTTCCTCTCTTTCCACCCTCTTATTATTATATACATATCGAAGGTAAGAATATCCTCTACATCTTATTTGGACTGGATTTTATTCCTTCTTTTCAAGGGTCTAAATCTCCCCTATTACATGCCAGCTACATTGATTTAACTTATCTAATTTTATTTGACAAAAAGAATCAATATTTCTAACATATGAAAAACAAAGTTGCTGCTATTCATTGTATATTTGAATCATTGTTTGCTAACCATCTCGTACTAGAACAATGGATTGAAATTGTCAAAAGGTCTAAAATCTTGGCCAAGAAGAGTTGAAACATTAATTGGTTCATGCATGTTTGAAGGATAATAATAGATGCGACCAGAGAATTAAATATTATAATTTTGAACAATTTAGTCAAAGACTCTGCCAATGAAAATATTGAGAGAGAGAGAGAGAGAAAGAACGTTATGGCAAGAAATAGAGAGGCGCCAATGAAAATGAGCAGTCAAAATGAAAATCTTGTTGCCACAACTATAAACTCGTATTCACGTGAAGAGAAATTGCAAAAGTAGGGAAATAATAATATATAACCATGATAACAAAGAAAGTTGCGTATACCGAGATTCGACCATGCACAGCTGTTTTCTTTCAGACGGGAAACTGCAGCCTTGAGGTAGTTTTGTGACTTTTTAAATTGTTGAGTACAAAGACTATGAAGCCCAAGTTGGTGCCACTGTATAGCATCATCTGGATTTTCTCCTATAGACTGAAATAAATTGAAGGCAAAAGTAAAACAAGTGAGAATACAAACCTGTTTTTTTTTTTGTTTATAAAAAATCTACACGACTATCGGTAGGTAAGAAGCTGTTACCATATATCTAGCATTTTATAGATTGCAAAAAATAACTATAACCTTGAACAGATTCTTCTCATTTTTCAAGCCTATACCTCCTAGGGAACATTTGACCAATGTCTTACACTTTACTCCCTTAACTCAACTCTTAGTTTTTTTTAAAAATGCCGCCCCAATCATAGACAGTTTAAAACGCAAATGAATCATGGGCATCTCTGAGGTTTCATATTTTAAAAGTGTACAAGAAACACTAGAGAACAGAGTTCGTCAAAGAAGGCAAGTGGATATTTTAAATAGTTTAGCATCCTGAAACTGATTATATGCATAAAAGACCAGCCTACAACTTATGGTCATGACAAGTTAGTTGTACATTTCGAAGCAGTGGTATTAAAGTTGCATATTTAATCGGATGTCATAGCAATCATGGAGCCTGAAATCTACTTCACGACATATAACCTCGTGCAATATATACTGGAAAATACTTGGTGCTTAAGATTTCAGGATTTTTACTGCTTTGTAAATTGTAAACCAACCTATCACGTTTCCTCAGTTTTGTATACGCACCAACATTGTTTTTCAAATTAGTATACTCACCTAATATTCATTTGCTCAATATACTTCTATTAATTTAAGCAAATAGATTAATGCACTAAAGTGGAAAAACACAAAAGTTTAATGTACAACAGTTACCGTTACCAAAACGTTAGTGTACAACTATGATTATAAAAATGTGATGCTTCCATTAATCTGGAAGGAGGTATCCAAATTCATAAATATATTTAGATAGTGTGTCGAACATAAAAAATGATGCTTTGGTGCAGAAAGTTCGAACTTCCATAATAGATTGGTGTACAAAACAATTAAAAAAACCTTATTATTCACACTTGACACAAAAGCAAAATAAAACCTGCTTTAAGCTGTAGATGGCCCTATCTTCAACCTCGACCAATTCATTTTGTTCTATTTCAAAACCTGAAGCAATCTCATGTTGGGTTTTGTGCACCATAGCAAGACCAGACCAAGCTATATGGGGATCCGTTAGAGAAGAATCTTCTTTAACTAACGAAGCCATTTCCATTCCAGCTATAGAAAGTTGCTCGCCAGGATTTTGAGATCTTTCAGATTCTCTAACGCGATGCACTGCAACAGCATATCGTGTAGCCAAGCAATTCGAATCCAACTTCACAGCCTAAAAATGAGTTGAAAAATCCCGCAAAGTTTAAATAAGTCCAAGGTAACACAATTGCTAAATTACGAGATCATGTTTTTGAAATTTATAACAAAAATAGTAGTTTTGTGTTTGAGCTTTTTAAGAAAGTACCAAAAACTTATGATGCACAGATACGGGTACGGTGTCCTGCACAAACGACATGGACACGCCACAACGGCAAATTTATAAATATAGGACACGACTTGCCTGTGACACGGCACTTAATAGATCATATAATTATTCTTTTTTATATATTTGTCATGTTAATCTGCTGAACCAAACAACGTCGTTTGTTATACGTAAGAGAATTTTTTTTAGTTAAACATAGTGGTACTGTGACAAGGATAAGGGCATAAATTCTATAAATGTCACATTTTGATCACATGTTATAAAAAATTGTCAATTGACAGTTTTCAGGTAAGCTTACATTAAATAGAGAACTTTAATTGGCTTATATATTAAAAAAAAACTCTCATAATTTGCTATTTTTGAAGTCTCCATGTCTTGTAATCCATCGAGCGTCAACAATGTCCAACTCGTGTGTCCAAGTAGACAGCAGTTAAGATGTAAAAGACACTTGAATAAGCCGTGTCGGACACCCCATTTGTCGTGTCCCACGAGTGTCCGTGTCACATGCCTGTCCGACTTTCCAAAAAAAAACATAGAGTTCGTGCATCATAGACTAAAACCTAAGCTCGCCTCGAAACGCAAAAAGTAACATTTTTTTTTACTATTAAGAGTAAAACCGAGCTTTATGGTGCTTCAAAGCAATTTTTTTAAAACAGAGTAACATACTAAGAATCATATATGGTGCTTTTGAATATGCAACAAATAAATCTCGAAGAGGAAAAGGGTCTGGAAAAGACTAATAAGACAGAAAACATTGGAGATGCACCTTCTCTAAGCATTTTTCGGAACTTTTAAAGTCACTGGCCATTGTATAGGCATTAGCAAGATTTCCCCACACATGAGCTGCTTTTGGATCTATTTTTCCAGCTGCTAATAAACATTCTTTCGCAACCTCAGCAGCTTGAACCTGATCATCTGAAGACTCTTCTCCAACTTTTACGCCAGCGCCTTGAGTAATGAGTAATTACAGTAGGCATTCCGCATTCATAAATATTCCAGATTAAAAATAACAGTTTCCAGAAAACCTAAGTTAAACTGTGATAAATTGACATCCAAATATCATACAGAATTCAACAGATCCAATTTATTGACATTCTAGAATCAGAAAATATCACTTTTCTACATCAACCTATCTTTGACAAAAAGTACATCAAACTATTGCATTTCACAATATAGATAAAATCTACACTTATCGAACAATTAGGACACCACTGTTAAATTTTCAATTGAAAAACACTCGCTATCTACTAAATGGAGATCAAACTGGTGTACCAAGCACCAATCTACACAAAATCAAAACATTTTCACCAATCTAAAGTATAAAATTCAGTATTCGTGAATGTTCTTGTTCGTTATTATTCGATTGGTGCTACAATAGTGAATTGTCGAGTCCATTAATATGCTGTGCTGTTTTTTTAAGCTAATAGATTGGTGTATAAAAGTGATACTTCCCCTTTATAGAAGATGAAAAGGCACTTTTCATAGCATAGAACTCATGATTAGTCACAGTCCTGAAGAATTTCATACCTGCGAAAACTGAGCCATATTTACACAAAAGCAGGGCTGCATAATTGACAAGAGCAGCAGGATGGTTCTGATCTTTGAGAATTAATTCCTGGAAACATTTTTCTGAAAGCTCCAAGTTTCCACTGAAAGATAATCCAATACAAAAAGTGAATGTCATTAATACAATAAAGGGACTAGGTGCTAAATATGCTTAACATTTAACATTATCCTATAGGATTCTTTGTATGGGTATTGTTAAAGAAAGTAAATCCATCCAATTGAGGTATTACTGATAGCAAATCTTTATACAGATCTAAAAAGTAAATGGAGATGTATAATAATGATTGACCTTTGAAGGTAAGCAATCCCGAGGTTTCCGAGGCAATCCAAGTTGTCTGGTACAACGTTGAGCAGAGACGACAAGACTGATATAGCACTCTATAAAAAAAAATATACTGGACATAGCAGTAGAAGAAAAGTAATAGAACGGACAATTCCTAAAATCAGAATATGATATTTAATGTAATTATACCTGCAAACGGCTAGATTTAAGCAGTATCAACCCTAGAGTGTTCCAAACAGATGCTTGTCTAACATCCGATTTCATGGACTCACTTAAATTAAGTAAAATTTCTTCAAGCTCGTTTGGTCCCAGTTCTTGCTCTGAGTTAAGATCCCCTGAGCTTCCTACCAGAAGGCACTGTTAGAAACAAAGTAGCAACTTAAATGACCATAAGAACTAAATAAAATAGGTATAGCATTAAATTAAGAAGAACATCAGCCAATAATCAGTGTCAATCAATTAACGAGAAAACATTAGTTATGCACACTAGCCTAGCGACTTTTAACAATTAGTACACCATGCAATTCAATTTGAAAATTCAGACACCAGTCTAGACAAAAGCAAACAATTAGTAGATCGATGTCAAATTTCAACTCAGAAGCCCTAGTTACGTATAAATTATTCGACCACTTTGGTAAACTAAGAACCCACACATACGCAATTAAAATAATATGTGAATCTAAGGTTACCTTTAAACTTGTAACCACTCGTGCAATTTGATAGGTTGGTATATAAATGAATCGATATCCTATAAATTAGTGGCTAATATGTAAAGTTTGATAGGTTGGTATACTATTGTTCGACTTTTTGTAGATTATTATATAAATTGTGAAATTATAAAATATGCTAATAAATATTACCCTAAAACAGATAGGTAATAGATTGGTATAAAAAAGTTGACAAACATGTTTAGAGCTAAAGGAACCTGTGCATGCTGAATCTGAACCAATGAAAGCAAATCTGGACGGTCAATTTCTTCTTCGGTGCGAAGTAAAATCTCCTCTGCTTTCTCATAAGCTGAAATGGCCTAGAGAAAACCTAAATTTATCACAAGAATGCTTTTTGACTAGTAAAAACCAAGCAAGAACGTAAAGTTACCTTTTGTGGCTGACTCATCCGTTGATACATCAATCCCAGTATAAAATGAGCATGGGCATTTTTAGGCATCTTCCTTGCTACATGAACCAACCCCTAGAAATTACGCTCTTTATAGCACCAGAACATACATGGAAAATGAAACTAGTATAAAAACATGTTGTACATGTGTAACTTGAATTAATAAGTGAAAGCCAAAACTTCAGCAATCAACCTATTCTTTCTGTTATCTTACGAATACAGCCTTGTTTGGTTGCAGCCTCTGACTTTTTGCTTAAAAAATGGATTGCATATGTTGGACCAACTTGAAAAGCAGAACTTCTGGTTTCTTGGATCAACCTAGGTAGAAGCTTAAAGTTGGATGAACCTAAGTTTTTCCCTGAACATCAAAAACTCCAGCTTATTTCTTAAAAGCTGCAACCAAACACGACGGAATTCTAACAGGCATATTGTGTTCCTACTTTCGAATTTTGAACACAAAACTTGCCAATCTTACTTTTTTATAAAAAAGTCAAGGATGACGTGAACAATTCCATACATAATTTACCATCTCTATGAACCCTTTATTGACTACAAAAATCATTTGATGTAGCACAAAATAAAGTAACTGGTATCTTTGGACTTGTTTGGACAGCTTTAATCCAACAGGCTGGATCTTTTTTACATTTAGAGAAAAGCTAGGTTCATCCAGCTTAAAAGCCTGTAGCTTAGTCAGGCTACATAAGTCCATCTTTTAAGCAGAAAAGCTCATCGTATAAGATGTGACCAAACAAGGACTTTACTTGCAGGCAATATGACCAATCAGATGTACTACAATTGAAAACCAAAGACCCAATACTTTGGGATCAATATATAGTTGAAAAACCAAAAACAAAGGAACATACCGTTCTAAGACTGCTAACTTTTTCCTCACGTGACGAGGAAGTTCCAAGGCCACATTGATCACCGTCCATATCAACTCCACAGTCAAGAGAATACTCCATCTTACTACTTCTAGAGCGGTTTTTTGCTAATTTTTTCAAGTCTTTACTGTCTCCCTCCATAATATCAGTATCCTTACATGCTAAACTGCTTCGAGGTTGATCAAGTTCAGTAACAGCTAACCTATAATAATATATAAATGAGAACAAAATAAATATCTACTAATGGCCTAAAAGTTTACACAATCACGAAATTTTACACACCCGTGACATGAAACCTAACAATCTTACACCCTCACGTAAGGAAATAAATAAATTGTCACTGATTCACTCGCATAAATTAAGCATACAACCTTGTTACCTTCTAGGAAATTTTAGTTACATTTTCTTGTTATTACGTGAGCGAGGTTTGGAACATGGATTTATAACAGAAAAGCAACATGCAAATAACCCACCATGTACTTTCGATGTTGCAAATAGATATTACGTACATCCTACTATCTAAGAGCATCTACAGCACTCATTAGTCCACAATTTAGTGTCCAAAGTTTTAAAGGGGTCGACTTTGTGTGCACATTTGAGTAGTTTCTTTCATTTTAGTATTTAAAATATCATTGGTAATTATAGTCAAGGTTTTCAATGTGTACAAAGCTACTAGCTAAATTTAGTGAGTGAAATTAGCACTTAAAATCGTCCTTTTTTGCTCACGTGGCTAGCTATATCTAATCAAACCAATGTAGATACCCTAACTCGTGTAATTGACTAATACCGTCCAGTTTTGAAATAGCAAAAGTTTGTTAAAGGTTTTTTTTTTGCCTCCAAAAAATGGGTTTCTATGAGAAAGTTAAATAGGGCAAAAATAGGATTTAACCAAACGTGAATTGTTATTGGCAGAGAGCAGATCTCAACCAAACGTGAATTGTTATTGGCAGAGAGCAGATCCCAAAATCACATAGAATGAGGAAAAAAAAATCCAAACAAACCATCTCGCCCACGGTTATATCATTTGTTGCGCAGGATAGTTCACGAAAATCAGACAGCATGAGGTGATCGATTGCAAGTTATCAAATTACATGGTGAAAAATTGCAAATCCGAAACAGTAAACAGTGGTTATTCCCATGTTAGAAATTACTCTAAATTTTGTACTTTCTTATTTGCATTTCTACAAGACGTCCTTTCCAAGAAAACCTAAAATACGTTCATAAAAAGAACCTTCATATCTTTTCTACAATTATAAAATTACAATAAACAGCATAATAACACCCACTATTTTCATATACTTTCAAGCTAGTTTGCCAAAGTAATACAAAAAATCTTTTCTTGGCACTACTTTGCTTAAATAAACTATATTTAGGTCGTATACAATGTCAAATATAATATCGAGCAGACTTGCTTTTGCTAAACAGTTTCCAATCTTATACCTAACTGAGATTTCCCCTCTAAATTTCAACTGGGAGCATTGATTCATCGAATTTAACCTAAACTCACATTATATACTTCTATACAGACATAAGACTGGAAAACAAATTGCAAAAATACTCCATTTTTTTAATGGCACTAGTTTACTTCTAAAATCATCTATATTTAGGAAGTAAATAAATGCCAAATATAAATTGAAGCTTAAATATTTAACTCGGAGCATCAATTGATCAAATTCAACCTAAACTCACTTTCTATACATAAATAAAATTCAACCAAATTTTTTTTAGCACTATTATGCATGGAATAAATCATATACCGGTAGTTCTGAAGCTATAAGTAATTGAACAGTATTAGTACTAAACAATATAAAGATCGAAGACGTGTTTTTGCTAAATATTTTCCTATCTTAAACCTAACTGAAATCCCGCCTCTAAGTTTCAACTGGGAGCATCAATTCGTCGAATTTAACCTAAGCTCAAATCCTTTACATACATAAAAATAGTTAACGAATTGCAAAACGAGCTCATTTTTTTCTTCTTGCTCTGTCTTGCCTAAAATAATGGAACTATATTAGTACTACGTGATACTAAACATTTGTTTTTGCTAAAACATCCCTTAGCGCTAAAACAGTTCCATTATTTTATTGTTCCATTCTATACTCCATCTTGCTAAAACATCCCTTAGTATTAATATAGTTCCATTATTTTTACTGTTATATTTTATACCCCATCTTGCTAAAACATCCCTTAGTACTAATATAGTTCTATTATTTTTATTGTTCCCTTTTATACTCCATCTTGCTAAAACATCCCTTAGTACTACTATAGTTCCATTATTTTTACTGTTCTATTTTATACTCCATCTTGCTAAAAAAAATACTTGCTAAAACATCCCATGGTATTAATATACTCCATCTGTTCCATATTAATTGTCACGTGTAATTTTTACCGGCAAAGAACTCTTTACCTAAATTGCCGACAATCAAATTTTTAAAAGCAAATCAAATTTACCCTATAAAATTTCAACCGGAACCATCAATTTATCGGAATTAACCTAAGCTCACATTCTATATATACATAATAGAAAACGAATTGCAGCAATCCTTCAATTTTTCCCTTGGCACTATTGTACCTAAAATATACTATATTTAGGTAGCATATACCGTGTTTCTCGTAAATAATTTCCTATTTTATTCTAAACTGAAATTAGAGCATCAATTTCACGAATTTAACCTAAGCTCGGATAAACAGATTCTATAAATACATATAAATAGAAAATACATATGCACTGAATTCTCTTTCAATTAAGTCAATATACTGTCCTATTACTTTCGGCTACTGTCAACTTATGTTTTATACTTTTATATCTAACTGGAATCCACTAAATAATTTCATGTTTTATACCTAAAATATACTCTAGTATATAACGTGTTTTTCCTAAATATTTCTTATTTTATACCAAACTGAAGTTCCCCTGTAATTTCATCTGCGAGAATCAATTTAACGAATCTATCCTAAGATCACATTTTCTACACACATTTTACCTAAAATATAGCGTGTTTTTGCTTTTAAAAAAAAAAAAACATTTTATGCCAAAAATTCCCATTTCAACTGAGAGCGCGAATTTATCGGATTTAACCTAAGCTCACATTCTCAACATACATAAAAAATAACAGAAAACACATCTACTGAATTTTCTTTGAATTAAATCAATATACTTTCAAATTCTATAACATACGTATATACAACAGATACATAATAATAGGAAATGAAATTAAAAAATAATAATGGGGAGAAAAGTACTTATAAGCGGCGGAGAGATAGGGAGAAGTAGAGTCGGTTTCGGTGGGGTCCATATTTAGGTCAGCTAACATCACCGCCGGTCTCCGCCGTGTATCTTCTCCGACTCCGGCGGCGGAGGATTCCGGTCTCGATAACTTCCGTTCCGGCTCCGCCATTCTTCTCTCTCTATATATATATATCTATCTCTCTCTCTCTATATATATATATATATTACAAACGAAAACAAATTTTAACCTCGAATATATCCGGTAAAATAATAAGAGAATGTGATAAGAGCCTAAAGTTCCGTTGTATATTTCTTATAATTTGAAAAAAAACATATTATTTTATTTTACATGACTATTTTACATTTATACAATTCCTGAGCTTCATCATTCACTTTCTTATTTTCATTATATATTAGTTTTTTTATCTCCATTTTATTATTTAATATATATGTATATATATGACAGAAAAATGAAAATATAGATGAGAGAGAATTTTTAGCATGTTGTAATTATTGTACTCTTGTACTTTATACGCTACGGGTCTAAATGACCTTGTAACCCTACCTCTCTATCTATACAAAGAGGGTCAGGGGTATTCTATTTTATATTCATTCATAATAAAAACGATAATGTTCTCATTTCTCTCTCTACTTCTGTCTCCCTAAATACGTAGTTAATAGTTGTATTACAACATGGAACCTCGTACCGGTGCTGAATGTCAGCGAAGAACGGACTGACCTCAATGGAAACAAGCAATCCAGGCCGAATTAGATTCCTTAACGAAACGAAGGGTGTTGAACCATGGGGTTCAATAATTGATTTTGATTATAACTTTGATTATGTTTTTAATGATTTTACGATTTCTCTATTTCGATGATATAATGCTTGTTTTTTTTTCCAAAAAGAGAATTTGTAAATTGCAGAATGCCAGAAAGATAGAGCTCGGAAAAACGAAGCCACAGGTTCAAGCGGAACCAGAATCAGAGCTAAAACGAAGAAGTTATGGGCTTTCGAAGAAGATCGGAAAAACTGCCAGAAGAACAGACGACCGATCGACTGGACAAAAACGACCGATCGTTTTTAGTCCAAATTCTTCCAGTGAGAAGGTCGAAAAAACGACCGATCGTTTTTTCAGAAACGACCGATCGTTTTCTGGAAAACGACCGATCGACTGTAGAAAACGACCGATCGTTTTCTGCAGATTTCGAAAACAGCTTTTCAGCTTTTTCTGGAAAATAGCTTAAAACTATGAAAAATAGCCTCAACCACTGCCAACGGTCATAACCCAGAAAAACAGACTGTTTGGCATATATAACCATCCAAATCTCTCTTTCTATACTCACCAATCAATACACACAACATCATCCTTCAACCTCTCTAATAAAAACCCTAGAAATCACCATTTTGGTGAATATATTCGAGAAAGAGGGAAATTGAAGAAAAAGCCATACAAGCTCAATCATCATCAAAAACTCACAAATTAGCTTATTTAGAAGCAATTAGAATAGTGAGTGTAGTTACATTATTGTAACAAAATTTGTAACGAGTGTTTTATAAACTCTTTTGTGAGCGAGTGATCGGGTAGAGGCTTTGTAAGCAAGTGAAGCTTAAAAGCTCTAGGTCTTTTCATTCGGGTACTCATAAATTGAGGGGGAGTCGTAGACTCGTAGTCGTGTTCTCTTGCACTTGTATCAAGAGTAGGAACCTCGGGTAGAGGGTGAGCCAATCGGTCGATTGAGCTCGATAGGGTTTGTAAAATCCGGAAGAAACATTTTAGTGAAATACTCGGTAGTACCGAGGAGAGCACGTAGGCGCGTTTGTCGAACCTCTATAAATCACGGTGTCATTTTCTTCCCTTGCTTTTACTTTCCGCAACTTATTTTCTTGCTTATTTATTGCTTGCGTTTAGTTATTTTAGCAATTTAGTAACTCTTGTTAAAACGCTTAAGCTTAGAATTGCATAAATTGGGTGGTTAGTTGCATAGAATTTTAATTAGGCGAAAATCGTCAAAACCTTATTCACCCCCCCCCCCTCTAAGTTTAGCCGCACCCGGGCCAACAAATGGTGTTTGGACCTGTCGCTCCAACACCGCCCAATGTTAGACGAGTTGGTCATAAATGAGTTTTCGTAAGGAAGCGTGATGAGAATAATGAGATTGTTATTTACAAAGCTCGCCTTGTGGCGCAAGGTTTCTCTCAACGCCCTGGAATTGATTACGATGAGACGTATTCTTCCGTAATTAACGTTATAACGTTCCGCTACTTAATCAGTTTAGTAGTTTCCGAAAAACTGAATATACAGCTCATGGATGTGGTCACAGCATATCTCTACGGGGATCTGGACACAGAGATTTACATGAGAGTCCCTGATGGACTTTAAGTTGCCTGAATCAAGTAGTTTCCGGCCACGGAACACGTTCTCGATTAGACTGAGACGATCACTATATGGATTGAAACAATCCGGACGGATGTGGTATAACCGTCTAAGTGAATACTTGATCGGCTTGGGATATGTTAATAATGAACTATGCCCATGCGTGTTCATAAAGAAATCCACTTCAGGATATGCGATTATCGCAGTCTATGTAGATGATATGAATCTCATAGGAACCTCGAAAGAGGTGTTTGAAATTGCTGAAATCCTGAAAAAGGAATTCGAGATGAAAGATATTGGTAAGACACGGTATTGCCTCGGCCTGCAGATCGAGCACCGTAAAGATGGAATTTTGGTCTATAAAGAAAGCTACACCCACACCCAAAAGGTGTTGAGGTGCTTTAGTCATAATGACGCTAAACCGTCATCTACTCCCATGGTCGTCTGCTCTCTAGACATTAATAAGGACCTCTTCCGTCCAAAGGAGGACGATGAAGAGATATTGAGCCCTGAGTGTTCATATCTGGGTGCAATAGGCGCACTATTGTACTTGGCCCAATGTACTAGACTGGACATCTCGTTTGCTGTGAATTGCCTAGCTCGACACGGCACCGCGCCAACACGCCGCTACTGAACTGGCATAAAAGACATTTTCCGTTACCTTAAAGACACTATGGGCATGGGCTTATTCTATCCCTTTGCGTCGAGTGGATCTAGCTCCATTGATCCTCGAAATAACGCAACCCTTGTCGGCTATGCCGATGCTGGTTCCCAATCTGGTTATGTCTTTACCATTGGCAACACGGCGATATCCTGGAGGTCTCGTAAACAGACTCTAGTGGCCACTTCGACTAACCACTCTAAGCTACTCGCGCTCTATGAGGCGACTAGAGAGTGTGTTTGGCTTCGAGCAGTTATTGGCTATATTCGAAGCACCTGTGATCTATCTTACGATCAGGATGAACCAGTTGTTATTTATGAGGACAACACCGTTGTGATTGATCAAGTGAAACATGGTTATATCAAAAGTGATGCCACTAAGCATATTTCGCCAAAGTTGTTCTTTACACATGAACAACAAACGCTTCAAAAGATTGAAGTGAAGCATATTGGTTCAAAGAATAACCACGCTGACTTGTTCACCAAGTCACTGCCAAAGCATTCTTTTCAGAAGCACGTACGGGCGATTGGCCTACGTAGGCTATCTGAGCTACCTTAGAGCGACATTTTATGTTGGAGTCGAAATCCCCGCACCCTGTCGTGTGCAAGTGAGGGGGAGCATCCTGTTATATGCATGTGTACTCTTTTTGTCCTTAGTACAAGGTTTTTCCCACTGGGTTTTCCTTGACAAGGTTTTTAGCGAGACACGTTCCCTGTTATACCTCACTAAGAATTGCCGAAATCAGTGCGAGTATCCTGTCGTATACTTCTTACCACTGTGTACTCTTTTGTCCTTCGACCAGAGATTTTTCCACTGGGTTTACTCTGGCAAGGTTTTGATGAGACACCTGTTTTGTGGTTAATCCCCTCCTACTACCACTGTTGCACTCTTTTTCCTTCGATCAGAGATTTTCCCATTGGGTTTGCTCTGGCAATGTTTTGATGAGGCACACTGTTTTGTGGTTAGTTACTTACATAATATTTTGGCATATATTATTCAGCTACACAATTTCTCTTAGATATAGGTTTGGTCCCACACCGGGTTTTCCGGCCCTAAGGTCTTGATGTGTTTAGCACTGCGAATGAACTCGACTCAGATAGACTGTATGAAGACGAAGAATTCAAGACGTTCAAAGGTGGAGTGTTGCAATATATTATTAGACTATTGGGCTTATACTTTATGGGCCTAACTGGGTTTGTAACCCTACCCCTCTATCTATATAAAGAGGGTTAGGAGTCTTGTATTTTATATTCATTCATAATAAAGACGATACTGTTCTCCTCTCTCTCTACTTCTGTCTCCCTAAATATGTTGCTAATAGTTGTATTACAACAGAGAAAACAATTTTGTTCCTTTAATACGAGGAAGAATTTAGTTTTCTTAAATTTAAAGAAAATATATAAGAAGGCTATTGATTAAACAAATTTTAACACGTTTTGGCAAAGTTCCTCAATATTGGACAAAATATATGCGCTGAAAAACGTATAATGCTTACTATAAAGTCGGAAAATGGAATTTAGAAAGATACTGTTGGTCGAATAAGGTTTGTTTCTATTAAATATGAGAAATCTATTTATAGTAATTGATATAGTGAAATTTGTTTCTATTAAATATGAGAAATCTATTTATAGTAATTGATATAGTGAAATATTTGGTTATTCGAATTTGTTTCTATATACTTTTTTTTACTTGTTTTACGTGACCCATACCCGTATTTGTAATGGGTATAACGGTTCTCGGTGCGGGTATATACCCAAAATACCCAAAATTTATTCTAGTTTTCTAAATGGTATTTTTACATATTGATAATGAATATATTTTTCCAATATATTTATTAACTTACTTGTTAAAAATAAACAAAGTAATGATGTATTATCAAATTTTTTATTTCATATTGGTGAACAATGTGTTTGGTTGATTACTGAATCACGTAAACATTACACAGTCACTTCAACATTACAAACTAATGGTTTCATTTTTACTTTTATTAATTACCCATTTTATTGTTAATGATTTTCCTAAATTATTAAGAAAGATAGACTGAATTAAGAATAAATCGTAAAACTTAGAATCACAACAAAGATTAAGAACTATTTTTTTATTAGAGGGTGGAAAACCCCCACATTTTTATATTATTAATGATAAAAATATAAAAATAAGGGAAAAAACCCCACAAGACATAAAAGAAAAAAATAAAGGAGTTTCAACTAATAAAAGTATAAAAACATCGTAAAAACTAATCGTTCAATGTTAAATCTTCAGCCGTGTCTTCGCACATATTCAAAAGTGTTTCATCTTTCTTCACTCACCGTTGTATGAGTTATTCTTGTGTTTTTTCTCGTGCATTTATCCAATTTTTGTTGCACATACATAATATATATATTTTTAAAATATGGGTATATATTGCGGTTTTATAATTCAGGTATGCGGGTCGGTTCTATGGGTGGAGTACACTGTATAGAGTTGAGAACCATACCCGCCCCAATAACCAGCGGGGTCGGGTTGGGTAGACCCAAAATCGGTTCTGTGACGGGTCGATTCTTGCAGTTTTTGGGTATTTACGGTGCGGTTTTCGGATCTTGGTTATTTTTGACACCCCTAAGTGTAAGCTGCTGGAAAATCGAAACTTCATATTTGATAAGAGTTTGGATATATCTCAATGATAGATAACTTCTAGGGAAAATGCCCATTAAGTCTCACTTTTAAAACATAATTCCTAAAAAGTCACATTCAAAATCAATTTTTCCAATTAGTCACACATATAATATAAATACCCCATAAAAATCTATTTTTTCCTCCATTATCAAATTTTAACGCAAAATAGAAAAACTCTCTCTATATATATCTACTGTGAACTAAACTTTTCTCTCTCACACACAGATTCCCATCTCTTTCGTTCTAAAAAAATTCTCCATCTCTCAAATACAAACACAGATCTTCAACAAATTGGGCAATTATTCCGTTTATGTAGTAGACGAGGAGCGAGAGACTGGTGGTGGTGTGACTGTGGCGGTGGCATGACTATGGCGGTGACATGGTCGGGGCGGTGACGTAGCTAGGGAGGAGGAGTCATCGAAGGATAAGAGTTAACAATTATCAGTTTTGATATTTCGTATGTATATATGTATATTTTCATGTACGTATGTATATATGTGTAGTCGTCTAATATTAGTGGAAGATAATGGGAATTAATTTTAATTGGAGATTTTGAGGTCTCCAATTGTTGGTGACCTTTTTGCATATATGAATTACCTTATGGTTTACTAAAAAAAATTATTTTTGGTTTTTAATTTATTGTGTTTATTTAGTATATACATTTGGTTGTCTTTACAAAATCAATACCATTGTTATGCACTGGTACAAGTATTTTTGTGTCAATTTTGTCTGGGTCTCGAGTCAGTTAGTATAAGATTGGTAAGCCCAAAATGGTAAGAGCGCTTGAACCCGATGGTTCAAGGGGTTGGTGGTTCAAATCCACCCGGATCTTGAAAAATAGTTGACTCACATGCACTTTTTATTCACATTTCTATAACTATTTATGCACTTTTTATTGATCCGTATATACTTTTTATATACCATATGCACTCTATATGCATCGTATGCACTTTTTATGCACTCGTATGTACTTTTTATGCACCCGTATTCACTTTTTATACACTTTTTATTGATCCGTATGCACTTTTTATGCACTTTGATTGACTTTTATGCACTTATTATTCATTTTTATGCACTTTTTATACACATTTAAGCACTTGTTATTCACTTTTATGCAACTTTATGCACTTGTTATGCATCTTAATACACTTTTTATACACATTTATGCACTTTTTATGTATTTTTATGCACTTGTAATGCACATTTATGCTGCTATACGCACTTTTTATGCTACTATACGCACTTTTATACACTTTTTTATGCACATCATGCACTTGTTATGCACATTTGTGCACTTGTTATGTACTTGTTATGTACTTTTTATGCATGTTTATGCATTTGTTATGCACTTTTATGCAGTTTTTGTGCAACTTTATGCAATTGTTATGCATCTTTATGCACTTTGTATACACTTTTTATGCATATTTATGCCCTTACTATGAACTTTTATTGACTCGTACGCACTTTTTATCGATACGTATGCACTTTTTATACACTTTTTATTTATTATATTATGCACTTTTAGTGAATTTTATGCACTTAATTATGCATTTAGTCAATTTTATACATTATTATGCACTTTTGTGGTTATATTTATTTTTGATTTTTTTTCTTTCGATTTTGAGTTTTTTTTAATGATATTTTGAGTTTTTTTTTTCAATTTTTCGAGTTTTTCCCGATGTTTTGGAAAAAAAATTGGAAATTTTTAGATTTTTTGGATTTTTTGAGTTTTTTTTTCAAAAAAATTTCGAATTTCGAATTTTGAGTTTTTTTTTAGTATTTTTGCATTTTTTTGAATTTTTTCATTTTTTAAATTTTGATTTATAGGTTGGATAATGGCAATTTTGTAAATTAATTGAATTTTAAAAAAGTGTGACTTGTTGGGGATGAAAACATTAAGGTGCGACATTTTGAGAAGTAAGTATCAAAAGTGTGACTAACAGGGAATTAGCCGTAACTTCTATCGTCCGTTGAATTTATAAAAATTGAAAAAAAATCAAATTTATTAAGCATTTTCAAAACCAAAATCTCTAAAATAGCCTTAATAATATGGGCACCAAACATTTTAAATAAAATCTTTTAAAAAAAACAATAATTCAACTTTGTATCCCTGACCAATTAGATTAGTCATGGGCTGAATGCAGACTGTAATAATTTGGTGTAGACGTTAATGACATCTTTGACATGCGGTTTAACTTTTTATGGGCCCACATATGTCAGGAGTTCTTTTCTGGTGTAGACACTTAGGGGCTAGGCTAAGCGATGGTTTGGTTTTTGTGTGAATGAATATTTATCATGGAATAATACAAAATTATGTGTTGGGGAGTTTTTTTATCGGTATGTTTTCGGATTTCACTTGGTTTGTTTTTTGATCCGAGTGTTTTCGAATTTCACTTGCCCCACACTTTTTTACTAATTACTCATTTACATTTATTCAATTCAAAATATAAAAAACACACAAAAATCATTATCTTTTCAAAACAATTACAATATTATACCAAACAAAATCGTTTTATATGTATTTTGTATAAAAAAAACATTATATTACTCGTCATTTCTAATTTAATATATTAATTCAATCAATATACTTTTTAAAAATTTATTTACCCGGATTATATATATATATATACACCACACGTCGCACACGTTGCGCGTGATTAACGATTACTAGTAATATATATATACTAGTAAAAGTTATCCACGCGTCGTGTGTGAGGCGCGTAATGACATAAATCTCGTAATATATTTTATTTTGAGCATAATATTCAGATTTGGTATCATTTATTGTAGTTATGCATGTTAAAACGAATTATTAACTAATTTAGACTACATCCGTAATTAGTAAAATATAGTGAATACAAATTGTTAATTAATTAGATTATGTATATTGGTAATTATTAAAACATAGTGAGGGTATATTTGGAAAAATTGGACAAAATTGGACATACTCATTTCTGTTGGGTTGAGTTATTATAATAGAATGTATATATATATATATATATATATATATATATATATATACACACTATTATAATAAGTCAACCCAAGATTTTTTGAGACTGCCAAATTTTACCACTTTTTTCCAAAAATACTCTTACATTTTTTTATTAATTACCACAATACCATATTCTCATAAAAAATAAAGAAAAAATAATAACATTTTTTATCCCTATTTAAGCTCTCAAAATTCTTTTGAGTCTTTCCATCTTATACTCCTATCTTTTTTTTATTCTCCAAATATTTAGAGAAAAAATAATAACTAATAACACTTTTTATCCCTATTTAAGCTCTCAAAATTCTTTTGAGTCTTCCCATCTTATACTCTTATCTTTTTTTTATTCTCCAAATATTTGTATCATAACTACACTTATTTTCTAAATTTTATCGCATTACCCGTCTCACACGCAAAGCGTGGGACACGATTACTAGTATATATATATATATATATATATATATATATATATATATATATGTCCGCTCATATATTTACATAAGCATGCACCGGATTTCACTTGGTTTCTATATACTCCCTTATATATTTACATAAGCACACACTAAAACACTTCTTCAATTTTCGTACAATACTTTGTAAGATTTATCTTTTTTTAAACATACTCACAATATATTATTTTAAATTACATCAAATTTGCAACATCACCGTTGGGTTCTTTTGTTTTTTCGATCACTTTCTATCACAAGAGAAATTTTATAACTTGTTTATTATAATTGAATTTTAGTTTTAATACTTAATTTGTACAAATAATGTTAATGGTTAAGAGTTTTTTTAATATTGCATTTTTTTTTGTATTATTTATGCTGTTTAAATTTTTTACCAAAATTGCATGATAAAATCAATATATTCACAAAAGGTTTTATAAACAAAATTTAGTCGCTTAAGTAAATTAAATCTTTTGCTAAATTGCTACTTACAACCTATAAAAAAGTATTACTTATAATTTTATGTTTTCTTGATACGCATTTAATTTTATGTTAATTTTTTTAAAAAAAATAGGTTACTATATAAGGCACATAACCATGAAATAGAGAGAGGACGGGACTCGTTGCTGGTTCAGTTTTGTATAAATAACACCAACATTTCAGCACCAGAATATGGAATAGTGATTTACAACTTGAAATATAACCTATGAATGGTAAGTATTGTCCTGAAGGCTTGGATGATAGGGTCTTGAATAATTTCGAAATGCCATGGTTTCTACGGTTTATATCAACTTTATCATGTACGATTAGACCGGGGGTTAATTGGAGGCCTAATTGAAAGGTGGAGACCTGAGACTACTGATCACACATTTCATTTTCCTCTGGAAAGTGCACGATGATAACCGGACATACGCAAATCTTCTTCATCCGAATAACCAGACATACGCAAATCTTCGCCCCAAGATTAAAAATTATATTCAATAATAAAAACTAACCTTATAATACAAAAAATAAAAAATATTTTAAATATTTTTTATGTAACTATATAAGAGAATACGAGTTTACATTCTCAATCCACCGTCCTTTTATTAGAGATGATTTTGAATGGTCTGTTCATTTAAAATTTTAGAATTGCCTATGAATTCGTACCGAGTTCAATTACTTTCGTAATAAAATCACGGATAATGAACTGTTTTAATAAAATATGCAACTGATTTCTTATTTTATTATTTTAAATTTGAAATTAACGGTTTAATGTATGAGACGTCGGTAATACCGCATGTCTATCCTTCTATTTTGGTCAAACCAGCAGTTTTGATATTGTTAATGTAGTCTGAGCGAAACTTTACCCGTCTGTAAGCTATTCAATTCAAAACCTGAAGTTAGAATCTTCCCGTTTTTTCCTATGCAACTGTCGCATCTTACAACATGAGACACCAAATGGCTTCCTAAATTTGATTGACTGATGACATCTAGTCATCTACTATATAAACTATGAAGTTTGGGTGATGGAGAAAATGGTTTTTAACACTAAATAGAGGCTTTCACATTTTTCAACATAAGCTTTTTCCTTAATCTATTGTTTTATCCTGCTATCAATGTTAATTTTGATAATTTTCGTATTTAATTGATTATTTGGACGTTGAAGTAGGAAATGAGTAAAAGTAGGAAACAAAGAGAACGGACAAATATCTTGACAATATGGAAGAAAGGTTCCTTTTTTGTCAGAAAAAAAGTTACAATGATGTAGTCGTAAAAAAAAAATTACCCCATGTATCGTTCTCGTTTACACAGACTCTGATTACATAGAGTTATGCCCCCCCACTCTAGCAAGGTTTCCGACTTTAATGTACCAAAGCAATAGCGAGTCCGACTGTAAGTAATATCTTTAGGTGGAAATTTCGACCAATTTAAAAACTATAAATTAATAAACCTTATGAAATATCTCCAAATTACGAAACTGTATGCCAAAATTAACCAACTTGGTTTTCAAAAAAGTATACACATGTTTTTCTCATTTTATTATTCGAAAGTTTTTCAGACTTCTTTATTTATCAGATTCATGTGCAGTTATTTTTAGCTTCCAGCTAATAAAAGTTGCCCAAAATCTGAAATCAAAATTCCAAGTTTTCATAAAAGTTCCTACAACTTTTGCTCTCTATCGGAGAACGTCATAAGCACGGGTGACAAGTGTACACATATTTAGCCTTTTCTTTTCCAAACTCTTCAGATCAACTATGAACTTGCGAGATGTAGAGAAAAGATCCAACCAAGATGTGGATAACTCCACCGTTACCACTTATCATAGAATCAACAAAAACACACAGAATTTTACTTGAAACTAAAAGACACCTGCTGCAAGAACATGTTCAAAAGTCTAAACATTAAAGAGCATATAAAGGTGAAATACCTTCTTGTGCATTACACTGCAGATCAAATAACGACTTTTTACATTTTTAAATCCTATCGAACCTTCAGAAATGGAAAACAAATTGAAACAGAGACAGCATTTGAAAAGATCCCAAATTCATCCATCCACCTCAGAAGTGCAAAAGCCCGGGTTTGAAAGACCAGAAAAAGGGAGTAAATGACCAACAAACATGAGATCAACGAACGAAAGCGCTAATTTCACGTTAAAAAAACCACAATAAACTTGGGAACCCTAGCCAAAGGTAGTCAAAACCCACCCTTTCTTCGTCGCTACCTCCACATAACTCTTATACTTCTCGGCAGCATTAGGAATATCAAGTGCCAGGTCGTCAAGCCCGTCCTTGATCCTCGTGAACCCCTTGGTCATTTGATTAGTAGTTATCAGCCCTTCATTAAAACACTCCTGGAGAAGATTAAGCATCCTATCATTTTTCTTCTCCATAGCCATAACCAGAGCTTTTTTCACAACCTCATGGTTAAAAAACGGCATACCAATATCACGTATACACTGACAAGCCTCACCAACAACACCCCCACTTTCGTACTCCTCTAAAAGCTTCTGAATCTTGTCTTTTGCGTCCTCGACAGCCCATCCGGTTCCACCTCCCCAGCACCTCAAGATTCTCTCTCCTGCATGGCGCGCAGCTATGAGCGAACGAGCCATGTGCAGAGTCTCACTTCCGCATTTCGATGGTAAATTGTCGCCAATTTCATCCAAATTCAGCGGAGCTAAAACGTCGTCTATCACAGCCCTGGCTAAGAAATAGGCCAGCTCATTTGACGCATCAACAATATCAAGTGCTGTATCTTCACCAGATTCCAGAAGCATGACAAAGCCGTTAGCTATATCTTCGGTAGAGAATATCTCAATGTGAAGAGCAGATAGCAGAACAGAAGCCATCTCTTTCTCTCTGTTCTTCCTATCCATAGCAAGAGTGATCAGCTTTTTTAGAAAAACAGAATTAAACTCGGGACAACCGAGATCTTCAAGACTTCGAATAAGTTCCGGAATGTCATCTGAGAGGAAATACTCATGAATTATAGCCACAATCTCTTTCTTGTAACGTCTCAGTTTTTCATTATCCTCATGACTCAGCTCTCCATCTTCACCAGCTTTCAAGTATGATTCATCAAGCCAGCCATCGGAGATTGCTTTCGGGACCAGAGATTGGTATAACGACTTCGCCGAGGGAATATCGAGTGCCAGGTCATCAAGGCTATCAAATAATCTTTTAAACCCTTTCACCATCTGACTAGAACTTATGAGACCTTCAACAGAAGCTTCTTTCAATAATTTCAGAATAGAAGGTTCAGCTAATCGATTCTCCATGGCAAGAGTCAGAGCCTTTTTTACTACCTCATGATGGAAAAAAGGCAAACCCAGCTCCCTAATGCACCTACAAGCCTCAGCAATGTCTCCATTTTCAACATATTCCGTTAATAAATCTGCAATTTTTTTCTTAACTTCCTCAACTGTGACGCGGGTGGTCCCACCCCATCGTCGCTCAACAAGCTCTGCATGGTGTGGAGCAGAAAGATAGCTTTTTTCAGCTGTCTGGAGGACTTGAAACCCCTTAGACACTTGAGGAAATGTTTTCTTCGCACGGGTGAGAAAAACTGGAGGGAGAATATCATCAACCACAGCCCGAGCAATGAAGAGAGCAATTACATCAACCGCATCGGGTATGTCCACTGCCAGGTCATCAGCAGCTTCTAGAAGCATTAGAAAGCCTTGACTGATTTGAAGTGAACTGATCACATCAGCGTAGAGAGCAGAGAGGAAAACAGATGCCATCTCTTTCTCCTTGTCGTGTCTATCCATAGCCATGGAGACGAGTCTTTTCACAAAATAAGGAAGATAGTCAGTTGAGCCCAGTTCTCGGAGATCAGACGCTGCCAATACCACATCACCGGTGCTGAAGTATTCCTCAACAATAGAAACCACAGATTTCTTGTAATCGTCCAAAGGGTCAGAGACGGATGAACCAACCAACTCATACGGCTCCTATAAAACAGTAACACTGATAAGCCTCAAGACAAATTAAATAATGAACAACTATAACAATCATAACACCATGTTAACACGACTTGAAAGTACTGATAAAAACAATGATGGTAAAGCAAAAAATGATGGACTTAGAACCCAGAACTACCTCTCCACTATCATAATTTGGATCGTTTCGGTCAATATGGGTATCATCCTCAGTGTCAAGTAATTTCCCCCAGGTGCCCTTGCCACCAGCACCATCTGTAATTAAGTATCACCACCAAGAAAAGATTAAATCAACACGAAAAGGAAATGCTGCTTATTGTATCAATAAGGAAAATATTGTATTAAAAAATATGACGTTATATTAGCCAGACCCAGACCAAACATAAGTCATGATGCAGCCCAACTTTCAAACCACTTTTTTTAGCAAGTCAAGAGTACAAAAAAAGCTGAAAGATTACGATTTTTTTACAAAACATGTGGCAATAAGTGTAGTTTATGTGCACCTAAGTTGTTTGTATTGAGTTACTGCAGTGATAAACTACAACGTATTTATTACCCAAAAGATGAAAGAAGTATGCAAATAAAGGAAAAAGATATTCACACAACTTTGCCACTCCCTTGCACACTCCCTTACATGTATAATAATATATTTTTGTTAAAAAATACATTTTTATCCCTCCAAATATACATGTATGGAGTGTGTGAGTTAAATATATATATATATATATATATATATATATATATTAAGTAATACTAGATTTAATAATTCTTCTTATTTTTAGTTAATATTTAAATTTAGGGTAGGATCAACTAGGGTTCTACTATATTTTTATTTGGGTTTTTAGTAGGTTGGGTTTTTATTATGTTGAATATTTATATTTTGGTTTATCAAATTATAGATTGTATCTTATGTATATTTGGAGGGATAAATATGTATTTCATTAACTAAGGAGTGTGGGAGTTGTGTGCAAGTTGTGTGTCTAGCCTCACCTGCAAATAAATTAGAGAATCAGAAAACTAGGTACATGATGTGAAGTACTACTAACCTTTTATGTATTTTACTATCCAAAAAGGGGACAGACTTTCCTTTCCATATATTAATTATGCTGCGAAACGCCAAAACTTTAAACACGTGTCGTGACAATATTGCCTAAATAATCCACCCAAATCGCCTGAAAATCGTGATCTAACCGCAAATTAAGTCTTTTAAACGACCCCTGTATATGATCGGGCATTTACTTATGTAAAGTTTCGGAAAGCTACTTTGTTTCAACCGGAGCCCGCTTTGCATTTCTTCCTTTGTGCTATTAAGAGAGACGAACTTACCACTTTTACCGACTAATTCTCATTCAACAGTATTTTAACTCGGTCACATTTCTTTTGATCAAAGGAAATGCGGAGTTATAACAATCTCCAAAGGTATGACAACATATAGCAAAGATACGACGACTTCGAAACTGAAGTAAACATGTTACGTTGAAAGTGAAAAATTACATGTTACGTTGAAAGTGAAAAATTATAAATTCCAAAATCATTTCGAAG
The DNA here is from genome assembly GCA_963920805.1 of Primula vulgaris. Lineage (NCBI taxonomy): Eukaryota > Viridiplantae > Streptophyta > Magnoliopsida > Ericales > Primulaceae > Primula > Primula vulgaris. Next base: position 34,298,571 of record OY987214.1, on the reverse strand, counting down.
CCCTTTTAATCAACTTCCAGATTCTATATGAAAAATACACAGATGGCCTGTTTTATTCTAACGTTGTCATCATACATGTCATATTGTGAAGTATGTCAACAATCTATTGCCTAATAAACCTTTTAATGAAAAAAATAAAACATCCTGAGACTGATTAGTGTCGTCAAAATTTCAAAAGGACAACATTACATACACAGTCCAACCCAAACCCAAAAGATTTAAAATTCGTAATCTAAATAGTACAACTCAAATATCTACAATTAGCTTGCACCAGCATACGTGAAATTGTGCTCTATTACTAGATCATTATGGCGACCAAGTTTATAACAGTTTCTATAGTACTTCCGAGAAAGATTAGTGTAATCATCTGGCTCTCTAATCTGTCACATTTCTTCCAATCAAGGGACTATCTTTTTTAGTAAATATATTAAACATGCATTACAATTAACATACGCACATAAATCTCAAAACCATTGAAATGCACTACATGTTGGAAAGTAACATTTATTTAGGAGTATGGTGAAAAAACTCGCAACTCATCTTTCCTAGATCGATTTCCAAAAACACCAACTAAAGTTGACGTTCCACCACTACATCATTACAGTTCTGCAGATTATCCATACCTAATACTAATCCTAGCATCCCCTCACATTTAATAAAGTTCCATTTATAATTTGGTCTTACCACTAAAAAAAACATGACTTAAATGAGTGTAATTATTTTATATCCATGTCACAAAAGAACATACCAACAGATTCTAATGGGTACAAACACAAACATAAAGAAATTTCTTAGCATCTTTGACAAAGCTGCAACTAATAGGTGGGCATACAGCACCAAAATCACAACCAATTGAAGTTATGGTTTTATATCCATGCCATACAAAAATATTATCCATCAAATTTCCAATGGGTAGACACTCGGAAACTTCCTTGCATCTTTAAGAAAAATGCAATTATTATTTAATTATGTGGGCATACAGCATCAAAACCATAAAACTTGCTGCATCTTTAACAAAACTGCAATTATTAATTCTTAGGTGGACATACAGATAACAAAATAATCCAGTCAACTAGAAACAAACTATTAACTGCACATCCTTTCCCAGCTCTAAAACAGTACTAAAAATTCCTACCAAGAAATTAATACTTAAAAAATAGAGCATAAACGTAAAATAACTCACCCTTCTTGGCACGTCCTAGCTTCCCAGAGTGGGAGCGGCGAACATGATGCCTACCGGCAACTCCTCCCGCCCCCGCCCTCCCTCCTGCCGGAACTTTGATATGGTGCTCCGCCAACAATGATGACGACCTCGGTGATGACGATAGCGTATCAGCACTGTTCTGCATCGCTGTCTTCAGCATTTCCCTCTGTTCCTCTGTCAAGAATCCCTCACCCGACGCCATCACCACTCACGAAACCCTAAGTACACGGATACACACGTATCAGTTATAAACTTATAAGGAAACCTTTTTATCTAATTAATAAGCTACTCTTCAGTAGGTAACCTCCGATTCGTAATCTCACAGTTTAGAAAGTAAATTAGTACTCAGGGAAATTGAGAGAATAAAAAGAAATCATGTTCTAATCTATATATAACTACTGCTCTGCTCTGCCCTAAAAAGAAGATAAACTATGATTCATTTCAATTCAATGATTCATTGGTATTCATTTGGGTTTCTTGATCCAAACGCAGAAACAAAAGACAGGACAGATGGAGTACTAATTATGGTATAAAGTTACATCGCTTCAATATTTGCATTAATTTTTGTAATTAAGTACTATATCTCTTGTACTCTAAATGAAGGAATATAATCATATATACTTGAAATTTCTATCAGATTATCAATTTGTTTTCAAATCAAGTTTTTCGTGTCATATTCAGCATTTCCTGTACTCAGTCAATAATCCCTCACCACGCACAAAAACCATAATTACATATATCCTCAGATATCACTTACTGTAACTTTCTGGTACATCGTAAGCAACTCGTCGATATATAAACTTTTAATCACAGACACACTCAATTTTAATTAGTACTTGTAAAGAACGGGAAAAAAATCCGTTTTAAATTATTTCCCATAAGTACTTAGCTCACTCGGACCTAAATAAAAGGAAACCTATTAGATACCAAACAGTGGTCCATAGCAATCAAAATGAATGAATGACATCTGTTAGGTTTTCTTGATCCATACGCAACACAAAACCGTTAGGACTCAAAGAATTAATACGAATATGCTTTTAAATTTACTTCGTTATATTATGTAACTAATTTTATTTAGAATATTTTTATTACAGATTTCTAATTTACAAGCGGAATCATATACTGGAAATATCTAGTGTTAAAATATAATTTTGTTGTAAATACGAGTTTCTGTTTTCTACATTGTACATGAATCTCTTTAAAATACTATCAATTATCAGAACGCCTGCAACTCACTCTTCCTAAAAAAATATATATATATATTATTTTCATAGATATGAAACTGAAATTCATTTCAATTAATAATTTGACGACATCTATTAACATTTCTTGATCCATACGAAAAGACAAACTGATATGACAGTTGGAGTACTATCTATGATATTGAAGCTCCTACATTCTAATATAGTATAATATAATTTTGCAGTTTAGTTCTAAGTCTATTACAGATGTATAATTTTCAAGTGGAATCAAATACAGTACATTTCTATTAGATTGTTAATTTGATATCAAGATGAGTCTTCCGTTTTCTATAAAAATCTGTAAGCGACTCTTCGATATGTAAACTTTTGACATGGAGACGTACTCTATAAATTTAATCGGTACCAGGAAGTGGGACAGTAAAAATAAGTCATGTTTTGATCATTTCTAAAGACTTATAGAGGCTAACGCTCACTCAGCCTAACTTAAAAAGAGGTCCATATTTCCAATTTGATAATTTCAGAAACTTAGGTCCATTTCAGTTAATAATTTAATGTTATCTAACGTTTCTTGATCTACACGAAAAGACAAAACAAATATACAGGTTGAAATAATTTAAATGATACTAAATCTAATTCTTTTTATTAAGATTGTTTTTTAATATTAAGTGCTATATTTTCCTACTGATTTCAAATTTCCAAGCAGAATCTATACGCAAAATATCCAGCGTAAATTTGTACACGGATCCGTTTAAACCGCTACGAATTATTAGAACGCCAATTAGAAAAACTACACTCAATTTGTCGTCGAATCAAGTTTCTCGTTACGTATCCTACACAAATCTGTTTACAAAACCAGTCTTATCACAGCAAAACAGAAACATATCCTGCAGATACCTATTTAAATAAGTAAACGTATTGTCAAATCAAGTCTCGTTCCGAATTTAATCTACTTAGTTTTATTATGAAAATAATAGGATTAAACTAAGTGCTACATTTTATCACAAATTTCTAACTTCAAACAGAATCATATACTGCAAATATCTATTTAAATCAATAAACTTATTGTCAAATCAAATCTCATTCCGTATTTAATCTACTCTGTTCTATTGTAAAAAAAAAGGATTAAACTTAATTCTTTATTTTATCACAAATTTCTAACTTCAAGCATAATCATATACTGCAAATATCTATTTAAATCAAATAAACTTATTGTGAAATCAAGTCTCAATCCGTATTTAATCTACTCAGTTTTATTACGAAAATAATAGTATTAAAAAACTAGTCGTCATATACCGCAAATATCTATTTAAATTAACAAACTTGTCGTCAAATAAAGTTTCATTCCATATTTAATCTAAAAATAATTAACAACAATATGGACTATAATATTTCACTGATCCAAAAGTATCTCAATTAAAAACAATTAACAGAACTGTTTTTAACCTAAAATCAAAACTTAGTTGTTTTTTGGCAGTAAAAAAGAAAAAAGTGTCAAATAAACTCCGCAACCAATCCAAATATGTTACTAACAATATGCACTATAATATTTCACTGATCCAAAAAATATATCAATCAAAAAAATTAACAGAACCGTTTTAACCTAAAATCAAAACAGATAAAAGACTAAATCGACGGAACTTAATAATAAAATGAATTAAACTAAGTGCTATATTTTATCACAAATTTCTAACTTCAAGCATAATCATATAACTTAAAAAATATCAATTAACTTATTGTCCAATCTACTCTTGTTCCATATTAAATCTACTTGGTTCTATTATAACAAATATGAATTAATCCACTGTAAATATCCGTTTATACATTTGACTGATCCAAAAGCATTTCAATAATAAAAACAAAAACAAAAATCGACGAAACTTACCGAGGAGAGAGAGAGATATATAGATAGATACAGCGATAGATACAGATTTGTAGTGTTCTTGGCTCGGATCTCGAGCCAAGACACAGGAGATATATAATAAAAAATAACCGTAAAATGGTGAGGATAAATAAGCCAAATATATATATAGGGTGGGTATATTATTGTTATATTTATATATGTATATGTTTTATAGTGTATATGTATGTATATTTGTATAAGTGAGAGAAGAAATGGGACTGAGAAATTGGATGAGAACAAAGAAGGGGGTGATAATATAGTGGGCTATTTTCACTTTTGGTCCTTTTCTTGTGGAATAAGTCTAGTTTTAGTCCCGAATAATTATATTACGCTTTTTCATACACTTCTCGTGAGGACAAAATACAGTTTCCGTCTTTATTTTCCTCGGAAAAAGCGTATGAGTTAGTATTAAGGGTGCGTGTGCATATCAATGAGTTTGACGTTTTTCTTAGGAGTTGGTAGTCCTCGAGGTTTGTAATAGGGGAGGATTTGGTCATTTGATGTTTTGGAAATAAGTGACGGAGATGAAAATGTTTGTAGTACTTTATCTGAATCGGAATAGTACGACGAGTCAAATGTTTAGACTTAAATGTTAAGTAGGTTGTTAATAAGCCGATAATGAGTGAGATAGGTTGAATATTTGATATCGATGTAGAAAATACTTAAAAAATATTGTCTCAAATCATTGTTCATGCACTTGAATGTTTGTTATAGAAAACTCTTTCTCCTTACTATGCTTATTATTTTAGTGATATACACATAAAAAAGAGAAAAGTATAATTCTCTGGATTGATAAGTTTGATTAGCAATGTTATCTATCGTTATGAGCTTGGTCAACAAATGTTATTGATGGACATGTATATGGCTTGAATTTTCCAATGGAATCTATTCCAGCAAGTTCAAAATAAGAAAAGATACAGCGGGCTAGACATTAAATAACTCAAAACTTGTCTGTATATTTTTATTTTTATATTTTTATTTGGATATTTGCTTACCGAATACGAATTCCAATTGGACAAGCCAAACATTGACATGTATCTTAAACGCTTGTAACCATAATAGTTTATTTTCCAATTCTGGAAATTGATTATCTCCTATGAACGCAGTCTTTTTTCTTATGTAAAGAATTACACAATTTTAACTTCATCGCTTAATGTCTTATCTTTCTATTGTATAAATAACACTAGTTTCATGTGACGATTTATCGAGTCGGGCTGTTACGATGGCGTATCACAGTGATCAGACTAGTCGTAATACTGTGCTCAATACTCTCATATTTCCAAAATGAAAATGTGTCATATAGTAATACAAATGAAGAATAGGAACCAAATAGAGTATGTATTGAAACTATGAAGGCCATTTCCATGGTTAAGCCTTATTCTACGGTTATATCTACACGTCAGTATCAGTAAGGTTCTTCCACGTGGCAAGTTCACTAAAGCCAGATAAAATTCAGAATTAGCCGATTGTTTACACCTGGCTCTTGGCCTAGGGCTTCATTGTTTGGATAGAACTACCTTTCTTGCCCTTTTATTTGTTTGCTTTTTTTTTTTAATTTGAGTAATGTACCAAAACAATTACATATTCCTATAACATTTGTTTTACTCTTAAATCTTATGTTACAGAGTATATAAATGTATAATGGTGGCAAATGACAATTAGGCAATAATGGACTTGTCACATTTAGTAAATGATTACTGTTTTTTTTTGTTTTTTTTTTTGTCATGTAAAAATAAATATCTTCGTAAATCACATACTCCAATTGTTTTATCTACGTCATCAATTTAAGGTGACATAGAGCAAAACAAATTTACGCTAAACATATTAATTCAAGTGTCAATTAGTCTACTTTAGTTTCGAGTCGACCGTTCCGAATGTGCTTAACAGTATCGCAATTGTGAACGTATCCATGGCAACACAAAAGTGGACATGCTTGGTTTCTGAATAGAGGTATACCACTACTTTATTTTTATTTTCATTTTTTAGTTTGTTTGATGCCCAAATAAATAATAGTAATTTGTTTGCAATTTTATAGACATTAGAAATTCCGTTTAATTAGCATCACTAAGTATATACATATATTAGCATTTTAGTTACATAACAATCATTATTTTCATTTCGCTATGTCTGACATGCTTTCTTTACATTACGATTTCATCAGAAATAATATTAATGGAAATTCCATGATTACTGGAGAACCGATTATTTTTAAGAGTTTTACTTGTTAGTATTACCAAACTTTAGAAGTAATGTATTTAACACCTTTGCCATAATGACTTATACCGTCTTCCCGTATTCTTTATTATAATTCAAAAGAATCACATATTTTAAAAAAAATTGTCAATATGTTTGTTTTCATTTTGTTTCTTATAGATCATTTCCAAGCCATCATTTTGTGTTTTTCGTCTCAAAATTATAACTATAGACTTAAAAATTACTACTATATATAATCATAGAGACTTGGAGACGTTTTTGGAGTTTGGACTACCAATTCGAAGATGTAGGGATCTGGAGATTGTAACGTGATAACAGTAGTTTGACTAAATAAGAAGTTGCGATGAAAATAATGAAAGTGACGAGTTATTATACGTTATTTAAGTTGGCCCATAATACAATTTACTCAAGGCCAAAAAGCTCACTATAAGATAAGATGAGTAGATACACTTAAAGGTGGGTGTCAAATTCAGATAAGGATACATGTATATGACATTATGTATTTAATAAAATTTCCTAGGTTTATAAAAATCAAAAAGAATCTTAGCAAAGAATAATCAAACCAACTATTGCTAAGTGGCTCAACTATTATTACTAAATAAACAAATAAAATAATTGCTATTAATACAAAGCTGAATCACATCTACTTGGCTTCTCAAACACTATTAACTTTGTAAAAATATATGGTCTGACACAAAGCAAGATTAAGAGCTGGGATTAGTCATAATAACTAAAAAAGGTATGCCACCTTGCTTAAACATGTGCTCACCTCATGATGTTCTTATTCTTATGCAGTTTCAGTTTGGTTAAAAACTTAAAAGTATTGCTCTCAAAAGAGTAAATGGTGAGTCACAGTTCTTCTTTAATTAGTTGCAGACTTGCAGTTTTAAGCAAGAATTAATGATTTTTCCAGCCTTAAAATGGGTCTATACAGATTAAACCTTCTAACTTATTTGGGTCAGAGCAACTCTTTTTTTTTAAGAAAAACATTTTTTTTTTTGTATAGTAAAAAATAGACTGTCAAATAATTAAGCAGCTCAAATGTGGCAGAGCCCAGATGCATGAGTATGAGAGCATATACCAAAGTTTGTTAAGGATACAAAACTACTAAAACAAAAGTACAACTTTTAATGGATGATAAAAAAAACAAAAGGAGGTGTCAAATAAACCCCAAATATACTAAAGCAACTAAAATTTGGCAGAGCCCAGATGCATGAGAGCATATACTAAGGTTTGGATAAGTCTGCAAAAGTAATGTTGCTTTTCCTACAGATAAGCACAAAGCCAGTGTACAAATGAAGTTGCTATAGGGGACCTATTATTAGGGAAGCTGTCACACTTAAAACACATTTTACATTTATCATAGCACTACTCAGTAGACAATCAATTAATCATCCTCCTAATTTGTCACACTTCCTTTTTTCAGGAATAGATGTTGACAGTAAATCAATTGTCCTATAAGCTTTCTTCAATTTTATGCATCCATCAAGTTAGCTGAACCAAGGATGTGGAAGGAAAAAAGAAGAAGCTGAAATTCATACATAAATGTTCTTAACTTATTTAGCTTTGAAGGGGGGATGTACAAGCAAAAGCTCAATTTTTAACTGAAATTGCGTATGGAAATACGACCAGACACCCCCTTATATCAGTGCATGGTTCTCATGGACTTCATGACAGTTAGAAATTTAGAACAATATTTGCCTTAGAGCTAGTCGTTTACAAACTTCAAGAGCAGAATTTAAACTCTAATTTCAAATGACATGAGTTTAAGATTAAATATAGGGGCAGTTACCTCTTTGTATAACCAACTGGTGAAATCGTTGTTATAAAAGTGGACTTGATGACAGAGAGAAAAAAAGAGAGCCTGAAAGCAAACAAACTCCTCATACATCTCAAGGATAGCCCCTATATAACTTTTGACAAATCCTTAACACTTCTCGAGAATCAAGATAATTGCATGTCTTCTGCTAATTAATTGATATTTACACTGTCATTTCTAGTTGTAAAATGAACCCATTCACTCAGATTATGATGAGATTATAGAATAAACCAGTCAAACCTCGCTACCATATCACTGCCTCTTCTGAAACTACATTCTGAACCAGCTAGAACTTGGTAATGTCCAGTTCCTGTTTCGCACGTATGGCAAATAAACGTGTTAATGGCATGGTAGGTGGGGGTTTAAAGATAGATATTACACGACTACACTGTATCTTAGACCATGCAAACTGTGAGATAACTGTTGTGCAACATGACAGATGCAATTTTGGTTCAAAAATAACAAAAAAGAGAAGTATAGGATGGATGTAAGATATGGGAACATTTGCAGTTAACATGTTGTTTCCACTAACAAGTGTAGCAAAACCACATCTTGCTACCTGATAATCCAGGAAGCAGCTCTGTTTGAAATAATAATAAATCAAATTACTAAGTACTAATTGTATATCTGCATTCAAAATGAGGGTTAGCCAGAGTGGTTTGCCTGATTAATTGACAAGGCTCCATGTTATCAACTATTTCATGGCGTTTTTCATCAATTAATTTAAGTTTTTCATGATAATTTAACCTGTACTTTCCAAATTTTAAGTTTCACTATTTCATGGTGTTTTCAATCGATGAGGTTGGGCTAATACGTTAAACTTCACCCCTACGCTTTCCCAACCTTTAAGTGAATATGCCTTCATTTTGATAAGCAAAGAAACCAAACAAGGTTGGGTCTTAACACTAAGCAAACATCTACCATCGTTAAAAGGTGTGAAGCAAAGTAGAATAGAATGTAGCTATAGAAATACAGTATAGATAATTACCTGTTCACTGTTTCTTTCGACCTGGTTTATATACATAATCAACCATCATAAGACAAGAACTACTTTTCGGGACTCAAGAAAAAGAAACGGCTCTCTTTTTCAAATTTTTATCCGTTCACACAGCCTCAGTATGCACCTTATCCCCTCAAGTTACAACTTGAAACAAATCCAATTCTGGACGGGCATTGCAATTTCTACTACCTGAACCACTACACGCGAGAGAGGAGATAATGAAACGTAAAAGAACCGTCTCAATGTAGAGGGACTATTGTTTTCCATTATAAACCTCTTCATTACTGTTCAATATGCGATGAGCTACGAATTCTTGGTCTATTCTTTTTGTTCTTCCAAAACTCATCTTTCTTCCCTTTCTTCTTAGGTTTCAAAAGCCCCATGTTACTTTTAACTATACCAAGTATAGCTTTTCGATCCTTCTTATTTTTTATCGTGGCTTTTACATCTAAAAGCCCCCTGAGCTTCTCATACGATTTAGCATCAGGCACTTGCCCACTTTTCACCATCATTTTGTGATAATAAAACGCTCTACTAAAATCACGAACACGCACATACGCGTATATAATAGTCGAATACGTTATAGAATCAGGCTTTATACTGAGGGCCACCATTTCTTTTAGTAGTTGTGGCAATTTCAAGTGTTGCCCTCCGCGTGAATATGCATTCATAAGCATGTTATAAGTTAAAACCGTCGGCTCAAACCCGAGTTTCCCAAATTCACAAATCACATCTCTAGCTTCGACATAACGGCCTTGTTTAGCAAAACCGTCTAGAAGAGTGTGAAATGTCACTCGGGTACCTCCAATTTTGTCCCTAATCATCATTTTCCATATTTTCATCAACATATCAGTATCACCACAACGTCTAAATGCATCAAGTAAAGCCGTATAAGTCTCTATAGAGGGTTTAACTTCTTCCCTTAGCATATTTTCGAAGGTAACTAGGGCTTTCTCGTGCCACCCGTCAAGAGAATATGCATGTATAAGAGCCGTATATGAGTGAGAAGATGGTTTAATACCCACTTTTTTCATCTTCAAAAAAGCACTCGCAGCCATATCACTCATCTTTCTTTGCCTCCCATAAGCACTAATCAGACAAGTATATGACTTAACGTTAGGCTCTAAGCTCTTATTATCCATCTCTATGAGTAGTTTCTCTATGATCTCGGGTTGTGCTCTTCTACTATACGAGTCCATCAAAATATTATAGGTTGCAGATGTAGGGTTTATCCCTCTAAATTTCATTTCAGAGAAAAGACCTTCAACCTCTTCAATATGGTTATCTTTACCAAAAGCATCCATTAAGGTATTATACACAACCGCATTCGAAGAGACACCTTTTTTATCCATTTCGGCTAATATAATTAGAGCCTCTTTCTTGAGCCCTTCGTCACAGAAGGACTTCATTAGAGCACCCAATACCTCAACGCTCCAATTGACACCTTTCTTGTTCATTCTATCAAAGAATTCCCACGAATCTTTTGCACTTTTGCCCTCTTTTTGCATTACTGTGATCATAATAGAGCATGTCACATGATCGGGTCGAATATTGTCTTTTTCCATTTTCTCGTAGACTTTCCAAGCATCTTCATACCTAATACAAGAATCAACTGGTGCATTAGGCACTGACATCTGAAAGCATAATTCTAAAGCACTATCAAAAAGTATATGCATTCCAAGAGAAATGCAGAAATATTGTGTACATCACACCATTATAAGCTCAACTAACGACAATAAAAATTGTACAAAGGGGAAGTACTTTAACACAATATAAGCCAAATGGTGAAGAAGAAAATAGTCATCATCTTTATCCTCATCTTCTCTTTTCTATTTAGTCATTCGTAAAATCGATACATTTGTTTTTTTCCAATCTTCCTTTCTTCAAAATTAAAGTTGTCGTAAATGCATTGCCATATCCAGTCAATCAAGTAGAACTAGGCTGAGTTTCATACGAGTCACTCAAAACACAAGACGAATCATCTTTATTGGTTATTCAGATTTTGTTGTCATTTCCTTTTCTGGGTTGCAGGACAGTTATATCATGTCCTCATAAGAATCAAAACATACAGAAATATTAGACGTATCATAACATATTCAACACTAACATAGACAACTCATGCTAAATTCAACAAATCTTAAAATAACTGTAAATGCTAAATTCAACCAAGTTTCACATATGACATATCTGTAAACAAATACAATAATTTTCACTACTTTGTAACTTCTGCAACATAGTAGACAAAGAATTGCAGCATTATAGACGAACCTTCAGTTCCTCCACATTTGACAAATCAGAAAACAAAAACCAATAACCCCTCGCTTTATTAAGGAAATGAGAAAAAAAAGGGGGGGGGTTATCTTTCTTCATCTTCATTCCCATCTTCTAATTTCTACTCTGTCCTTTCTGGAATCAGTAAATTCGTTATTGTTGTTGTAACGCACTGCTATTTAACTTCTAAGAAAAAACACCTTCCTAATCCAGACGATACTATGATACTAAACTGCAACATTACCTTCAAATGTAATACCCAATCACGTAGGACTTCCGTGAATTCAGTACTTCTAATTTTAAAGTGCTTAATCATTATGGGTAATTAAAACATGTTCTCGTTCCTATTCCATCTTCTATTCTAGTTACTATCATGGCTTTGCAAGCAATCAAAACATAAAGACATTAACTTCTCCATAGTAAAAAATAGCTAATCCACTAAAACTTATTCTCCATAGTAAACAATAGCTAATCCTTTAAACCTATTATTCATAGTGAACTGTAGCTAATCCACGAAAACTTATTCTCCATAGTAAACAATAGCTAATCCCCTAAACTTATTCTCCATAGTTAACTGTAGCTAATCCACTAAAATTTATTGGAAAACCATATAATTTGTTAGACTACGATAGCTAATCATCTCTAACTCAAACCATGCAAAATTCAACAAATCATCACACATCTTTAAACAAACAATTAACCAATAATAATATACAACTCGTACCTTCCGCAACACAACAGACCAGAAATCGCAGCATTATAGACACGAACATCCCTAAATTCGGCCGCGTTCGGCAAATTATTAAACAAAACCAACAAATTATCGCCCTTTCTCGACCTACCCAACAACGGAAACATCACCGTATAAGCCCTCGGAGTAACTAGAGATGGGTTTTGCAAGCCCATCCATTCGAAAAACCACAAACAACACATCACCAAACCATCCTCACCCATCAACCGAAGCACCTCCACACACTCCTTATCACTAACTCTCCCCTCGAAAGACCCCAAATTCTCCCCTAAAGTCACATTTTCAGGCAAATTCTTCGCAACATCGTGAATTTCCCAAACCACTCCCACCATTTCCGAAACCGAGCCAGACCCAACTTCCGAAACACTATCAACTCCATTTCCCATATTTTGTTTCTCCGAAAAGGTCCTTTCTTTAGGGTCAAACGAGGTCTTCCGATTTTTCACCACATTATGAATTTCACCGATTACTCCCACCATTTCCGAAACCGAGCCAGACCCACCTTCCGAAACACTCTCAACACCATTTCCCATCTTTTCTTTTCCCGAAAAGGTACTTTCTTTAGGGTCAAACGAGGTCTTCCGATCATGAATTTCACCGATTACTCCCTCGGTTTCAAAATTTGTCTCCGACCCATTTCCCGAACCGGACTCAATGTCATCACCAAACTCTTCCTTTTCAAAAAAGCCATCTTTCGCAAGGTGCCAAGAAGTTTTTCGATTCTTCCGAAGGGACAACTTGCCCTCTTGACCCGGGTCGGGTTCCTTGACAGAAACTTTGTTTCTCAAGAAGCTGATAATCGGGTCCGAGTCTTTTTTGTCTTTCACTTCTTCAAGGGTTTGATTCTTCTCATTTTCTTCATTTTTTTCATTTTCAAGTTGTTGTTGTTGTAGTTTATGGTCTTGTTGTTGAAGAAAAGGGAGGAAAATGGGGCCAAAAGAGGAGTGAGAAGGGGTGGGAATTGCACACGAAATTGGATTTTTTCTATTTTTGAAGGGTTTAGGGTTTGTAGAATGGTGGTAATATCGGGTCATAAACAAGGGTTGAGAAGATAGGAGAGAGAAGTGGCATCTCAAAGCCATTTTTAGTTTGGAGTCTTTGGACTTTGTACAATTCCACAAAGCTTAACTAAGATTTTTGATATTTTTTCTTGTAAAATATTTTACTTACACATTTTTTATATTTAAAAAAATAATCTTACACTTAATATATATTAATATATAGCTCAGGTTTTGATGGTCAGTAATACTATATTTAATATATTTTTTTATTTTTAATTAATATTTAAATTTAGTGTAGTTTTAAATATGGTTTTAATATATTTTTATTTAAGTTTTAGTGGGTTAGGTTTTTACATTTAATAATTTTTTTTATTTTTAATTAATATTTAAATTTAGGTTAGGCTCAACTAGGGTTCTAGTATATTTTTATTTAGATTTTTAGTAGTTTGAGTTTTTATGATCTTGGATATTTATATTTTGATCTATAAAATTATATAATTTTATGTATATTTGGATGGATAAATATGTATTTTATTAAGCATATGAAGTGTGTGAGTTGTGGGTCTAGTATTACTCGATAAACAAATGGCAATAAAATTAACAAATGAATATGTAAATTGATAGAAAAAATTTTAATTTAGAATTTTTTCAAATATTTTCTTTAATGTTTAGAACAATAGACATAATTTTTTTTTCAATCATACTGTCTAGTTTATTTTTGTAAAAGATAGAAACAAAACAAACTCATAGAAAATAAAGGTTATAAACAGCAAGTAATTTATTTTACACGTGAACTTTTATTTTTTTGAGATTTAAGATTTTGACTTGAGAAAATAATGACTAAGACTACTTCATCTTAGCATGTATACTTTTCAGATCACTTTTGTGCGTCGTTAAAGCATCACTTTTTTTTTTCTTTTTTTTTTATATAATGTACACATTGTATAGTGACTACATAGTTGTTCGGAATCTCGTTTAATATCTTGAAACTCCGGTTTTTATTATTTCACACGTAAATGTTGATATTTTTTTTAATATTTTGTACCTTTTTGTTTTCTGCTTACGTTATGGATAGGTCATATATAGGGATGACAATATAATATATATTGAAATGACAAAGACAAGGTCACTTATATATATATATATACTTTATTTAATTTATAATATATGTTAATTATAAAAATATTACTCGAAACAACAAATATTAGTCAGAATACAACTTTTAGTTTTTTTTTTATAAAACTTTGTTAATTTTGAATTTACAAATATTTCAAATTTGATGAATTCTATAATTGTATAATTTTAATTACCATGTTGAACTTTTTTTTAGGAGCCCCACATTTCAAGTTTTGATTTTGAGGATTTTAATGGTGATGCACATGTTTTAAGTGTTTATTTGAAGTGTAAAAAAAGATGGTGTAAAACATGATTTTATGACATGAAATTTATGCAAATAGTTACGTGTGTTCAATGTATATTGGTTAGTATTATATATAAGTACAAATTTGTACATTTTTCTTTACATCAAACAAAGCTTATTTATGATATCAAATCAACTAGTTATAAGTTATAATTTCCTTTATGTTGCCTGGACTTATTTGTGACATCAACAAGAATTACGTGAGTTTTTCAATACCATTGTATATATATATACTCTACTTCGTAAAGTCAGTCGTTAATACACTAATCAAAAGCTTCTTCTTTTCCTTTCAAGTTTCCTAGTTGAAATTGTATCGCTTTTGGGAGGGAGGATCGGAGGAGATATTGTTGTTCAGGAGAAAGTAATCATGAATTTTGTATGTATTTGTTGGGAATATTATTTGAAAGATGACACTTTTTTTAAAAATTTCTTTTTAGTAATAGATATGTTAATATTGATTAGTTCTAAATTACACTCAATGCAAAAGGTTGACAACATATATAATAAATTATTAATTCACACAAGAAAACTAAAATTCAGGAGCAACCATTTCCATTACAAAAAAATATCAGCTTATCATCAGAGCGTCTGTTGTTAAACTGATAGTAAACTGGGTGTCGTTAAATTTAGCAACAGTTTTTGTTGCTTAAATGTAGCTAAAATTTAGCGACACTCGCTTAACATCAGTTTTCAAAAAGTAAATTGTTGCTATATAACATTTTCTGGTAATTCCAACTGAATTTCTTTCAAGCTACTTATATAATATGGCACTTGTCACATTTATGAGAAACCTAAAAAAAAAGTTAAAAGTATATTTCGTACTCTCTTGTAATTCTACATAAACAATATTGGAACACTTTAGTATATATTCTCAAATAGTTGGTAGTAACGAATGGTAATAAAATGTGATAAACATTGGCATATACTGTTTGTGTAGACAGATTAAACGTTCAGATCAGGGTTATATATAACAGATCAAAGTGAACCTAAGATTCAAAGTCGATTCAAATACACTAAAATTTACAGCTTATCATTCTCCAAAAAAATCAATCATATAGTCATGAGTTCCCCAATAAAATTACATGTGTTCTTGTTTCTCATGTTAACCTTGCTCACAATAATAACTATAGCCGGATCATCTCGATCCTCCGAAAAAGATATATGTGAAATCTAATAAGAGATTCAACTCTTCCTGAAAGTTGATGGGATTAGTACTCCTCATACACCAAACATAATCGCCCTCCGGTTATCTTCTCACACCTCCCACGTAACACTACAAAATAATGTTTGGTTTAGTGAGAGTCAAAAGCTGTCACAAGTCTGTCGCTAATTTAAAAATACTGTCACTAATCCCGTCGCTATTTTGGTATTTTTTTTTTAGTGTAATCGACATCCAATTAAAGTAACATTTACCTGCCGTTGCAGTAAAAAGGGAAATAATTCAACGGTTAGTGCTATAAATATAAGTAAACATGGTCGGGTGCAAGGGGATACAAACAGTTCAAGCAAACTGACATATCATGAAGGCTTTTGACTCTATCAGTTGGAACTTTATCTGGGATATTTTGAAATTACATGGATTTCCCATGGTTTTTATTGAATGGATAAATTCCTTTGTTTCTTCTCCTTAATTTTCTATTAAGCTAAATGGCTCACTCTGCAGCTATTTTAAAGGAAAAAAATGATTAAGTCAAAGGGATCCTCTATCACCTTACTTATATGTTATAGGCATGGATGTGCTCTCTAAAATATTAAGGAAAACAGGCTCTTCACCACATTTTAAGTATCATTGGAAATGTGATGGTATTAAACTTACTCATCTTACCTTTGTTGATGACTTGTTAATCATTTGTAATGCTGATGTTAGCTCTGCCACCCTCATTAAGGACTCTCTCAGCTTGTTCTCTGCTTTCTCTTGCGTGAAACCAAACAAAAGTAAGAGTAATGTCTTTTTTTTTTATAGATGGCCAGCTAAAAGGCCAACTATTGGGTTTGTTTGGCTATATTGAAGGTGATTTACCTATGAAGTATCTAGGTGTTCCACTTATCACTACAAAACTTAAAGTGGGTGATTGTCTGCCTCTTGTGGAGAAAGTAAAACAAAAAATTAATTGCTGCACCTATAGATTCTTATCTTATGCATGTAGATTGCAATTGATTATTTCAGTACTTTTTAGCATGCAAAACTATTGATGCCTTTGTTTATAAAAATATTGAAGATCTTGGCGAGGGGATGTCGGCACCCCCTCGTCCGGACCGATATCAACCCCACAACAGGCGATCCGGGCCTGTCAACCATGGGGCGACGCATTACCCCGGATCTTGAGGGCCGGACCGTGCCTAGGCCGGCCCAGAGAGACTTGCTGAGCACTCTTCCCCAATTAATGCTGCTGCTCCCTTGGGGGACCCTTTATGCGTTTCATCGACGTGGCCCAATCACAGGCCAGCCCTGTGGGCCCCGGATGATGAACAGTGCCATTGTCAGAGTCATAAATGACCTGGAGCCGTTGGATCTTTATCAGACAGTGCAGTGATCCAAGGGCTAAGAACACCTCTGATCAGACTATAAATACTCCACTAATACCAATTAGAAGGGGACACAAAAATACAGAGAGGAGAGATAAAGCTAAAACAACCCGAACCACCAGAATATCAACCGTGACATCTGACGCCACAACTCGTAACTGGACCAATCCCTCATCCTTAAATACATTCTTACATTCAGTCTATACCGACACTGACTTGACCGTCGGAGAGGGAAAACCTGGTACCAACCCCGGGCCCCTGTTCGTTTCTTGTGCAGGCTTAGAGAGCACCTCGACGACGAAGCAGATACCACCTACGTCAGCGACCTTGGAAGATCGGAGCCGACGCGAATAAGATAGATAAGCCGAGCTTGGGAAGAAAATCAGGCTCGCCAATTGGCGCCGTCTGTGGGAAACTTCAAAGCGCTAGCTCCGACAATCCGTTTCCAAGGAACGATGACGGATAATGAACAGTACGAGAGCCCTCCCCCACGGCATGCCCCAGTATTTGGAATGCCGAGGACCCTCTCTTTTGGCACGCCAGGAACTGCGCCTGAGGGGCAGCCTATTCCACTCAATGCGGTCCAGGGGACTCCCCGGTCGCGCGACGAGCTGACTCGCATGATGCTAGAGATCCATGAGAAGGAGCTCGTTGCCTTGGCGGCTCAAAAGGCGTTGATAGCCTCTATGATGGCATCCGAGCCCGGACCCGTCTCTCGTGGCGTAGAGCAGCCAGAGCCCGTTCGCATCCCCACCAAGAGCGTGATGTCGCGGCTGGGACCCTCAAGACGACCCCCCCTAGAGGTTCCAGAGGAGCCAGCTAGGGGAGAGGAGTCAAGGCGTTCCCACGAGGGGAGTTCGCACCGTATAAACGACCGAAGCGTACACTCGCGGATCAGTCGACCAGGTGATAGTCATGATTCGCGGCCCGCTTCGAGTCATGCTCGGACTGAAAGGCCTCCCCGGAGAAGGAGGCGGGGTCGTCGCGGTGGCCGAGATGAAGTCGCGGACGAGGCAGCGCTAAAAATCGTTGCCTCCACCCGCAGTACCCCGTTCTCAGATGAGATAGAGTACAGTGCGCCCCCCGGAAATTTCACCGCCCCCGTTCTTCAAGTGTTCAACGCGGATTCTGACCCGGAAGCCCACCTCCGGCACTATCGATACCAGATGAACCACTGGTCCCACCTCGATCGTCTTATGTGCAAATGCTTCCCCGCCAGCCTGGGGAGGCTCGCAAGTAAATGGTTCCAGTCTCTGCCTGCCAACTCCATCCACTGTTGGGATGATCTGGCCTACGATTTTGCACACCGCTTCATCAACTTGAAGGAAAGGGCTGCCCAACCGGAGCAGCTGTACCAAGTGAAGGCCCAACCCAAAGAGACCCTCGAGAGCTACGACAATCGGTTCTGGCAGAAGCACGCTGAATGTGCCGACTGCCCCGATTCTACAGCTATAGCTGCTTTCAGGCAGAACATGATCGTGGGAAGCAGGATCCGTAACGAAATGATAGCAACCCCTCCTGGCTCAGTTTCCCAGCTCCGGTCTCTAATCAAACAGCATGTCGATATCGAGAAAGACATGAGATCTGCTGGAGCGACGCGTTCAGTCGCCAGCATCGAGCAGCCTCGGGGAGGAGCCGCTTCAAGGGGCATCCGGCGAGATCGCCCCATAGCGGAAAGGTTGGGGAGACCTCGAACGGTAGAGAGCCAGCAACCGGCCCCTAAGCGTAGAAGGGAGGACACCCGTCGGGCTGGCCCTTCGAACCCAGGAAATGCCTACTCCACCACATTCCGCCTACCACTGACCGACCTGCTCTTTGAGATCGAGAACGAGCCATTCTTTTCCTGGCCTCCCCCGCTCAGGAACGAGCCAGCCCGGGGGCCCAATGACAAATTTTGTGACTATCACAGAGGCCGCGGCCACTATACCAATGAGTGTCATGGTCTAAAGGCAAGGCTGGAAGGATGGGTCCGGGACGGCTTGATGGCGAAATATGTCAAGACGCGAAGGGACCCTGATCGAGACCGAGAAGGGGACGACGAAAGGCAACCAGACCTCCCCCCACCGGTGATGACTTGCCAGGTTATCCATTCTGGACCAAAGAAGCCGAAGCCAAATGGGGCGGAGAGAACCGAGGCCCGTGAGGCCACGATGAAAAAGCACGTCTGCCTCGCCGAAAGCTCGAAGCCCCGAAAGAGGTGCAAACTAGGAACCAAGCCAGATCTAAGCTTCACCGACTTCGACCTAGTGGGGGTAGACCTGCCCCACTACGACGCCCTTGTCATCACGGCCCAAGTGGGCCATTGTTCAGTAGGACGCATCATCGTCGATCAGGGGGCGTCGGTGAACATTCTCTTTGGAGACCTCTTTGAAAAGATGGGGCTGACGGAGGGGCAGCTAGATACCAACGCCCCCCCTCTGTACGGATTCAACTCTGAGGCGGTCCAGCCCAGAGGGAACATAACCTTGCCTGTAAAGACAGGAACCAAAGTTATGAGCGTGGAGTTCACTGTGGTGGACGTCCCCTCCGTTTACAACATCATTCTGGGTCGCGCGTGGCTTCATGAGATAGAAGGCGTCTCCTCCACTCTACACCAAAAGGTCAAGTACCCCACTACGAATGGAGTTGAGACCATATCGGGAAACCAAAAGGTCTCAAGAAGCTGTGCCATGGCCGTATACTCCGGCAGTAAACCGGTTCCGGCCCAGAGTGCTATGAACATAGAAGCCGAGGATCCCAAGCTGCTGCGGGAACTGAACAAGAAGATGGGTCCGGAAGCCGAAGAAAAGGTAGAAGGAGAATTGCTGAAGGTCCAGATCCCGGGGTATGACGAGGACCACTTTTTTATGGTGGGCACGGGGCTGAGCGAGCCCGAGGTTTCAGATCTCATTAAGCTACTGCTCGAATACCTCGATAACTTCGCATGGTCCCCGTGCGAAATGCCGGGTATCAGTCCCGACCTCGCCTGCCATAAGTTGAACGTCAACCCGGATGCGAAGCCTGTGATGCAGAAGGGACGCCGCGTTAGTCCGGAGCATGCCGATGCCATAAACGAGGAAGTACAAAAGCTTCTGCTAGCTGGAGCCATTAGGGAAATCTTTTATCCTAGATGGCTCGCTAACCCCGTGGTGGTCCCTAAGAAGAACGGGAAGCTGCGTGTATGCATCGATTACACGAGCCTTAACCGGGCGTGTCCTAAGGATCCCTTCCCTCTGCCTAAAATCGACCAGATAGTAGACTCCACCGCCGGAGCCGCCAGAATGAGCTTCCTGGACGCCTGCTCCGGCTATCACCAAATACCCATGTCGGAGGCTGACCAAGAAAAAACCACCTTTATAACCCCAAGGGGGAATTACTGCTACAAGGTGATGCCTTTTGGGCTTAAGAACGCCGGGGCGACCTATCAAAGAATGGTCACCAAGATATTCGCTAAGAGCATAGGCCGGAGCATGGAGGTCTATATCGACGATATGGTGGTGAAAAGCGCCCAGGAGGACGACCACCTGGCCGACCTGAGAGAGGTGTTCGAAACGATACGAAGGCATGATCTGAAGCTGAACGCCTCTAAATGCGCCTTCGGAGTTGGGGCCGGAAAGTTCCTAGGGTTCATGGTGACCCATCGCGGTATAGAGGCGAACCCGGCCCAAATCTCTGCCTTGAAGAACTTGAGAACCCCTGAAAAGAGGAAGGATGTACAAAAGCTAGCCGGAATGGCCGCTGCCCTCAACCGGTTTATAGCCCGGTTCGGAGATCGATGCAAGCCATTCTTTACGGCTCTGAAGGCTCAGAAGAAGTTCGAATGGAATGACGAATGCCGGAGTGCGTTCACAGAGCTGGCGAGCTACCTCGGAAGCGCGCCTCTGCTGGCCAAACCTGACGCCGGCGACGTCCTCGCGTTGTACCTGGCCGTGTCCGAGATAGCCGTCAGCGCCGTTCTCATCAAAGAAGTCGGCAGGGAGCAAAGGCCAATCTATTACGTGAGCAAAACCCTCCTCGACGCCGAGGCTAGGTATATGCCTCTAGAAAAGCTTGTCCTGGCACTCGTCATGGCATCGCGAAAACTGGCCCATTACTTCTCGGCACACAGTATCGTGGTGTATACAGATCAGCCCGTTCGGGAAATACTCCAGAAGGGAGACCTGTCTCGACGTATGACGAAGTGGGCTTGCCACCTGAACGCGTACGACATCCGGTACGAGCCGCGAACCTCTGTCAAGGGGCAGGCCCTGGCCGACTTTGTGGCAGAATTCACCGGAACGACGACGTCCCCCGGCATCGAGGAACGAGCCCAAGGAACATGGACCTTGCACGCCGACGGAGCTGCCAATAAAAAAGGATCTGGCCTCGGGGTGGTTCTCCAATCCCCACAGGGTGATGTAATCGAGAAGTCAATTCAGCTTGGCTTCCGAGCCACCAATAACGAGGCGGAGTACGAAGCCGTGATCGCAGGCCTGAAAATGGCCCGAAGCCTCGGCATCAAGAAGATACTGGTGCACACTGATTCCCAATTGGTCAGTGGCCAGATCAGTGGTGAATTCCAAACAAAGGACGAAAGGATGGCAAAGTACATGGCCATCGCCTCCGAAATACTCCGGAGCTTCGAGTATCAGGAGATCGTCAACATCAACAGAAACGAGAACACCCACGCCGATGCCCTAGCGACCTTGGCCTCGGCTATGAGTGATAAAAAGGAACGAGTCATCACCATAGAGTACGTCCCTTCTCCTAGCATCGACGCTAGGGCAAGCGTTAACATGGTGACCGACCTTCCGCCGGAGCTATGCTGGATGGACCCCATAATCGAATACCATCGCTCCGGCGACCTTCCTGAAGATAAGAAGGAGGCTGAAAAAATAAAAAGAAAGGCCTTAGGGTTCTGGCTAGCCCCCAACGATAAACTTTACAAGAGATCGTTCTCCGGGCCCTATCTCCTCTGTATCCACCCTGATATGGTGGTAAAAGTCATGGAGGAGATACACGAAGGCACGTGTGGGAGCCACACCGGGGGCAGGTCGCTTGCCAATCGTGCCGTGACTCACGGATATTGGTGGCCCCTCATGCAAAAAGATTCTAAAACTTTCGTGCTCAAATGTGAGAAGTGCCAGAGATACGCCCCCATACCTAGAGCCCCGGCCCAAAAGATGACCAGCGTGACTTCGCCTTGGCCCTTTGCCCAATGGGGCATGGACATCGTTGGACCATTCCCTCGAGCCCCGGGAGGCAAAAAGTTCCTCCTCATGGTCACCGACTACTTCTCAAAGTGGGTCGAAGCGGTGGCATTAGCAAAGATAACGGAGGCCGAGGTGATCAGGTTCCTCTGGAGGGATGTAATCACGAGATTTGGAATCCCTTACTCGATAGTGGCAGACAATGGGTGCCAGTTCACCGGAGCCAAGTTAAAAGCGATGTATGCGAAATACCACATTCGAAGCTATTACTCCACCCCTTCGTACCCCCAAAGCAACGGTCAGGCTGAAGTGTCGAATAAGACCGTTCTCGACGGAATCAAAAAGAGGTTAGACGAATCCAAAGGACGATGGGCCGACGAACTGCAACACGTTCTTTGGGCCTACCGCACGACAATGAGACGGGGCACCCAACAAACGCCCTATAGCCTAACGTACGGGATGGAAGCTGTCATCCCGTTAGAAATCGGGCTCCCCTCGCTCAGAACCGACATGGTGGAGAACGGCCTGAACGAAAAAATGATGGGCCTCGAACTCGAATATGCTGAAGAACGAAGGGAAGTGGCGGCCATCCGTAACGCCGAATACAAGAACGAGCTGGGACGTTCCTATAACAAAAGAGTGAACGCCAGACGTTTCCAAGACGAAGACCTAGTGCTGCGGAAAGTAAACAACAACACAAGGGTACAGTCCGACGGAAAGCTAGGCCCCAACTGGGAAGGCCCCTATCGAATCCTCGGTGCGGCGGGCAACGGGGCCTACCTGTTGGGTCGCCTCCCCAACGACGCCCCGATAGATCGACCTTGGAACGTCAATAACCTAAGGAGATACTATCAATAGGGCTCGACTTTTGCGTTTTGATGTAAAGAAAAATATGATGTAAATTTATGCCTGTAGGCTTTATAAATGAAAACTGTTGTTATAAATTTTCTAAGTGTTTCAGAACACGAGCCTATACGGCACCCCGGTTCATATTTACTTGAATTTTTCAGTTCATTTAAATTTTCTCTAAGTGTTTCAGAACACGAGCCTATACGGCACCCCGGTTCATATTTACTTGAATTTTTCAGTTCATTTAAATTTTCTCTAAGTGTTTCAGAACACGAGCCTATACGGCACCCCGGTTCATATTTACTTGAATTTTTCAGTTCATTTAAATTTTTCTAAGTGTTTCAGAACACGAGCCTATACGGCACCCCGGTTCATATTTACTTGAATTTTTCAGTTCATTTAAATTTTCTAAGTGTTTCAGAACACGAGCCTATACGGCACCCCGGTTCATATTTACTTGAATGTTTCGGCACCCCGGTTCTGTTTACTTGAATTTTTCAGTCCATTTACATTTTACAAGTGTTTCTACACGTGCCAACTCGATTTATGATGTGTATAAAATGAGAGCCCCAACGCCGAAGCATAAGGGCCCCCTCATTTGGGAGCATGTATACAATGAATGATGTCTAAATCACAACGGAAGTATAGAAGTAAAACACAGAAGAATAAAAGACAAGTCCAAAATTGTTTTTTCATTTCATTCAATGGAAAGCTGTTACATGCTAAGTACAAAAAAGGAAACTACACTGAAAACAAAAGCCTAAATCTACCCTAGTTCTGGCTAGCTCCGTCCTCTTCATCCGAGAGAGCTCGAGGAGTCAAAGGCACCACATCCGGAATGGGAGCTGAGGGGACGGGAACTATTATATTTTCTATGTTCCATACCGGGTGATCCGGTCCCGCCCTCATATAGGCAGCCGCCTCAGACCACCCCTCGACGTAGAAGGAGTTGAACTCCTTCTGTGTCTTTTGGGCCCAGTAGGCATTCAGCTCGGCTTGGCCAGTTTGGACCGCCGCCTTTATCCTGTCGTTGATGCCAGCTTCAGCCTCTTTCAGGGCTGCCTCCGCAGCCTGGGCACGCTCCTCGGCCTCCACCCTAGCCTTCACGGCTTCGACTCTTCGAGCCTCAACTGTGGCGTTGAGGGCCTCAGCTTTCTCCGCCCTGAGTTGGGCCTCCTCAGACCTTCTCTGGGCCTCCTCCACGAGCTTGGCATTAGCCTCTGCCTTCGTGACCCATGACCTCACCAGCTGGCCTTGGTGATAAACATATTGGTTCATCATTAAGTAGGCCTACAAGGGAAAAGGCAAAACACTTAGCAAAAATATGTGGGAAGAATGTGAAAACATACAAAACACTCTACACGTACCTGAGGTATCATAGCCATGGCCGATGCCATGGAGGAGGCGAGGTCACGACCTCGGTGATCAGCTTCGACGCTCTGCTGCTGGAGCGCAGCCAAAGCTAGTAACCCGACAGATGGGTGAGCCTCCATTATGCTCTTTACTCCCGTGGCAGCCTTCACCTCCTCGGGCGTCTGCACAGGCATCCTGTGGGTCGGGGAGGCAGAGTTGGAGCTTGAGCCTTGAGTAGGGCCTGGAGCGGGATCCGACGTCCCCCTAGGCCCCTCAACGACCACAACCTCAGATGGGTTACTCCCTCCGACCTTGGCCCTCTTTTCCCCTTGGAGGGACTTCATCCCCTCCACCTTTCTCTTCCCCAAAAGCGCCTTGCGGGCCAGCCTATCGAGTCTGGCTTGGGCTGCCAAATCGTCCGGGCCAGCCGACTGAGGCAAGATCGCCACTCCCCTCTCCCCCGTCACCACCACATCCCTCTCCTCGGCCTCGACCTCGACCACTTCCCCCTCGGGCTCCCCCGTCTCAGCAACCCTTTCGACCGCCCCTTCTCCGGCAGCTATCTCTTCCACCCCCACCTCCTCCTCAGCCTCTTCATCTGCCTCCTCCTCCTCATCAGAACGGACCACCTACACAGGCCATACAAGAAAGAAGTTAGAAAAATTGACACAAATTTCTAACACAATTTAGCCAAGTGTAAAAGTGCAAAATTGGAGATATTGAAGCACGAAAGGCGACGTACCCAGGTCCGAGAGGTGCCTAAGGTTGGGCCAGAGGGGTCGGCGTCAGCAATGTCATCTTCCAAACGAAGGGGGCTCCCCGCGGTGGGCTCCCGAGACCTCAAGGGAGTTGCCTCTGGCAGAGGCTTCCCATATTGGTCTATGTAGTTACGGGTACCGTCCGGCCCCACCCTGTAGTGGAGGACGGTACCGTCCGGTCGGGTCTCAAAGTGAACCCCGGCCGATGTAGGAGCGGAAGAGACCACCGTGACGCTCTTCGCCTTGCTACTTAGCTTAGGCTTCTGCTTCGGTTTCGTGGCCTTTTTAGCCGCAGGCTCCACAGCGGCCTCAGCATCCTCAACGACCTTGGGAGGGAGGGTCGACTCCAGACCCTTCTCCTTCTCCCATCTTTCCCTGGAGTACCCCACGAGACAGAAGGTCCTATGGGGCCATTTGAAGCTGTTCCCCTTGCAGGAGGTGGGGGAGCCACAGATAAGCAGGCGCTCCGCATCGCGTGCCCCTACGTCGGTCCCATCTGGACCCCACCAGTTAAGAGCCACCTCCAACGACTCTATGTTGGGTTCGCCCAATCCCCTCAGCTTTGAGGCCACAGTGAATTTATTCTCCTTGGTGCTCAGCACCCTCCCCGGCCTGGTTGGCAGAACCAGGTCGTCGCGGTGGAGCCAGTGCCCTTCCACTACGACTACATCTTGCGTGTAACCCCGATTCGAATCGGAGTTACCTGTAATCAGCTGATTATGAGACCGGCACCTCAGGTAGGGTTGCCGGCTCTTAGACTGGGAGCTTGGCTCGGTCTGCAAGAATTCGTAGCAGGCCAAGAGCTCTTTAAGCCCCAGTGGCTCCGGGATGTCCGGGCCCAAGGCGACATTTAACGCCTCTATTCCGGCGCAAATCCGGTGCGCTTGCAGAGGCCACTGGCATGGAAGAGTCTGCGTCCAGGCGCAGAGCTCCGCCAGTAGCTCCGGAATAGGGAGGTGGGTACCCCCATAGAGAAGAGTAGAGAGGGAGAGAGTTACCATGTTCTTGGGATCAGACACGATCCCATTCACCTCGTCTGCAGTCGCGCAGGTCCGAAGTCGGAACTCCCCCCCTATGCCGCATAATTGGCAAAACTCGTCGAGGTCAGCCCCGTGCTGCCTGACCATGATGCTGTTATCGTTCACCGCCACGGATATGGCCGGGTCGATAACCATCTCCCGGAATGGCAAGGCGTTCGCCATTACCTCAAGGCGCTTCGGTTGCGGGGCAACCATCGGGCCTTTTCCAGCACCGTGTTTGATAACCATGATGGTTGGTTGTTTGATGAAATTTGCTAAGTGTGAAGTGTGAGGAAAGAAAGAGAACGGGCTGCTGTGTAAAAATTTTTAGTGAGAGAGTGAGAAAGTGAAAATGAGATTTCACTGAGGGTATTTATAGGCCCTCACCAGAAGATGAAAAGACATTTACCAGAAGGTGAAAAGACAGCGGCGGTTCATTACACGAACTCCCACAAATAAATGCTACCACTCAATCGACGCAGTACACGTGTACAGCAAACAGAGGTCAACTGCCAAGTGTCACTCACCAGCCGTCTTAGCATTGATGGCATTGATGGAATCGAAGAGACAGAGGCGGCGCCTCATAAATGCTTGATGGGCGTGCTCCACGTGTCAAAAATTCCAGAATACAAGAACACGTGTCGGACTACGTCAAGACGCCTCCACACCGTCAAGCATAAGAACACGATGACCGGAGCCCCCGTAACGACTAAAAATCCCTAGAGACCCCGTCCTTAACGACGACTCCGGACAGGGAGCTGTTGGCGAGGGGATGTCGGCACCCCCTCGTCCGGACCGATATCAACCCCACAACAGGCGATCCGGGCCTGTCAACCATGGGGCGACGCATTACCCCGGATCTTGAGGGCCGGACCGTGCCTAGGCCGGCCCAGAGAGACTTGCTGAGCACTCTTCCCCAATTAATGTTGTTGCTCCCTTGGGGGACCCTTTATGCGTTTCATCGACGTGGCCCAATCACAGGCCAGCCCTGTGGGCCCCGGATGATGAACAGTGCCATTGTCAGAGTCATAAATGACCTGGAGCCGTTGGATCTTTATCAGACAGTGCAGTGATCCAAGGGCTAAGAACACCTCTGATCAGACTATAAATACCCCACTAATACCAATTAGAAGGGGACACAAAAATACAGAGAGGAGAGATAAAGCTAAAACAACCCGAACCACCAGAATATCAACCGTGACATCTGACGTCACAACTCGTAACTGGACCAATCCCTCATCCTTAAATACATTCTTACATTCAGTCTATACCGACACTGACTTGACCGTCGGAGAGGGAAAACCTGGTACCAACCCCGGGCCCCTGTTCGTTTCTTGTGCAGGCTTAGAGAGCACCTCGACGACGAAGCAGATACCACCTACGTCAGCGACCTTGGAAGATCGGAGCCGACGCGAATAAGATAGATAAGCCGAGCTTGGGAAGAAAATCAGGCTCGCCAGATCTCATGAGAAATTTTCTCTGGAATAGTGTGGCCGATATACACACTGGTGCAAAAGTTAGTTGAGAAGGCATTACTTTTCCTGGGAGGGGGGGTTGTCTGGTATTAAAATACTAAAAGAATGGAATAGAAGACTTATTTCTAAATGGATTTGGAATTTGATTGACCCCTCTTACTCTTCTATGTGGAAGAAGTGAATTACTATTTGTTAAAAGGCAGCAGTATATGGGATGTTAATTTATCAGATTCCTCCTCTTGGTTTTGAAAAAAACTGCTAAACATGAGGAGTAGTTGTAGACTACTTATAAAGCACAAGGTTGGTCCTCGTAATCAAATCTCCATTTGTTTTGATAATTGGAGCCCATTAGGCCTTATTTACCCAAATATTGACCCCATAATTATTTATAACTCGGGGCTAAATAGAAAAGCCACTGTAAATGAGATTATGGTTGATGGTGCCTGAAACATTCATTTCTCAAATTCTCAATACCTAATTGAACTGGTAAATTTTGTCTCTAATACTCCTTTTCCTAATTCGCAAATAGACTCAGCTATATGGGTGCCTAGTTCTAATGAGTTTTCAGTATTCTCAGCTTGGACTGACTTTAGAGGGAAAAAAAGACAGAGTGGTTTGGTACTATCTAGTGTGGAAAAAAAGTAGAATTGATGATGGTTAGAGTTTATTTTTGCTAAAATTGGAGGAGGTTTTATTTTGGTAAATTGTGAGAGATTTTTTTTTGGGTAAAATTGAGGATAATTGTAGTGGTAGAGTGATGTTGATTTGAGAAAAAAATATATTAATTTGATATCTGAAGGAGTTTGATAGTTGATGGTTATGTATTTTTTTGGGTAAAATTGGGAAAGGTTTTTGGGTAAAATTGAAAAAGTTTTTTGGGTAAAAGAAAACAAAGTTATAAGCTTGCTGCAAAGTTAGAAGAAAACGAAAACAGAAAATAAAAAGAAAAAAAAAATGGCAAAGCTGCCATGTGGCGCCACATGACACATGTCAGGTAGACGTGGAATTCCCAATCACAACTCTCTATATTTATGAATAAATATAGTAATGAAAAAAAAATCCCGTGTTTTGGTTTGCCGCATAGTAGTAGTGGTTTTGTCTAAGTGGGGTACGTGTCACTTTGATATGTATATTTGATCTATAGCCAAGTGTTTGATCATATTGTAATGGGCTCTTCAATGTAATATCTAATATTGGTAAATAAATTTTTTAAAATTTGCCACAAAAAAAAACTGGCATATCACCGCCAAGATCAGCAACAAAATATTATAGCCAGTTTTTTTATTTCTATTATGTAATTTTCATTTGTAGTAAAAAATCATGTTTTTCAAATTAGTCAATACTCTCACAAAAAAAATTAAACCGTAAGTACATATATAATAACACATGTTTGAACGTTATGATACTATCGTGACGCCTCGTACATAGTGCATGGTTTTGGTATTGTGCACCCTTGTGTTATTATTTTACCATGGATCTAGTAAGTCACACAAGACTATGATTTTCCAATTCACTTTTGATTAGTAAATCGATTCTTGTTTCTCTAATATCTTTTATCGGTTTCTTCTATTTCTCCTTTGTGTTTGATTTCTCTGTATAAGTTTCAACGAAAACAATCGATTATGATAGCTATACAATTTCCTCAAAAAAGAGCTCCGATTTCACTTTTTGCTAAATTTTTAAAATTTGTAAACATCATGAACTTGCAGTGGTAGATGAAAGTTTTACTGTTTTATTAGTGGTCGAAGGTCGTTCCCCTATGTGCACAATGCCGTTAATTCAATACTGTATGAATGAGCATGCTATAGTTACGTGTACTTTAAGCATGGGTTTAAATTTCCCCAACTACATATTATTTGTTTTTTCATATGTATTCGTAGTTTTTTTTAATTTTTTTTTTGAAATCAACGTTCTATTTTATTTTTAAAGTGTTTGTTTAAAAAAATATGTAAAATTTAATATTTTATATTATTTTTATGTTTAATTGTTTGTTTGACAATTTTTAACATTTATTTCGTTCATTAATATAAAAGAAGAATAAGGATATCCCATGGCCATGTTTTAAAATACACCAAGCAAGCAAGGAAGTTTATTTAAATTTCAGAGTTACAGCAACGTACAACTGATAGTACGCACATGCATGGTACTATTCACCTTGTACTAAACTTGAAGTTTTAAGTATCATAGCAAAGGGGTAAAAAGCAAACTTTAACAACACACTTGGAAAACAACCAAAACTATGACTAAATCCGAGTTTGGTGGGTTAATGCGATTGCTCAGAGCTCGTCTTTGGTAGATTTAGACCCTCCGGGATTAGTCGAAGAGTTCTTGATTGGATAAGAAGGCATCATCGCGATACCACACTTGCCGTTCTTGGAGCGGATACCCCTTTGCATACGTATGTAGCCTTGTTCTCCCCATTCTGCACCCCATGAGTTCCTTACGATCCAATATTTCGTACCATCATTTGTAGCACCGTACCCTACTATTGCGACACCATGGTCCAGTTGGGTCCCACACGTTCCAGTAAATACACCCTGCATTTACAATCACATGGTTTCAGTTCTTTATACGATTTTTTCTTTTACCCTTCAAAAAAAATAAAATTATACGACGTATTATGTCTATAACTATAACAATCTGTAATTTTTTATTTTTTTCAGAGTGGATTTTCCTTTCCCCCTCTTCTCATTTAAAAGCATTATTATTATTTTTAACTTTTATTATGAACGAATAGTCAAATTTGACATTGTCAACTAGAGATAGAAAGATTCTAGAATTGAAACTTCTATGTACCTCGGAATAGAATTGGAAAGCATCACCACCGGCATCTATGGCGACTGATATAGGCTGGTTCGCAACTGCTTTGAGAAGCGCATCTTCGTTGTTAGGGGGAACATCTTCATGCCCATCAATTGTCACAGCCGGAGCATTTTTCTTCAAGTTAGTTATATAGAGTACATAAAAAAAACCATCAGCTCAAGAAATAGTAAACAAAGAATAGGTATTCAAACAAAATTTTAAACTGTTATTCGAAAAGTGTAGATTACTTTAGCAGTGTCACACTCTCCATCTTGAGCATTGTAAGGGTATGATGACTCTGTTGTTATTCCTCCGTTTTGCTGAATAAACTCAAAAGCTAAATCCATTAGTCCTCCGTTACAACCTTCGTTTTGGCTGGTGTCACAATCGACTAATTCTTGCTCAGACAGAGACACTAGCTTTTGTGATTTGATTGCATTTATTCCTTCTACGGCCACAATCGTCGAAAATGCCCAACAACTTCCTGTAACATCAATAAGATCAATTTAGCATGAGAAACTATAAATATAGCTAGTTTTTGTTTTTAAAAAATGAAACTTCCCCGAACAAAATGAGCCTTACCACACTGTCCTTGATCCTTTACAGGTGTTACAACGCCGTTCTTTCTCCAATCTACAGAAGTAGGGACAACGCTAACCTTCTCGTACATGAAACTCGTGTTTCCATGTGTTACTCCTCTGAGCACTCTGTGGTGGTCAACTTTAGAGCTGGCATAAGTGGTCCTAAACTCGAGGTTTGTCATGTCCGCGAATTTGTTGAGTTTCATTTTGTAAGGTTGGTCTTCCTTATTGAAGTTGTGTACATACATCACATTATGTTTGAACACATTGAATCGTATGTGCTTCTCCTCGAGACTCCTAGAGACAGTATGTTGGCTCCTCCACCTCTCGTACATGGCCCACAAGCTCTCTTCCGTTTCTAGTTCCTTCTCATGGTAATCGAAACCTTGAGAGAGGCCTAAAAATAATGCAAAGAAAACTGCGACAAAGAAATGAGGCTTGTTAATTGCCATTGATATTTGATATTGATATTGATATTGCTAAGATGAGATGAATTTCAGAGTACCATTGAAGATCTTATATAAAGGAGCAGAAGTAAAAGTAGTTCAAGGTAATCAATCTCTCAAAGTATAAAATAATGGAGAGTTGTGCCTAGGTATGTCATGAGACTAATAATGGAGAGGAAGCTTAAAAGAGATTCAGACTTACAAGTTAGTGTAACAATAAGTAGATTTTGATTACACATTAAAAATCAAGTAGAAGAAATGATCATCATCCAAAATTACGAGCCAACTAAAGATAGCTAGGTGCCCAGTGTTAGAAAAAAGTTTTAAATCTAATTACTATTATTAGTATGGGATTGAGTAACTATATATCCGCGAGGGCTTGAGCTTCACCATAGCTCTAGGATGGTGTGTTTTATCAAGTCTTATCTCGAACGGCTTCGGATCTGTGCAAAATGGGGTCTTTAAGTATCCGAGAGAAAGTATTAAATGTTTTTTGAGATTTTAATACTGAATTAGAATGTCGTTACGTATTTTGATTTTTCATACCTCATAATCGTCCACTTATTCCTTATATTTTATCCAATAGCGTTTTATATATCAAGTTCATTTTGTAACATCACAAACGATATGATATTTAACGTACATTTCTTGCGTAAGAATTAGCAACTTATCCAAGGATATTTATTTGCACCCATGCTTCTTATAACAACCAATTATTTAGCCATGAGGTCAAACTAGGCTTCTTGGCTTATTTGAGATATGGCGTAAGGGGTTTTGCAATGCTTTAAAGAGGGATGGAGAAAAAATAATTGGACATCGGTCATGTACATGCATGAATATGTGGTTAAGAAACAAATATGTAAACAAAATAAATTCTTATAGTACAATTATGCACACACTAAGAAATTTGGTTTAGATTGATAAGATCTAAATGTTCGTAGCCATAAATGTATTTTACTGGAAGGAATTGGTTGTACTGTTTGATTTATTTACTTAAAACCTAAATGGTTAGTCAAAAAATCAAAATTGAAAAAAAAAAAAAAAAAAAAACATGTTACAAATTCATGCAAGGGTAAAAAAAAAAAGTAAAACAAAAATCATGCAAGGGTATGAGGTAGATTGAGTAGCTTGTTAAACTTGCCACATGATTCCGCCCCGCCAGGAGGACTAGGTCATGAATCTCTCAATCAAACCAAGTTCTCCATCGTTGCCATCACAATTAAGTTTGTAGACAGAGAAAAAAGAGGTTGAGTCATCGACCCTGTAGTGATCCCCAATGATGTTGATTCGATATGACGGAGCTCTCCAGCGGCGTCTGTGATGAGAGAGAGAAGATGATCATCGGATCAGGTGTACAGTGGTTCGCTGAATGGTGTTACGATGTTACGATATTTAGAGAGGAAATTAATGGCTAGGCCAATTGAATTAAAAAATAGAATTAGACCTATTTTTCTTACTGGCCCTAAAACCTTATTTAATTTGATAGAAAGGTACACAATTTCTTATATTAAGATCGTGAGAGTGGTACTAAAATTTAAATTAATTTGGTAATGGTTCAAACCCTTAATTTTCCATGATCCTCATGCAATACTTACAACAGTAAAAACAAGCAATGTCTTTATCGAAAGTAACAGATTTTGTCCTAGATTTCAGAGAAGAAAAGCTCATCGAGAGAAAAGTTGAAGCTCGGTTTGGTAGCAATTGCGTAGTTCACAACTCAAAAAAAAAAAAAAAAGACATGATCTTTTATTTTTTCGCTAGAGTTATTTAGATTGATTACTTGACGAAGTTTGTAGAAAGTCATATTTCATAATTCTATTTTCAGTTACAATCTGATTGATATATTGTGTTCCGGTTAGACAATTTTATCGAAACATTTATTTGGTCTATCACGAAAAAGAACCCTCATTATGGTGACCTTTCACCTCCTAACCGGCTATGTTATTAAGGTGTATGACTCCATAATTGTGGGAAAAAAAAACTCCATAATTGTAACCCAAATGAACCAATGCCGCGAGTGCTCTCAAATATCAAAATATAAACGTTTTTTGGTCTGCAAAAGGGTAAACTTTCAGGGTGGTCGAAAATCAACATTTGTTTTTCTTACTTGCCAAAAAAAAACATATGTTTTTCTTGTACTTTTGCCTGCTTTTAATGAGCAACCAAACAAGACCAAAATATGAACACATTAATCGAAACCAGAAAGATGTTTATTATATTAACTCGTCCAAGAGATTTAAACATGCCTATCTTTAATAAACTTACGCTTAGGTGCCTGATGTTAGCACGAATTACTCTAATGGTATGTACTATACCAAAAAGGAGTAGGCCGGGTCATGGTTTATGTTGAGTTTATTGTCCTGTATATCACTTGTGGATAAATCGTGTCATGTGTTTAAAATGTTTTGGTCTTCTTACTTGCTACAAAGCCTTTTAGTGGGTAAGTATGAGCTTAAATATAGTATCAGAGCCCGATTAGTGTCAAGTGATATTGAGTCATATATCATGACATGTGTTTAAAATGTCTAGTTTATCATGTTAAAGCAGTATACAACTAATACAAGTATTTGGCAGCGTTCACACGCTACATAAGTCCCAGAGTATTGGAGTCACATTTGAGGTATTAGAAGAGAATGCAGGGTAGAAGAAGAAGCTAGCTAAACGCGTTTTAGGGTTGAGTATTTTTCTCTGTCTTTCTTCACATGTTTAAAGAAAATAAATGTTTACGGTAAAATTTCCAGAAGATGATAATCAATTAAGGATGGAAAGTACTAACAGACATGAAAACAACGAAAATCGATGAGAAACACAATGTGATTCTTTAACCACCTATTTATTCAAATTACAAAAATATAGCAATCGTTTATTGTGTGAAAGAGGGATTTTTTCAATTAGGTTTCACCATCTAAAACGAAAAAGCAAAACTCACTAACTAATGATCCAAGAGTCAACAATCTAAAGCAAATTAAAACAAAAAGATAAAGGGGAGTCTGGTTGTGAACTTCGTGGACCTGCAGTTACAAAATAGAGATCAACAATTATAGGAATTTACAACGTTGTCTGATTAACTTGTAATAGGCTGAGACCAATTAACGATGAAAACCAACGAGAAAAGATGGACAAACAAATTTTATGAAAACGTAACAAGTTGTTGTTAGAACTTGGTAGGAAATCCATACACGAATCAGATCCATCATTGGCATAGATTTTTTTTTTGAGAATATGATGAAAAGGTACACATAATTAAGTGGTACTTATTTATCAAGAATCCGTACTCTAAAACACTTTTAAATATTAGTACATGTGCTACATGATGCCATTATTTATGCTACATGAGCTACTTCTTTTTACTTTTTGTTTTAAACTTTGATGTTTATGATTACATTATATGTATCAAATCTTAAACAAGAGTTGAAAATTTGAGGTTCTGGAAATTAATAATGTTTTTATGTACACTAATCAATGATTCTCACAAAAAAAATCAGCTCTGGCAACAATCTGTTACAGTGGCGATGATTTCTTCAATTGACTTCCGAAGAGATTGAATCACTTCGGCATGCACCACTTAGTGAGGAAATAACATTCCTCGGAACCTCATCAGAAACAGACTCATTGCGGACAAAAATACGCTTAAACCTTGAAAAGCAAGATAAACCGGATTAATGCGAAACCTTGTAGAGAAATTTTTAAGAATACAGAATGAGAAGGCCCAGTTGGTCGGTTGAACGCCCTTTTCTTAGGCCTTAATCAGATCCAATCTTTGACTGAATGATCAGACAGAAAAATATGAGCTGACAATTGATGCGACTGTAGCAGCAAGGCAACGAGAAGCAGAAGCTCGTGAATCAACTTATAACATGGCCGGCAAAAAGTGATAAAGAAGGAACATCAATGTCTTAATTGATGATAACAACAAGCTGACAGAATTTTAAGGATAAATTGTTTATAATTTGTAGATATATACAAATAACAAAGTCAAGGATAAGGATCACCAATAATCAGGGGCTAACAATTTCCAGAAATTGCAATGTTTGCGGATTAACTTGTAATAGGTTGAAACAGGAAGTTGAGAACCTGGAGAAATATTTGAAATGCAAAACAATAAGCACTCAAGATAATGGAGGTTTACTAGAAAATTAGCAAAACAGTATAATAAGGCAAAAATAAAGATATAGACGCAGGTTACAAATTCGCACGACTTGGAGTCAGCAACTCACTGTAAGTACTCAGGAATACATTGATAAATTGTCAATGGAGAAGGAGTTAAGGTTGAAAACTTGAAACTATAAGTCAAGAACCTGAAGCAATAGCTATCTGAAATGCGTGCAGGTTCTTAGAATTTAATAATGGAGATTTATGAGAAAGATATCCAAACACTAAAAGAAGTCCAAATTCAAGATACGGACGCAGGCTATAATTTCACACCACTTTCAAGAATACATAAACTAGTGCTTTTTGCACACAAGTTGTGCCGCCCCCAATTTATCGAGTCTCGATCAGCCAATTCCTTGAGGACAATGTGTGGTTTGAGTGGTGGTGCTCTTAACAAATCTGGTTCAAGACAAAAGAAAGGATAAAAAAACAAATAATTAAGTTTATTAAGACCCAAACAAAAGAGTAAACCAAGTTGTAACTTAGGCGCAGGTGCTAATTATTCTTTGATTCCCATAAACATTGGTTTACACTTCAGTGGTATAGAAAGATGCGTTCATAAGGGAATAAGATGTTAGGTTGAAGAGTGCTTAGAAGTAAATAGTGAATACAATTTCAGAGTTTTCCAATTTTTTGTTGTTTGTTTCAGTTTCATGGATATTAGTTTTTCTTGGTTCAAGGTAGGTATATATCAGTCAAAATTATTCTCTTCTAACAATTTATGCAGCTAGATGGTGTTGGTTTCCGTGTACGAAATAACAATTAACAATAATTAAATGACTAAACAAGAATAAACAAAAACCAGTGTAATCTTTATTAATTTCGAAACTGATACAGAAATTAATGATTACAACATGTAGGTACTGAAACGTAAATAAAGCAAACGTTATCAGATTATTATTAATTAATAATCTGATGTATTGAATTGGAATAAATAGAAACTGCCGGACTGGAAAGTATAAACTTAACAGCCGGACTGTTCTGTTTGAAATTAAAATTACAAGACTGAATTGAAACTATTCTAATTACAGAATTAAATTACAGAATAGTAATTACAGCAAAAAACAGAACTTTAAAGAAATTACAGAAAGGTACAAACAGAATATAAAAGCTACAGCTAAGGACAGCAATGTAAAATACTGAAATTAAAATTACAGAAAAGTAAATTGCGTAATTGAAATGACAGAATTGTAAATGGACAGAATTGAAAACAAAATAAGACGAGGCTATTGTTAACAGTATGTCCTTAACCGATATTCGCCCAACCACCTTAAGGTTTCTGGTTGCGTTGGCGCTTCGATCCCAAGGTACAACGTCTCGGATGACTCGCCGGAAACTGGCGAGTCAAGGTCGAGCTGTTGGTGGGTGGTTCTCTCTGTTTCTAAAATGTAATGCTACTGTTTGGAGAGATGATATATGCTACTGGTATTTGATTTCAGAATGTTATGTTTGTGTATTTGACATGTGGGGGGTCTGCCTATTTATAGGCTTGCTGAGTATCTCAGCCATTAAGGTCACTTTACTACTGTCAGTTTTTCGAAATTCGAAACTGCAGTATTAACTTTGCAATGAAATCACATTTATTGCAACAGTTACAGCTTTGCTGGAAGCTTTTCCCGAACTGGCACACTTTTCCGAATAGGCACGCTTTTCCCGAACAGAAACACTATTCCCGAACAGGCGCGCTTTACCCAAGCAGGCGCGCTTTTCCCGAACAGAAACACTATTCCCGAACAGGCGCGCTTTACCCGAACAGGAACACTTTTCCCGAATAGGAACAGGCGCACTTTTTCCCGTCGAGCTGAAAACCCGACGAGCAAGCCCGCCCGACGAGCAAGCCGACTACCTATGCAAGAACTATATCCTGTGTGCTCTAGATGACACGCTGTTCAGTGTTTTCGAGCCCAAAGATACTGCAAAGGAGCTTTGGGAGACTCTCAAAAATAAGTACAAAGTGAATAACGCTGGCACAAAGAGATTTGTTGTCACGGACTTTCACGAGTACCGTATGACTGACAACAGGGGTGTCATGGAGCAAGTTGAGGAGCTCCAACTCATTTACCATCGCCTTGAGGCTGAGGGGCTAGTGATAAACGAGCCTTTCCAGGTAGCACTCATGATTGAGAAATTGCCACCATCTTGGAAAGACTTTCAAAACTACCTTAAGCACAAGCGATAGGAAATGAGGCTGGAGGGGCTCATTGAGAAGCTCAACATCGAGGTGAGCAACCGTCGCTCCGTGAGGAGAGTCGGTGGTGCTGTCATCCCGATGGCAAAGGCCAATGTGGTCGAAAGCTCCAACGTCAAACGGAAACGTTTTGACACCGGAGGCAGTGCTGTTGTCGCAAAGAAATTTACGGGAACCTGCTTTGTGTGTAACAGGACCGGCCATCGTGCCGCGGACTGTTATGACAATAAAGGCGCTCCTAAGCCTAAGCCCCCCCCCCCCCCCCCGAGGAACTTCAAGGGCAAAGGGAAGAGGAAAGCTCCAGCTCAGGCTCATCTGGCTGAGGGAGGACGAGATGATGACCACTTTACTGCTGTGGTCTCTGAGGTGAATCTCGTGGGGAGCAATCCCAAAGAGTGGTGGCTGGATACTGGCGCCACAAGCCACATCTGCTCAACTAGGTGGATGTTTAAGACCTACGAAGCGGTAGAGGGAGAAAGCTGCTTCATGGGAAATTCTGCTACTTCCAAGGTGGAAGGAAAAGGAATGGTCGTGATGAAGATGACCTCGGGAAAAGAGCTGAGGTTGACAAATGTGCTTCATGTTCCAGATATCCGCAAGAATCTGGTATCAGGATCGGTGATGGTGAAGAACGGGTTTAAACTAGTTTTAGAATCCGATAAAATTGTAATCACCAAAAATGGTGTCTATGTAGGCCGTGGCTATATGACCAACGGCATGTTTAAGTTGAACGTAGGGACACCTGCTCCCAATAAAGGTGCTAAAGCTGAGGCTAGCACAAGTACTGTAATGACTGTTGCCCAAGAGGCCAATAATAATTCTGAGTTTAATTATTTATTTGAGTCATTTCATTTGTGGCATGGTAGATTAGGTCACGTGAATTATAATTCTTTAAAGAAATTAATTTCACTAAAACTAATACCAAATTTCGTTTTTGATAAGCAACACAAATGTGAGATTTGTGTAGAAGCAAAATTAACGAAATCATCGTTTCAACATGTTGAACGAGAAAGTGAACCTCTCGGTCTAATACACACGGATGTATGCGACTTAAAGTTTATACAAACGCGAGGAGGGAAAAAGTACTTTATCACCTTTATAGATGATTGTACTAGATACTGTTACGTTTACTTAATGAGAAGTAAAGACGAAGCAGTAGAGAAATTCGATCTTTATAAGACCGAAGTTGAAAATCAACTCAATAAGAAAATTAAAACATTGAGAAGTGATAGAGGCGGTGAATATGAATCACCGTTTGAACAGATATGCGCTGAAAGCGGCATTATACATCAAACCACAGCCCCATACACTCCCGAGCAAAATGGGGTTGCTGAGCATAAAAATATAACGCTAAAGGAAATGATGAATGCTATGCTAATTAGTTCTGGGTTACCCCAGAACATGTGGGGGGAAGCTGTACTTTCTGCTAACTATGTTTTAAATAAGTTACCACATAAGAAGCGAGAAAAGACTCCATATGAGTTATGGAAAGGTCATCAACCCAGTTATAAGAACCTGCGGGTTTGGGGTTGTCTCGCAAAGGTCCTAGTTTCCACTCCTAAAAGGATGAGAATTGGTCCTAAGACGGTGGACTGTGTGTTTATCGAATATGCACAGAACAGTAGTGCATATCGGTTTCTCGTGCACAAGTCGGACAATCCCGATGTGCACGTAGATACGTATATGGAAAGCCGAGAGGCCTCTTTCTTTGAAGATATCTTTCCCCGGAAATTACCTACATCTGTACCAACTGATGAGTTGAACAGTGAAGGAAATGTGGGGGCAAGTGAACCGACAGAGGAAGAGGAAGAGGAAGAGCCTCGGCACAGCAAAAGGGCGAGGAAGGAAACTTCCTTTGGACCTGATTTCCTAACCTTCATGGTTGAAGGCGAACCGGCGACATATAAACAAGCTATGTCAACACCGGATTCCCAATATTGGGAAGAAGCTATTCAAAATGAAATTGAATCAATCATGCAAAACCACACTTGGGAACTAGTGGATCTTCCGAAAGGATGCAAGCCCCTAGGTCACAAGTGGATCTTCAAGAGGAAGTTAAAGGTTGACGGCACGATTGAGAAATACAAGGCGAGACTTGTGGTAAAAGGATTCAGGCAAACTGAAGGTGTCGATTATTTCGACACGTATGCTCCTGTCTCCAGGAAAACGTCTATCCGAATCGTCATTGCTCTCGCAGCTTTGTTTGATATGGAAATACATCAAATGGATGTAAAGACGGCATTTCTGAATGGGGAACTGGAAGAAGAAATTTACATGGAACAACCTGAAGGGTTTGTAGTTCCTGGTAAAGAGCACCAAGTGTGCAAACTTGTAAAGTCTCTATATGGACTCAAACAAGCACCAAAGCAATGGCATGAGAAGTTTGATAGAATTATGCTATCAAACGGTTTTCACATTAATGAGTGTGATAAATGTGTCTACTCTAAAGGAAGTGGAAGAGACTGTGTTGTAGTCTGTCTCTATGTGGATGACATGATCATAATTGAGAGTAATGATAGAATCAGCTCCACAAAGAAAATGTTGTCACAACACTTCGACATGAAGGACCTGGGTTTAGCTGATGTAATACTTGGCATGAAGATTACCAAAACATCAGAAGGGTATGCCTTGTCCCAAAGTCACTATGTTAAACAAGTCTTAGACAAGTTTGACAAGGACAGTAAAGCTATGTCAAGAACCCCAATTGAGTTCAACTGTAACCTGAAAAAGAATTTCGGTAAAAGTGTGAATCAATTGGAGTTCTCTCGAGTCATACGCAGTCTCATGTATATAATGAATTGCACTAGACCAGACATAGCAAACTCAGTGAGTAGACTGAGCAGGTACACCAGTAATCCAAATGAGGAACACTGGAAGGCTATAATGAAACTTCTCAGGTATATGAGGTTTTCAGTCGATCACGGGCTGCACTATACCAGATATCCAGCGGTACTGGAAGGGTATTCAGATGCCAACTGGATATCAGACTCCAATAGCACAAGGTCCACGAGTGGATATGTGTTTATAATGGGAGGAGCTGTTGTGTCTTGGAGATCCTCCAAACAGATATGTATTGCAAGGTCAACTATGGAATCAGAATTCATAGTGTTGGACTTAGCAACCGAAGAGGCAGACTGGCTGAGAAGTCTATTGGAAGGAATTCCAATGTGGCCGAAACCTGTTCCCGCAATAAACATGCATTGTGATAGTCAATCAGCTATTGCGCGGGCTCAGGATCATATGTATAATGGAAAGTCTCGACATATACGTCGAAGACATAAATCCGTAAGGGAATTGTTATCCAATGGTGTGGTATCCTTAGATTTTTTAAGATCAAAGGAAAACATAGCGGATCCATTAACTAAAGGCTTGACTCAAGTGGGAGTCGAGACGTCATCGAACGGAATGGGGTTAAAGCCCATTAAATTGGTGGCCCTCCCCATAGGCAACCCAACCTAAACGGAATCTTTCCTGATAGGTTCAAAGGGAAACTGAACTATGGGGGCAACCGAACAAAGCACTCGGGAACCTGGAGTTCCCCAGCCCATCTCCGCGATGACAGAGTGATAGACCTGTACCATTGTAAGGGTGAGCTTGAGGCTCTTAATGATCCAAGTTACTCGACGGTCGAGTAAAGTGAGTCAGGACACTTTCGACTTGGAACACCTATAACTAGTGTGTAAGGCCGGTACCATGTGATGAGCTTGGGCTAATTCACTAGAGCACTCAGTTGAAGTTGCCAAGGCAGTCCAGGCCAAATATGGACAACAACTAAAGGGCCTAGTACGTGGGTAGAAAGGGCACTGTGCGGGTGCCATTCTGGGATACACAAAGCTTGATGGTTCAAAGCTTTACAGCTACCTAATAGCAGTATTCTGGGTGGTACTCCGCTACGGCAGGTTCAAGGCGCGCGCTACCTGACCTTAGGCAGTGAACTTTTGCGGTTCTCTTGATTTGCATTTAGGACATGGGCTTTCGAGCCAATTGCATTCATGTGGGGGATTGTTGGAAAAAAGTTGGAAAATATGTAATTTAAACATATTTGTTCCAAGTGGTCAGGGACCATCTTTGAGTCAATTTTTAATGCGACTCCTCAGTTTTTCTGAGGCCATACTCTATGCGTTTGAGTAGCTCGTGTGACGAGCTTCGCAACGGTATATCGCATGACCCATTCGGAGGAAAGGTGTGAATGATAATTGGACTCGAAGGTTGGTACTCGAAAGAGGCAATAAAGCCAATGCTGAAAAATGAGAAAAGAAATGGGATTTAACCCATGAGGGTTATCCCACATTGAAAAATCATGAGTGATTTTTACAATATATATACTAAGGTATCCCATGTGGATATTAAGTAATGTGTCCACATACACATGTGTGTATTGTGTACCACACATGGGCTTGCTCGTCGGGCGGGCTTGCTCGTCGGGTTTTCAGCTCGACGGGAAAAAGTGCGCCTGTTCCTATTCGGGAAAAGTGTTCCTGTTCGGGTAAAGCGCGCCTGTTCGGGAATAGTGTTTCTGTTTGGGAAAAGCGCGCATGTTTGGGTAAAGCGCGCCTGTTCGGGAATAGTGTTTCTGTTCGGGAAAAGCGTGCCTGTTCGGAAAAGTGTGC
This sequence comes from Primula vulgaris, assembly GCA_963920805.1. NCBI lineage: Eukaryota > Viridiplantae > Streptophyta > Magnoliopsida > Ericales > Primulaceae > Primula > Primula vulgaris. The sequence continues at coordinate 34,255,862 of OY987214.1, read as the reverse complement.
CAGTTCGGGAAAAGCTTCCAGCAAAGCTGTAACTGTTGCAATAAATGTGATTTCATTGCAAAGTTAATACTGCAGTTTCGAATTTCGAAAAACTGACAGTAGTAAAGTGACCTTAATGGCTGAGATACTCAGCAAGCCTATAAATAGGCAGACCCCCCACATGTCAAATACACAAACATAACATTCTGAAATCAAATACCAGTAGCATATATCATCTCTCCAAACAGTAGCATTACATTTTAGAAACAGAGAGAACCACCCACCAACAGCTCGACCTTGACTCGTCGCCAGTTTCCGACGAGTCATCCGAGACGTTGTACCTTGGGATCGAAGCGCCAACGCAACCAGAAACCTTAAGGTGGTTGGGCGAATATCGGTTAAGGGCATACTGTTAACAGTAGCCTCGTCTTATTTTGTTTTCAATTCTGTCCATTTTTTAATTCTGTCCATTTACAATTCTGTCATTTCAATTACGCAATTTACTTTTCTGTAATTTTAATTTCAGTATTTTACATTGCTGTCCTTAGCTGTAGCTTTTATATTCTGTTTGTACCTTTCTGTAATTTATTTAAAGTTCTGTTTTTTGCTGTAATTACTATTCTGTAATTTAATTCTGTAATTAGAATAGTTTCAATTCAATCCTGTAATTTTAATTTCAAACAGAACAGTCCGGCTGTTAAGTTTATACTTTCCAGTCCGGCAGTTTCTATTTATTGCAATTAAATACATCAGATTATTAATTAATAATAATCTGATAACGTTTGCTTTATTTACGTTTCAGTACCTACATGTTGTAATCATTAATTTCTGTATCAGTTTCGAAATTAATAAAGATTACACTGGTTTTTGTTTATTCTTGTTTAGTCATTTAATTATTGTTAATTGTTATTTCGTACACGGAAACCAACATTAATTACTAATTATCATAGATCACCAATTAACAATAACTAATAGTTGGCTGTACTGCATGCTCAATTTACATATATTTTTCACTTCAAATTTGTTATTTGAGTTCGAATGAAATTTTCTTTGTATAGCAGAAGGTTGATTACATAGTAAAACTAGCAACATGTTACCAACTCATAATCGTATTTCACACTATAGTATAGTATACAATACAAGCATCTCACACCAAGTGGTCCAAGTCATAATCTAATTTCACACTATACAATACAGGAATATCTTGCAATAATCCAGGGTTATATCCATATATTGTGTATATACACATATACACGAACACGTTCCAATGAAGAGCGGAACGGATAAAAAATGTTTTTCAAAAGCTTTTCTATGCGACACAATTGCCAAAATCAAAGAGTAGATACTTGAAAATATGCTAGCAATTACAATATATAATATAACCTCTCTACACGAATAATTTCAGAACCGGAATAAAATATTCTTATACGAAATTTATTTTTAAGTAGAGGTTAATATATAAAAAAATACTTAAATAAACGTTTCGTATAATAAAAGTTATATATATACATAATTTAACTAATTAGCTCAAATATTCAAGAGATAAATACATGTATCTATTTAACAACTCAAACACATAAATCCAAAAGAGTTGGAAAGTCACGAAACTAACATATTAATAAATTTAATTTTTTTTTAACTAATTACATATGTATTTGGAAAATTAAGTACATGTATTTAGAAAACTTGAAAGTCGTATAAAAGTTTATTTAAAACTTTTATTTACATGTATAAATACTAGGTATAATTTTACATGTATTTTAAATCGTTTTAAGTTTAATGTAGCGACATATATATATAATTTTCACATTTATTTAATTTATTCTTATACGAAGACAAATTTATTAAGACGTGATCATAAAAAATCATATAATATTACAATATGCAAGTTATTGTTATTTTAAATTGGATCGGTTGTGACTGATCATTTTTATTTTTATAGTATAAATAGTATTAATATAGAGATGCTCTACCGTATAAATAAATATGTTTTTTTTTCCAATGTCAGTTTTTCAAATTAAGGGCCCAATACTCCCCATTAAATTACTATATATATGAGCCCAGAACCATGAGATCAATTACATGGAAGGTTTCAAAAGTAAAAATGTGAAGGTATGACAGGACAACTACACAGGAAAACGATATATTAACATTCTTAATTATCAGATATTCTTGTATTCTCGTACAATATTACACTTATTGTAATTTTTTTAAGAAGCTAAACTAAGAGTTTACAGTATTAGCCTACCATATTCTATCAAAGTACAAAAAATACTACGACACCAACACATGGCGAATGGAACAATAAACAAAAACAAGCATACCGATTGCTTTTGGCTGCCTCAAAAATTCAACGTGGCTTAATTTTTCAAGAAAGCAAAAATCAATACTTTTTAAATATATTTAGTATATTTTTCAGTTCATTAATAAGTGTTAGTTTTTTAGTATGTGACACAACCAAAATAATAGTATAATAAATTCACGATAGTGTTAATCGTTCGGAATTCATTCCAAAATACACTATTATTTAGCGTGTGTCAACCAATAGTATTTTTTAGTTTTAATTTTAAATTAATTTTATGGTAGATATTTTTGGGTTTATTAACATGCGTTAAGTTTTTATTATTTTTTAGTTTTAATTTTGAATTAATTTTAGTATAGATATTTTTGGGTTCATTAATATGTGTTAGCTTTTTATTATGTGACACATCCTAAATAATAATGTACTAGATTCACGGTAGTGTTAATCGTTCGATCTTGATTCCAAAACATTAAAACCAAAATATAGCATACAAAATTACACATTTTTGCTGTCTGAAAAGGCTTCCTTGAACAACAAAAATGGATCTCAAGCATACTCCTTTAATTATTTACCCAAGTGATCACCGGATGACAGACATATAATCCGTACCAGTTAACTTAATCATTTCTTTAAACCTAACACATTTTAAGAAACCGTTTACATTTACACAAAATTATAGCTTCCTTATTAATTTCTTTATAATAACCCTACATTATTTTTTTATTTTTTTATTATCTTTTAATAATTATAAGAATATTACAACCATTAAAATATGGACCCCATGATAATTTATTACTATTATACTCCCTTCGTCCCTAAACAAATATCTCATACGAAAATACACGTAACTTTGACCATCAAAATTTTCATATCAAAATTACCAAAATGAAAAAATTGAAAATTTCATCATATAGTTCTAAACATAAACTACGTGATTAACTTTTGAAATAATTTTTTCCGGTAATCTAAATATGAAAAAATTATTGATCAAAATTGTATATGTGTTCGTATGAGACATTTGTTTAGGGACGAATGAAGTATTAATCTTGAGAACTCATATATGCATTAGCAAATGTGCTTTTAGAACGTCTAAATTGTTATTGTTTTCCCCTCCCCTTTTCCTAATTTCTCAACAGTTTGCTATGTTAGTACGTATTTCAATATTAATTATACACGTCATGTCCAAGGTAGAAGACCTGCTCAATGAAGTAAAAATTAAGGAGTTATTGATTATACAAAAAAATATTTGCCACAAAATTTGAAGAAAACTTCATTTTTATTTTATATTTCTACATGAGATCGAACTATGACAAGTTAAATATTTATGTGATCTCAAATAAATATTAGTAAAGACGCAATCAAGGGAGATTCTCTTTTCATTACTGTAATTCGTATAACAGACGTGGGATTGGCAATTCCACGTCTATGTGGCAGCGTTTAATTTTTTTTTTTTTTTTACTCAAAAAACTTTTTCAATTTTATATAAAAAAAAACCGTAATCATCGACCATCAAAATCATTTATATATCAAATTAAAATATTTTTTTATCAAATCAACATCACTCTACCATTACATTTATCCTCAATTTTACCAACAAAAAAAAAACTATCACAATTTACCAAAATAAAATATCATCCAATTTTACCAAAAATAAACTGTAACCATCAACCACCAAACTACTTCCTAAATCAAATTAATATCATTTTTTTTATCAAATCAACATCACTCTACCAGTACAAAAGTAAGTATTTATTTTTATTATTGAGTTGAGTTTTATTTTACCCAAAAAACTTCACCAATTTTACCAAAAAAAACTCTAACCATCAACCATCAAACTCATTCATATATCAAATTAATATATTTTTTTCTCAAATCAGCATCACTCTACCACTACATTTATCCTCAATTTTACAAAAAAAAAAACATCTTCCAATTTACCAAAATAAAACATCCCCCAATTTATATTTTGGTAAATTGGGATAGATTTTTTTTTTGTAAAATTGAGAATAAATGTAGTGGTAGAGTGACGTTGATTTGAGAAAAATATATATTAATTTGATATATGAATAAGTTTGATCGTTGATAGTTAGGATTTTTTTTGGTAAAATTGATAAAGTTTTTTGGGTAAAATAAAACTCAACTCAATAATAAAAATAAATAATTATTTGATAATTGTATTGTTAGAGTGACGTTGATTTGATAAAAAAATGATATTAATTTGATATAGTAAGTAGTTTGGTGGTTGATAGTTACAGTTTATTTTTAGTAAAATTGGGGGAGATTTTATTTTGGTAAATTGTGATAGGTTTTTTTTTTGGTAAAATTGAGGATAAATGTAGTGGCAGAGTGATGTTGATTTGATAAAAAAATATTTTAATTTGATATATGAATGAGTTTGATGGTCGATGGTTATAATTTTTTTTTTTGGTAAAATTGAAAAAGCTTTTTGAGTAAAAAAAATAAAAAAAAAAAATTAAATGCTGTCACGTCTAACGTAGACGTAGGATCGCTAATCCCACATCTGTTATCTGTTATAGAGCTTAGTAATTACAGTAATGAAAATAGAATCTCCCCGCAACTAAACCAGCCTTTAATCATACCAGTGGAGATTCTTTCGGCCGACATTATTACAAGTGGGATCAATTTAAGTAATTAGCAAAATGGGAAAGACAAAAAATTGATGATTGAAAGCATTTGAAACACACATTTGGACCAACAAACAAATTGTTAAAGATGCAATCAACTCAACTGTCTAGTTACTATTTTGTGTCAAGAAACATCATTATAGATTTCTCTGTCCTTTTGTATTATTATTGCATAGACTATAGATACAAATACTTTCAATAAAATAATAAACACTAGAGATACAAATGCTTTTAAAACGTTTCATATTTGTGTAGCAACGAAAGCAATGCTGACTGATTGATTAGGGACCATAATTAAGAAGATTCCGAAGACATGGAAGCCACCCAATAGTACATCATTGATCGGTCTTCTATGGGGAAAAAAAATCTAAAAAAATCTATTCCAACAAATACAAAACTAATCCAAGAAGTTAACATCGATATTAATTTTCATTTGTGAAATTACGTATAATTTTAATCGCTTTATAACATGTATTAAAATTATCGAAATAAAATTTTTTAAAATTAAATCATATAATTTAATGTCAATAGTACATCATTGATTGGTCTTCTATGAGGAAAAAAATCTATTCCAACAAATACAAAACTAATCGAAGAAGTTAACATCAATATTAATTTTCATTTGTGAAATTAGGTATAATTTTAATCGCATTATAACATGTATTAAAATTATCGAAATGATTTTTTTTTAAATTAAATCATATAATTTAATGTTTGAACTATATGATTAATTTTTAAAAAAATTAATTCCGACAATTTTAATATAAGTTATTGCCCGGTCAAAATTGCAAATGGTTTCGGAATGGATAATTAATTAGAAAGGGATGGAGTAATATACTTATTACTTGTAAAAGAAAAACAGTACATGATACATAAACTAAATTATTTAATCTGGTTATAATACTATTGCATCTCTTAGCAATCACTAACCAAGTGTAAGGTGGAGAAATATTTATGTATAACCTAAAAAATTAAAAGTGCAGCAAGGAAATTTCTTAAGTTATGCATAACTTTGGTTCAGGTGCTGGAACAACTTGACTTAACACTTTGAGACCATTAAACATTATTTTCAATTTGATTACAACTGCTTTAAGATTAAAAAAACTGCTTATATTTGCATTATTTCATAAACCAAGAGCAATTACATATAGAGCAAAAGCACGTACTCAGTCCATTACATAGTATAGACAGTACCTTTAATCAGATTATATATGTTGATTATTCCAAATATTTTTCATTGCAAAATTGTATTAAAAGAGCTTTGCATTTGAAATTTGAACATCAATAAAATTTAAATGAAATTTGTATCCCCTCAAAACCGACTTGACAACAACTTCTTCAAAAGTCACGTTTGGAATGATGGCTTTATCAATCAAGAGAAAGAAAATGGGTTAGGCTGGCTTACGTTTCAAAACACAATTTTTTTTAAAATTTGATAATTACTTTATAAAAAGTGTCATGCATTAGAAACCCTATAAATTTTAGGAAAAACAAAATTCACCTTATATGTGAGGAATATATATGAGTAAAAAACTATCTATATTTTTGTGGTTGAAATATTGTTATCATTATTAAATGATAATAAACAAAAAAAATAATAATATAGAGTTATTATAAAAAAATTAATATGCAAGTTCGAGTTTTATGTAAATGATTTTTTAAAATATATAAAATATGTTAGATTTTAGAAAATTGTTAAATTTTATTATGGGGTTGCTATTACAGACGAATTCAATCAACTCTTTAGTTAGACCGTCAATTCTTAATGTACTATGTGAATAAAGGCAAAAAGATATTTATTCATGAAACACAAGCAGAGCCATGTACTCAAAAAGAAGAAGCAGACAACGATATTTAATTAGAAAGAAAAACTGAATAAGTAGATCTTGCTATAATTAACTAATAAACTTTTGCAATTAAGAACACATGCACTCAAAATTTCGAAAATTTATAAATCGTACAACTCTCACTATAATTACAGCGTACCAAGCCCTTTGCATTTGCACTTGCAAAGGACTCTTACAGAAATAAAAGAAGATAATAAAATAATAATATATCTATTTTAATTTTTTAACTAGACCTAGCTAATGCATGTTCTAAAGCATATTGAAGCTTCTGGTTCTATGATAATGGTTCAACATATCTCCAGCTTTCTCTTCTCGCTTTCGTTTTGGAAGCGATAAAGACGACATGACTTTGGCCGAGACCACTTTTTTCGCAAGCAATCTCCACCGATCGTTTTCTCCTTTCTTCTCTTGTGCTTTTAACTTGAATTGCCTGTAAAACAAGACATAAAATGAATTTTGTTCAATGAGAAGATAGATATTATTATTGCTTGGTAACAAAATTGGTGTTACCAAATTGTATTGTCTATCTAATAGTCAAGAGATTTCATTGTATGAATGTTAGGTGGTAGAATATACATGGTTTAACAAATTAAAAACATTATAAATGTGTTGCTGTCTTGTGTAAATACTATATATACCTTAAAAATGCCAGCTAACTTTTTGGAAGTTTTTACAACATGATCAGTGTGCCTTATGTAATAGCTGACGAACTTAAAAGCATACAGCTAATATTTAGCAATTTTCAATTTTGAGAAAAGGAAATCATATGTACTATGTTACAAGTACTTTATGCCTTGAACTTGTACAAATTTATACAATTAATCACTTTATAGAGTTTCATGACAAAATGACAATCACATCAAACTGTAACAGAAAAGTCATTTAGCTTTAATTAATTATCCTGCGTGTTTCATACTATTACTGTACTTCTTAATATCTTTCAATATTGCTTCTGTCAAGTATATTCTTAACTATACCATGATCTCTTCTCGTGATAGCTATGTTAGTATAGACTATAGACACCGTTTAATATATATTTGGAAATTGAATTGTATCTTACTTTTATTATAAAATTCTGCTCAATTTCACAACAACTTATGTAATCTTACAACTTGAATCGTACTTTTATCTGAAATAATTTATATTGCAAAATGTAATTAATTACCTGCACAAAGGGACTTTGCAATTATGAGAATTGTCACAAATCGAAGAGTGAAGCCTAAATATCTGCCACATACGTTTACAACTAGAGCACTTTCCTTTTACTCTCCTTTTGCAACTTGCAAAGTGCCTAATCAACTGCTGGAGGCTATGACACGTCGCAAATTTGCCACATGGACCACGTTTATTCGTCGGATCCACGTCAAGTGGGCCCACACTCGTGCACCCGTCCGTGCAAATGTGCTCCAAACACTCCATAGCCTCGTGAAGCTGTATGTATAAGTTTTGTTCTACTTTGTGCTTCCTAGTTCTCCTTTTTTGCTGTTTTTTGAAATAAAATAATGCAGTTAGTGTTGCAATTACCATTTGTGTTTTTATTAAAAATATTAAAGGTGCGAGTTCGAGTACCAAAAAATAGTAGTGGAAAAAGTTTTGAGTTATTACCAATTCGGTTTCATCAATAAATTGCAGGATCTCAAGTTCGAGCCAAGGGTCATGATCTTGAACGAAAATCCAACCCTCCGTCTTCTCTACGACTTTGAAGTTACTATACACGAGCCTCATACATTTTAGACAAAGATCCGGTGCATCACATAGCCTTGCAAGTTGAAGAATATCGACCACGTTGTCAATCGTGAGCCGTCCAGCTAGATCTTTCGTGCATATACGCTTCAATTGAGGTACCAAGAAAACGTGCGATAGTGTTAGCAGATGAATCCCGTACTTGTCCATTTCTTCATTTGTGCACCTAAAAAAGGGAAAAATAATTACATTATTATTGTCTGAACATATTAAATAAAATAAAATGATATAAGTAACATTATGTTCATGAAGTTAACTTCTGAGCTTATAGTTTCCATTTTCTATTTAATATCTTTACTGATCTATACAACAATATGACTAACAAAAAAGTGCTGACCCAACAATCTTTAATCAATAAATGTATAGCTTATCAAAATAAAATAAAAATCAATAAATGTATATTCAAAATTGAGTTGATTCAATGCAATATAGCATTTTTTCATTTATAAATTTTAAATATTAAACAATAAGTATTATGTAATTATAGCATTCCCAGAAACATGTCTTTACTTTAATTACTTAAATATGAAGGGAATGTTTTTAATGATATACCGTACTATAAGTCTATAGCAAATGTTTTAGAACACATACCAGATGAGTCTCAAAATTATTTATCTGATCCCCGTGAATGTGCTTTGTATATACTAACTAATACTAAAATGCAAATGATATGTACAGGGTAATTAATGGCTGTTTATTAATCGACATTTGGATGATATATGTACTGCCTTGTATATTGTAAATTTGTAATGATGTATATGTGTCTATCACTGATTAATTTAATCTAATAAAAACTGTCAAAATTAGTGAGAATTTGACGGGGTAAGTAATAACAAGTCATGCTACTAATTATTTTTGACCAAAAAGTAGTCATATATATACTCATATTCATTGAATTGTTCAAACAAAAGAAAACTTATCTACGTACGTATACTAAACCAATATAGTAAAATAATACCCAGTTTTAATTCCTAGAATCAATGAATTTTGGTCCTGAACGTTACACAATTAATTAAAAATGAGACGGAGAGAAAAGCAACATACTTGAAAGAAGATAGAAACCGGACGAACACTTGAACTGCGTCGCAAGGAACTCCAAGTATCGGAATACTCCTCTCCGATTTCCGATGCTTGCGTGGTTGATCTATGATGCTCTCCAACACCGGTGAAGCCGCAGCCTTTACATTTCCAAAATTATAAAAAGAAAAAAATTCAGATGTTTTGTAAAGAACGTAACAGTTTTACAATTTTAAAATGTGTAAACTTAAGGAAATGGAGTACATATGGAATGTTTAAATACCAAGATGCTACGGTGAGCTGGGATGCGAACGCCCCCGGAAGTGACTATTTGAACATCAGCATCAAGAAATGTCTCACCGGAATCCGGCAAAAATGGTGGCAAAGTTCTGTTAAATTCGTCGGATATTTTAGCCGGAGACATAGAATGTTTGTGTATAGATGTAGAATCTTTGTAATGTTTGTGTATGTATGTATTTATAATTGAGTATGAGCACTTTTTTGCACTTTTGTAATATGAAATGAAAGTTGTTTCCATGGGTTTTATAGACAACACGAAACAACTAAGCACCTCACCAAAAATAAAGATAATTATGAAGATAGTCCATGGTTTTGATCATTATTCTATTTGAGCTTAATACTATTGGTTACCTAACTTTGATAAGGGTTACACAGCTTGATTTACATCCTTTATAAAATGTGATAGATTAAGAACATTTTACAGTCCATTTTTAAAATGCCTTATGATCATATTGTGATGGAACTTGACAAAAAATATTTGATTTCAAACACAGTTCATTTAGTTGCTATAATTTTTATTTTGAAATTAACTTTTCAGTAAGACTAGTACTTTTCAGTAATTGTAAAAACATGGGAATTTTAAATACTGCAATGGAAATCAAATATATGGTCTAATACAGTCGGTCCGTGATCATCTTCAAATTTTACATGTTCTATTTTTAGTATAATACACTTTTCAAGCCGTCAGACAAGAACACACTACAAAAGAATAATGTCTTTTGACACTCAATTGAATAAGAGTTTTGGTCTCATCAAATATATTGCATCGATTTTCCTAATATGAATAACTCTATTTAAATTCATTTTTTGGTAACATGAATTTTCAAATCACCATATGACGATTTTATTGCGTATGTTGGTATATTACATGTTATAGTTGTACAATTTTGCCTTTTGATTGTACATCAGAAAATATACGATTATTCCTCGCTCAATTGTTTTTACCAGTATAAAAAAAAAACAAAAAAAACTGGTTTATCTATTTCAAAAAAAAAAAATAACTTGTTTATGATCAGTATCACAATTCATTAGAAGTAATCAACTCCAGTCCATGATTTGACCGCTTATTGATTTTTGTAACGTTCCACTATTACCAACCATTTTACCATAATAGCAGATAATTAATTAAGATTCCAAAAAATGCAATGTAATCATTTTGTTCCTCCTAAAATACTGGTTTTCTCATAAAACCCCAAGATTATATACCATATCCTGCATTATCATTATCCATATATACAGTAATCGAACAAAATGGCATAGTATTTTATCTCATAAAACCCCAAGATTATATACCATATCCTGTATTATCATTTATCCATATATACAGTAATCGAAAAAAATAGCATAATACTATATTATGGACATATTTGAGCTTACGTGGAACGGATAAACTAGCCCATGGAGCACATCAAAGGTCGGAGTTTATTTATAGAAATTAATCCGGCTCTTTTATTTGGAAAATAAATTAATCATAGTATAGGAGAATTGATCATCTCAATATTAAATTTGAAAAAGTCATATCGTACGTGTAAGTTGTAACTTGGCCTCATCCCATTTTCACTTGCACTTTTTAACACCCTTTTAACCACGAGGTTGGATTTTTATATTACACTTTTTCTGAAAAAACGCACAAACCGTAAAAAAAATCTACGGTTTACAGAAATTACATGCAAACCGTACATTTAATGTACGGTTTGTATGTAATTTTTTTTTTTTTTTTGTAATTTCAATTTGTAAAATAGGAAAAATATATAAAATATGCAAATCCATAATTCACTTAGCTATATATAATTGTTTGTTGTTTGTTTATATTAATTATAGAAATTATAATAATTGTTGATATTTGTCCCATTTTTACATTATTTATTTTTTTTGTGTAATTTCAATTTGTAAAATAGGAAAAATATATAAAATATGCAAATCCATAATTCACTTAGCTATATATAATTGTTTGTTGTTTGTTTATATTAATTATATTAATTATAATAATTGTTGATATTTGTCCCATTTTTGCATTATTTTTTTTTTGTGTAATTTCAATTTGTAAAATAGGAAAAAATATATAAAATATGCAAATCTATAATTCATTTAGCTATATATAATTGTTTGTTGTTTGTTTATATTAATTATAGAAATTATAATAATTGTTGATATTTGTCCCATTTTTTGCATTATTTTTTTTTTTATGTAATTTCAATTTGTAAAATAGGAAAAAATATATAAAATATGAAAATCCATAATTCACTTAGCTATATATAATTGTTTGTTGTTTGTTTATATTAATTATAGAAATTATAATAATTGTTGATATTTGTCCCATTTTTTGCATTATTTTTTTTTGTGTGTAATTTCAATTTGTAAAATAGGAAAAAATATATAAAATATGGAAATCCATAATTCACTTAGCTATATAATTATAGTTGGCAGATACCGACGCCTGACAGAGTAGTTCAAAATATGATTACGGCTGCTTTTTATGATATTCACACTATAGCTAATTATAGCGTAGACCGAGGCTTGCTTACAGCCTTAGTTGATAGGTGTCGTGATGAGACGCACACATTCCATTTTGTCGGTGGAGAGTTGGGGATATCTTTACAGGATGTAGAGATTATGTTTGGTCTCAGGGTGGATGGTCTTGCTGTTATCCGATCGGAGCGGAATGATAACAGGGCGAGCATGTTAGATATGATAGAGAGTTTGTTGGGTGTTAGACCGGCTGACAATCAAGTGGATACAAACTGTTTGACAGTTAGACTTGATTGGATGTTCCACACCTTTGGTGAATTACCCTCAACCCTAGTGAGGACCGTTTGCTATATCAGTCTAGGGCTGCCATGTTATTATTAATTGGGGCACATGTGTTTTCAGATAAGAGCAGTGATGAGATTCCACTCTGGCCTCTGCCATTTCTGAAGGATTTTGACACATGTGCTGAGTATAGATGGGGATCAGCTCTTCTGGGCTGCCATGTTATTGTTCTGTGCCTCTCATTTGTAATGAGAAGATTGAGTTCCATGCCGCGGCCAGGTTCATGAGACAGTTCGGTTTTGTTCAGCGGGTTCCTACATATATTTGGAAACCCAGACAGGGTTACAGCAAGGATAGAAGATATGGGATTGTGCAAAAACACGATTGACCTGCACTTTTTGCAGAGTTTATAACCGTGTGGAATGACCGCCACAAGCGGCTTGTTAACGGCGAATTTGGTACGATGACGTCACCGGATTACATGAGATGGTATAGAGAGAGGGCCCGCATCTTTATAAACCCACCTGAACTTGTCCGACCATCTCACGGTTTCCAGGAGCATACGGGTGTACTCAATAAAATGGTAACAACTAGTTAAAGTTCATTTAATGATAACCAAACAATTATTTTAATTATCTAATTAAATAATGATAACCAATTAATGATAACCAAACAATGATAACTCAATGATAACCAGTTAATGATAACTAAATAATGATAACTCAATGATAACCAATTAATAATAACCAAACAATGATAACTCAATTATAACCAAACAATGATAACTCAAAACGGGTAAATATTAATAAAGCGTAACAATTTTTATTTTTCTCAATCAAAACAAATAACCATCATAAACATGTAACATCATAACCAAACCATTAGTAATAAATATCTAAATAACACAAATTTGAATAAAAACCCTAATTTTTTTATTAAATGGGACAAATATCAACAATTATTATAATTTTTATAATTAATATAAACAAACAACAAACAATTATATATAGCTAAGTGAATTATGGATTTGCATATTTAATATATTTTTTCCTATTTTACAAATTGAAATTACACAAAAAAAATAAATAATGCAAAAAATGGGACAAATATCAACAATTATTATAATTTCTATAATTAATATAAACAAACAACAAACAATTATATATAGCTAAGTGAATTATAGATTTGCATATTTTATATATTTTTTCCTATATTACAAATTTAAATTACACAAAATAAATAAATAATGCAAAAATGGGACAAATATCAACAATTATTATAATTTCTATAATTAATATAAACAAACAACAAACAATTATATATAGCTAAGTGAATTATGGATTTGTATATTTTATATATTTTTCCTATTTTACAAATTGAAATTACAAAAAAAAAAAAAAAAAAAAATTACATGCAAACCGTACATTTAATGTACGGTTTGCAAAAATATATGCAAACCGTACATTAAATGTACGGTTTGCATGTAATTTCTGTAAACCGTAGATTTTTTTTACGGTTTGTGCGTTTTTTCAGAAAAAATGCAGTATAAAAATCCAACCTGTTTAACCACTAGCATTAGATATTTATCAACGTGGTATATATTTAATCCACTTGGCCACTTGAAACACCATATTGCAAATTGTGAGCTTTTTCAATTGTCTATGAAATTAACACGTCATTATAATATTGTATTTCTGTAAATTAAAACATCTTCATACAAGATAAGGCTCACTGGTTCAGTGTAAATGTGACTTCCAGTTTTTCTATATTATTACTGTCGCTATATATATTCAGAAAGGTGTAGAATCGAAGTTAAAGCTACTTAACTTAAGAATATCTAGTCCGGGCATTTATGTTTTGTTTTCTAGATTTGTTGGAGTTACGATTTTTAGACTACGATTTAGCTAACATTAGTTGATACGAAGAGTTTGGCTTATCCTTAACATGCGACAAAAGAAATGAGGTTCGACAAGAACCAATATGACTTTTGGTTGGGTTGGGGTTAAAATGCCTGCCTAGTTTGTATTTTTTTTTTTTTTGAAGATTTGCGTAGTTTGTATTGGTTTGACAGTTTTGAGTGTCGAAATCTAATTTTAACTATTTACTATGGTGGATGAAGATATGTTCACCTTCAAATGATCAATCGATAATTTCGGGGGCCTTATCTATTGTATTGATTTGTGTGATTATAATAATAAGTTATGGGACATCTTACAATTTGTTTGGACTTTTAGACATTGTCACTCACTATATAGTTTTTCGGTTTTTAGAGTCTGATATAGCTAAATTTTGTGTTACGAGTTTAGTATATACTTTATAAGTGATGAGGATTGAGGTTCAATTGGAATGGAAAGAGCCGATTGCCCTTTTGCTTGAGTTGGGGTGGGGATTAAAATGTATGTATAGTTGCTAATGGTTTATAAGTACTATGATTGTTATCTTTGGGTTAAAATCGATGCTGGATAAGTGGATTGACATGTCTCTATTAAATGATAAAACGATTATTACGGGCATTACCTATTGCTGAGTGTGATTAAATGTTGGAGTAATTTTTGTAGGACATGCCGTTTTATAGATAGTTTATAGTCTTGATATTTCAATAAATCTTGTTTTGTCGTTAAAAATACCGGAAGAAATCCCGCTGACTCTCAAGTGTAATAAAAAAAAATATAACCCTTACCCCAACTTATAACATGTATATATACAACCACACAAACACGTATATATATATGCGTATATATAAAGAGACCAATTACATAAAAAATCCCACAAACTAAAATATGTTCAACGGGACAATGTCCCGTCACGTAATTAATATATATATATATATATATATAATAACAGTCTTTTTATTATTTTAATTAATATTTAAGTTTAGATTTATATCAATCAGGGTTCTATATATATTTTTATTTTGAGTTTTTATTGTGTTGTATATTTAGTTTTTAGTTTATTAAATCATAATTTATTTCTGTGTGATATGATTGAAAAAAGAAATTAGTTGTTAAAGAAATTAATTGGGTGATGGTGGTATGTCTAATTGATTGATTTATTTATTTATTTTTTAAGGTAAAAGTATAATTTTTAATTACTAGCAAAATCCAACCGGACTTGTAAACACTGCTCAACATAAAATTTCTTCATAGTCATGGTAATCCATCTACATGGTATATGTTTTATCCCACTTGGCAACCTGAACACCAATTTGCAAATTTGTAAAGCTTAATTGTCTGTAAAAACATGGTCATACGATATAAGGCTTACTTGTTCAGTGTATTATAAGATGTGATAATAAGTTCAACACTTGCGTTCAGTTGTGTGCTGAACTAAATCAGAACGGGCGTAATAAGTGTAATATAACGTCTGTTATGGGACGGAGAGGTGACCCAACATCACTTGCGATTAACCGGCTCTGATAGAATATTGAAACTAATATCATTACCCATTAAAAGGCCTCATAGTAAGTAAGATGAGTAACACATTTTAAATACATGACACAATTTATCCATAAGTGATGTAGAATAATAAACTCAACACCGAAAGCTACTTAACTTGGAAAATATTTCAATTTTTTGTATATTGTGCATATCAATAGAAATTCTCACGAGGATGGGCGATACACTAGATAAGAGATGATCACTTCTTCCCAAAAATATTGTCCATATGGGACCCGTTGCATAGATTAATCGGCTCTAGGCATTTTTCTGAAACGAGGCCCATTAGAAAAAAAATGTTTCTATAACCATCCAAATATCTGATTTAAAATTTTACCCGCTGATGTGGCGGATAAGTTATACCAATCATTTATTAAGTGAAAATTGTCTTTCAAAATCACAAATAAAATTATTTATACATCTCATCCGGCAGATTAGCGAGTAAGATTTTTATGTTGAAAATTTGATGAGAAAAAACATTTTTCTTATAAAAATACAAAATGCATAATGTGATCTATCAATTTATTTAGTTAACAAACTGAGAGATCCCAATTAAAATAAAATAACCAACTGAGAGGGAGGGTACTAAATCATGAGTTTTGGTTACTTCATAATAAAAATGGTTTGTTTTAAAAATTAAAAAATAAATAAATGCTCTCTATTGAGTTTATTTTCTCCCTGGTCGACCCATTGAACGGGATATAAAGGTAAGGAGTTGGCATTACAGTACTCTTCCCACTAAAATTTCTTAAATTATGTATAATCGACAATTATAAAGCCTTCGAAACGCAACCTAACGCCAACCAGAGAAAGCTGTTAGCAACATCAAAACCAACATTATAGTTAGCTAGTTGCTCGGAAGTCGTAACCTATTATAGTCATATTGCTTTTGCTTGAAAGTATCCGCAAACAAATATTTCCATCAGTATCAGGGGCGGACCAAATATTCTTGTTAGGAAATTTTATGGTAACGCTATTGTTGAGGATAAAATGTACACTGGGCAATGCTTCAACCGAAAGTGCCCCGTCATAGTCACTTCGTTATAGCACACGTCAAATATTTTTGTTTCATACGCTTCTTTTCCATCCAAAAGGCTTTCTATTTTATCTTTTAAAGCCTTATATGCCACATAATTTAGACGAGTATACGGAGTCTCTGAGTCGACTAAAACGCCAGAGTGGGGATCGTTCTCTTTAATTATGCACGAATAAGCCACTCTCAATTTCCACTTTCTCAGTTTTCGAACCTATTTGAACCTCTATCCCTAGCATGTTTATCTGATAGGTATCAAATCGGTCAGTGAAAAGCCTCGTTTTCTGACCCACAAATATAGAAGCGTAACCAAAACCAATGTATCCCCCCTTCTTCGTGTTTACAGTACGAAAATGATCCTACACCAATTTGGCCGAATAATGAAAGACTTACGTTTTGTAATCCTACTACACCGGAAGTAGATACATTATAATTATGAGAGAGATAATTTCTACAACCAAAAACTGTACTTCCACGAGTATTTGGTTGCCGGTAAAGTTATCATATCTTTGGCCACTATACCACGAGATATACTACCATCAACAGAATTGATTGTGTAAATGCATTCTGGATGTTTTTGTGATTCACATTTGGCCAATTTTTTGTTACAATCCCGAGAATCACAAGGGACACGTTCAAAAGACGTAGAACGTGACGGGCAAAAATAGGCTTTGTCTGATTGTAACATTTTAAACACGGTCGTTATTGTATCCAAATTAGGCCGCTACCAGTGTCTGCATATGCGATCGTTTCAACAGGTGGCGTGCCAATAAAATAAGTCATAACCATATCATCATCAATAGGGGCTGCTGTTGGGACCACTTGGTTTACTACTAAACGTCACTTAACCTTGTCTCTTTTGTATAAAAAAGCATTCTCGCTCAGCCGATATACGTACTTTCTTTATAACACTATAAAAAAATATTCAAATAGCGAGGGGATTAGTGACGGTATTTTTTATTACGAGCTTATTAGCGACGGTTTTTGTGACGAATTTGTGACAGTTTAGTCAATTTGCGACAGATTTGTGATAATTTTTTAAATTAGCGACAGTCTTGTGACAGTTTTTGACTCTCACTAAATCAAACATTATTTTGTATATAAGGATATCTTCGGGAGTAGCTTTCGAGTTGTAAGAAGAATGTTTTGGTGAAGTACGAGCTCGAGGTATGAGGGACGCGATGAAGCCTATTGAAGCTTCCGTGGGACAAGCAATGTATAATATTACATGCATGTGCAAACACTAAAGAGGCAATGACAAATAAACCCATGATTCTTTTTTTTTTTTTTTTTTTTGGGTAAGGTTCTTTTGATATTTGGTGACTGTGAGTCTTGAGTTTTTATATCAGCATAATTTTATGTGGAAGGTAATGTGAAATATTCGTGGTTTCTACATGATGTTTCTAAGAACAAGTCCCAATTCAATTACTGTTACTAAAATTCGAGTCATTAATATGATACCATAACTGTGACAAGTATATTTACAGTTTGATGTCGATCTAAACAATATTTACTTATTTAGCAATTAGTTTAGGAATAATGGTAATGAGCATTCAATCAGACTCTCAACACACTAGTACTTAATGTAAATTTAGAATTTCATATTCGGCCATATATTTAATATTTTTAATTAATATTTAAGTTTAGTATAGTCTCAAATAGGGTTCTATAATATTATATTTGAGTTTCTATTTTGTTGAATTGTCAAATAAAATATATTAAAATCATTAAAATTTTAAATATTTTTAATTAATATTTAAGTTTAGGATAGTCTCAAATAGGGTTCTATAATATTATATTTGAGTTTTATTTTGTTGAATCGTCAAATAAAATATATTAAAATCATTAAAATTTTAAATATTTTTAATTAATATATTTAAGTTTAGGATAGTCTCAACTAGGGTTCCATAAATATTATATTTGAGGTTTTATTTTTGTTTTGGTTGAGTGTTAAAAGAATTCTAAAAATTACATAAAAAATTGTCTGATAATCAGTCTGGTTCTATAGCATTACTGTTAATTTAGCGACCAATGTATTTTTTTCTCCGTGGCTTTAAAATTTTATCTTTAGTGTCAAATCAAGAAACCTTTCTTTTATTTGGACAACTTGGGGCCGCAAACCAAGTTTTCTAGTTAACGTTGCTACAACAGATCACATGGAAAAAAGTGAATAGTTAACATATCACCTTTTTTTTACAACCTATCTTTATAAATCCGTTTCTTAAATAAAAGATACTTAGATAGATATCATCTTATTGATATAATTAGGAAACTTTTAGTCGGACTATAGTCAGGCTAGGCTAGGGACAATGTATAATGTATTTATGCAAGATCAACACAGCTGATACGGTATGACGACGAATGTTTCGATAGGTTTTGTGTCTTGTAGCATTTTTGGCATGGTTAACAGTATTGTACCCAAACGATGTCGCTACCAGTGTCTGGAATTGCAAATGTTTGTAAAAGTAAGCCATTATCTCCTCATCTAGAGGGACTTTGGTTTGGTATTAAATCTCGTCATTTTAGTGCAAATAATTTTTCTCGTTCTACCGATGTTTTTACATTTTTCTCACGATTTCTTTGTTAAGTGTGTTAGGATTATAAAGGATGTTATTATAGCCGTCATGAAACTTGTGCTATCTTTAAGGGAATAAGTAGTGTAAAATATCTTCACTGTGAACGCTAAAGAGATCATGGAAAAACTCGTCATGATTTCTTTGTTAGTTTTGAATATGCTCTCATGATTTTGAGATCTATATATATAAAAATATTCAATAAGTAGGAAAATGCTTAAATGTATTTCCAAATGTTCTAGGTGCTAAAGATGGATACAAACTTCATAGTTTTGTGTACAAAAACAGTGAATTTCATTGAAAATTTGAGTCATTGTCTAACACAACATATAAATATTTGGATAAGTGATACGAACTTATTTTATACTTATTTGCTACCATTCTTTTTGTGTATATATAGGGGATTCTATATTTTTAATTTTGTGTTATATTTCTATATCAGATTAACTTCCTGCTATTTTCGGCAAATTTGATATTGTGATCTCGGTTCAGGTACTCCTTATACATTAAGTGGCATCTAAATATATGAACCTATAATCTTACGGCTCTTTAACGATGCTCTAACTTCGCCTACATAGTTGTCGAGACAATATAGTTAAATAGCAAAAACATCATCTGTTTATCATGAACAATTTAAGGTTCTAATTTTGAAAAAAATAACATTGTGCCTAGTCCTTTTTCAATCCCTACCTTTTGTTTATAAGATTCTTCATTTTACAATTAATTCTTGCCTTTGACAATAATTTGCATCAAATGATTACATTATTGCACAAGCCACAAAGTGTGTAATCCTTTGATTAAATTTAAATTTGTCCATCCAGAACTAAATATTTAAAAATAAAATACGTATTAAATATTAATTGAAGCCTAATGCTTCTTTTCAACAATTCGTACTGGATGTATTTGAGTTTCAATCATTTAACTGATGAACCTGTAGAAAATTAGTGTACGTATACGTATAGTTTACACTAACGTTTGTAATTTTGACATATCGTAAAACTAACGTAAATTTGCAAGTAATTCAACATTTCATTTTCACGATATACGTACATTAATTTTTCATTTTTTTTAATTATGAAACGAGTAACTACTCAATAACGACAATCTTCTTGGTAGTCTAACCAGAGTTTTCCCTCGCCTAAATCAAAACCAACATTATATGATTTCAATAGTTCCGACCCAATAACAGTCATGTTGGACCCCGAATCGAACATTTTGAGGCATAAATTCCCATCATTATCCTCTTCCGACCAAATATTTTCATTCGGTATTTTTAGCATTACGTTATTTTCTAAGACGAAATGAACACTTGGCAAGTGCGCGACCGAGGTCTCATCGTCAATCGCATTGTAACACACTTCGTAATATGGGGGTACTTTGTAAGATACATGTCCAGTCATTATATCTTTGATTTTAGCGACCATTAAATTGAAAGCCTCAGGATTTAGCCTCGTAAGAGGCGCACCTGTATCGATCATAACCCCTGTATCAGGGTCTCCAACAACCACTTTAAAAATGTCACTTGACAAGTTTAGCCTTGTACCCCCAACTACAATATCTAGCATGATCGACCGGTATTCTCTATATTTATTCGTAGAAAGAGACAATTTATACCCCATCAGAATAGCCGATGAACCAAATCGAATATACCCTCCATCTCCGCCATCGCTTATACAGAAAGAAAACGTTTGAACTTCCATTTGTCCAGGTAATGATATAATTGAATTTTGTAAACCGATCACGCCACCAACACCACCAGTGGGGTCTTTATTATAAAATCCACAACCTACAACAATATTTGAAACTGTGAGATTTGGAGTAGTGCTATATTTTCCCCCCGGTAACATTATAGTCTCTGTGGCAACAACACCTTCAGTGGTTGAAGTATCCATATAACCGAGTTTGAACTCACAACCAATAAAAAGAGATCCACAGTGAAATCTAAATTCGTGCTTGCAATATCTAGACGCGCACAATGCCAATTGGTAGGTAGATGACTTTGAGGGATCAAAAATAGGAGCTTCTTGATCGTAACAATATCTGCATGGTTGGCATTGTAGCCAGTTGACATCTGACCCTGTATCAGGAACCGCGTATGCAAGCACTGGAGGCGTACCTATATAATATTTCATAATCATGTCATAAGAAATCGGGGCGACTCCTCCTTTAAAATTTCGAAAGTTTCGTCTTTTTTCTGCAAAGTAGCGAATTCGCTCGTTAGATACGTGTATGTTGTGTCTAACTATATCAGCACGAGTTCTATTGGGATCATATAATGGATGTTCGGGTGAGGTGATATGAATTAAGGGTGATATAAATCCGGAACTGGTGATTTTAAGAAAAGAAGCCATAGATAATGAGAGCATTATAATTACTAAAAAGGATTCGGAAAAAGAAAAAATCATGATTGCTTTTGTGTTTGTGAAAGTGTGGAAGATTTATTTGTGATGTACTATTGAGATATACATATACATGTATCATAGACTTATCCATAAATAGAAGGCAATAGAAGTTTATGATTTTGTAGAATCATTTGTAATTCATAGTTGAGCGTTTTAACTTTTAATGTTTCTCCAAATAAAGTATATTGTGAATACACATGATAAAGTCCATTTGTTTTAGTGAATGAATAGACTATTTATCGTTTCTCTTAATAAAGTATTGCGAGTAAACATGGTAAAATATACTCCATTTGTTTAGTAATGGATGAATATGATACAATGTTTATCCAAAAATTTAATAATGGTAAAAATTGATAATAAGGATGCAAAGTGATTGCTTATTTGCTCTAGTCAATGATATAAGGCTTATATGTAATAGTATGAAGAACCCAAAAGTACAATTTGCAAAAGAATCGGTAAACGAATGAAAGGTTAGAGATGACCCATGACAAAATTATCCTATGGTATAAAAATAAAATAATTCGTGTTTCTCGATGATAAGTAGAATATTAATTGTTGGTTAAAAAGAATAATCTAGCATACGCTTTTTTTTTAAATAAAGAAATTTTATTAAAGACATGGAACGTTCTTTTTACATAGGACAAGTGCTCTCATCCTAGCAATAATTGAGATCGAATTCAATAATAGTAAACGCACTAATATAATAATCTATCATACATATCATTTTTAAGTAGGGCTACATTCACTTATCTTACTTACTTATCCATGTATACACTACTCATGAGAGAACGGATGTAACAAACTCAGATCGATTTCGATTCACATGGATTAGTGAGTTCGTTAAACAAGTATCAAACAAAACCAGTAGTTGTGACTATTTTTGGTGAGATTTTCTGGTTTATTCCATTAATTGAAAGCAAGTACAGGAAGAGATTACAAGCTAAAATGCAGAAACTTAAGAAAGAAATTCAAAAGAAAATACAGAATCTAATAAGGGAAATATGGTTCATTTTTTCATCCCCTTTTGTGAGCCCATTGCACTAATATTTATACTGCTACTACAATTACCAAATAGACCCACAAACTTCATAAATTTGCATTAAACTCCCATGGTTTATAAACGATTAAACTTGACCCCTACTCTTCTATTTCCTTTCCAAATGATTTATCCCCCTCCTTTTCTCTCTTTTGTCGCCAAACCAGGTCCGTAACAACCGAGATAAAAATGCTAGAGGACGACGGAATTGTTATTTCGTCCGCACTCCTTTCATAAATTAAAAAGTATGAAAAAGTGTAAAAAGATTGAAAATAACTTTTGCTCACATTTTTTGCTAGTAAGATTTTAAAATATAACTTTTGCCAACCAAATATATAATACCAATTAAAAGCCTTACTCTACTAACGTGCATGAACGCATGTATTGATTTCATTTTTATGTTTTTTTATAAAAGAATTGACAACAGAATGGATCTACGTTGCAGCAAAGCCTGCATGCATGTATATTATGTAAATATTGGGTGGATTCTGGAATATTTTTCCTCTATACTCTGAAATGTTCTACAATAAAATTTTAAAAACATTGAAAATATATGAAAACATTAATGACTCTTTATATGGTTCCGACTATCCTCCGAGTAACAAAATTATTTGTTTTGAATGAATTTAATGAAATCAAAGAAAAGGAAAATATGCAAAAAAAAATTATCAAAAAGGAATTATTCTTATTTAGATAAGAAACAACTTATGGCATTAATGCTATTTAATTATTTATTTTTTTCAAACTAAGTTGTTTTCTTTTGATTTTTAAAAAACGAAAATGATTCACGATTCGAGAACATTCACACGAAATTGATGGATCTTAAAAATTAGGGTTTCAATCGTTTAACCGATAAACGCTGGCAAATTAGTGCGCGTATATATATACTTTACACTAACATTTGTTATTTTGGCATACTGTAAAACTAGCGTAAAAATATAACGAACTCACTAGTAATTAAACGTTTCATTTTCATGATATTCGTACATTCTTTATTTTTTTAATTATGAAACGAGTAACTACTCAATAACAACAATCTTCATGGTAGTCTAACCAGAGTTTTTCCCCTGCTAAATCAAAACCAACATTATATGATTTCAATTGTTCCGACCCAATAACGGTCATGTTGGACTCCGACTCGA
Organism: Primula vulgaris; assembly: GCA_963920805.1. NCBI lineage: Eukaryota > Viridiplantae > Streptophyta > Magnoliopsida > Ericales > Primulaceae > Primula > Primula vulgaris. The sequence goes on along the minus strand of OY987214.1, from coordinate 34,231,658 downwards.
ATATTTTCATTCGGCATTTTAAGTATCACGTTATTTTCTAAGACGAAATGTACACTTAACTTGGTAATTCCTTGACCGAGGTATTATCGCCAAGCGCATTGTAACACTCTGTATAGTATGGGTATACTCCGTAAGGGTAGTGTCCAGTCAATGCAGTCATTATATCTCTGATTTTAATTACCATTGACATGTAAGCCACCGGATTTAGCCTCGTAAGACGCGCACCTGTACTGACCTTAGCCCCTGTGTCAGGGTCTCCATCTCCACTTAAAAAATGTCACTTGACAAGTTTAGCCTTGTACCCCCAACTATAATATCTAACATCATCTGACATGTATTCTCTTTATTTGTTCGTATAAAGAGACAATTTGTTCCCCATCAGAATAGGCGATGAACCAAATCGAATATACCCTCCATCTCCCCCATCGCTTATCCAATAAGAAAACGCGTGTACTCCCATTTTGCGAGGTAATGATATACTTGAATTTTGTAAACCGATCATGCCACCAACACCACCAGTGGGGTCTTTATTATAAAATCCACAACCGACAACAATATCCAAAACTGTGAGATTTGAAGTAGTACTATATCCGACAACTGACCCTGTATCGGGAATCTCGTACGTAACCACTGGAGGCGTACCTATATAATATGTCATAACCACATTATAAGTCACCGGGGCCACTCCTCCTTCATAATTTTCAAAGTTTTGTCGTTTTTCTGCAAAATAGTGATCTCACTCGTTATTTAAAGCGTGATTTTTAAAACACTGATTTTTATCAGATTCTCCACTCTACAGAATTCTTTGTATATTATTGCTGAGAATTATTACATTATTGCAGAAAGTGCTTAAATACTTTTTTTTAGATCTTTATCAAATGTAGAATACCGTGGAAAAAACGTGGTGCAAAATTACGTTTTAGTATATGAGAGATTTTATTGAACAATTTGGTATTAATTTCATGTATATTATGAAGAAATTTATGTTTAGTGCATACATATATAGTTTTAATATTCTATTCTAAAAAAAAAAAAAAGTCTTAATATTCAAGTTTGGGATTTAATTTTCAACATTTCATCTTTAGAATATACTTTCTTTATTTACTTTTTTTTTATAGACTCACTTCTTCAGAACGACAATCTTCTTGATAGTCCAACCAGAGTTTTCTTCTTCTTAAATCAAAACCAACATTAAACGATTTCAATGTTTCTATCCCAATAATAGTCATGTTGAACGGAGACTTAAATATTTCGAGACACAAGTTCCCATCGTTATCCTCTTCCGACCAAATATTCTCATTCGGCATTTTTAGCGTCACGTTATTATCAAAAACAAAATGTATGCTCTGTAGTTGCGCGACCGAGGTTTTATCGTCGAGCGCATTATAACACTCTTTATAGTAGGGAGGTACTCCGTAAGATTCGTGTCCAACCATTATATCTCTGATTGTAGCTACCATTGAATTGTAAGCCACCGGATGTATCAACGTAGTATGAAAGCCAGTATCGACCATAACCCCTGTGTCATAGTCTCCATTTACTATTTTAAAAATTTCACTTGGCAAGTTTAGCTTAGTACCCCCAACTATAATATCTATCATAATGGACTGATATTGTCCGTATTTATCTGTAAAAAGAGACACTTTATCTCCCATTAGAATAGCCGATGAACCGAATCTGATATACCCTCCATCTCCCCCATCGCTTACACAATAAGAAAATGCGCGTACTCGCATTTGGCGAGGTAATGATATACTTGCATTTTGTAAACCAATGACACCACCAACACTGCCAGGGGGTGCTTTATTATTAAATCCACAACCAATAACAATATTGTAAATTGTGAGATTCGGTATACTACCATACTTGTCCCCCGGTAACATTATAGCTTCCTTCGCAACAGCACCTTGAGAGGTGGTATTATCAAGGTAACGGATATGGTACCGACATCCAATTCTCTTTGATCCACATTCATATCCGATTTTTTTTTTACAATATATAGACGAACACGGCAACAATTGGTAGCTAGGTGATTTTGATGGATCAAAAACAGGCGATTCTTCTTGATTGAAGCAAACCGCACAAGGTTTACATTGTAGCCAGTTCATATCGCCCCCTGTATCAGGAAACGCGTATGCAACTATTGGTGGTGTACCTATATAATATCTCATGACCACATCATACGTTATCGGGGCCACTCCTCCTCTATAATTTCCAAAATTTCGTCTTTTTTCTGCAAAGTAGCGATGTCGCTCGTTAGATATGAGTACGTTGTCTCGAAATATATCACCACGAGTTCTATTGGGATTATATAATGGATGTTCGGACGAAGTGATATGAATCAAGGGTGCTACAAATCCTGTATCGGTCGCTTCAAAAAAAGATCTCATGGATAATGAGAGCATTATAATTATTAAAAAGGATTTGGAAAAATAAAAAGTCATGATTGTTTCTGCGTTTGTGAAAGAGTGAAAAATTATTCTGTGATGTACTATTGAGATACATGTACATTTTTCTATTTATAAATGGTGGGAAAAACCAATTTTTTTACATTATTGATTATTAAAATTAAAAAAAAATAGGAGGAAGCCCCATAAAACAAAACAATAAAATCCTAAATAAATTGAGATACATGTATCATAGACTTACCCATAAATAGAAGTTTGTGATACACATAATCAGATGTTAGTCGTACACGAGTGTTTAATGTTTCTTCAATTAAAGTATTGTCAATTGTGAATAAACATGGTAAATTGGTAAATCCCATTTCGTTAGTAATGAATGAATAGTCTGTTTATATGTTAATTTCTCCAAATAAAGTATTGTGAATAAACATGGTAAGTCCAAAAACATGCTCCAAAGGCTAACTAAATAAAACAATTAAATAGCAACACAATCCCCCTATAATATTAAACCAGTCAATCTTAATCATTACAAATCCGACAATAACAAACGAATCCAAAAACCGTATATATAAATAGATACTCGTCTTAGATGAATAAATGAAAACTGAAATATCACAATCGTCAACCCACTTTAATTCTTTTCCAAAGTTGACGTAGACGACAACGGTTACCGCTAAAGGGTAACTACAGTAAAAAATCTATAAATTAATATTTTCGGGACCAGAGATATTTATTAATTTAGAGAGATATTAATTAATAGATAAATGAATAGTTTATTAATTAAAAGATATTTTTTATTCATTCAATAAGTATATTTGTAAATAACATAAAACTCATTATATATTACTAAGAATACTCGTTAAACTCGTTAGTAAAGTTAAAATACACTACTTCAATTGTAATATATAAATTTTGTTAAATTTTAAACTGTATAGTAAACTAAGAATGGACATTAGATACATAAACTAGTGAAGAGCTCCAACTATATTTAAATTTTAAGAGCAGTAAAATGAAACGACTATAAAGTCATATTTCACTAAATCACCCTATTAAATTTTGTTATTTTGAAAAATTATTAATTTGTGATTTTGTGAGAACCAAATATTTATATAATAATCTTTTAAAACTTTATTATCTTATTAATTTATCGAAATTAGCGATTTTTTACATTGTCTCAGGTCGGGACCGAAGAAAATTATTATTTTATAGAGTTTATTAATTTAGCAAGTATTAATTTAAAATGACAATTCTATTGTATTCCTTAAATTAATGTAATACTATGTTTTTACAACAAATTGTGGAATTGTTTATTCATTTGGTTGAGTTTAATAACTTTAAGAAACTATAGATAAAAGAAAGAAAAATAAATCAAAGACCATCGAGCATATTTCTCTGTCATTCTAAGATTGGAAGTGGAGTAATTTACAACAGTTAATAAGTTTACAGGAGCCAAATGCAAAAGTTAATAGTATATGAGGGTTATTTGCAAATTTCTAGTAGTTTTATGTCATTTATATTCATGGGGTTTTAACAGAAAAAATGCTATTTTGGTACCTAAGGTATCATCTTTTACCAATTTGGTATCCAACGTACCACATTTTCTAATATGTTACCCAACGTAACTAGTTTCTCTCCAATCAAATGAGTAATCCCACTTCAGGTCACCGGAGACTGATCATAACTGCTATTTTACTATTTTACTCTTTAGTTTTCCCTCCAAAATGTCATTGAACTTTTTCTCCATTTTCTCTTTTACTTTTGCATACTTTAACACACCTACTTTAACACACACGTCTCTATCTCTGTATTACCCCTATCCCTCACTCCTGCTCTCTCTCTCTAAAATTCCATGGATTGTCTCAGCTACTGTGAAAACATAACAAAAATGACGACTTCATGGACCAAAACAAATCCAAGAAGAAGTTATCTTGACTGTAAAAGTGAAAAATATAATTTTTTTAGTTGGTTTGACCCCGCTATGTGTGGTAGAGATTTGACCACCATACCTGCTTTGTTGCGCAACAAAGCTAAAGTTGAAGAAAATAATAAGAAACTGCAGGTCTATAATGAGTCACTTGAAGAGAAGATACAAGAGCTAAAAGAATACATTAAGTAATTGGAGGAATCAATGGGATGCATTCCATCAAAGGTTGAAAAAAAGGCTGCTATGAAAGAAAAGCAAAAACCACTTAGCTATGTGTTGCTAAGTCTAATCTTGTTTGCAATTTTGGTTTATATTTTCTTACTTAATGGTGAAGGTGAGCTAAATTAAGTGGGTTGGATGAGCTAGTGTTTTCTAATGTTGTAATGATGTGATATGGTTTTAATATCAACTTGAACTCTTTTATGATTAATTGCAGTTGATGATTATTCTGATCAAAATAGTTCGTTTATAATTATTCTGACTATTCTGAAAATGAGAAATGATATTAAAAATACATACATGTAATGAGTTACAGTGATGAAATTTGGTTCACATTGGTCTTCATTGGTATCTGAAAATACAAGAGGAAATAAATCCTGATCAAAATTTCCAGTCAAGTGTTCAGAAAAAACTGAAATATTACCACAAAATGAGACAAGCACAAGAGAAAAGAAATATTAACTGTCATTACAATATCAAAGTAACAGTAATAACTTTATCAAATTAGCACTAAGAACTTCACCAAAACAACAGTAATAACTTCACCAAAATTAGAGTAATTAAAATACAAAAATAACAGCTATTTCATTACAAAATTAACTATCACCACATCACCAAAATAACAGTCATTACAATACCAAATTTCAGTCATTACAATACCAAAATTACAGTCATTACACAACCAAAATAAAAGTTATAACTTGACCAAAATTTCAGTCATTACAATATCTAATTCCAACCACCAAAATAACAGTCATAACTTGACCAAAATTACATCCATTACACATCCAAATTCCAGTCATAACTTAACCAGATTACAGTCATTACACCACTAAAAGTATTGCACCAAACTAATATTAACAAAACACTTGATATCAAACTAATATTCTGACATTAAGCACACTAAATTTTCCAAGGAACATTTAAAAAAGAAGGGCCATCTTTGTTTGCCGTTTTTGCCTTCCTTTTATATGCTCCATATCAGCTAGGAGTGCTTGTGGTGTCAAATATCTCTTCCCCCCCTTTTGTATGTGGCCTTTAGGCAAATTAATGGGACCTTGTTTTGGCCTTTTCAAGATTCCAGCATGCATTGTTTGAGGTTCATTTTTAGTGGATAAATCTTGATAGTCAACTATGACAGGCCATTTTTTAAGAGAATTTAGTATTCTGTTACTCCTTCTAATCTGTATAATAAGGGAATAATAACAAAAACAAGTATATTTAAATAATTACCACATAAAAATGTGTGCTAGTATATTAATTAAAAAATGGGAAAATATTATTTCTTACTGCTTTTTTGGGTGTAAGCTTGGACTTAGTGTCAAATTTTTTAGAAGAATACAACTTGTTGGTCTTTGGAATTGGGTCATGTTGAATGATTGTCCATTGTTGACTTGATGACATATAATTCTCAGCAGCAAGTTACGGATCAATTTCAGCCCAAACCCTTTCTTCTTCCAGATCTTCATTGACCACTACCTCACTAACAATTTCATTGACCATTGGTTCACTCACAAATACCTCACTCAGAACTGACTCATTAAACACTGGCTCACTCAGAACCGTCTCATTAAAAATTGGCTCACTCACAACATCACTAACAGTTGGCTCACTCACAATTGGCACATGCTGCTAATCTTTCTCACACATCACAACCTCCGCCTCATCATTTCCATCATCTCCACTAGTGTCAGTCTCATCTACAAACTGTAAAGGTTATTTTTCTTTTCTTTTTCTAATTCCCTTACCCTGCACTCTTACCTTTGGTGGCCTGCCACAAGTTCTAGAATTATGTCCTGGTTTTCCACAATTTCTACAATTCATAACAAGACCATTCTTGCTTATTTTAGATTGTTTTGGCTCATTTGGTCCCCTTCTTCTAATCCTAGCAGGCCTCCCATATTTTACCTCTTTTACAGGTGGTGGTAGAAGTATTGGTTGCTCTTTGCTCTTAGGCCATAAGTCATTACCATTCATGGGACTCATGACATTAGAGTACAGTCTATTGTATGTGCTAATACTATAGCAGATGTGCACATAATCTTCTGGCTCTTTACCTTGGTGATATAAGCAAGCAATTCCATGTACACATGAAATTCCAATGAGTTGCCACCCATTACAACCACAAGTTCTTTGCTCTAAATTCACCATAACACACTTATTATTAGGCCCAAACAGTTCAAATTCATCATCACTATTAAATTTTGCTTCCCATAAGTGCGAGACTTGTTTTAAAAAATCTAATCTCTTTCTTATTTTTGGACAAATAACCATAGTGGTTACCCTCTCTACTGTTAGTTTTTTTTCTCATCATTTGATCCATCAGCCTCAGCCTCATTAACTCAAGCATTGTAAGTATGGGTTTCACTCTAAATTGTCTTATACAAGAGTTAAAACTTTCACATAAGTTATTGAGTAATAAAGGAGACTTAGTATGAGTGCAAAAGTGAGACCTTGACCAGTTTTTACCAGGTTTATTTGCAAGCCAAATGTACGGTTCTTCATCCAAATTCTTCATTTTTTCTAATGTTGCATCAAAATAAGAGATGGTTGCAGCTCTTGCAACCTTTTCTAGCATTTGTTTCAAGGTCACTCCTTTATATTTTTGATTGAAGTTGTTATACAAATGGCATAGACAATACTTGTGCTCAATGCCAGGAAATAACTTAGCTACTGTTTTGATCAACCCCTGCAATAAAACAAACATAATACAAATGTTTTGATAAAAAACATAGAATACCATTGAATATTAAATATATTAGAATTATAGTTGGAAAAAATTACAGTGTACTTTTTGTTTATCAGATATGATACTATAATTCTCTGGAATATCTATCTTAAGGTCACTAACCACCAATTTTAGCAACCATTTCCATGTTCTATAATTCTGTATGTCCATAATAGCATAACAGAATGGGTAGCAACAATTATTTGGGTCAATGGCCACTGCACTAAGCAAAACTTCCTTGTATGGCCCACTCAAATGGCAACCATCAATGCCTTTCAAAGGCCTACAACCCTCCTTAAACCCTCTTTTCAAAGAGCCCCAACATATGTAAATCCTCCTAAAAATAGCAAAATCATGATATGTGAAACTTTCATAACTATTGTAGTCCATGTATTTGATCTTTTCATCTCTTCTATATAATCCCATAGTACCAAAAATTGCTCAGCATTTGTTCCTTCCAGTCTTGTTTTAGCAATTCTTATAGCTTTGTAGGCTGTTGACATGGTTACTTTGCATTGTAAATCTATATATACTTGTTGCCTGAAGGCTTGAACCTTCCATTTAGGGTTAACTCTAATATTTTCCATGTATCTCTTAGCAATGAACAATGGCTTACAAGCACTTATGTCTTGTGTCCTGGGGCAGTTGTGTGTTTCAACAATTGTCCTCACTTCTATTGTCACTTCATCTCTCACTGCAGCCGCATACAAGTACCATTTACATTTGATATCATTCCCATCTTTTTTGTTGGTCCCATTAAAACACCTAACAATAAATTTCTTTGTTGAGTTCTTTACAAGTTTACAATTTTTCCCATTTTGAAAAGAGTACATTTTTACGGCATCTCTAAAGTGGTATGGAGTGGGAAATTTCATTTCTAACTTGAAATTCACATTGTCCAAATCTGCTTCACCAAATACTAAAGAACTGTCCACATGTTCTTCACCACTTTCTTTATCACTCTCGAATTAATCAGAATCTACACAACCCTCATTCAATATTTTTTCATTGACCACTATGTTTAGAGAATGATTTGTTACATTTGGCACAAAATTAGGCCTACTTGAACATAAAGGCCTACTTGAACTAAATCTGTTTGGAAAAGTATAGCTAGGTCAACAAGACCATCATCATCATTACCCTCATCATCACTACCTTTCAAGATTGAATTTTTTTCAATATCACCATCATCTACATGTTCTTCTTCATCAATGTCATCACTAGTATCACTCACTAGCTCCAAATTTATATTCACAACATTCAGCATACACTTGAGCACACTTATCACTATTTATAAACTTGTCTCGGTTCACAACATCAATATCAACCTTAATCTGAATCAAATTATTCTCAAATTCTGAACCAGCTCTCTTAAAAGCAAATTTTCTAACATCGAGCCATCCTAATTGAGCAGCAATAGCTTCTAATGATTTTAAAGATAACATTTTTGGGTTACAATAATCAACAAAAATCTTTTTTTCACCCTCATAACCAGAAATATTTTCTCCATCATAAACAAAATTACCCATATGGTGAAAGTCTATTGAGAATAAACTTGTCTTTGTAGCTCCCAAAAGAAATGTACTACATGTTTTAAAAGTTGAATAATCAGTTAACTTACAAGATACTAATTTCATACAATATTTTCTATCAATTTTATCTCCAATTTCATGCAATGTTTTCTATTAGCTTTATACAATATTATCTGCAATTTTATGCATTATTTTCTATTAGTTTGTACAATATTATCTGCAATTTTATGCACTATTTTCTATTAATGGTATAACCAGCCCCAAAAAATCCCCAAATAGCAATCGAAACCCTAATTAAAATAACTAGTTTCTATAAAAGCATTAATTCGCAAACAAAATTGATAATGTACATTATATTTTATATTTATAATAGAATTGGAAAATTTAACAAATGGTAGTGGACTCACCGTAACTTGGAACGAGAGCCTCGTTTCTGCATATTACCCACACCGTTATGCGTATCTTTAATAATTTTGCCAGCAACTATGATTGATTGGTATGATCAGAAACCCTAGAAATTTGGATGCATTTTTTTTTAGGAGAGAGAAAGAGAGTGTGTGTGTTGTCCGAAGGAAAGAGCGCCAAATATATTATAACTTATAAGTTATATAAAAAAATATTATAAATTAAATAAAATTGAAATGATAAAATTGTCCTCCTATCTCAGATCTAAGGCTATCACGTGGTGTCACGTGATCAGTTTCCGGTGACCTGAAGTGGGATTAGTCCATTGATTGGAGAGAAACTAGTTACGTTGAGTACCATATTAGAAAACGTGGTACGTTGGGTACCAAATTGGTAAAAGCTGATACGTTGGATACAAAAATAGCATTTTTCCCGGTTTTAACCCTAACACACTGTATATTTCTGCCGTAGTTTGATTCACGTAGTTTCTTTTTCGTTTGCAAAATATATACGAAGCATCTAATATGTTCCTTGATGAGATATTATGCCTTATTTTCTCTCTTATTTACCTTTATCACGACAACAATTGGTGCCATATCACTTCCTCAAGAAAAATCCAATATTACTAAAAATATGGGCTTAGTATCGGAGAATAATAGTTTCTTAGTCAGAAGACGAGAACGTTGGACGCAACTATGTGCTGGAGCAGAGGGAAGTCATATTAAAGTTATGGGCTTCAAGATTCCGTTACTACGAACGCTTCCACCCGAATAAAACTATGGTTGATTACACGGAGGAGATTAATCATTTCTTTGAAAGAAGACGGCAACACCTGACTCAACTATGTGCCACACTGTCATTGCTGAGTGCTGAGCAAAATCATTCTACAATATATTGAGTGAATGATTAATTTTCGTATTTAATCTTTATATGTGGAAAGAAAATAATACCGATTATTTGCGTTGTATAATTTTCGCCTGAGTATTTGTCGTTAACACGGATATTAGTAGTTAATTTGATTGTTTAATTGTCATGCATGCCTTAAAATTGCTAATCTGTCTTAGGAACCAGCAATAAAAAAAAACGTTGATCTTTCTTAGAATAATATGATCGTGAATCATATATGTTCAAACAATTCTCCGCAACCCATGTCTATTAAGGAAACACTAAGCCAGATCAAATAATAATGGAAACATATAATCCTCGTGATATCCCGTTTACGTTCATATTGTCACACGATAATGTTGAGTAGGATTTAGATTTTCTCGGCCAAGGTTCCATTGTCTCGTCAGGAAAGCATGCGCATGGTTGACATTCAGCTGATGATATTGACCAACACAGCATATGATAAGGTTCGCCTGCCTAGGACTATAGGAGCTTATATAGAACAAGAATCTATAGACCCTCCAAAACTCCATATCCCTTTTCTCTCAGAGAAGAGATCTCAAAACTTTATATATAAATAACAAAAAAATGGTTCAGACCTCAAAAACATCAGCTGACCAAGAGGCTGAAATTGAAGAAAAGAGAAGTTTTTCAGACTAAACCTAATATAAAATTAGAATTACAATAATATACTACTCCCTACGTTCCAAAAATATAGTAAATCACGTGTAAGTTTAACCGACCAATAAGTTTTATTAAAATTATCTAAATGAAAATTTTCAAAACTTAATCATATAGTTCAAAAGTTGAATTAAATTATTAAAGTTAAAAAAAATTCATTTCGGCAATTTTGATACAAATTTTTGCCCAATCAAAGTTGCACATGATTTCTTATAGGACTATCTTTTTGGAACCAAGTAAATACAAGTTTGCACCAGAAGGAAGGTAAGTGGTAATTATTGGGGATCATGACACGCACCATCACGCAGAAAATTGTGATTTATAATTTTTTAAATGCGTTTTTTATATATTTTGTTGAAAACAATGATTTGGCAACCTGCATGTTTTATTCACCGATTCAAATCTATATAAGCAAAATGTCACTTCAAGACTTAAAATCAGAACATACTTCAACTTCAAAGATTTCTTCTCAGAATGCAGTACTAGTGCAAATCCGAATTGAAACCACAGTATTATGCTTGAAAATAAGCTAGCGTCATTCATGACTCATTGGCATTAACCCGCCGGGATCTCGATTTCCAGTTAGGACACTTAATTTCAAAGTTTTTTTTTCTTTTTCTCGAAAATTATACGAGTTGCAGACATTGTTTGTTCATGTGTATGTTTGTATCTATCTGACAAGTTTTATCAAATCGGAGAAGTACCATCAAAAAAATTTGACAGTATCGTGATTTAATTTGATAATAATGACCTAATTGAGGGAATAATTGGTGGATTTTGTATTTTTGATAAAAATGAGTTGGCTGTGTAAATACATGCACGGCATTGGCTATCAAAGAAAGATCTGTAGAACAGCAAGTGTATCATTTTTATTATACGACTCATTTACCTTAAATATGAGTAGATTGTTCTAAAATTGTACACGCATCAATTTATCTATCCATTACGTTAAATTTACATGAACTCAAATATCGCTCAAATACAAGCGATCAAGATGTTCCCTTATAATTAAAATAATAATTTTCCTCTATTACTTTTCTCTTATTATCTCTTATTTATTTATACTTTTCACATATAATTTATTTATACTTTTCACATATAAATTAATAAAATAACAAACAGATGAGTTGTATAATTTTGATAGAGAAATTGATAAAAAAAACTGATAATTTATATAAACCAAAACGTTTACTTATAAGTTGTAAAAATGTAGTTTTTACTTTAAATACGAGAAAATCTGTTAGTTATTTAATGTGATTGTTCTATGGGTTGAAAAAAATTGATAGAAGTATATTAAAATATAGTAATATTTAGTTATAATAATAAATTTGATAAGAAAGCTGAAAAATGTATAAAGTTAAACTGTTACCCTAAAAATATAAAAATGATGTTAATCAAGTTAAATACGAGGAGGAAAAGTTAACCGGTGTGCATGCTCCGAATCAAATGCGGCAAATACCACAGTCCTGTAAATTAGTTCGTGTAACTCTGTGCCTCACTTTTATTTATTTTTATTTAATTAAATTCCTAAGATAACCCATCTACAATCAGTTACCAACTTCACAAAAGAATGTGCTTTTTATTTTCACCAACAGGATTTTAAAAAGAATGGCTTCACCATGGTTGATAGAATAGAAATACTGTAGTATTTACAAGTTACTACAAAAAACACCACAATGAAAACGAAAATACTAATCAAGTCCAGGTACAGATAACTCCATTTTTATCGGAAGATGCAAGAGGCTTCCCAGTATTGCTCCAAGAACAACACAGAACAGACGACCCATGCTCTTTAAGTGTACTCGCGATTTTACCTTGCAATACGGACCATAGATATACGGACCCATCAGATGATCCAGCAGCTACGTAATTATCATCTGGACTAATACAAGACCTGCTCCAATTCGACGCAACTCTATTCCCACTCGCGTTTAGTGTCCCAGTAACTTCCAGAGATCTTACATCGAACAAATTGTGCAAATTATCTCTCCCGCTCGTCAACAACATATTCCCATTTCTCGAGAGGGAGAGAGAAGTTACAGCGAGTGAGTGTGCAACGACCTCGCTAAGGAGCTTCCCCGTTTGAATATCCCATAACCGTAGATTCCCATCTACATGACCCGAGCAAATAGTTCGTCCATCAATGCTTAGACAAAGTGCATTACAATTACTGGGGAATATTATGGTGTTGGTGCAGTAGCCCTTAAGCAAATCCCAAATCTTTATTGTCCTATCATACGCTGCACTAACTATATGACGAGACGAAACTTTGCTTACATCTACAGCACATACTTTGTCTTTATGGCCTGTGAGAGTATGATTCATTCGACCTGAATTCATATCCCATACATATAGATTATTCGAACTACTTGCAGCGATTACAGATTTATTATCATGGGTTATAGAGAGATCGAGAATAGAACCAAGTGAACCATATAGAGACTTAGTCACCGACAAATTATTTGTATCCCAGATTTTGATGGTTCTGTCTTGACCACCAGTGACCAATCTTGCGGAATTATATTCAAAACATATAGCAGCACAACCACCATCGTGCGCAGGTACTTTATGCTTATACGCGGTGGGAATAACAGATTCGACGTAATACTCGGCACCATCTTCACTTCTACGCACGATACCATCGACCTGCTGCCTAGCAAGATGTTCAATCCCGCTCATTTTTATTTTTTGAAGCATATCTTCATAAAGAGCATTAGCCTAAAACCATAAGAGGAAAATTAGTAAATTTCCAATGGTCGCGACGGAATGCCTAAAGCAAATCCTACAGTTTTTTTTCTTCGGTAAGTAAGCAAATCCTACAGTTCATTTTGTTGATGATCACTACTTTTAAAAAAAAAACAGAAATACAGCAGGAAACACATTCAGATGATTGTAGCAAAACCCCTATTAAGCATGTTCGGCAACACAATTTCAAACCTATATTCAATATAAAACGCAATTCTATCCATGTTCCGGAACCCGATTTAGATAGTATTTTGACAGAAGTAAGTGACTGTCCAACTTATTTTTTCTAAAGTACCGTCATAACATAAAAACAGCTCAGTTATTCAAAGTAAAGTATATCTCAGCCCCAAAGCCAAGCTATAAGAAAAACAAACCTGTACATCCACAAGAAAACTAGAGAAACGTATAATAAGCATTAAACAACTTACACTATTCGTCTTTTTTTTTCCGAACATACTTAACATCTTCTTCTCTATATGTCGTTATTCAATCATATGACAATATTCCCATGGCCCATGGGGACACATCCCGGTGAAAAGAAAAAAAACCCAAAACTAAGAAGATGGTACCTCATTAAGTCGTTCAGCATCCTGCATCTTTTGCAGCATCCAACGGTCAACTAAAGTTTTATTTTCAGTCTCCGCATCCTTTGCTCTCACTGTCATCGTCTCAAGTTGTGCTTTTATTTCCTCGTTTTCGCTTATAACTAGTTCCAACCCCTTAGTTTTTTCATCAAGTTGCTCTTTTAAATTGGAACATTCATCCCTACAACAGTTTCGTATTATAAAATCACAGATTAAAAGTCCATAAAGTGTATTTTTTAGCTCTACAATGTTTACATTCTTACAATTCGATACTAAAGAATGCGACAAAAAGGAAAGAATAAGAAATACCTGCATTTTGTAAGCTCGGATTGGAGATCCAAAATTAGGGCTTCTTTTTCTTCCAATATAGCTTTTAAAGATCTGGATTCAGCCACCTCCACTACCAGCTGTTCAGACAAACGAGATTGGGCTTTGTAGCACTGCTGAAGTTCCAATTCGAGATTTTCTGCTTTTTCTTTCCATTCTGAGCCCTTTGATGGAAAATAATACGATTTAATGAGAACTAGAGACAATATACGGTTTGAGAACAAATGAAACAAAAACTATAATGACAGGAATGACAGGCACAACGTCAATTATCCACAAAGTACTGAAAGAAGAACGGCAGTACTCTAAACTTGCAGTTAGGAAGAGGATGAACTCATTTAATCTTCCATAACCAAATCGAAGTAAATATCTGAGCAATCAGTAGTACAAACTTCAGAGGCATGGATTATAATAAAACACAATAATCCAATTGAAAAAGTAAAGGACACAGAAGGATAATTTGCATTAACAGATCGCACAGCTAAATTCAAATAATTCCTGGATAGTTTCACTATTCGTCCACCTTAAACAGAAATCATATGAATATAAGCTCCATTTCGCTTTACAGGGCTACCTTCACTTTTATCTCATTAAGTTTTATTACACTTTCCTCCATGTCCCTTAACAGAGTGCAGATCCTCTACCCCTCTTTCGTAACCTATTCTGTGTCCCCTTGGCAATTTATGCGCAAATTTCAAATTTTTACAACTTGTTCCGTACGCTTATAAATACTTTTATAATATGTTCCAGACAGATTTCATGATACTTGGACAAAATATTGGTCTAAATATATAGATTTAATATTTATTTTACACTGGTTTTTATATTTATTCCAATTAAGTTATGAATGAATCTCTTACGAATAATTGTTGGAACGTATTGACGCATCTTTAATGACAACTGTAGAGTTTTTTTAAATAAATAACTTTTAATAGCCAAGGGGCACGGGAGGGGGTACAAAAGAGGGGGTGGAGGATCTGTACTCCCCTTAACATCCGAAATGACTTTTCTAATAGTAAATCTTTCTCTTTCAGGAAATTGTACGTATACTTACAAAAAATAAGTACACATTGAAAGGAAGATAATCATCAGAAAGTCAAAACAACAAACAATGAATCTTCACCTCAACAAAGCAATCTTATTACTCCAACCCACTTACTCAACATACAAAGTGCTAGTTCATACTTCGTCCCTTAATCCTACACCCTGGGTCCATCAACCAACAAGTCAATGGTCTTTTCTTTTTTGATAAAATTATTTCTTTAAATGCCACAATATGCATAGTTTCAGGGTTTCAACTACCAATAGAATATATACAAGAAGAGAATCATTAATGTGTTTTCATCACTTTTCAGATCACAATGTTAAGAAAAGAGATTTACTTATGCTGTTAGACAAGCAGAAATGATAGAGAAATGTTAACACAGTAACACACCATAGATAAATCAAACGGTTTGAATTAATTGAGAGTTACTGCCCTCTAAAAAGTTAGAGTCGCACCATACACAATGGAAAGAATAAAACAAGAGATCATAACCACAAACACTCACACATTCATAGAAAGCTATTCCCATTTCCCCCACAGAACTTCTCCTTACAACGGAAATACCCAGAACCAAGTACCCATGAAGTTCTTGTTACTTTCATTACGAGATCTTGGTTTCATACTGGTAGTGTTGCATGAAAAGATGTACAGCCCTAAAGTTTGACTGCAGCTTTTAAGCATATAAGTTTACTTTCTCTAGATGAATAAAAAAATGCTGAGTTCAACCAGCTTAGCACTTGTAAGTTTTTCAAGCCAGAAAACTACAAAACTAAGTTTTCAGCTGGTCAAGCAGATGTAATACAACTGCACAACTTACTAGGGGAAAAAACAAACATGCAGAGCTTCAAAGTTCCAAAAAAAAAAGCTCTTTTTTTATTTAACTGCTCCTGGTCATGACTACTCACTACTGATCCTCTACCAAAGATTCTAGTGGTGTTACATGGACATAACTAATTCCTTAGCTATACATGAGTATCCGAGTTTCAGTGGTACCCGTGTAAAACATGTATCCATATTATAAATGCTATCATAACTGTAACAAATTAGAATAGAAAAACATGATACAAACATTTTTCAAAATAAGTTTTACTGGCAAAAGTCCAGATATTATGGTGAGCCTCAAAAGAAACTCACACCTTGTGGGCAGAAAAACAATCATGACAGGTAAAGAGACAGATAATGTGTCCAACTAGACTAAAACACAAATACACTAACATAACAAACGAATCAACATGCAATTGAGAAACGGAAAGATAAGTTTGGTCAGGTGACCTAGTCCATGGTTTGTATGGTACACGGCTCAATTACTGCCTTGTTTTTCCATAAGTATACTGTACAATAAGTTAAAGGGTAAGTAAAATATATGGTGATACAACCTATACAGCTTCAATGCATCCCTTTGTGGTGTCAAATTCTCAACTCATTACTCCCTTCATCTCATATTTTAGAATGGTTTCAAACTAAATATTTCATAGACATCTGATAATTTGCTTTCGCTGAAAGAATCATTTTTAGTTCAATCCTTTTATTGGATTCTGCAAGTTTTCTATACACAATAATAATTTGCACAAATCTGAAGGACAGAAAATAGAGATATAAATCATTTTCTGGGTTGATTTTGTAAGTATGGACAGGGGATGAACTTGAAGTAGACTGACAGACAAAAACACCCACATACATATTAAGAAAATCCGATTCTTTTACCATGTAGTTTTACAATAAACTACTTATATAGCCTCTCAGCACCCGGCATGATAACCAAAGAAAAAATTTATATGAAAGCCAACCCCTCCCATACAGGGATACTGATTTCACCACGGTGTATGGACAAATACCATGATACTATGGAATACGAAATCTTTATTTTAGTCAAATACCCCCCCTCCCTTGAGAACAAAAAATCTAACTACAATTTTTTTTAAAAAAAACCTGATCAAAATACCAGTTTTGCCACTTGATTAACCCACATCGAATCACACACGATAACCCAACGATCCCATAACCCCCAAACCTAGGATGCAAATAAGCTCAGCTAGCCTAACTTTGTGATGTTCTGGCTAGACACTTTTAAAAGTGTCATGTTTTTAGAAAAGTGACCAATATTCAGTTAAAATGCCTTAGTTACATAAAAGTGTTTTATATTCAGAAAAGTGATTTATATTCAGAAAAAAAGTGCTTCGTATTCATAAAAGTGCCCTGCATTCAGAAAATTGCCTAAATATTCTAATATTCATAAGAATGGCTTGATCCAATCATTCCCAAATCTTAATTTGACTTTTGCTTGGTTGAGACTCCACCCATGTTCATGACGAGCCTAAATGATCACGAACAAACTCACCTCGTTAAAAAACAACACATTTCATAATGATTTATTTCATATTAAGTCCAGAACACGACTCAACTAGATACTACTATTAGGCTTAAATAACAGTCTAAAAGCATTGTCGAATAAAGCGTGTGATTAAAAATTATTGCAAAAGAACGCTGTTTGGGCTCGGCTCTTTTAAGGATCATATTACTTACATAAAAAAAACAATATTGATATAAATAATTTCATAATAAGCCCACACCAGAACACAAGTAGATAACAAGTATTAGGTTTAAATAACAGTCTTAAGAAAAACTATGCACTAATTATGCACTAAATAATAATTACATAAAATAGCTACACTGAAGTATTAATAATTTCATATTAAGCTTACACCACAACTCAACTAAAATCAAGTATTACGCTTAAACAACAGTCTAATAGAAATTATGTACAACCAATAAAAAGTGTATCCACTACCAAAACTGCGTGCAACTTTGACTCTTGCAAAAACCGCTAAATTACTCATATCAAGATTTTCAAATCCTAAGTTCCTAACACATAGTTTAAATGTTAAACTATTTGATCAACTTTAAAAAAACCTTTTAACAAATTCGGAGACGTGATTTTTTTGCACGTTGTCTCGTAGAGAGTGCATATTTAGGTACCAAGGGAGTAGTAACCGAGGGTTTCAACTTTCCTCAAGTTAGTATGGTGATGTTTTGGTCAGGTTATCGGTTTTTTCATATGTATTCGTAATTATTTTTCGATTTTTTTTTTAAAATCAACGTTAATTTAACCCAATAATTTTTATTTTTTTATGTTTAATTGTTTGTTTGGCAATTTATAAGGTAGTAATACTAATACTAATAAATACCAAAAAAATATATATAAAAGGTCAAATTTTACAGTTTTTTTAAACAAACACTATAGCAATAAAATAAAATAAAACATTGATTTAAAAAAAATAAAAAAAATAAATACGAATACATATGAAAAAACCGATAACACCAAAAAAAACATGATCATACTAACTGAGTAAATTTGAACACACTAACCGATTATTAGGTTTACACAACAGTTTAATAAAAACTATTAACTAATACAAAGTGTGTTGATTAAAATAGAAAAAAAATTTGAAAAAAAATAAAAAAAAGGAAACCTGAGAGAGAAAAGGTCTAGAGATGGCGATAAAAGCAGGGGAGTGGGCCCCTTCTTCTACTAGATGCCTCTTCCTTAACGCTTTTATCGCGTGATTTATCGCTTCTTCCATATCTATACATACATACATATATATATATATATATATATATATGTATGTATGTATATAAATGTATGTATATGTATGTATATTAGCTTATTTAGTTATTTGTATTGATTGAACTGAGTTGAAGAAGATATGATGAAGTTAAGGGCAAATATAGAGAATAATAAATTATTAAATGTAGAAATTTGGGAAATAGCTTTCGCCAAAGCTCTTGTTTATTTAATTCATTCAGTATCGTGTCGTGATTTTAGTTGGAAAATTATTTACTTTATTTTATGCGATCATCTTAGTATAATTCATAATAATACGCTAGCTGAAATTTAACTGTCCACTCTACTCATTTATTATAATAAAAAAAATGATAAAATTAATATAATATTATCAAATATTATAATTATTACATTTCAAAAAAATTCAATAATAATTATTTAATTTAAATTAGGGTTATATTTGTATTTTACTTCGTTTGTTCTCATTTAATTGTGTATAACGAATATACATGCTATTTTGACTGACTTATAATTTGTATTAAAATTCTTGAAATCATTTTTTTTAAATATAATCATACAGTAAAATTTAACATTTGAACTATATGATCAACTTTTGAAATTTTTCATTCCGACAATTTTGATACGAATTCTTGTCCGGTCAAAATTACACGTAATTTCGTAATAGATAATTAAATATGAACGGAGGGAGTAATATTTACGAAAATCCAATGAGCACACTTTAGGAGATGATTTTTGTAACCAAAGTTTCAACCCAAAAATCTTATCTGCTAATTTGGCAGATTTAAAGCTATGTTTGGTAACAAGTTTTTTGTCCAAAACCATATATTTGAAATATGTTTTAAGAATTCATTGATAATATAGATTTTAAAAATCTGAATTTTTTAGTTTTTTCAGCCTGAAAATCAGATTTTTAAATGCTGAAAAATATGATTTGTCAAACACCCACAAATTTTTAAAATCCAAATATCTATTAAAAAAATTTGTTGTCAAACTGACCCTAAATGGACAATCATTTTATTTTCATTTTTGAAAAATAAAATTTCATTTAATATATGATTGATACAGCTAATCCGTTACCTCAACGAGTAAGGTTTTTAGGAAAAATATTTGGATACATATAACAATAGTCTTATATGTAGTCTTTATGCATCCTTAACCAAAAAGGAAGGGGCGACATTTTTTAATAAAGAAAACAATTTTGTTTTTTAGTTAATAACGGGTTAAGATTAAATGAACGGGAAAGATAAATGTGAGAGAGATTAAATAAACACCATTTCATTATATTTTATATATACACATAAGTGATACATATAGAGAGAGCGATAGATAAAAAGATATAAAAAGGAAAATACCGTGAAAATATAACGGAAGAGAGGACTGTTTGGGAGAAGGGAGGAATCGTGGGGGTAAGGGAATCGTTGGGAGAATCCTATCGCTAAGGGGAGCCAATTGATCGCGTGAGGCAAAGATCAAAGGGAATCGTCCGTTATTGATGCTCTTTAAAAATATTAACTATTGTTTAACCATGTCCTGCTATTTTCTTAGTTTGTTAAGTTAATTAAATTAAACTCAATAAATATTGAAGAATCATAGTATAACTATCATTAAATTCGATAAAAATAAAACAGAGAAAAGTCATATTGATTTGTCACGTTAAATTGTAGAGTGAGCTAGGTTCATATATATGAGTTTTTCTTTATGGAAAAATAATTAAGGTGAGTAAAATATCGAAGTCTTATTTTCCGTTTGGAGAAAAGGTATTGCCTTTGATACAATTTTATTTCGTCCCGTGCCTAAGATTATGTAATCATAAACGTTAGTCCTGTTAGTATAATTGAATCAAAATTATCTTAGACCATATTGTGTGAAACTATGTATGCCGTTTTCTGTAATTATGCAGAAACAATTAAACAAATACTCGAATTATTAGCTGGGAATGGACAATCTAAATAAAATTCTCAGTGACATCTTTGTTGCCCCCACATGATCAACAAGACTGCAATGAATAAAAACAAAAACAAAAAGTCATTCCATATATAATAAAATTAAAAAAGAAACATATTAATTATGAACTGGTATAACTTGTTTCAACATGGTTGGTATAACTTGTTCATGAAACATTGGGAAATGATGAATTAAACATTATTATGAGAAAACTCTAAAAAAAATCCTGATTCATGAAGCATTGGGCAATGATAGATTAAACATTATTGCAATATAACTTTACAATTATTTCAAACATTATTATGAGAAAACTCTAAAAAAAATCCTGATTCATGAAGCATTGGGCAATGATAGATTAAACATTATTGCAATATAACTTTACAATTATTTCATCAGAAAAAAATTAGTTTCAAAAGTGCCAATAATAGTCAATGACTGATTATTGGAGGATTACCATGTACGATTTGCCAAACCAATGCTGATCACGACACTAATATTACATGCTAAAACTTTTTTTTATTGTCTAAAATTGCTAATATAACTCTCTCTTTTTTATTGTCTAAAACTTTTATTTTGAGGTTTCTGTTTATTTATTTCATAGACTAGTGGGTATACACAATAATTACTTGTGTGCTCCATGCATGACGATATTTTAATTCTCTACTCTTAGGTTAACGTTGAAGATGAATAGAATGGTCATAGCTTCTTCTTTTTCCCATCCTCTTGATGATCATCCTTTTTCCTATTTCTTTTCTGATCATATTTTTTCAATAGGTTGAAATTGTTTTTTGAAACAGGTTAACTGAAATTTATTAGTGCTGGTTGATTATTCAAAAGCTAATTTCAGATGTAGTTGATTTATTTCTGATAATTTACGTCAGAA
This sequence comes from Primula vulgaris, assembly GCA_963920805.1. Classification (NCBI taxonomy): domain Eukaryota; kingdom Viridiplantae; phylum Streptophyta; class Magnoliopsida; order Ericales; family Primulaceae; genus Primula; species Primula vulgaris. The sequence goes on along the minus strand of OY987214.1, from coordinate 34,209,765 downwards.
GCTGTATTATCGGGAGTTTTTAGTTTAGGAGAGAAATTAAGATGGGAGGAAAGACACGATGTGTTTTTTCTTCTAAACTAAATTAAAATGTTCCTTGTATCTTTTATTTTTATTCAGTTTGGGCAAAAAGTTTCATATGTATTTTCTTTGTTTAACTAAATTTGGTATAGCCTCTTGGAGACCAAGGTGGCCTATGATTTACTTTTAAACAATTGTTTGAGTCGCAACGTAAAAAGGGTGAGGATATGCATTGAGTTCTTGATTTTTTATAAGATGCTAGTATAAAAACTAGGTATCAAAATCGCGATGTTAAGTAGGCTGTTACAGCAACATGGTATGCGAACTCTTTTAGGGATGAATTGCATGGCTAGGAGAGGTGTGAAAATAAAAGTTTTAATTAGGAATGAGATTTCGATCATAATTAGTATCCAGTGGGTAGAGAAATGGGATTAGCATGATAAATTTTTTTTTCTCTCGACAGTTCCTTCTTTCCCAACTCACTTTGCAACCAACATTAGGATAACGACAAAAAGTTATAACAGACCTGTTGTCAGAATGAATCGGATAAGTTTGTATAATTACTCGTGATGACTTTGATGACCGTTTTTTTCGTCTTCCACCTACTGCATCAACTCATTTCCATGAGCTCCCTCGCAATGTGTATATATACTCCTTTTCGGTTTACTGGATTCCTTCAATCAGGACAAAACCAAAGATTCCGGTCCTTGTGGAGCTGATTACAATCCCTACACATACACATCCTTCATTTCAGCATATATATAAAAAAACAGGTATTGGCTTTGGTCCATACAACAACTTATCTAATTCGATCCCCTGAGAGAGAGTTCTTTTATACTGGCAGAGTTAGTAAGGATTTACTTGGTTCACTTCTTGTTCCGACGAAAACAGGTCTTTTTGGGTGTTTATTGATCCCTGTACCTTTTCTGACACATCCGTGTTTTCATTAAGTAGAACTATCTTGTTATTATTGCTCTTAAGCTCTCTAACTATCAGCTCCTCTATTATTTTTTTTTACCTTTGTTACAAATATGATATGAGATAGCGATGCGGCATTTTAATTAAATTTTTCTGTCTTCTTTCTTTCTTTTTTTTTGAAAGTTAAGCTTATATTAACCAAACCAACCAAAACAACGAAAAAACTCAGCTACTCGCAGGCTGAGTAATCAGAGGGCTCCAAACGGAGGAGAAATTAGTTCGAATAAGTTACGACATTAGTTGTAAACTAACAAAAAAATAAGAAACATAGTCTTTTGACAAATATGTCCACCGCAGCAATAAGTACTTAAACACTTAAGTGAGCTATAATAGCCACAACCTTTCTTAATGAGAGATATCCAAACACTACCGGCAACTAAAAATATTCTTTTTGAATCAAAATAAGCCAAAGGAGAGTTGCCAACTTCATCTTCGCTGCTCGTAACTCAGCCTTTGTTATTGCATTCTTCATTTTTTTGAGAAGTACAACACTTTTTTATAAGCCAATTTCTTCTAGCAACATTCAAGGAAATAGTGCTGTCATGAGGAAAATTTAGAGAGATTCTGCAGGTACACCAGATCATAGAAATAAAATTAGGCAAATCATTAGCACCTAGTATAATAATATAGGGTTTGCAACCGATCCAAAACTTACTGGTCCGCAGACCATCAAACAACAATATTCCAAGCTTTGATAATAACTTCATTTCTTCTGTTCTTGGGCATATTTTTAATTAATTCGAGCTTAGTTTTGATTAGGAAATCCAAGTGAGCTATGATGCTACTAGGTTCAGAACACCTATCTTTATGATTTCTGGCATTTCTTTCACTCCAAATGAGATAAATACTAATTGAAAAAATGAGTTTTCCTACGGTAGCAGATAAGGATTTCCCTTTAAAAGTAGTAATAGCCCAAGCGATCCACTCTTTCCACTTCCTGCAATTATAAATAAATCCAGCTCTAAGAAGAGCATTTCTGATGATTCTAGAGGAAAAGCTGCAATTAAAAAAAAGATGATCCAAGTTTTCAAGAGAGATATTGCAAAGGGGACAAATAGAATTAGTATTACCATTCCATTTAGCAATTCTGTTAGCAGTAGGTAATCTTTCCTTAATAGCTTGCCATAGAATGAAACTACATTTAGGAATATTATTATTAAACCACACTAAATTGCTCCATTTTATCTTGTTTTTTTTTACTCTAATGGCCTCCCACATACATTTGACAGAGTACTTGTCGCTCGGAAGGGTCCATTTCAGTGTGTCCTCACCTAGATGGATAGAGGGATGATGGGTGCTTTTAATGATTAACAGGTCATTAGACCTAGTATGAGGCCAATTCCACACATTATGAGAGATTATGGCAGAAAGCTTACCATTTGGGCCAATACCAGCTGCAAGAAATAGAGGTCTAATATTGTCTCGAGGGAGAATAGGACCAGTGGGAAGCCAAGAATCATACCAGAAAAAAATATTATCTCCATTACCTATTTTAAAATAAAGTAGATCTTTTAGCAAATGTCTATATTTTAAGATTTTTTTCCAAGCCCAACTGCTCGTGGAGGGGAGTTTAATAGACCAAATACTTCTATTTTTGAGCTTGTAAGTATTAATCCATTTTTTCCACAAAGTGTCCACAGAAGGATCACATAGATTCCATAAGTGTTTAATAATGAGAGAAATATTCCATTCTTTAAGGTTCTTAATGCCTAGACCCCCTTCTTTCAAAGGGAGAGTAATATCAGACCAAGCTACTCTAGCTCCATGCAATTTAAGGCTAGTGCCGGACCAAAAAAACCTAGAAAGAATTTGTTCAATATCTTTGATAATTTTAGAAGGAATCAAAAAACATCTCGAGTTGACGACATACATAGATCGAGAAATGTTTCAGCATTTTTGAACATTTTTACCATCAGGAACTGTTTGTGAAAAGACTAAAATAATCTAAAAATTTATGTCTTGGGACGTTTCTTGATAAGATGAATTGTAAAGTGGACTTTTTTTATCTGACCCGCTATAACTAGTCATTGCTTTGGTGCATTATCATTACTTTCAGTTTTTTGACTTGATTTAGAAGCACGTTGACACAAGTTTCTCATTATTGTTGTTTGGCTGTGAGTTTACGTACCAGGTTCGTTATTCATCTCATTCATCGGTATTCTGTTGTTGACAAATAAGATAGTTCACCGTAGTTAAGCACTTATACTGGATGTCCCTGCAACTGTGAATAACGCAGTTGCTTCAACAGGGGACTTGCAAAATATCCAGCTCGCATATCGTTTGAACAGAAAGAACTACTTGAAGTGGTCACAAGTAGTCCACACCTTCCTTAAGGGCAGAGGGAAATTGAGCCATTTGTTGGAGACAAGTACTTTAAAGGATGACCCAAATTTTGCGGCTTGGGACGAACAAGATTCCATGGTGATGGCGTGGCTGTGGAATTCGATGCTGTCGGAGATTAGCGATACATGTATGTTTCTTGGAACCGCCAAAGAAATTTGGGATTTTTATTATTCTTAGTGTCACCTTCAATCTTTTTCCTTTTTAAATCTTTTTTGATACTAAGCTTATTAACTAAGAAAAAATACTTTGGTATTATTCTTATTGTCACCTTCAATCTTTTTTCTTTTTAAACCTTTTTTGATACCAAGTTTATTGTCTAATAAAAAATACTTTGGTCTGCAAGTTTTTATTATTCTTATTGTCACCTTCAATCTTTTTCCTTTTTAAATCTTTTTTGATACTAAGTTTATTGATTAAGAAAAAATATTTTGTTCTGCAAGTTTTTATTATTCTTATTGTTACATTCAATCTTTTTCCTTTTTAAATCTTTTTTGATACTAAGTTTATTGATTAAGAAAAAATACTTTGTTATGCAAGTTTTTATTATTCTTAGAGCATCCGCACCGGCTACCTTAACCATTTCCTCAAACCTAACATATTTTATACTTTTAAGAAACCGTTTACATTTACACAAAATTTCAGCTTCTTTATTAATTTACTTATAATAACCCTACATTATTTATTTATTTATTTTATTATTTTTTTAATAATCATAACAATATTATAACCATAAAAATGTGGATCCCATAATAGTTTAATACTATTATACTCCATCCGTCTCTAAACAAATATCCCCTACGAAAATACATGCAACTTTGACCATCAAAATTTTCATATCAAAATTACCGAAATGAAAAAATTGAAAATTTCATCATATAGTTCTAACCATAAACCACGTGATTAACTTTTGAAATAATTTTTTCCGGCAATCTAAATATGAAAAAATTATCGGTCAAAATTGTACGTATTTTCGTAGGTGATATTTGTTTAGGGACGAATGGAGTATTAATCTAGTGAATCATATGCATTTCTCGTATATGAGGTGAATTTTTTGTTTTCTTATATTTAGGGAATTTATAAGGTTCCTGATGCATATCACATTTTATACCATAATCATCAAATTTTAGGAAAAATTATGTTTTGAGGAACCAGATGCGGATGTTCTGTCACCTTCAATCTTTTTCCTTTTTAAAGCTTTTTTGATACTAAGGTTATTGACTAAGAAAAAATACATTGGTCTGCAAGTTTTTATTATTCTTATTGTCACCTTCAATCTTTTTCCTTTTTAAAGCTTTTTTGATACTAAGTTTATTGTCTAAGAAAAAATACTTTGGTCTGCAAGTTTTTATTACTCTTAATGCCACTTTCAATCTTTTTCCTTTTTTAAAGCTTTTTTGATACTAAGCTTATTGACTAAGAAAATAACTTTGATCTGCAAGTTTTTATTATTCTTATTGTCACCTTCAATCTTTTTCCTTTTTAAAGCTTTTTTTGATACTAAGTTTATTGTCTAAGAAAAAATACTTTGGTCTGCAAGTTTTTATTATTCTTAATGCCACCTTCAATCTTTTTCCCTTTTAAAGCTTTTTTGATATTAAGCTTATTGACTAAGAAAAAATACTTTGGTCTGCAAGTTTTTATTATTCTTATTGTCACCTTCGATCTTTTTCTTTTTTAAAGTTTTTTTGATACAAAGTTTATTGTCTAAGAAAAAATACTTTGGTCAAAAAATACTTTGGTCTGCAAGTTTTTATTATTCTTATTGTCACCTTCAATTTTTTTCCTGACTAAGAAAAAATACTTTGTTCTGCAAGTTTTTATTATTCTTAGTGTCACCTTCAATCTTTGTCCTTTTTAAATCTTTTTTGATACTGAGCTTATTGACTAAGAAAAAATACTTTGGTATTATAGACTAAGGAAAAATTGTTTTATTTGTTAGATTCTGCAAAATTAAAAACAAAAACTACATGGTATTATAATATACTATATGTTTCGAAGATCATGAAAGTATGGAGTAGATCACAGAAGTTGATCAATAGAAAAATGTACACACTCTGTGACCCTAAAAGTGAAACTTTAAACCAGGTCTAGTTTTCTTCAAATCTGAATAGTGGAAACGAAGTTATTAACCTAAAGACTCCATTTGTAGCATACTGCTATTATCATTTGAAATCAGCTTTCGAATTAAAAATAAGTAGCTAAACATATTTATATATATATATGACCCCGGTTTAAGAACTAGCGTGGGTATATATTATATATACTTCAAGGTATAGCTTCTACGATTTAGGCTGATCGGTAAATGCTTTATGAGTAAATTGGACTGAATGAATAAGTTGCCATGATTGTTGATCATGTAACATGTATCGTTGTGGCTGGCCCCACAATTGTGTCTGTTCATACTGTTGTAGTGGTGGATCTTCCTTCAACTTACTATAAATTAGTTTCAGTTGTGTCTGTTCAAACTGCAGTAGTGGTGGATATCCATTGGGGCAACTTCTCCCATCATTCCTGTTGCACCAATTAGTTTCGATTAGTTGTATTTGTATATATTGATCATGTTTGTAGCCATTCGGTTGTCGTGTTTGGACTAGTATTATTTTTTTTTTGTTTCATAAATCTATGCATCAATATGTATGTGTTGTGTCAAATCTTATGTATAGCAGCATAAGCCGTTGGATAAAATGAAAAAAAAGGAACCAATTTTTTACAATATTTGACGGTATTGTCCAATTTCCAAACATCTGAGACTTGATCTTGATTTGAAACTATAAAAAGCCTTGGCTTGAATTTACAGAATATGCATAGTGATAATCGATCGAGCAGTTTAGATTCGGAGATAGTAAATCAAAAAAAGATTGAAACACCACAGATTGAGAACTGAACCAACTGAAGAAGTTCAAAACCTTCAACAACATGAATTATGCACCCAAATTCTCATACAAAATTCCATTAAAAAAATGCAGCGGAAACTTTATCAACAACACTACAGTGACTTTGTAGAAACATAAATGATAAGTATAATAACCCGAAAAGCGTCATGAAAACATAAGCAATTACGTTTAAAACTTGTCAAGTACACCTGAAAAACATCATAAAACGTGTTTTTTAAAACGCTTGCTTTTGTTTAACATAGCTTCTCTATGGTTTTAATATAAATTAAGGCATCATATTAAGTCTGAGAGAATAGGCATATTTGCCTTGATTTCAAATATGTGTCGACTCTTCTTCGAACATGTTTTTCCCGCTACGAATTTCCTTAGCGCTTTCGGTTTTTGTTTCTTCCTACATAATTTCGTTTCATATTTTGACACCTATCCATAGTTACGTAACGAGGATAAGAAACAGAGACGAGAAACGGCAAAATGGAAAAAAATTGAATTTTTTTAAAAGGTTACGCGTGAAATAATAGGAAGCGAGAAACGAGAAGCGGAAAACAAGATTTTTATAAGCGGAAATGAGTTTTCCAGTAATTATGCAACTATCTACTACTTATAAAACAGGTACCCAATGAAATTACCCTTTAAGATTAATTTTTTAATTTTCATTATAATTGATAAAGGTAAAGTTACATAAAAGCTCTAAAATTCATGTTAAAACCAATTACACATAAATAAATTCATACATTTTTGAATCATCCGCCAGAACGCATTAGAAAACCATCAGACATAACTTTTTTGGGATTAATATCCGTTAAAATACCGATTAAAGTATTAAACCATCTTTATTTTGAAAACTACTAAAATTAAAATATATCTCAAACTAGGGTCGGGCGAAAACCCAAAAAAAAACCGAACCGAACCGAACCGATAAAGGCTGAAATAAAAAAACTAAAACTTTTTTGGGTCGATTTCGGTCTACAATCAAACCGAAAAAGACCGAAAAACCAAAAATAAAACCAAAAAATAACTGAAAACTAACCGAAAAACCTGAAAAACCCGGTCCGGGTGGGTCCAAAAAACAAAAATAGTAAAACCGAAAATAAAAATAAAAAAATCTGCTCGGTTTCAGTTTCGATTTTGCCACAACCAACCAAGGGCTATCTCAAAACAATATGAGGACCCTTAATGTGATTAGTTTACTAAGAGATACATAAAATGCTTAAATTAAAGCAAAATTTAGTTAATTTCAGTTGTTCTCTCTCTCTCTCTCTATATATATATATAATTATATATATATATATTAGCATGAGTGAAAGAAGATTATTGTTGGATGAGTTTGAGAATATATTAGCATCTGATCCTCTTATGTAAGCAACCTTTTTCTACTCTTTATATGTTTATTTCTATCATATTTATATAATTTTGTGTATTTGTATATGTATGTATTTCTTTTGTTGATTTTTTTTAGAGAATTTGTGAAACTATATACTCCTTCCGTCCCGTCCCGAAATAAGTGTATTGTATTCTATTTTTGAAACGTCCCAAAATAAGTGTATTGTATTCCCTTTTTTTAGTAATTTTTCTCTTTTTTATTTTTTGAAATATCTATTTTTAATAGTTAAATCATATCAAATTTACAACTATAATCTCAGATTATAAGTAAGAACTAGTTTTTTTTTTGTTGAAAATTTTGATTTTTTGATGGTTTTTTGTTGAATATTAAGTGAAATTGGTTCAAATAATTAAATAACACAGTTTTCGAAGCAAGACACTTATATTGGGACGGAGGGAGTATAAATTTGTGTTTAATTTTTGTACATTAACATGTATAAATGGGCTTCTTTGTTGTGTTTAGATTCCAAAGATTTAATCTTTTTTATATGGGCATGGCTTTGAAATCAGGATAGGTAATGTAGATATGTGATCTCATTTTAATTATTCTATTATAACTTAAAAATTATATTCGTACGACAAGATTGTTTGGAAACTATAATTTTTAATTTGCTCTTCGTATTAAGGTGTATTTTACTCATGTAAGAAGCCTTTTTTACTCCCTATATATAATAAGTATTGCGCAAATATTTGTGATCTCATGTATCGATATCTCTAACTACTAGTACTATATGTCTAGTTTTTACGTATTTATGAGGTGATTTTTATCAAGTATTTGTGCAAATATTTATGATTTTGTGTTTGGTTTTTCTGCATGAACATGTAATTATGGGTTAATTTATTGTGTTTAGATTCCAAAGATTCATTCTTTTCTTGTTTTATAATCACCATCTTCAAAAAGACTGGAACTTTGAATTAGACTAAAATCTGAATGAATTTTAAGTCTGGGTAGATATGTGATCTCAATTTAGTCATTCTATTATAACTTAACTATTCTATTCGTACGGTACGACAAGATTGTTTAAAAAGTAACGATTAATTTACTCTTCCTATTGAAATGACATTAAATTTTAATTTACTCTTCACGTTATTACATTAAAATCTTGGTGTGTATGCATTACTTCGACTTGAGTATTTATTTGAAATGACAAAGCAAAACTAATTCCTTCAATTCGTGAGGCTAATTTAAAAGCTAGGAGTTTTAAATACCTGTGTGAATCCGTAATTCTACTCCGTGAACATTATAAACCTATAAAAACGAGAAAATTTACGCGCATCTATCTACCTATCTGAGCAAATTTTTCGAATGCCAAATGTAAGGGAAACGATTTACACCCAAACAAGCAGATAAATAAAAGTTGAATATTTTTTTTAGCTTTGGTCATGCTAATGTCATTTCGTGTAATTCTCATATATTTGGCTTACATTCAGTGATGAAGTAGGGTTTGTACACCCATCTCAGTTTGTCACTCTTAACGAAAAGGTTTCTACACCAAAGAATACTTCCCCGTACACTAATTTTTGGTGTAGAGATCATAAGCTGGGAATCTCCACAGATGTGCTCTTTCCGTTATATAATGGTGCGAGAGATGCTTTTATGACCACACTTCAAATATTTAAGGAACAACAGTGCTCGTTATCAATGGGGAATGTACTCGAATCTGAAATAATGAAACATAGCAAAGCCGTTCTCTTGCTAAGCTGCGATTTTGGCACTGCATGGGATTCCAGGTATTTAACTTTTTTTCTTTCAAATTTTGGCTTTAATCTGATTATTATTAAATCTTAACCTTAACGGGGTTTAGTCTTGACTTAACTGCTTGTACTTGATATTTTTTGCTTTGGCTTTTCTGTCCTAAGTCTAGTTTATCTCACTCCTTACACTTTTGTTTCTCATTTACTTTAGTGATACTCAGAGTAGATATAGTGTATTTGTGACGGTCCGTTCAGTAGCCTGTGGGCCATGAATCATGTTTTATTAGATATTACTGTGATATTATTTTGAATGCGAATCGGCATTATGTATTTTCTAATTTAAGAGCTGGCATCTATTGCCTAAAACTTTACATCTCTGTGGAGTTTACTCTAATATAGGCGACGGATACAGGGAATGAGGAATCTAATACAGTATTGTGGAATATGTTGTAGGTAAATATTAGTCCAAGAGAGCACTGATTTGAAAGCCGCATGCACACTTCACTTGGTCTTGTATATGTTCTCAAATGAGTAGTTTTTCACGGGATTCAAACAAAATATGTCATCTCATTTCACTCCTTAGACTCGTTGGTCTATTAGTCATCTCCTGTAAGGGCTACATCTTCTCCCTAAGGAATTAAAATTCATCTATCCAACAGGAGCCGTAGATCTTATCGATCTTCTTCCCATACGTTTGCATTCATATATCTATCTTATAGGATTGAAGTATTAAATTAATAGATGAGTGCATTTCTTCTTACTAACTTTATGAACTTTTTTATTTATTACATCGTGTTTAAACCAGAAATCAGATTAGTCATTTCCTGTGTCAAAGTATTATTTGCTTGGATTACTGGTAATTTCTTATCAGCTGCATGTTTTCCTAGTAAACTATCATATTCCTAGTTTCTCCTTTCATCAAGCAATCTGAAACAAACTAATAAACAGTTAACTTGGTGATCCAATTCATATTTCCATTTGCCAACTATTGGGATACGAAGTGGTTTTCGTATTATCTTGTAAGGAAACAAGCTAGCTTTTCTCAGACCGGCGAACAAGAGGGTCATTCAGCTTGTTTAAACTTCTAAAGAGCTGAACATCCACATGCGTTACAGCACAAAGAAAAATATTTAAAGCTGCATCCGTACAGATACTAATCCCTTGTTTGGTTTCCAGCTTTAAGCGTAGCGTTTTGATTTTTTGCTTAGAAACTGGCCTATATTAAAACCAGAGATTTTCTAGTCTTTTGGCCTGAAAAACTAGAAGCTTTATGCCTGGTAAACCTATTTTTTTCCCCTCAACCTCAATATAACCAGCTTATTTGCTTTAAAGCTTTGGAGCACATGCATGAGATCTGATGAAAATTGTTTCACTGCTCCATCTTTGATCACTTTGTTTAATATTTGTTTACTTTCACAGGAAACTAGTTTTGTCAAACAAAGATAATGCCGAAATACTTATTGATGAGCTACTGTTTTCGGCTCTGGTTCTTTCATATGCGCCAAAAAGTGAACCTTCTTGGAGCCATAGGTGAGGAAACTAATTGAACTACTTGATATTTTTCTCAATTAGTTTGTGACTATGTTAACCCCACCTTATCTCTATTTTTAGAGAATTTACAGTCTACACATACCTACACCAGCTTCTGAATCCTCCACCCTATACTTTACGAGTGCCCTCACCTTGAATCAACATATCCAAATGGGCTCTCTTCAATTAAAATCTATGCTTATATCTCCTACCCTCTTCCCTCTCCTATTTTTCATCTTGATATGTATCGAACATCATTAGAAACTTAGAGGAGAATGAAATAAATTATAAATAACAAATATTAGGAGAATGATAGAGGTTTAAAGTATCTGGAAATATTAAGTGGATAGCTAAAAATAGAAAATTTAATATTTCCCTCAAGTTTAAAGAGTAGTTAGAGAGCCTGACCTGAAGAATAACTAGTAGATACCTAATATATGCAGGCACACCCACACACACACTCATATTTTATTTTTCAATTTCCTAAAATAGCCACATGACTTTTTTCTGAACATATTTTTTTTTGTATTTGATTGTTTTAAATGAAGTATTATTATTAACTTTCAGATCTGCAGGAGGTGGGTGATTAAGATGCTTGCTGATATGTGTTCAGATCTGCAGGAGATAATTGAAAAAGAATCCGAGCTAGTAGAAAAAATTGCCGAGGTTAGTTTCGAATCATGAACTAGTTTCTTTGAATATACACCGCCAGATTTCATCATAGCTTAAGATATGGTTTATTGTATGCCTAGTTATGCTTGGTTGTATTTAAAAGAGTGTTCAGCTATACATTTTGTTTTAATATTTCATGTACTAAAACAATTTCCACTACCGTGTGTCTGAAACATATGCATTTTTACGCTTATCTGGCCCATTGATGGGGGTGTGTTTGGCATAAAAGTAAATTAGCTCATTAGTGGATTAGTATCATTCACCCTGAAGTGAATTGCACAAATTATTCTTTGGGCCCTTTAGAAACCAAGCTTACATTGGTGTTTTGAAATTAGTAGCTTAAAGATTTCCCTGCGTTTAACCTGGTTCGTCCTCTTTTCTTTCGCAGAAATCAAAAATGAATTACCGCACATGGAACTATCGATGCTGGTTGGTTTCTTATATGTCAAGAGAACAGGTCAGTTTTTATCATGATACTTTGCGGCGTTGCTGTTATAGTTCCCTTTTTTTTTGGATTTTACTCTATACTAAGTGCTTGGTTGGTTGGAGGTTTAAATAACTTGTTTGCTTTCGTGCTTGTTAGTTACACCATTATAGGTTGATCTTTTTTTAGCTTTCTGGCCTGAATAAACTTGAAACTTCAAGCTGGATAACCATTTATTTAGGGCTAGTTTGCCGGTAGCTTGTAGGCTTAAAAGCTACCGGCAAACTAGCCCTAAGTAAATCTGTAGACTCAGGAACTTGTTGTTTTAGTATGCTCTGCCTGCATTCATTTTTTTTCCTGAAAAAGTTCGTTATGTTGTGTTTCCGATGTTAGTCCACTTCCCATTCTTCCTTGTTATTTGTGTAGTTATGACTTCTTGTTTTTATTTTGTTGCCTGCTATTAGGTTTTGGTTCTCCCTAAGGTGCAGGAGTAGATTATGCTGTAGTAACTTAACACGTTTGGTTGCAGCTTCTAATCTCAACTTTTTTATTCAAAACCTGGACTTCGTTTGGTTTGATCAATTTAAAACCTGAGTTTTTTTTTGTTTTTTGGCCTGGAGAAGCTAGAAGGCTTAAGTGGAACGAACCCTCCTTTTTCTAAACCTTATAAATTCCCAGATTATTAACGTAAAGCTGCAACTAAAAAAAAGGGTCCTTAGCTAGGTGCTTTTGGTGTTTTCTTTTTTTGGCTTTCTCACTAAAGAATTGTAGTTAGGTGTTGGACGAGCTGAGCAGATCCAAAGACTGGACTCGGTTGCACATTGCTGATAATTCAGGGTTCCACTATCTTACTGTAAGTTCACTTTTAAATAAATTATTTATTTCTTTTCAGATGACTTTTGAAGCTTGAAATTTTTAACTTAAGTAGACGAAGAAAGCATAAATCTAGGTAATAACAAGAAATCATAGGAATAATGATGATAAAAATGTAGGTGGCTCACAGAGTGTTACCATATACACATTGTTAAAGCGATTCTTACTGTTTTGTGCACCAACCTCTCAACATTCTTTGATTTTGTATAACAAGCTATCATTTTTTATTTAGTACACCAACTTACAAAATTTTCTCTTTTTTTATATTGATTGTATTGTAACTAAGTTATTATGAACTGATATGCTAGTCTTAACAAGGGGTAACAAACCAGTATAGAGCATAAAAAATAGTATTAAAATTATTAAATTATACGAGTCAGTTTTTTCCCCGTCAAAGAGTACTCAGTATTGCAATATACATTGTAGTACTTAATGGCAGATGCAAAGGTGTTAGAGGACTATCACAATGTATTAATTATAGCTACCAGAAAAGTCAAGTAATAATATTTAGTTTAATCTGTAACATGGATTATTCATCTTTTTTTAGTGGTGGTTATTCTTATTTTGCAGCGGTTGATGTTAAGGTGTCTGGAGTTTTCATCCTCTAATCCGGATTTAAATGCAGTACCAGACGAAATAGATCTTCGACGAATGTGGAAAGTATGCCTTGTTCTATTCCAACACTAATTTCAAAATGTTTACAATTTTGGTTCTCAATTTAAATTACCAAGTAAGAAAGCTTAAAGACGCCATACTATTGACAAAATCAGAATCATTCATGTTGAAATGAAAAAGCTAAGAAAAGACCCTAAATTTAGTTAGTTACTGAGCGGTATCAAATAGTGAACCATTTATAACTCACATAAAACTTTTCTTCGTCTTTCTTTTTTGCACTCCCTGGCTAACCTTAAAGCATTTTCTTCTCTAAAGCTCAAGAGGTTAACCTTATACTTAACCCCTTGCTAAAATTTACGCTCTATAAGATGCAGGCCGTGTTCTCCATATACATGCAAAAATAGATCAAAAGAATCTAAATGCTACGGTTAAGTTGATTAATATCTTTCGGAATAAAAAAGTAACTTTGGCAATCATCTCCCTAAGATGCTAAACTTAACGTTTCTGGCCATTTTATAACAACAATAAGCTAACCGTCCACTGTATGTTTTGTTCTTCTTCTTTGAGCTTGAGAGAACTGAATAATCTACAATGTTGAAACAGGAGGAGCTTGACTGGAACAAAATGTTGATAAATCGTTACATAGGCAGAGAGGTAGTTTTATCTATCCTTTTATACATCGTGTTTATCTCTTAAATAATTGCATTGATCCATATATTGTTAACTGTATCTTATCATAGTTTTATTCACTTAGTGCATCATCTCATTTTGATCTTGAATACCAGCCTAAAAACATTTGCGAAGACTACACTGACTTTACATTTCTCCGCGATTTTGTATACAATGTAGCAAATTGAAAAAAAAAGATTGGGTTTAATTAATTCATAAAACCAAATTTTTATTCACTAATATATATTTTTTAAAGGCTTGTGCATTATGTTATCGAATTTGTCCAGTTTTTGTCCCAGAACTAAGGTTTTTTTACACTTTGTGGCCTACCAAAGTGGAAAAAAAGTGTTAGGTTAGGGTTTACTTGCTGACTTTCGTCGGTTGGTTAGTGATACATTAGTGTACAAAATTGCAATTTACTGAAAACTCATGAGACTGCTCTTCGATTTTCTTAGGCTCTTTGGCTTCACCGACGCTTTTTATCCCTTGGTTGGATTAAGCATTTCACAGCCGAGGGTTGTTTTTTATCCTGCAAAACTGAAAAGATAAATGATGAGACGGTTACTTTTCTGCAAAATGAGTTCGAATTTTATCAGACCTGCTCAACTATTTCGGATAATTCTTTTGAAGATTTTCGAACACAAGCATCGCTGTCTGCTACTTACATTTTGTGGTTGACAAAGGTAACATGATTGCTGTATTGTTTAGATAAACTACTACAAAGTTTACCTCCTGTTTACCAGAAGAAAAGGCTAGTTTAGCTCTGTTGAATGTAAGACTCGCCTTGTTTGGTTGTCGCTATATTTAATTCATTTTTTTGTTTATTTGCATACGGTATTTGGTGTTAACCAGCTTATAAACAAGGTATTTGGTGTTAACCAGCTTATAAACAAGGTATTTTCTTGTTTTCTCGCTTTCTTGGCCTGAAAAATGCTAGAAGCTTTAGACTATGCAACCTGATATACCTCTTGGTCAGAAGAGGGTAAGCTGAAATCATCATATACTCTGTTGTATGTTATGATGGGGCAGATTCGGTATATGTTGGATTTTTATTTTTATTTTTATTTTTATTTGGAAATATCAGTATAAATTGGATTTCTTTTATCAAATTACTACTGGATTTTAATGTCCTTTTTATGTGTTCAACAGCAAATATCAGTTCAACATCAAATATCAGAGTTCATAGAGATCAACCTCGAAGAGAAGTTAAGAGAAGTTAAGCTCGTAATAGATTGTGTATGCCCCGAAAAGATTTTCCTTTGGTATAGCTCATGTAATGTATCCGTGAAATAGTAAGTTCTTGTTTGGCTGCAGAATTTTAAGTTGGCTTGTTTCGAGACTGAGCACAAGATACCTAGATTATAAAGTGATATTTATAGAATTTATACCATTATCTGTAACCACGATTCTGAACTGCAAAAAAAACCAATATCTCGCATATTATATAACAATTTTTTGTTGTTTGATTAAGTAGATAAATATGACATGCATATGGAAAAAAGTGATTTGTTAAATGTCCTAGTCGAGTCGTGTCCTATATTTTTAAATTTTACCCTTTTTGACATGTCTGTGTTGTCGTATCCGATACTTGTAGCGCCGTATGTGTTCATCATAGTTCACAAAACATGGCTTTGCCGTTGGTCAACGAGTATCTCAATATTTTGAACTCTTCTTGACTTGGTGCTTAACGATCCACTTCCCTATTGTAAACGGACATTTTATTTCAATATAAAAACTTTGAAATATAGACATTTACGATATCATTCTATTATAATAAGGCAACCTAATACAAATGAGACGGTCTAATTTTGCCATTTTTTTTCGGAAATACCCCAACTTTTTTTTACTAATTACTCAATTACATTTATTCAATTCAAAATATAAAAAACACACAAAAATCATTATATTTTCAAAACAATTATAATTATATAACAAACAAAATCGTTTTACGTGTATTTTGTATAATAAGAACATTATATTACTCATGATTTCTAATTTAATATATTTATTCAATCAATATATTTTTTTAAAATCTATTTACCCGGATCATATATATATATATATATATATATATATCACGTGTCGCATATGCAACGCATGGATAACGATTATATATATATTTGAGCAAATATTTACGTTATTTCTTAAAAAGGACTAAATGAAAAAATATATTAGTCGGTCAATGACCCAATATGAAGGTGCAATATCTAAAAAGTAAATTATTTAAGCTTTATTACTGCTTTCAAACATAGTTAATAAAAAAGCTATTTTTTGGTAAAGTTATTTAAGTTTTAGGACACTTCTAGAAATTCTGTTTTCAATCATTTAGTCTAGAACTTCATAGATCCGTCTAGTTCTCCAACGAGTTCCCTGGTGAGTTATTCCACTCTTCTTCGTCGAGTCCCCATGTTGTCATGGGGTGGAGGCGGCACACTCCTCCACACACACACACACCTTAGGTGGTTCTCCGGCTCAGTCGCTGAGCTGCTTCCTCCTTTCGTTAATAATTAAGATATATGTATAATTTACCGCTTAATCAGAGGCGACCGTGGCCTAAGTCGAGTAAGGGTTGAGCATCGGGCAAATGTTATGATTTTTTTTTTTTTTACGGACAATACGTCATGAACTCTTTGAAAAATATATTATGTATTAATATATCAAATATTAAATAGCTATAAATATATATTGTTTTACATTAGCTCCTAGTTGTTGTGTAATTACTATATCAACTTATTAGTCGTGAGTTCAATACCTATTAATTACAATTTTGTCTTACTCTATTGGGCATATGTTGGTCTTTACTAGCATATGTAACTCTACCCTCTATTATATAAAGAGTGTCCAGTGTCCGGGGTTATCTTGATATATCTCTCTGTACACTTATATTAATATTAATGAATAAACACTTCCTCTATTATATAAAGAGTGTCAGAGTCTCTTCATGTATCTTGATGTATCTCTATGTACACTTATATTAATATTAATGAATAAACACTTCGTCTTGTTGTATCTTTCTTTCTATATTCTCTCCCTATATCTATATACATATATATGTGAGCTAATATGTCAAACAACACGTTATCGGCACTTTTCTCACGAAGACTAGGATATACGCTTGCGGATATTGGAGATTTTGGGTAAACGCACAGATATTGGTTATCTATAAAGCTTGAGGTTTATCCGGGATTTATTATTATTGTTTTATCGAATTTCTCAACATACTATGTGAAATGTACAATTACTAAATTCGTTGTTGTTTTATCTCGGTAGGTACTGTATAAATACGCTGTATGATAAACGATAATCGAATAAACCTACTATGTTTGAACATTAATATGGAATAGTATTGAGTTAACTATTTGTATGTGTTTGAGACCATATATGATTAATATAGTATTACCTGGATAATTTATTACCATGATATATATATATTTAGTACTATTACATTGATACTAAGTGAAAGATTGCATGTTGAAGTCAAATTAAATATATTGTTTGACTACTACTACTATTAAGTCTATATCATAAACAAATTGTATGTATACACCGGTTCTCCTCGTCTACTGTAACAACATATATGTATACTAGTAATCGTATCCCACGCGTTGCGTGTGTGACTCGTAATGCAGTTAAAATATAAAAAATAAGTGTAGTTATGATACAAATACGTGGATAATACAAAAAAAAATAGTATAAGACTTAAAAGAATGTTTGGTTGTTAAAGAGAGACATATAGTGTTATTAGTTGTTATTTTTTTTTTTATTTTTTTTTTTATTTTTAATTTTTTTTTTATATGAGGATGGTATTATTGTAATTAATAAAACAATATAGGGGTATTTTTGGAAAAAATGGCAAAATTTGACAGCCTCATTTGTAATTAACGGGTTATAATTACAGTTATGTTGATTTAATATGCCATCGTAGGGTTTGACGATCACATGCTATATATGTAACACATGTAAACTTCTCATAAACTTTTACAAAAAATGTATTTCCCGCTTCCTGGTATTTCAGGTGCAAATTTTAGAGTTTTTTCATTTTTCCTCTACATAATAAGCTTTTGGAACATTCAACATGTTATAATAAACTCTTAACTAGCATGGAAGGTAGCAATCTATTTAATAACCACCCCCCATCACCCAACAACAATCTTTTTAACCGCTGAAGTTTTTGAAGAAAACGTGAATTAAAATTCTTGTGTAGTTATATATATATATTTGAACTTTGTTTTGTAGGTTGCTGAAAGTACAACCTTTGCTGAGATTTTTGAAACCAAAAATTGTTCTGGAATGTTTTAAGTTATATAAAAGAGATGACTTTATTTCTTAATAAATACATAATATTACTGGGTGATCACCATAACGGAGTCTTTTTGAAATGTTCTAACTTAATTTCCGCAGGTCCCGGAAAATTTGGCACATCATCCAGTTTTTTCAACGACAAACTCAACAGAATTCATTCACTATTCTGAAAACAGAACCATAAACATACCAAATTTAGGGCACAATTCTTCAGAGTTGGCGATATCAACAGACTTGGCTTGCCATCTTGACTGGATGGAGTTGAAAAATGAAAGTATCACGATATCAAAGCTAACAGGAGAGCTTGTTTTGGAGAATAATAAACATCTTTTGATCAACGGAAATGAGCAGCAGCTAGAAACTGGAAAGAGGAGTCGTTGTTCTTTCCTTTGGGGTTCCATTAATTTGCAAAATCTCTTGGAAAAGTTGCAGAAAATGGGGATTAATGCATCATTAAAGCAAAGCATGCTTGACACCGATTCAGATCATCGTACTATAAAGATTCTCGAACCTAGCAATGCTTTAATTGAAATTAAAGGTACAAGAACAATGATTAGTGCTGCTGATGAGAAACTATCCTCTTCCATTTTCGAAGCAATCTGTAACAGTTTAAATGGCTTTTAGGAGGTAGGTTTTCATTTTACTTTAGTTAAATTGTGTAAAAAAGATTCTTATACTCCCATCAGAAGATTCTTCTTTCTAACTGCTAAAGCTTTTCTCTGACAAAATATGACTCGTCGTTCTTGGATTATTATTATTCACTTGTAACATAAAATTTGTACTAATTTTTTACTACGGGTAAGTAAAAAAATCCCCTAATTACCTAGGATGTTTCTATATTTTACCGTCTTATGGATAAAATCTTGCTAGTTCTTCAGTACTATTAGTATGGTCAGCAGGGTTTTTTTCCCAGTTTGCTAGAGATGTCTTTTAGTTGTTTGGAGAACATGAATGAGATATGGTGTGGGAAACTTCAAGCTGGGTCTTTCTATAGTTTTATCTGTTTCGGGAAACCCAATTAGGCCAGAGGAAGTATTCGAATTTTTAGTAATCGTGTTATCTTTAATGAACACCGACTAGTATGCCCTGCTCAATTTTACCAGCATGACTGAAGAAAGAACTACGACAAACAGTTTCCACACTAGCTGGAACAACTCACTTTTGTCCTCTTTACCCCGATAGAGCATCATACGCTTTGTACGTATCCCTTGCGAAAACGCTTTATCAAAATACACGAAATAGTGATAGTATTATCAAATAGTGTTATCTAACAAGGACTAATTATTAAAAAAAGGTCTAAAAAGGACTAGAGTGTGAATATCAAAATACCCAAAATAGTGATAGTATTATCTAAATACTCCTACTGACTAAATAAAGTGACAAATAAATGAAACGTTAATAGACTGTTCATCAAAGGTGAAAGTGAAACCATGAAACTCAAAACCAATATTGATTTGTTATGAAGATAGTAACCTTGTAACTACTAGCGACTTAAATAATAGGGGCGTGAATCATTGATTAGTACATATCATCATACTTAATTTCCAAAAACCCGGATTTTACCAATCAGAGACCTTTTTGGGAACATTCGGCATTTTTTTCATAACTCCTAGCTAGCAGCATAGAAGATAGCAATTTATATGAATGGACTTCTCTCTTGTAGCTGAAACTTTTAAAATGAAGAAGTGACTTACATACATGGGTAATTATTTAACATTTTTATATTGTTTTGTAGGTTGCAGAAAATTCAACCGTTGGTGAGGTTCTTGCAACCAAAACGTGTTTTGGTAAGTTTTAAGTTACATCGGAATAGTGTCTTTTATCGTAGTCAATAATAGTATCATGCAAGCTGATTACCATATCAATGTTTCTTACATTAACTCCCTCTGATTTTTCTCAAGCTAGGCTCCCGATGATTTGGCGCGCCATTCAGTTTTGTCAAGTACAACTTCAACACAATTAATTCCCTACTCTAATAACAGAACTAGAAGTGTAACAATTTTAAAGCTCAATTCTTTAGAGTTGGCGATAGCAGCAGATTTGGCTTGCCAGCATCTTGATTTCATGGAGTTAAAAAACATGAAAAAATGAACATATCAAAACTGAAGGGAGCATACTAAACGTCTTTTAATCAATGGAATTGAGCAACAGCTAAAATCTGTGACGAGGAGACATTGGGTATATAAAGAATACCACATCCATGATATTTGGCGTGAACTTATTATCTCCAGGTCGAGCAAGCACGACCTTGTGAGTATCTCCAGGTCGAGCAACAGCTAAACGTCTTCCTACATAATTTCGTTTCATATTTTGACACCTATCCATATTTAAATCTCTCCTATTGTCAAGCGTCTCACTCTCTGAGTAAAATTATTTTGTTGTGCACCATAGATACTCACAAGGTCATGCTTGCTCGACCTGGAGATAATAAGTTCACGCCAAATATCATGGATGTGGTATTCTTTTACCCGGCCATTTAATCCTACTGTTTTAATCTGAATCAAGCTTCTATTCGTTAGTTCGGTAAGATAGCTACCAGCAACCTCTTCCTCCTCAAAATATCCAAACCGAAATCTGCCCCTCCTCTTCCTCCTCAAACGTATTTCCCCTTCTATCACTAGAGCTCTTCATCTCACACCCGCCACTCCATGTCTCCGTACACAGATTCGGATTTCCTGCAAATGCCCCTGAAAATTTGGAAAACCCTTTTCTGTCCGGAATAACAGCCGATAAGCAATTATACGACAAATTTAATACAGTCAAATTCCCATGAGAGGATATATTATTTGGTATCTCACCCGAAATAAAATTATGCGATAAATCCAACGCCTGTAGACTCCACATTTTGTTTAAACTTACAGGGATCTCGCCGTCGAGGATATTAAAGGACAGATTTAAACATTCTAACGCGATTAAGCCGAATAAAGTGTCCGGTATCTCCCCTTGTAACAAATTCTCTGATAAATCGATGGCAATAGGAGAATTAATATCATAATCAAAGCTCAACCCTCTTAAATCCGAGAACAAGACAGATAATCTCATTTGCAAATCCCACGATATGACGAAAGATTTTATCGGTTTCGACGCAGTATCGATGTTGCTGTAGTTGACATTTAAACTGATGTTAAAGTTGCATTAGGTATATAACCAGAAAACTTGTTATTTGACAAATCGATTGTTTTAACTTGTTCAAAAGAGAACAGCCAAGAGGGTAAAGTTCCGGTGAAAGCATTTTTCGCGAGGGAGATAAATTTGAGATTCGACCATTTCATCATCGCGTCATTCAGAGGTCCCGAGAGATTATTACGGCTAAAATCAACGATTTCCAAAGACTTACAAACTGCTAATGTCAGCGGAATCTCACCATATAACTTATTATTGCTAACATCGAGTATTTTCAAGCTATCCAACGTGTCTAACTCAGGCTGTAACTCAGGCTCAGGCTATCCTAATGTAGACAGCCTTCCCTTGCATTTCTGCAAGAGGCTGCTTCCACGACTGGAACCTGTGACCTCCATGTCACCTGGCAGCAACTTCACTATTGCGCCAAGGCTCACCCTCTAATAACATCGTTATGATACCACTGCGTTTTCAACCATAAGACCACTTTAAATTCAATCACTTGTCTTAACCAAACTTCTCATTAGTCTCTCTTTCCGCGATCAGCTTTTTTTTTTTTTGGGGGGGGGGGGGGGGGGGGGGATGACCCATCAGTCTATATGTCATAATTTTGTCTTTCACATTCTACCAAATGAGCTTTTTTCTTGATTATGTGTTCAGCTATGCACTTCCAAAATTAATTGACATGATATAAATGTTTTTCTTTAATCTGGAATTGGCACGCTACTTGTAGAGATTTAGCTGGGCTACGTGTTGGCTATGGCGCTTTTCCATTGAGTATCATTGAATATTTGTGGAGGGCAAAACAACCTTATAATGTTTCTGTTGCCGCTGAAGTTTCTGCATGTGCGGCCATCAAGAATGGTGAATATTTGGAGGTATTAACTGATTAATTAAGATACAGTTTTTATTTTTAATGACGAGTTTGAATGTGATAAATATTAGGAGGAGAAATTAACTACTGTCCATAAGGGCATCTACTGTCCATTTCAGTAAGGCACTTCAACCATGTTTGGTTGCCAACTTTAGGCTCATTTTTGTTATTTGCTGAAAGATGGATTGCATTTGGTTGACCAGCTTACAAACTTAAGCTATAAGAGTGTTTTTTCTGCAAAAGTTAGAAACTTTAAGCTCCTTTTGTTATTTTCTATAAGCTGGCTTGCATTCGGTTGACCATTTAAATATATATATATAAGCTTGAGGTATGTGTTTTCCTGAAAAGCTACAACCTTTAAGTTGGACAACCCAATTTTTTTTTTCTCAAACTCATAAAAATAGCTTATTCTTAAGAGCTGCAACCAAACAAGCCCTTAGTTCATCGGCCTTAATCTATCAAAACTGCGAAATCCTATATTTTTTTCCTTAAATCAAAATATGGGTTAATCCTACATTTACCTATTACCATCGTTCAGATCCCCCCAAAAAAGGATCTTATCACTTAAAGTATCATTAATTGCAGATTCTAAGCTCGTCTTTTGCTATTTTACATAAGCTCAATTGCATTTGCTTGACCGGCTTAAAAAGTTTAAGCTGGAAAGATCCAACTTTTTCTTCTCAAACTTAAAAGAACTTAGCTTTGTTTAATTAAAAGCTGCAAACAAACAAGCCCTAAATTCCTTAAGCCTAAAACTATTAAAAAATATGGGTCACTCTTTAACTTTTGTGCTAAAAATTAAAACTTTCTCTAAAAAGCTGGAAAGACCCAACAGTTTTTTCAAACTCAAAAGAACTAAGCTTTTTTAAAGTTAAAAGCTGCAAACAAACAAGCCCTTAGTTCTTTAGCCTAAAACTACCAAAATTATAAAACTTTATAAAGTTAAAACTTTATGATCAAAATATGGGTCACTCTTAATCATTTTCTCTAAAAATTTAAGCTTTCTCTAAAAAAGCTACAAACTTTAAGCTGGAAAGAGCCAATTTTTTTCATTAAATCCAAATAATGTTAAAATTCAATACAATTTGTATAAAAATACTATCAAATTTAATACAATTATACAAATACTAAACCCAATTTCAGAACATTAATTGCTAATAAAAATGAAGACTAAGTAGATCTGATTATGGGTCTTCTGTAATTAAATTAAATTAAGTTATATATATATATATATAAAGTGAAAGAATTACCTTATGGAGCTAATTCGTAGTTTGTATAGCTTTTTTTTTGTTGATTTAATTATTTATTATACAGAAAAATAAAGAGAGAGAGAGAACAGAGAAAAAGATAAACTCAAATGGTTTTTTTTTATTTTAAAAAGCTTGTTTTTAATATTTATTCTATTTGGTCATATTAATTATACTTTTTTACATTTAGTGATTTTAGTTTTTTTTCCAAGTATAATGTTTTTTATAAGTTGCATAGTTTTGATTTTGGGAAAGGTTAAGGAATGTCTTTTTTTTTTTTTATTAAGCTAAAAAGAGGAAGAGAGATAATAGATAAATTATATAATTAAAAATATATATAAATTTCACGTTTTATCTTTTAAGAAATACGTAAATCATTGATTTTTGAAAAAATATGTTTATTGTTTTAAAACTGTTTCATTTGGTCATGTTAATTACATTTTTTTTACAGTTAAATAGGAATGAAGGGATTAATCAATTTACGTCTTTAAAATATTATATATGATATATTTCATCTATATAAAAACAATTCAAAATCAGCTTAAATATGTAAAAATATTATATGTGATATATTTCATTTTGACGTATACTCTATACTATCAAAAATGATGGACTCTATTATAAATGGGAATCTCCTTTTCACTTTTTAAAAATCACATTATTTGTTTTTCGTTTTACAACTTCTCGTTTCCCAATTTTACTTTGTTATTTGTGTGAAGTTTCATTTTTTCCGTACTTTAGGTTTCACATCTTGTTTCTGTTTCTCGTTCTGACAATTGCAACATAGCCGGGCAGCCACAACCAATTAATATTTAAAAAAATTGTTATTAAATTTACAAATAAACTTAAGACCATGAATTTAGCATCGTTAGGACTTAAGACAATATCATATCTCCGGCTATTCGTTTTCTATATAAATACACATATGAGCGTGCAATGGAGATGGACAGTTCGCGATAAATCTTATTCATAATTTATTTTGTAACAAAATTGATTAGGCACAAAACCGGCCTCAATTAACATCTAGTTTTTGTTTTTGTGGGGGTTAATTTCTATGTTGAACATATCATATACTTGCTATTTCTATGTTTATGTTGCTCCTTTTAAGTCCTTCAGCTTTATTTTGTTTTTATTGTATACGTTGTCTTTCTTATTTTGAATATTTTAAGTACCGTTTGGTGACAAATTATGCTATTAATTGTACGTTTCATATATACCAGCTGAATTAAAGAAACAAATGCAGTAATATTGACATGCCTAGCTACACAGATGCCTAGTTATAAAAGCGAATGCTAACTTGCTAAGTGAAAAAAATATATCTTGGGGATGTTTTTTCTATCTTATTATCTTATTAAAGAGCATCAAGAGATTTCACACCTACCCCCTTTAACAAGACTCGAACCCTGTACCTAGGTTATTCCTAGTGGGTTCTAGCCCACTAGGCTACTCCTAGTGAGGTTTATCTTGGGGATGTTATGACAACTACTAGTCGCCAAATACAGTCGCTAAATAATATGCCGACTGAAATATTTTCACTCGCTATATTCCCTAGTATTAGCGACTATTTTGGCTAGTCGTTGTATTACCGACAACTAGTCGCTAACTTTGGTCGGTAATTATTTTTGCCGACTAAACAAATTTCAGTCGGTATATTGGCGACCAACCTCTATTCAGTCGCAGAAGTTGGTCGGTAACACTGCGTTTTCTGGTAGTGGGATCAAATTACTATTTTTAACGAAATTTAGTATAAATACATGATTAAAATTGAAAACAAATCATAACATGGGGCCATGCAGTGTCGACCGACATGATCAACTGGTTCCACCTCCCTATAGCCATGGAGCCCGACACCCCTACAGATATCGGAGGCATCTGGACTGGGTCTGCAACCCTTCTCTCAGTCGATCACGCCGTCATGATATACACCGGTATAAATAAAGATTTGGTCGAGGTGCAAAATCTAGCGTACCCTGCTGACCTGTCTGACCCTCTCCTTGTACACTGGATCAAGTATGCGGGTAACCCAGTCACGGTCCCTCCTAGCGGGGTCTTCAGGTACTTATAAGATTATTAAATAATTTATACGAAATCTAATAATATAGCTTAATATTAATACACTGATTACATACTTTTGAAAAAAAATTCATTTAAGTTTTTTGTTAGTTAAAATATCGAAGGAGGGAGCAGTACTACTTAATTACTACTTATTTAGTAACGTTACGTGACAAAATAATTATATTATCCTAATGCAAAAGAGCGCTGATTATTAGTATATCAAGATATTCAAATACCTTCATATAGTTTGACAAAAATGCTACTTAATCCCTTCATTTGAAATTGTAGTAGTCCGAAAAATTTAGAATTTGATATATTTTAATCCTTCAATTTAAAACGATGACAGTTTCAGACTTTCAGTCATGATTACCATAGTCTTGATGATCTACATAAAATACCATTAATGATACAATATATGGTTTATCTTATATTTTGATTTCAGGAGAGATTTTCGCGACCCAACCACCGCATGGCAAGTAGGGATGACACGTGGCACATTGCTATAGGCCCGCAGATAAACGGAACAGGAATGGCATTTGTGTACCAAACTATAGACTTTACTAGCTTCGAGCTTTTGGAAGGGATCATGCATTCGATCCCGAACTCAGGAATGTGGGAATCCGTTGATTTTTTCCCTGTATCTACCACCGAGACACACGGGTTCGACACCTCATTAGGTGTGCCTAACGTGAAGTACGTATTGAAAATGAGTTCGTGGAATGATCAAAGAGATTATTACGCAATTGGGTCTTATGACACAGAGACGAGGAGGTGGACACCTGATGATGTGGCAACGGATTTGGTGGTAGGGTTATGGCTAGATTATGGACAGTTTTATGCAGCCAAGTCATTTTATGACCAAAATAAGAAAAGAAGAATTTTATGGTCTTGGATTGGAGGAAGTGATGGTCTGGAGATTGACATGTTGAAGGGTTGGGCTTCACTTCAGGTTTTATAGCAATGCAGAGTTTTTTCTTTCTTTCTTTCATCGAAAAAAACAATGATGTCGATTTTTTTTAAATAAGTCATCTTTTTCCACGTATGTTTGATTTTATAAAAGACGTCGACACTTATTCGATCTATTACAGAATGTTTGTTGTTATGCAACACTTAACTGGTTCTTTTACAAAAATTGATCAAAACGGTCATATGAGGCGAGGCATCCATGAGTCACAAGTCAGTTACATTTTCACGAAATAGGCCTACGAGGAGAGGGGAAGGGGGAAGTAGTGTGTTTTTAGCAGGGAATACTTAAAAGAAGTGGTTTTTAAATGCTGATCAGGTAACTAGTGTTTGCATGATAAAAAAGTTCGAGTCTCGAAAACAGATGCAAAATCTCATCAAATTTTAGTCCATTCCTCTTTTTGGTTTATAAGTTCCAATGCATTTGGTTTTCGATTTTGAAAGGTACACTATTTTCTTTAAATTCTTGTAAACTTACCCGGCGTTTTTCTCATTCTCAGATAAGCCAGCTTATAATTTCCTGAATGTAAGTTTGTATATATTGTTGCAGAGCTTACCAAGGACATTAGTGTTTGACAAGGACACTGGAACTAACTTACTACAATGGCCAATTGAAGAAGTGAACCAACTCAGGTTAAATAGTACTGAATTCGATGGAGTTAAGCTTGAGCCCGGTTCACTAATCCCACTCCATGATTTCTTCGTTAAGAATATCTCATGTCATTATTTTTTGCTATTAAAGTACAAAACAATTTTGTCAGTAACAATATTTCATGTCAACAATTAGTTTCTAGTAACGTTTTGTAATGTACTGGATAATTCTAATTCAATACATTCAAACAAGTAGAAATTCAAAGATTGATAGAATCTAAACAATAAAAGTATTTTACACAGGTTTTTTCTCCATCAAACTAATACTATTACACACACATATATATAACTACACAAACATTTAAATTCAAATTGAACGGTTGATTAACTACCCATGTCTTAAACTGTTCCCGCCCATTTATTAATGGCACTGTTACAATCCCCGACGCTTGAAATTGACCTTGCCCTCAAGGTCATAAGACTCATAACTATTTGATGAACATCTTTAGGAGAAAATGATCATGGCATCCTATGCTGCTATCTCATAAAATCAATTCTAGTTTATGTTTCATTCTGCCCAAACTTTTTGGTCTCTGTTGAACGTTTTTCTTTTTGTTGCTTTCTCATTCGTCGGATATATATTCCATCTAGTGGCACGGACACATCATCGTCAAGTAACCAATAGTTTATTGTGCGCTGTCTAGACTTTATTCCAGGATCAAAACACCAAATATTCTCCAAAACTTTACTGATTTTTGGATTATCTCGACCAACTCCAAACTGCTCTTCAAATTATCCATCTTTTCTTATGTCATAATGATGTTCCTTTTTGTGATAGGAAATTGTAAAAGTTAGATCTTTTCCATCAACATTTTCAGAAAACGCTAAGTTAAATCTTGCATAACAAACATCCATTTTTAACTCTTCACTTTCAGACTGCATTCGAACTTTCTCCAGATCAGATAACAGATTTGTTATCTTTCCATCATCGGAATGCAGTTTTTTGGAACAAGGGCTAGAGTTTAAATTGAATGCTGCATTTGGATTGCATTGTAGAGATTCTCCTTCTTTTTCTGAATACTGCTGCATTGCAAATGACCAGTCTCGATGCTGCCTTTCAATAAGTTTGTTTGTATCATCGTAAAACTTTTTCTCCCTCTCACGCATTTCCTGAATAATTTCTTGGATTTTCCTGAATAATTTCTTGGATTTTTTCTAGTCGTAGATTCCATGATGAAATTGTTTTTTCATCCATAGGATCGATGCTCTGGTACCAATTTGTAATGTACTGGATAATTCTAATTCAATACATTCAAACAAGTAGAAATTCAATCAAAGATTGATAGAAACTAAACAATAAAAGTATTTTACACAGGTTTTTTCTCCATCAAACTAATACTATTACACACATATATATATAACTACACAAACATTTAAATTCAAATTGAGCGGTTGATTAACTACCCATGTCTTAAACTGTTCCCGCCCATTTATTAATGGTACTGTTACATGTTTGTGTAGTTTCTAAACGATATATCATCCTATATAGATGGATATAAGTACAACATTTGAAGTTGAAGAAAAGGTATTTGAGGCAAAAACAGAAGCCGGTGAAAACTACAATTGCAGCTCAAGTGGAGCTTCTATGAGAGGTGTTTTAGGGCCGTTTGGCATTGTGGTTATTGCGAACGATAAGCTTTCTGAATTTACACCTGTTTATTTTTACATTGCTAAGCTTGCCGATGGAAGTTTAAGCACTTATTTTTGTGCCGATCAGTCAAGATTGGTTTACTGATCTTGATTTGTACTTCATACCTAGTTAACTTTGGACTCAGATTTTTCAGGCAAGAAAACAAAAGAAGATCAATTTATAAAATGATAAACTAATTGCAATACAACTTTCAACAAAACTCAAACCAGAGATGAAATTTTGTTATTAACACGGTGACAGTTCTTTTTAGGTCATCGAAGGCTTCTGGTGTTAACAAAAGCGTCTAT
Organism: Primula vulgaris; assembly: GCA_963920805.1. Classification (NCBI taxonomy): domain Eukaryota; kingdom Viridiplantae; phylum Streptophyta; class Magnoliopsida; order Ericales; family Primulaceae; genus Primula; species Primula vulgaris. The sequence continues at coordinate 34,180,524 of OY987214.1, read as the reverse complement.
GGAAGCACGGTTCCTGTGCTTGACGAAGAAAAACTATCTATGAGATTATTGGTGTGGTTGAAAACTATTTATTAGAAAAGCTACTCAGTGATGTCGATATCGAATTTACTCATGGAGGCTAACTTTGGCGAGAATTTAATCTTAACGTGGGCTTTCACGTGCATCAATTTCGAATATAAAAATTTAAACTTGTTAATACTTGGAATTTTAGTACGACGTAGTAATTAATATATTAAATATTTTCCTCAAAAATATGTGTTGGAAAACTTATGGTTTTCTTTGAATGAATGCTATTAAATTTGTGGTTATAAAAAAATATTTATTCCCCCATTTGTGTGGGTCTTTTATTTGTAAAAGGAGTTAAAAAGACCGTGTTAAAAATGAATGGTCTTGTTACATTTTTTACATACCTTTTCAAGACAAGTTGGATACATGTCATATACACATGCACACATTCACATATGCATACATATAGAGAGAGAGTACCGCACCACCAACGGTCCGACCGTGGTTCGGTGCCGTTTTCGCCGAGTCACATGCGATAGACGTATCTTGGGAATGAAATGCCTGATTTAGCCAGAAGCAGAGGTGGTGGGGCAAATATCGTTTAAAGAAAACTACTTGCAGTTATCTCGTCTCGGACTTTAGTCCATTTCAGTATCATTTACATATTTGAGGAAACCATTTTCTGTTTATTTGTCCATTTCTTTTCCGTAGAAATTACTGTGTTTATTCATAACGTATCCAACAATCTTAAATGATACTTTTATGTTTCGTACGTTAATACAATAATTTCGTACTTTTATGTTTTGAGTATGGTTTATGTAACAAGTATAGTTAGTAGATACTGATGGTGATTAAATTGGTTTGTGAAACTGGTTTCTGAGTTTGACCTGTTTATGCATTTGAATTCTTTTCTATTGAATCATTTTTCTGGTGATAGTTGCATGTTAATTACTTGTTACTTTTATAAGTCATAAGGACTACTTAGTACCAAATGTATTTATTGGATTTTAATTTTGGGTTAATCATTCGATCGTGGAGAGTTTTGCTCAAGGAGGGAGAACAGTGATCACATCGCGAATTTATCCAACACATGTTACAAATGGCATTTCTCAAGTTCTCTTATTTAATAATGCTACGGGAGTGACCGTGACAGCATCAGTGAAAATATGGGACATGAAATCCGTTGTTATCAAGCAATTCTCCTTGGATTCGAACTAAATTTCATCCATTTTTATTTTACATGTTTTAATTTAGCTGCATTGGAATAATATGGCATGGTTAATTAAGTCCTTTTTTACCCCTATGAAATTGTATTGTTTATAGCTATTTGGTAGATTTCTTTGAATGTTGTTAAGTTTTCCCCATATTATTGATCAAAATAGATCAAATGCGGAGCTAGAAAAATAGCACCTGTAAATGGTTATTTTTAAGCCTATAGTAAATAGAGTTTATGGAAATAGTCATCTTGCTTTTAAGCCCAAGAATTAGACATACAATCATATATAGTACTGTATATCACAACAACAATGTTATATTTGGTCGGAAAGAACGCTGTTTTAATAAAAAAAAACGAAGGAAAAAAGTATCATATAACAAAAAGGCGTGGATCTCTATCACTACGAATCTGTAATCGCTTTGGTTGCATGACGACTTGGGAATGGTCGTAATCAATTATATTGCTGCACACAATCATGCATGTGCAGTTTCATGCCTCATTTCTGATGTTTTACCGCTACCTCGGAAATACATGTACATTTGCTGCATAAAACAAAGCAAATACCATCTTAGTATTGTTCCATTATAAACGAAAAACAAAGCTTCTTGAAAAGAGTTGGTTTTATCATCAAGCAAAACCAATCACTGGTTTCCAATAGTTACAAACTTTATTCCGTAAACATTCGAGAAAAGTTAGAAACAAAGGGAGACCTCAAAATATTAGGATTCATGAATCAAAAAATATTTGCTTCCGTTAACTTCAAAATTTGTTGCAGATGTTCCATTATTTTCGACTCAGAGGAAAAAATGGAAGGAAATTTCTAAGACCCTATACAAAGTCGTAGAACTTTGTTCTGAAATTATTTTGTTAACAGAATTGTATGCGTCAAGTTTAAGTTCTGGACTAGAAAACAGTAACAGGTTATGATTTCAAAGTATCACCTGAATAACCCAGATACTGATCAGTATTTCAATACAAAAAAACCCGAACCCTATGAAGTAAAATACCTGAGAAAAAAATTTGTATTTCAATATTTTATAAGCGTACGGATGAAAGAAACTAACAAAATATACTTTTTTTATTACAAAAAACGGCCAGAATACAGAGTTCAATGTCCCTGGAAAAGACTCCAAGGGGATAAGTAGAGAATACATAATACAAAACCATTTCGAGTGTCCGAAAGCCTCCTACTCCGGATACTACCACCCAAATATCACGGGTAAAACAAAATACACCAAAACAAATAAACATACACACTTAAATCATCTCAACTATCAAACTAATAAGCTCGGTCAAGTGTGCTTGTCGAAGCAGATGATGATCAAATGAACTAAGCATAGTGTGCAGACCATAATGGGTGTAGAGCATCCAAATGAACTAAGCAATTTATGATCTGTCATGTACAGAATGAAGTTCAAATATGAACCTACCAAACGGGAAAAAAAAACTCAAAAAGGAATTCTTTGTCATAGCAACCCTAATAAATAATAACATACATGCAGTTTAAACATTTGTACTATTTCTGAACATCCTTGCATGCCTGTTGGGGATAAACATACATCTTTCTCATATTGTCGATGAAGCCGATCTTGCTGCCTGTCGGGAGAATTATGACAAAATGGTAGATATAACTTGGTTTGAAAAATCGTAGCATATTAATATGTTTTATACTAAGCCTTATAATTGACTATTAAAAGTGGGTGATGAGAAGGTATATTTCTACTCGTCAGTACGACTTTTTATGCCTATAGGAAAGAGTTAAGGATTCAGTCTAGGTTGTAAGTTTGCAATTCTTACTAATATAGAGAAATTATTCCTTATCGCCAAGTTTTCAACAAAAAAACTTAATTACCATCTCAAGTAGGTGTATACATGGACCGGAAACGTATATATTTGTTTTTTTCCCCAAATGCAGTAACTAAGTAAATGAATGACTGGTGTGTGCGGTCACGACTGCGATTAGGGTACTTGGTTGGTCTGGCTCAACTCTTTCTACATTAAGCTAAGGTTACATAAGGTTTTTTGTTTCTTGTCTTTCTGATATTTGAAACCGGTTTTTGGAAGCTGGGTTTTAAACCAAACAATCTGGTTTTTCTCATTTCATCTTGTTTAAAAGCTTAAACTGGCAACTGATGATCAAAATGCTAGTTATAATATTAAAAAGCTAAACCTAAGTGTAGCTTAAAGGCTTCGACTAAACAAGGCACTTTCCTGCATAATGTATTATGAATTAACAACGGTTCTTCGTTTTCTTTTGCTTCTTTCGTTTCTGATAATAAAATTGTCGGGTCACCAATTAAAAATGTAAAACAGTCATTAACACTACATAACTTATGAATATAAAAAATGTCATTTGTAGGAAATTACCCCTCATAAAATCTCTAAAAAGAGTGCAAGAGTAACTACCCCTCAGAATTATTATACCTGAAAGAGTGTAAAAAGGAACAAAGTGAATATCATAAAATGTACAGTACAAAGAGTATATAGATATAAATGGCTGAGGAAAATAAAAGAAGGATCTTGATCACTGGAAGTTTACGAAAAATTATACAAAAAAAATAAGTAACCAAACCAATAAGCACAACCAGATTAATAATCAAATATAAGTGATTTTAATCATGACAAACAGAAGAAACATTGATGCTTCAGTTTTAATAATCAAATAGAAAAATGAAAACCGTATTAAAGCAATAAAGTGAATATTATATCAAAAGACTATTTATGTAAACGTACGAGGAAACCAAAGACAACTCTTCACTCGAAGTTTGCAAAAAATTATACCAAAATAGCAAGCGCAATTTGAATAACACGTGCATGCATTACTAAAATTTTAAGGGAAAAGAAAATACCGTTTTATCTGGTAAATCACTTATTCACTTATCAAAAAAAACATCTTGTTGATCATCGGTAACCATAATATTGAATGGGGGTCGCCAAAGGCTGGTTCATAGCATCTTCAAGAGATCTCATCATGGCCTCAACCTCAACTACAGAGGCAAACAAACTAGTTAATCATGTTGGCAGGAAAAAAAAACTACGTTTTTAAAGCAAAACAAATATCAGAAATTTCTCGTGTTCATCTTCCTGTTATAGTACTTGTAACCCATTTCGGTAAATTCTTTTATTACTCCGAGAACACTAGTGAGGATTATGATAAAAGTGATTTAAATTGATCTAGAGGGACTTGGATTGATATGGAAGGTAGTGTTTTGCATGCAGGCCTGTAGGAACTAAACTAAACAGTACTTTTTCATTAGAAATTAGAAATTCCACAATCTTTTTCATTATCAGCTGTTATGAAAGAAGTTAGACAAATAACAATACTTTGCTCGATGGAACATTGCTCTGATACTAAGTGGAAATAGACTACAATTTAACTACACGATCCTGGCCACAACGTCACTTGAATGCATTGACCTAATATATAACTACTCGCTAGGCTCGCCTTAACTAACTAGTTCAGCCATAGGGTATATCCGGTAACAAGCAAGTATTAAAGGATTTCAGAAAGCAGTGTTTTAAGTATTGATATTTTCCGATCAGCTTTAAAGAAAGGCTAATGATGAGAAAACAATTAATATACCTTCAATGCAGTTTGAAGCCTTTTTGTTAGAGCAGCTTCGCTAAGTTTATTTATTGATAATTGACGTTCTTTATCAGAGTGTTCGCCACCAATGTACAAAATCTCCTGCCCTTGGTCCCAATGAAATTTTCTCCTTAACTGTTTGATAATAAACTACAAGGGGTCAATAAATTGGCTAAAAATTAAAACCCTTTCTTTATTTGCCATGCTGAGTCTTATCGGTTCTACTAAGAATTTGGTTTTGGATCAAACTTTATCCGTTCTAACTCATTCCTGGGAATTATAGGAGTTTCTTTTTCAGATGAATAGTCAAAGGAAAACAAGGCTAGGTGAACAGCTATTAAGGACAGTAATTTTTTTTTTAGAAATGTTATTTTACTGTTAGGGACGAAATCAAGGAGGGTTTCCTGTTGGTAACTGGGTTTCAAAACAACAAAGTCTCGTAATTTCGGAAGTTTTTCTTTCAGAATACTGCCTTTGTATACGTGTACAAACCCGCCAATCATTTTCTTTAGTTCTTCAAGCTTCTGGTCATCATTTTTCCCAATACTATTTGTCATCGAAGCCCATTTCTCTATCCAATTCCCCGGGTTTCGAGAAATAATCTCATCAGAAAATTTTGGCCGAACCATACCAAAAGTGTTCAATAATTCCTCAAAATTATTTTGAAATGGAGTCCCGGAGAGCATTATTCTTCTTTCAGTTTGAACATCCGAAAGTGCTTTCCATATTTGACTTGCACTATTTCGAGGAATGGGACCCTCGTCGAGGACCAAGAGCCCCGGAAGCAAGAGTAACATTTTACGAATCTGCCATGCTGTATCATTATCTTTAGTTTTCCCTTTTCCTTCCTTTATACCCCTATCGATTAAGACACTGATATTACCCAACTCCTCAAATAATTGATAACTAATCCCCAAAACACTTTTCTCAGTTTTCCACGAGAACAACTTAACCAAGCGAGTAAAGTCTAGATCCTGTCCTTTTTGCCAATTTTTGTTGTTGTAGATTATCAGCTAATTTACTTTCTTGGCCAGAATATTCAGTGCTGTTAAGATTATGTTCCATTTTAGAAACTCTTCTTCCCCCGGTAGCAAAAACAAAATACGCTAAAAACATATCATTAAGGTCAGGTAGTTGCATTTTGTGTATAGTTTTACGTTCGAAAAGGGTTACTGTTCAGTTTTCCTTGTATATAAAATTTATAGTTTATTAGTTTGTGACGAATCAAATCAAATTTCAAAGCATCCTTTAATGATAATAAGCCCAAACTAAGTAATAAGAAAGAGAGTAAAAAGGAATAAAGTGAATATCATACATAAAGAGTGTATGACCGAGGAAACTAAGCTGGCACTTGATTATTAGAAGTTAACGGAAGATTATACCCAACCAATAAGCACATCCGGAGGATCCACTAAAGGAGTAAATCTATTTAACGATAATATCAAGTAAATTGCAGCCCATTTATAATCGAATCTACAATAGATCAGCTATTCTATTTTCCAATTCAATAAAGTTCTACCACTATACCACTATACCAAGAATTTCCAATATTATCTAACACATCCATTTGCTAAGTTATTTCTGTTCCAAGTAACTACATGCATACAGAGTAATGCAGCACATCCATTTGCTAAGAAAAAACAACGTATCAGTTTTAATATCGATAATGCTGACACCGATTAGGGAAGAAGTACTGATTAGTGAATGAATCGGCTACAGTTATTCAAGATTATAATGATTGCTACCCTTATGAATAATAAGGATATATATACCAAGTTGAGACTACAGATATCTGCTTGTTGACATTGTTTTTTTTTTTTAAATCAAGCATATGCAATTAATTTAATTTGGGAGTTCGAAAATGCCTAGTAAGAAAACTAGAAAAATAATAGCCACGTAATCAAATTAAATCGCAAAACATCCTCATTACCATGATAGAAAGCACACGTTAAGAAAATTGAAGAGAGTTAAAAGCAATAAACTGAGTATCATATACATGTAAATGAATAGGGAAACCAAAGACATGTACCCTTGATCGGAAGTTTACATAACATTTAACCAAAATGCAAGCGCAATTTGAACTACACGTGCATGCATTACTAAAAATTTTAAGGAATTAATTGATGAAAGGAAAAAATTGACAAGTATGTTTAGCAATTACTCTTTCGACCAAAAAGAAATGTGATGTGAAGGTCCCTAAAAAGAACTGATAAGAACAGGAGATAGGGTTTTGTTGGATAGTATGGGAAGATAAACCTTAATAAGAAATTAATTTGAGAAAAGAGAAAGTACCGCTTATCTGGTAAATCACTTATTCGTTTAAAAATGTGTATCTTGCTCATCATCGGCGTCATCTTCTTCATCTTTATCTTCTGCCTCTTCAGCATCAACAACGTTCATCTTTATAGTTAAAACTGTCACGTTTAACATCTTTCAGACAACACGTAAAGACTCGGACTACATAACCGGCCAACATGTGTTTATTATAAAATAGGAGTAAGCAAGAAAAAGAAGGTCTTTTTCCTACCGCCTTGTTTTAATGAAATGCTTACCTTCCAAAACAAAAATAGGTATTTTCCTGGAGAAAAGTAACCTATTTAATTAAAGCTAGAGGTACAGTTACTTCAAAAAAATGAAAATGAAAATTTAATAATTTGATAAATCAGTTTGGCTGTGATTTTAAAAGTCATCTTGTTTATAAAAGATCACAGTTTTTGTTTTTATTTTTAAATCTTGAGTTGAATATATTTTCCAAGACACATAAAAATATATATATTAAAATAGGAAATAATAAAAAGTTGAAAACATAATTTGAGTCCTAACCTAGAGGTTAATGCATCAAGGATTCACCCTTTGCTCTGCTAGCTTGTTTATTTATTTATTCATTAAAATTTCAATTCGGAAATGACTTTTAGTTAAAGTAAAGCAAAGATTTTACCATCTTTATTTGTTTTCAAATGGGAAAAAAAAGAGCAATTCAACTAATCAATAAGAATTAAGAAAACATATAAATTTAAAAAGTCATTAAGTAACAGAAAGAAGGAATAAAAAAAATCAGAAGTCCTAACCTCAGAGAATGAATGAAGATTCGGCAACCCTAATTATAATAGTAATATATATATATATATATATATATATATATATATATATATATATATATATATATATATATATATAATATACTAGCGGACCTGCCCACCCGATGGGTGTGAATCCAAAAAAATATATGTAACCCGTTATGGTAGAATCTTTGATAAAGAGAGTAACAATTATGGTTGAGAGAGAGAGGGGATGAATTTGATGATGAAGTTAATAATTAGATGACAGTTATTTTTCTTTTAATTCTCCTGTAAAAGTTATCTACTACTATTTTGTAATTTTGTAAATTAATAGGACTATTTTATAAATATTTGTTTCAAGGCTTCATAAGCCCTCTTCACATAAACTAATAGTATATATATATATATATATATATATATATAGTAAGTTATAAAAAAACTAGGGTTATGAAAAAAATAGAAGAGAAATAACTGTTTATATAGGAGAAATATTCACATGTTTTTTTCTTCATTCAGTCATATGTCCAAGTTCCTTGAATATTTTAATTTTAAGAAAACAAACGTGGAATATTTATTATTCAAAGCCAAACAATATTTATATTAATTTTAATAAAAAATTAATATGTATTCTTAGGTTATCACAGAGGAAAACATAGAAATTTTCAAGACTTATATGTGAAATAATGAGAAGCGGAAAGCTTTATGATTTTACCAAATATGGAAATGCTTTCGTTTTTGTATTCGAGTCAAAATGTAAGGGTTTTATTCATTTATATGAAAAAATAAAAATAGAAGAGAAAGCATTGATTATATAGTGGAAAAAGGATAAAAAACTAAAACAGTCTGAGTCGTTTTAATTCATTTAAAAAAGAGTCTGAGTCTTTTAAAGTCATTTTAAAAACAAAGTGAGTCGTTTTAAGTCATTTAAAAAAACAATCTGGGTTGTTTTAAGTCATTTAAAAACAGTCTCAGTCGTTTTAAAAACATTCTGAGTAATTTTAAAAACAATCTGAGTCGTTTTAAGTCATTTTAAAAACAGTTCGGGTTGTTTTAACTGATTTTAAAAACAGCATGAGTAATTTCAAAACAGTCTGAGTCATTTCAAAAAACAGACCGAGAGGTTTAAAGTCATTTAAAAACAATTCGAGTCATTTTAAAAACAGTCAGACGAATTTTAAAAATAGTCTGAGTCGTTTAAAGTTATTTTAAAAATACTCCAAGTCGTTTTAAGTCATTTTAAAAATAGTCTGAGTCGTTTTCAGTCATTTTAAAAACAATATGATTCGTTTTAAATTGCTTTAAAAACAGTTTGAGTCGTTTGTAAGTCATTTTAAAAACAGTCCGATTTGTTTTAAAAACAGTCTGAGTTGTTTTAAAAATAGTCTGAGTAATTTTAAAAACAGTCTGAGTCGTTTTAAGTCATTTTTTATATTATTTTGCAGCCAAACACGTGTATCTTTCCAACTTCATACTCCTACAATGATAAAAAAGATGACTCTTTAGGTAAGTTGCACTTGACACTTTATGCTATTTAAGCTATGTTTGTTTGTATCTTTTGGAGGGTGGGATTTAATCATGAACTTTGTTGGTTCAAAATACAAAAAAAATATTCCTCAATATAATTTATTTTCGGATTGTAAATCCGAACCATGCTACAAAAGAAACCAAAATGACATCACTAACTATTTGGTCCCGACTGCAATTTCTGCTCAAAGCATGGTAGTAATATAGTGTGAGCTGGACGGCATTGTTACTCCGGCATTCTTTTCAAGACGAGCTCAAAGTCGGACCGGATTGTTAGTCCAGGGATTACTAGTCCCACAACCGAACAACACTTTACTCTTGCTCTGAAACTTTGGATTACATATGGTAGTCTTGGAGATTACTTTTATTACTAATTAGTTTTTTAGATACAACTATTCATTGTCAGATTCTGAAGGTGCACACTGAGGCACACACACACATGCAGCTAATTACTACCCCGTAAGTATTATGTTTCACCTATGAGTAATCAGCTTGCTATATTAGCACCTGAAGTCGTATAATGACCTGTTAAAGTCTCTAACTGAGATGCCTGTTTGTATCTTTTTAAACTGTTCTTGATTTAGTTGATTTCATTGTTTAGTTAGTTGATGACCTTACTTTTAAAAACAACACAAGTACTTTATTTTGAGCTGCATAGTCCATCTATTTATAATAAAATAAACAATGTGTGTAATGTTACAATATATTGTGTAATTGAAAATTTACATAAATTGTTCAGCTGTATTGCTGATGTAAACAAATACAAATGCATTGGGTTAGTATTTAGGACTAACCATTTGAATGTCATTTCTTTTAACATCGTAATCCGAACTCAACTTGTAGTCCTAACATCCCATGATTACCAGTCTTGTATACAAACAATCTCCCTGAAGTTAAAAGTGTTGCAAAATTTATGGTTGAAAAGTTTAAACTCACTTGCATAACGCCAATGGTTAATGCATTCATATCGTTAGTTTTGATTTCTTCAACTGCAACAGGGCATGCTGGTAAGCTTCGCGAGTATCTCGAAAGCATAGCCTCGTGTGACCATATTCAAAGGTAAGTCATTTTAAAAAGAATATGATTCGTTTTAAATCGCTTTAAAAACACTCTGAGTCGTTTGTAAGTCATTTTAAAAACAGTCCGATTTGTTTTAAAAACAGTCTAAGTTGTTTTACAAATAGTCTGAGTAGTTTTAAAAATAGTCTGAGTCATTTTAAGTCATTTTAAAAAATAGTGTGAGTCGTTTTAATTCATTACAAAAACATTCTGAGTCGTTTTAATTCATTACAAAAACATTCTCAATCGTTTTAAATCATTATAATAATACTCCGAGTCATTTTAAGTTATTTTAAAAATAATCTGAGTCATTTTAAGTAATTTTAAAAACAATTTGAGTTATTTTAAAAAACAGTCCGAGTCGTTTAAGTTTTTACAAAAACAGTCTGAGTCGTTTTAAATCATTACAATAACAGTCTGAGTCATTTTAAGTCATTTTAAAAAAGTGTGAGTCGTTTTAACGAATTTTAAAAATAGTCTGAGTAATTTTAAAAACGTTCTGAGTCATTTTAAAAATAGTTTGAATCGTTTTCCGAATCACCAACACCCACCAAGCCTTGCTAATAAATCATTTGAGAGAGAGATAAAAACCCTAAATCCAGTCTCTATTTATTTTCATTTTGTTGTAGCAGAGAGAGAGAGGGGGAAAGAGATAGAGAAGAAAAAGAAGGAAGATAGAGAGATGTGGAGGCGAGGAGCGGTGGGCGGTGTTGGTGTTGGTGGTGGTGGTGGTTCGTCTTTGTTATCATCGGCGGTGAACTCGATACTCTCTCTCTTCTTCCCTTTCTCATCATCTTCAATATTCTTATTCTTATTCTTATTCTTATTCTTATTCTTATTCTTATTCTTATTCTTATTCTTATTCTTATTCTTATCTAATGATGTGTGGTGTAACTCCTAGAATTTACAATTCTAAAAATACTATTGTGTGTAAAACCTTACAAACTAAATAAATTATTATGAAATAAAGAAAATATTTAAGAAAATTTCACCACCGGCAAAAAAAGGACAGAGATAGGCAGTGATAATGAAGTGATTTGGATTTATTTTGCTATTAAATTAATGGAATAACTAGGAGAGAGAAGAAAAAAAAGTATAGGGTGCTTTTGTAATTATTTGTTTCAAGGCTTCATAAGCCCTGCTTACATAAATAATAGTAAGTATGATACATAAATAATAGTATGAAGTATGAAGGTATGAACGTATGATCGTATGAACGTATGAACGTATGATCGTATGAACGTATGAACGTATGATCGTATGAAGTATGAAGTATGAAGTATGAAGTATGAAGTATGAAGTATGTAGTATGAAGTATGAAGTATGAAGTATGAGGTATGAGGTATGAGGTATGAGGTATGAGGTATGAGGTATGAGGTATGAGGTATGAAGGTATGAAGGTATGAAGGTATGAAGGTATGAAGGTATGAAGGTATGAAGGTATGAAGGTATGAAGGTATGAAGGTATGAAGTATGTCGTATGAAGTATGTCGTATGAAGTATGTCGTATGAAGTATGTCGTATGAGGGTATGAAGGTATGAAGGTATGAAGGTATGAAGGTATGAAGGTATGAAGGTATGAAGGTATGAAGGTATGAAGGTATGAAGGTATGAAGGTATGAAGGTATGAAGGTATGAAGGTATGAGGTATGAGGTATGAAGTATGAAGTATGAAGTATGAAGTATGAAGTATGAAGTATGAAGTATGAAGTATGAAGTATGAAGTATGATAGTATGATAGTATGATAGTATGATAGTATGATAGTATGATAGTATGATAGTATGAAGTATGAAGTATGAAGTATGAAGTATGAAGTATGAAGTATGAAGTATGAAGTATGAAGTATGAAGTATGAAGTATGAAGTATGAAGTATGAAGTATGAAGTATGAAGTATGAAGTATGAAGTATGAAGTATGAAGTATGAAGTATGAAGTATGAAGTATGAAGTATGATAGTATGATAGTATGATAGTATGATAGTATGATATGATGATATGATGATATGATATATAGAGAGAGACATTGATTCATACAGAAGATCTACTCAACCAAATTCAAATAATAAGGTGACTCTTAATACTTTTTAATGTCTTAGTTAAATAATTTTCATTCTAGTCAAATGGAGAGGGGGTGATGTCCCGATCTCTGACAAAGAGTGAATTTTTCCGCCCCAGATATTACATGTTTTCCTACCTTTATTAACTGCAACCTTCATATTCTTCCTATCAAAATTCTGCTCTTAAAAGCGATATTTTTATAGTGTATTCTGGCACTACTTTTCAAGTTTATTGTTGCTTTCCGCTCTTGGCTGTTTAAGTTTGTGTTATTTTAAAAATGACAGGACATGCACAACAGTTTCTTGGACTTTTCACATATTCCATGAGAAGGTAGTTTCTGCTTGTGTCACCGAGTTTTTTTATTTTTGCTTTTTAGGTTTGATTTATAGTAAAATATTTTCTGAAAAGTAGGTTCTATGAGAAGGTGTTTTCAGGGGGAAAAAGTTCATTTGGATTTGGATTTTTATTTACATTTTCTTTTTACGAATTTTATTAATTGCGTATAAGTTTTGTTGGTTGCAACGTTTAAACTAAATAAGTTGCACTGCATTGAGATGTCTGGCTTAAAAGATGGGTTTTTTAACATCTACATTAAAAAGCTAGAGAATAAACCGGCTTATTTGGTAAAATCTGCACTTAAACAAGCCCCAATTTTTAGCCTGTATTTATTAAAAGAAAATTTGGCACATGTTAGATTTCGTCTAAAGACTCAAAGTTGATTTCAAATCTTCGCTAGGGTCAAGTCTCAAATCTATAATTTCTCACCTTTTTCTTAGGATGATGATACCCCTTTTGAGAACAAGTTGTTTTTCTCTTTCTTCAACAATTTGGGTAAATTAGCATTCAAATGGATGTATAGGAATCCCCACGGATTAGTTTGGAAACACTTCCCCGTTCCCGACTGAAATTTGTGAAATATCTTACTGTCACCCTCACAATACTGGTTTCGGAAAAAAAGGGTTTCCCTTTGAATTCTTTTTCCCGACTGTTTGACGCATGTTATGTAGTTTTATCATTTACTTTTTTAATTGGACAACCAAATGCAGTCCAAATATTAGGATAACACTAAGTTGTAACCAAATGTTATCCAGATTTTGAGCAAAACAACATACCATTTGATGTGGCCAACCAAGGGTAGCACAATAAAATACAAAACTGAGCTTAAAAGAAACAGCCAACTAAGGCCTGGATAAACTAGAAGTTGCAACTGGATGAGGACTGAATAAGCTTAAAGAATGAGGCCTGAATTAGCTGTTTGTTAAGTTTGTGTGGTTGTTAAGTTTATACTTGATATATTATATGGTTGGTTGTTAAAGTTGATAAGCATTTAGCTGCAATAGACTTGTTTAGTTTTTGGTCATATTTGGAGAACATATAATCTACAACTACACAAGCACAGCACTGATTTTTTTGATCTATTTGGGAATATATGTGATTTTCATGTTTTGTATCTTGAAAATAATAACTTTGTTTTCACATTATTATTGGTTTATCAATGTGAGACTTAGATACGATTATCAAGTTTCTGACGTGTTTACACCTTATTGAATCGAGTAAAATCTGTTTGTTTGGTAGTAATGGGCTTAATTATTTAACTAAACCTGGAACATGTTTATAGATTTATTGCATGTTGCCCTGAATTTGCTGTTATACATGAATGTGTCTTATATTAGTGTTATCTGTTCATAATTATGTATTAGTAGTTAGTCAGATATTTTTTATAGCTTTTTGAGTATAATATAATTAGGTTATAGATAAGTTTATGAACAATATTTTCACTTTCTTTTACGTAGTTATTCGTCAATTGTCGGTACTCCTACTGAGTTTGTCCTGCCAGGTAAGCCCGTAAAACTTATTATTTAAACCTTGTTTGTTGCATTTTTTTTCTTAAAAGCTGAACGCAATTGGTCGAACAGCGAGGTTTTATGGTTCAGTAGATTGAAAAGGCTAGAATCCTTAAGCTTGATGTACCCAACTCTTTTCAACATTGAAAAGTTTATCTTATTTGCTTAGAAGCTGCAACCAAACAATTCCTCAATTTGGTTATCAGGCTCATATCAATATTCAGAAGTAATGATTTTTTATTTATTTAATTCTTTAGACTCTTAGAAGGAGTCACCTGTTTAGCTATTTGTATACGTATTGACCGATCCTAAAGGCTAGAACTGGCAGTTAGAAAAGAGATGAATCAGCAGTAAAATGTTAATGCCAATGAGAGGCTTGAATGAATTTTTAGTTACTTTTCTGTTAACTGTAGAGATGTTAAATAAACAGAAATTCTGCAAGAAAAGTCGTTAGACACACTTTTAGTTGTTTTTTTGCTAGAATTCCAGATCCAGGGTGAACCGAGTTTATCCAAAACCAGGAACAAATCAAATAATGAATGCAATTGCTAATGGTGATAAAACATGTCCATTTAAATATTTAGTGGTTGATTGCTTTTTGCAAGATCTTAGGGGCTCCTATCTCAAGCTGTAAAAACTTAACTTGAAAAAAATCGGAAAGATGTGTGGTGTGCGAATGAAGATTGTGTAATAGAAAATTTTGAACTTTTTTTACTGGGTTCTTTAGTTCAGAAAGTTCTAGTTTGGGTTGCTTATATATGTCAGTTCTTGTGATTTTGCGGCTTTATACATGTGCAGCACAATTGGTGGAATAGAGGGTCCAGATCGTCTTTTTGTTGGTGGCTTGCCTTCCTATTTTACTGAAACTCAAATAAGAGAGCTGCTGGAGTCGTTTGGGTATAATACTCGTTTGGCTATATTGATAATCAACTTAATCACCTATTTTCTTCTGTTTATAACTTTCTCTGAGAGAAGCTTTTTCTAAAAGTATGAAATACATAAACTTATGCACTTCTTCTTGCTATCCAATAATTTCCGTGTAATGATTCTGTGATTTGTGAAATCGAAATGGCTTTAAATTTAATAATTGACTACGAAGGTGCTTGTGTTGTGTAAACAATGTGAGATATTTAAATCGGTGCTTTTTACTACTCATTTCAAATAAGCAATGTTAAACTCCTAATGGTATTCATGAAGTAGATATCCTTTGAAATACACGTCAGATATCCACTTCTCTTGATTTTAAACCTCCACCTTTCTAAAACTTAGTTTTTCTTTGTATCTTTTGTTGTCTTTTATCTTGCAATATATAAATCTGTTGTCAAGTTGCTTACCATGAATTTATCAATCTATTACAGAGATCTGCGTGGTTTTGATATCGTCAAAGATAGAGACACAAAAAACTCAAAGGATATGGGTTCTGCGTGTATCAGGTGATTAAATATGTTAATGAGCCTTTAATCATGGTCTGTTGCTTCTTAGCATTGTTTTTCATGACAAAAAAATATACGGTTTTTAACTCATTTTAGTTTAATTATGCTTTATGTTCTAAATGTTGGGAATATATGAAGGATAGGATAGCACGTTGTTAAAGTTATGAGAAAAGATAAAGCCACATCTACCCGCATTAGGAAACTAACTGAAGGCATCTATAGTAATAGTTTACTACTGGTGATACGGCTTTTAGCTCATGAGGTAGGAAAAATTATACAACTTTTTATTTTACATAATAATCTGAAGTTAATTTTATCAGCGGTTACAAATAAAGCTTGTGCTGCTCTTAATGGGGGAACGTGCTATAATAAGGTATGTTTGTACTCCTAATATATATATAGAGACACATTGATTCATACAGAAGATCTACCCAACCAAATTCAAATAATAAGGCCGACTCCCAATATTTTTTAATGTGTTGGTTAAATAATACTCATTATTATTATTATTATAATATATGTACAAATATCATTTACTATATGTTTTTTGTAATTATGGGAGATTTTTTCATTCTAGTCAAATGGAGAGGGGGTGATGTCCCGATCTCTGACAAAGAGTGAATTTTTCCGCCTTAGATATTACATGTTTTCCTATCTTTATTAACTGCAACCTGCCAACCTTCATATTGTTCCTATCAAGATTCTGCTCCTAAAGCGAGATATTCTTATAATGTATTATGGCACCTACTTTTCAAGTTTATTGTTGCTCTTAATCATTTGGATTTTTATTTACATTTTCTTTTAACGAATTTTATTAATTGCGTATAAGTTTTGTTGGTTGCAACGTTTAAACTCAATAAGTTGCACTGCATTGAGATGACTGGCTTAAAAGATGGGGTTTTTAACATCTACATTAAAAAGTTAGAGAATAAACTGGCTTATTTGGTAAAATCTGCACTGAAACAAGCCCCAATTTTTAGCTTGTATTTATTAAAAGAAAATTTGGCACGTGTTAGATTTCGTCTAAAGACTCAAAGTTGATTTCAAATCTTCGGCAAAGTTTCAAATCTATAATTTCTCTCGTTTTTCTTGGGCTGATGATACCCCTTTTTAGAACAAGTTGTTTTTCTCTTTCTTCAACAATTTGCGTAAATTAGCATTCAAATGGATGTATAGGAATCCCCATGGATTAGTTTGGAAACACTTCCCCGTTCCCGACCCAAACTTTTGAAATATCTTACTGTCACCCTCGCAATGCTGGTTTCGGAAAAAAAGGGTTTCCCTTTGAATTCTTTTTCCTGACTGTTTGACGCATGTTATGTAGTTTTATCATTTTCTTTTTTAGTTGGACAACCAAATGCAGTCCAAATATTAGGGTTACACTAAGTTGTAACCAAATGTTATCTAGATTTTGAGCAAAACAACAAAGCATTTGATGTGGCCAACCAAGAGTAGCTCTTCTTGTGCGCAATAAAAGAAACAACCAACTAAGGCCTGAATAAAATAGAAGTTGCAACTGGACGAGGCCTGAATAAGCTTAAAGAATGAGGCCTGCATTAGCTTTATTCAAAAGAATTTATCCTCTCTTGGTTGTCTCTCTTAATCTCTTAGGAATTTATCACAGGGTTATACAATTTCATGTGTTGTTTTTCTAAATATATACTGAAACATAGTAAATCAATTTGATATAACTATGTTTTTATCTCGCCTTACGTTTAGTTTGTGAAGAAATAATTTATACACCGACCACAAATGATATCTATCCTCTAGGTTGTATCTCTTATTAATCAATCTCAGGGTTTTACTATTTCATGTGCTTATCTAGATAAATACTGAAATATAAAAGATTAACCCTGATAGAACTACATTTTTATTTAACTTTCAAGCTTTTCCTTTACGATTCCCTCAACAGTGAGACTGTTAAATTTGGCCATGTCACTTTCTTCTGGAATGGCAACCGCTCTGGTTATTTCAAAACTGAGATGGAATCCCATTCAACGTTCAACCAAAGATGAAGCCGTGCAAATAGCTGAGAAGACGAGCGATGCTATTTGATTGACAAGTTCCAGTAGGTTATTCATGAATTCAACGTTCAACCAAAGATGAAGTCGTGCAAATAAACCGGTTATATCTGGTTAACTATATTAGTTTATTTCTAATCATGATCATTTTCAGGAGTCTTTGTGAAAGTCATCATACCGTACTATTACCATACCAACTTCTGATATACCTTAAACATGGTAACTAAATGTATGGTAATGGTAATGAAATTTCATTGTACCACGATTACGGTGCAATAACTATAATAGCGAAAATTACCTCGGCAATGTACCAACCCCACCACTATTTATAATTTTTATTATTAGAACTAAAATATATTAAAATGTTTTTTGTTTTCTTCATATACAATTGTGTTTTTTATGTATAGTGAGATATATTACCATGTATAATTAAAAATTATGTCAAAACAATTGACGTATCCAAACGTACTGTATCGGAAATATTGGAAAACAATCGTACCCAATGTTGAGATTAGGCGAAATTTGTCGCCTAGCGCCTAATCACAGCCTAGGCGCCGCCTAATTTGCGCCTAATCCGCTCAGTTCGTCTAACCTCTTAGGTGTTTAGGCTGCGTCTACCGCCTAGGCGCTGCCTAATTTGCACCGAGACGCGCCTTTTAGAATACAGATCGTACCAATGTCATACCGGGTATGGTACCCGTGTACCGTACAAATTAGTATTTTAGTATAATACTAATAACCATGAAATAATAATAATATAATTTAGAATCTATGAAAAAACATTGTTTCTAAAACAATACTGAGTAAAAAAAATAGGTAATTAATTTTGGTAATATAAGATAAGATACAGAGAGAGATAAAACCCTCTATTCTATGCCCATACTCGCTACCCAATTGAAAATCCTTAAACCCTTATAAAACCCGATGAAAACGACGATAGCACCCAATGGCACCTTCTTTTCCTCCCGCCCTCCCGCTTGTGTTGATTTGCTCAAGCGGTATGTTATTTGGAAAATTGTTTGTCATTCAAATTATAGTTCCAAACAGAATGCAAGTACAGGTGTGTCAATTTCAGCTAATGAAATTTTATATTGTTTTCATTCTGTTGGACCGTGAACGCAATTTGTGACGGGACAGGTTGGTTTTCGATGAAAACAATAATTTATTAAAAGGGGATGAGTTTGAATATGAATTGGAAATTATACATGATCGTAGAAGTTGCGACTTAATTATATTTAGGTATGATAGGAGGGAGGATGATACGTATACAAATTTCGTAACCCTTTCATACGAGGAAACTATTAATGTAGGCGAGAAGCTTTATGTGATTGGTAATGACATGGGTGAACTCGGAACTATGTCACGTCTAACCGTTGCGAAACATTGTATTCGAGTCGATCCAACGAGCTTTGGATTTAAAACTCCTTCGGCCGCATATGAGTTCTCTAGAAACCCAGAGGAGTTTTAAATCCAAAGCTCGCTGGATCGACTCGAGGACAATGTTTCGCAACAGTTAGACGTGACATAGTTTTGAGTTCACCCATGTCATTACCAATCACATAAAGCTTTCACCTACCTTAATAGTTTACTCGGATGAAAGGGTTACGAAATTTGTATACGTATCATTCTCCCTCCTATCATACCTAAAAAAAAATTAATTAAGTCGCAATTTCTATGATCGTAGATAATTTCCAATTCATATTCAAACTCATTCCCTTTTAATAACTTATTGTTTTCATCGAAAACCAGCCTTCGTCCCCCATAAATTGAGTCCACGGTTCAACGGAATGAAAAGAACATAAAATTTCATTAGCTGAAATTGACACACATCTGTTTGGAACTAAAATCTGAATGACAAACAATTTCCCAAATAACACCCCGGTTGAGCAAATCAACACAAGCGGGAGGAAAAGAAGGTGTCATTGAGTGTTATCGGGTTTTAGAAGAGGAAGAGAGATCTCGGCCAGACTAGCAGGGGAAAGAGATATGTCGAGGAAGAGAAAAGGCTATTGAGAGAGAGTGGGGTTTATTGACTTTATTCTGGTTTTGATACCTGATTTTCGAAAATGTTTGTACTGCTTTTTCTTTTCATCAAAAGTCTAGATGTTTGGTTTGATTGCTTGTATTCCTATGCAGATTAAGCATATAGAACAAATATTGAATTTCATATTAGCACAATTAACGCACAGCTTCGAACGTCTGTTAAAAAGAAAGTTCCAATCCTGTTTCGAATAGTCTCCAAATGGATTGTCCTGACGTTTTTTCTGTAATTTTGGCTGTGATTTCTTGGTGCTCTTCCTTGTGGTTTGATGCAGATTATGTTATAAAATATTCTTCTTTACAAAATCTGCCTGTGTTTTATGGTTATCTTTTTAAGATTATTGGCATGTGTGGGTGTTATAAAGTACTACAACAAAAATCCGATTCAGCGACTCATCTCCCGTTAAAGAGATACTATGAAATAGAAGCAGAGTATCGAGTATTACTAGACAGTTAAATTGATGCCATGTATGCACATATGAAGAAATACCAAATGAAATTTCAGAAGAGACTATAACTACTAGTCTACTATTATTAATAGTTTTGTTATTGTGTTCATTTTGTTCTATAATATAAGTTTTCTTTTTTACCTCTGGTGTTTAGTATTATTTCCTTTCTGACACTGACAGTGAAGCAAATAACATGATTATACCTTTTTTTACAAAACAAGACGAGAGAAATTGCTAGAGGGTAGATAGTGATTAGAGAGAGAAGAGAAAAAGATCCAACAGTGGGGTGATTATAGCAGCTACTACTCACAGCTGCAATTCAGAAACCAGGTTTTGCCTTCTTTTACACTCGAGTAAATTTCAGCTTTTCAACTACTTTACAGTTTAGCACTGTGTTAAAAACTTTGCTTCCAATCCAAAAAAAACTTGATAAAACTTGTGCTTTTTAATCTAGCTCTTACAGAAACACTTTAATTATGTTTTCGGTTTTTAGAATACTGCTTTTTAACCTCCTGAAGCTTACATGATGCTTAATTGTCCCTATTTCATTCTTCATAGATTAATGCATATTACGTCTTTTTTTTCTGTATTACTCTGGGGGGTAAATGTTTCGGTTACTATTCTTTCGTACTTTGGTTCGATGACTAGGCATTTTGATCACTTCGGAATCATAACGTATTTTGAAAGGTTAAATTATAATTTTTGTTCAATCCATTATTTGTTCAGGTGTCAATAAAGTTTAAAAATTTAGAATAGAAAAGTTGTTTTCTTATTCTTGTATTGGTTTTGATCAGGTAGCAACGACGAATTTCTACATCAGCTAGTATTTTGCAGTATATTTCGATCTTTGGAGAGTGTTTTGTTGCAGATTTTAAACTAGGTTTGGATGGTTATCTTAAAATCGTGATTGTTGATATCCGCTTAAGAACTGTAGGAGCTTTACTGAACGACGGATAGTTTTTTTACTGCGGTCAGATATTTAAGTATTTCCTTTCTCTTAGTCAGATAAAATCATGCTGAGTTTATAGTTGGTGTTGGATGTTGGTCTGGATCAATATATATGACAAGTAAAAGAATCTAGGTGGAAAATAAAAATTGACTAAGAAGTTGAAGTTTGGGGAACTGGATTTTCAATCAGTATTGATTTCTTTTTTTCTTTGAAACCACAGCCATCAATTGCACAGTTGGATATTGAGATATCAAGTTTTGTAATTTATCGGAAAAAATGGCAAATCTTCCACACTCAAATTCAAGGCGTATGTATTTATGGTGGTGGGATAGTCACATAAGCCCCCAAAACTCAAGATGGCTAAAGGAGAATCTTACTGGTATGTACATCTCTCTTTTCTACAAACGCAGACTAATTGACTGAATATTGCCTGCTACGATGAAATTACATGACATGCCTGTTAAAACTTAAAATAAAGTATGAAGATACTGTCACATTAAGAATGTTTTCTATTCTCTAGTACACAATAGCATCACATCCGTGTCAGTTGGATATAACAATGTATCGAATTTGCTCCAGCTCAATTATTGTTTGTTACCCAGTAGAGTGATACACATGTAGTGAAACTAGATGGCTACTCATAAGGTTTTGGATTTTGGTTGCTTACGCTATGTTTTGCCTGCAGTAAAAAATAAGTCTGATTTTAATTATCGAAATTGGTCGACTAGTTGCAAGAACTGTCTTACAACAAGAAGGGAAAAGTAAAACAATAACACAACTCTCAACTTAGTTGTTACTTGTTAGACATTGTGCTAATTAGGGGTCGAATATGAATCTACGATTCTTTTGTTTTGTATGTTTGGTTTGGTAGCCAACATTAGTTCCTATTGCTACATACTGAATTCTGGGAGGAAAATGTGTAGTGAGAAACTGAATTCAAACCAAGAATGTTAATTGCACAAGAATGAGAGTTTGTCTATTGGTACAATTTAGTAAATAAGACACATCAAATAGAGGTGTGACAACCAGAAAAAGCTGAACTTGGAAGATAAGCTAAATCGATATGTAACTCTAGCTCTTGGCATCATTGTGCTTTTTACTATTACAGGTTTAGGTGGTGCCTTTAGCTTTAAGATTTTTTTTGAGACCCACATGACCCTTATGCAACTTCAGTTTTTTACTACTCCAATAGTTGTAAGTTTTATTTTACCCTTAAAAATCTCCGTTAAATTGTCTTGCCTCAAAAATCAATATTTTCTGCCTTCGGCATTGCTAGTCTAGCAATGCCGAAATCAGAGAATCTCACATCGTTTGCAATGCTAACAAAATGTTCAGGATTCTATTTTCCCTGTTTCTGTGAAGTTGGAGAACTCGAAACTTTTCAAATTGTCGATTTTTCTAAATACATATATACCTTTTCAGATGTTAAAAGATAATGCACCATACGCTGGCTTCTCAACCGATAATTATCAAGACGAAAATCGTAAAGAAACAAAATCAATTTAAGCACCTTCACCAAAAAAAAGAGCTTCCAATGTTGTTAATCATTTTATCCTTCACTATATCCTCTTCCATTACCGATTTTCCATTAGTATAAGCTTGATTGTATTGACAAACTAAAAGAAAAATATTATTGCTTAATGTTTATTAGATATGGACGCAAAAGTCAAATCAATGATCAAACTCATTGGAGAGGATGCTGATTCAATCGCAAGGAGAGCAGAAATGTACTACAAAAAAAGATCCGAGCTTATGAAAATGGTCGAAGAGTTCTATAGGGCCTATCGTGCTTTGGCTGAAAGGTACGATCAATCCACTCGAGCTCTTCTCCAAGCTAGTAAGACTGAATGAAGCTAATTTTCCCAGTCAAGTCCCCTCAGGTTTAACTGAAGATGAGTTGGAAAAATATGTTAAAAGCTAATGATTCCCAAAATA
This sequence comes from Primula vulgaris, assembly GCA_963920805.1. Classification (NCBI taxonomy): domain Eukaryota; kingdom Viridiplantae; phylum Streptophyta; class Magnoliopsida; order Ericales; family Primulaceae; genus Primula; species Primula vulgaris. The sequence continues at coordinate 34,157,345 of OY987214.1, read as the reverse complement.
TTCCGTTTAGGTCTAGAATTGAGGGAAAAGTTGGTTGGGAAAAAGTGAGAAAAGGGCTCAGCATTAATGAGGCTCAAGAAAAGGAAGATGAAAGAAAAAAGAATGTAGTTCGATTAGGAAAGGAAATAAAAACATTAAGAGAAGCCTTGGCCACATTCGAGGCTGAAAAAGAGTCTAGTTTAGCTCATTACAAACAACAGCAGGTAGAATTTTTTACTTTACAAGAGGCTAATAAAAAGACCAAAGATGAGGTGGAAATATTGAAGATAGCTTTCAAAGAATTAGAAGTTTAAAAGGGAACTGCTCATTCCGAGTACCAAAAGTGCCTTGAGAAAATCAAAGATTTGGAAGGTATGATTTGTTGTGCAAAGAACGAAAATATTGAACTTAATGAGAGAGCAAAAAAAGCCGAAGATGAAGCTTAAAATCTGAAGATAGATCTTCTGACAATGGAGTCTGAAAAAGCACTGTTTTTGATCAATCCAAACAATCATTGAAGAAGATTTCTTACCACTGTGGACGAATTTCAACAAGCCGCTGTCGAATTCGGAAATAAAATCGATGTGATGGCTGGTATATTAGAGGGCTCACAACTTGAGGGTACAACTTTGAAAAACAGAAGATAAATTGAGTGATATAACATTGGTCAATGGTCAAATGAATTCGGAAAACATGAAGTTGCTTGATGAAAGAAAATTTCTGGTAAAGGATTCTGCAGACCTGCAGGAAAAGATTAATACTCTCGAAGGGGAAAATATTATAATCCTTGGCAAAACAGCATCTTTAAGTAACCTTGTGGTGGTTTTCAAGAATATTATCAACGAAAAATCTCTGGAAATCGGAGTGTTACAATCATCTTTGGCCAAAATTCAATGTGCCAGCGTTGGATTTGAAGAAAAAAATCAGTGTAATGGAGGGTACACTAGAGCAGACTCAAGTCGAAAATACGGAATTGAATAAGCTACTGAAAAGAATGGAAGATAACTTGAGTGCTATCACATTAGTCACTGGTCAACTGAATTCTGAAATTGAGAATGGGAAAGAACTGTTGCGTCAAAAGGAAACTGAAATATGTAATGCAAAGGCCAAGGTTGCTATAAAAGAGACTGAAAATTCCAAATTACAATGTTTAGTAGCTGATCTTAAGGAGAAAAATTGTGAATATGAAATGTTACTGGAAACTGAGGCTACAAAGCTTACTAGTGAGCTGTACACGACCTCTCTCATACCTGATTTGCTTGAAGAAAAGTTTAAGAAACTCGTTGGAGTGCTCACATGCGTCGAAAAAGAAACTAACTGTAAGGACAACGAGATTGAATTGCTAACAAAAAAGATCAGTCATTTGGAAGGAGAAAATGGAGCCCCAGGAGCTCGCTTGGCTGAATATGCCCCAGCTATCAGTTCCTTGAAGGACTGCATATCGTCTCTGGAGAATAGTACCTCGTTTTTTAAGGTAAAGTTTATCTTATAAATATACATTTAATTATAAAATTTGGATTTGGAAAACCAATGATGCCTGATCTGTGAAGATACCCTTTTTTTTAAGTTAGGTCGGTCCACTTCCTATTCCAACCAAAAAGTGTAACCAAAATATGTAACAAGCTGATGGATAAGTGTACTATTCAACACATGCCATAAATTAGTTTTGGAAATAATTTTGAAGTTTCTTTTCCAGGTTGGAGTTGAGAATCATGTTGAAAGCCATGAAGGGTCGAATGCAGATCAAAAGAAGATGAATGATTTGTTAGACTAACTAGATATGGAAACAAGAGTAAAAGTTGTAATGAGACAGATAGAAGAGTTGGGGCCGAAAAGTGCTTCGAACAAAGAAAAAGTCAAGCCGTATCATGTAAATTCTGAATCAGAAAACACGATTTTGACAAAAGACATAATGTTGGATGAAATTTCTGAAAGTTCATCGTCTGGGTTAGGAAGGAAAGAATGCATGGAAAGTATATTTAGCCGATTTGAATGGAAATAGAAAACTTGAAAGGCCAAATGAAAAAGAAATTTCTATTGCCTCGGTAGAAACAGTTGAAAAAGACTTTGGTTTAGGTGATCTGACGATTTCAAAGAGATTTTCACTGCCAAACCAAGAATTGAACAATCCCAAAATATTAGAGAGGCTAAATTCGGATTCCCAGAAACTCGTCAACCTCCAAACCATCGTGCAGGATTTGAAGATGAAAGTGGATATGAGTGAGAAGAGGATGGAGGGTAAATCTTTCGGTCGTGAGAGTATAGGGGACCAGTTGGTAAAAGCTAAGGAAGATATTATGCAGCTGTGCGACGTCAATGGAATATTGATTAGAAATGTTGATCATTCTGATGATGTGAAAAGTGTGGTAGAATCAGAAGAAAAAAGAAATTTGAGAAGGAGATTTTCAGAACAAGCAAGGAATGTATCGGAAAGAATAGGGCAGCTGCAGTTGGAAGTGCAAAAGATTCAGTTTATTATGCTTAAAATTGACAGGGAAAATATGAAAGTTCCAATCAAAAGAAAATCAAGAAATACCGGGCTAAAAAGAAGAATTTCTTTGCGCGACTATTTTGGTATAAGAAATAGCAACAGAAAAAGGAAACGAGCCTTTCGTGGTTGTTTTCATCCTCCAGCAACAGCAGAGTAATGCGGTGCCAGAGTTGCCATATATTTTGGAAACCAAAACAAGGTGATTGAGTTGCCAGAGTTGCCATATATTTTGGAAACCAGAACAAGGTGATTGAGTTCATAACAACTGGATTGTTGCCGTCATGCTCACTATTAAAAGAGCAGAAAAAACAATGGAAATTAGTGTTTCAATCTAGTTTGTTCTTCAAAAGAGAAGTTATGAAAAAACTTTGAATTTTGAAACTATTTTTTCAAAGTGTCATTCAAACACATTCTCACCAAAAAATGTCATTTTTTCCTTCATCTTAAAACCCATAACCCAATTTAAATCTTGCCCAATTAAAGGTCAGTGATAAAGAGGGTGTGAAATATCCAACGAAAATATGTTAACAAACTAAGATGGAGTCTGAAAACTTAAACAGAAAATTAGACGGAGTCTGAAAACTTAAACAGAAAATTAGACGGAGTCTGAAAACTTAGATCATTACGTAAGTAAACGTGTTTAATCATGATTACACGAGACTAGCCATTAGTCAATAAATTTATACCTTTTTTCTCTTCCTCTCTTCCTCTTCCTCTTCCTCTTCCTTTATATTTACTATATTTCATATAGTACATACTTACTACTTAGTTATTTAATATTTAAGTGATTTTAGTGGGCTAAATGGTTTTCGCGGTTCGGTTTTAACGGGCCAACATCGGTCTTTTTTGAAGGTACTTATATGTTTGAACAGCCAGGATGAGAAACCCTAAAATTATAATGCAATTTTGAACACACATTATGGGTTTCTCATTATAGTAATGTGTTTGAATCCTTCATGATGTAACCTCAAGTTTGACATGATTGCTGGAAAGTTGGTGCATGGTTCTATAATCAGTGCCTTATTGGTAGTCACGATCTACATTCGGATCCCCGGTTCCATGTTTCAAGTTCAAAAGATGTGTTGAGTAGCACATAAGCATTAAAAATTAAAATAGATGCGCTTGGTAAATTCAAAAATACCTTTACTTATCTGTGTTTACATGTACATGGAAAATTTACTCTTGCTTCAGATCGGTGGATGTTATAATGTGAGAATACCATGAGTTAGAATAGTATTAAAAGATATTTATCTTTGCTTTTTGTTAAATTTGCTTGCTAATAGTGTTTTTTTTACCATTTGTACTTGTGATTTGTAGGGCATCGATCAATCGTCATCGAAGCCACTTCACCTGAGCCCTAGCTGTATAAGCCAAAGGTTTGTTGCCATATTAAAAAAAGATACGTAATTCGTATTTTATTCCTTGTTTAAGCTGGATTGATTTTATGAAGTTCTAAGAAAAGCTAGTTTCATCTTTGCTTAATGCTTAGTCCCTCTTGCTTTATGTTGATTAATTGAATGTAGCCTAGTCTTTGTGCAAAATACCAATAAAAAAAGCTTAAAAGTTGTGACTACCAAAAATTCACTCTGCTTGAATTAACCTAATGCAACCTTGTGTTTATGGAAAAAAAACTAACAAAGTTGAGGTTAAAAGATTTAGCCAAACAAGGCCAGTTATTTGTATTATATATTTTGAATGAACAGTTGCTGGCCCGCTAATATGGCTTAATGATGTTTAAGAATTTTTAGTTGATGTGTGACTTTGTACAGGTGATTGGAAGCATCGTACCGAAGTATAATGTTGCCAGAACTACCAAGCAGAAGAAACCAAAGTATTAAAAGTGTGACTATGTTTATCAAAAGTTTCCATGGTAGTTATTTATAGGTTTGGTGGGCATGGATGGTTAAAAGCCTGTTGCTCGTAAGTTCTTCTATTTTTGCGGATTAGTTTTTGCTAATCTTGAAAGAGTCCTGAGGGCATTCCGAACAACCACTTTTTTGTTTGTTTGTTCGTTCCAAGTTAAATCTAATATATAATTTTTTTGATAATATAATAGACAATTTAATACGATATGTTTGACACTCTAATACAATCTTTTTTGACAATTTAAAATAATTTATTTAGCAATCTAATAGACAATCTTATGCAATTTTTTGACAATCTATTTTTTTGGCAATTTAATACAATATTTTTTGACAATCTAATGGTTTTTTTAAACAGTCTAATACAATCAGTTATTTCTTCATGCACTTTCTTGAACCGCTATTTAAAAGGGCATCTCAAGATTTCATGCCTACTCTGAAAGAAAATCGAACACACAACCTCCTATATGAGAGTGTGGGTCCCAACTAGGCTAGCGCTATTGGATTCTTCCTTATGAACATATCTTTTGGAGTGTCCTTTTTATTGTTGTCTTTCTCATAGTTAATTTTGTTATTCTGTTGAGAATATGCTGGAATGTGAAGGGTGTAACAAATGATAATTTTCAGTGCAGCTAAATTGAAGGATTGTATGCAGAAGATCCAAAGTTTAAAATATGCGGAGGAAGCATGTTACAACGGCGTATTGACCTTAAAACCTTTGAGCTCTGGTTTAGAAATAGGTTCTTGTAATTGGACTATAACTAGCCCAAAAGGAAACATTGCCTGTCTTTCAAGCTCCATTTTATAGTCTTCTCATGCAGCAAATTTCGATTTTAAGGGTCTTCGAGGTTACGACAGTATTCTGTATTCTGATTTCTCACATGCTGTTGTCGAAGCTGACAGTAGCAGTTTTAGCAGTGATGATGTAAGAGATCCATCAGCTATAAGGTGATGGTACTTTCTTCTGCCTGGTAAATCTAGTGTATTCTCAGTAATGTTTCAGTTTTGTCCCTTGAATTGTCATTAACTTACAAAAGTAATCAAATCCCCAAAAACAAAATCTTACAAATTCAAGCCACCTTTCCACTTTCCAGGTGAAATACAGCAATTGCCCCCATTCTTAATTTGATTCCCATGTTTACAGTTGAAGCACTAATGCTTCCCATACCTTAGTAGAATTCAACTGAAACACTATGGTCCATGTAGTTTGAGGTGGCTTTGTTGGCGGCGGATGTGCTATTAACATAGGCGTCACACATGGTGGTGGTGACGTTGGACGAAAAGCATCCCATAAACAATTATCGATCAAGTCCTCATATTCATGTGGGTTTACATCTAACTCATTTTGACCATCAGATTCTGATACGATATCTTCCTCATCATCATTGTATTCGATATTTGCCCACTCACTAATAACACTTCTTACTTACTCGTTTTTGTTCATTAAATTCACCCCAAAGTGGTCGCTTAGCCGCATAAGAACTTCTATTATGGTGGTAGTATCGCGAATAATTTTCTCCACCATATATATAACCACAATCTGAATCAGTTCTTTTGTGACTTCAATTTTTTCCTAATTTTTGATATTTTTCATACATATTAGATAGAATTGGATGAGAAAAAAAAAACAAATTAGGGTTTCCCCGAATGTATGATTATACATCGTATTCAAACAACCACCATATATATTAATCAATAAGAGCATCGACATCAACATCTCTATCAAACTATTCAAATTTATGGATAAAAGTACACTTTTTAGATTTTGAGTATTAATTTATATTTTGTGTCAAATTTTAAACTCTCTTGTAACCGTTATATAACAATTATTATATTATTAATAGAGTTAAAATTTAAAGTGACAATGTAAATGAATGGATGAGACAAAAGACTGTAATAAAATATGGTTACTTTATTCTCTTCATGTAAATAGTTCAAATTAATTTCTCAATTTATAAAGGATGAGTTGTGAGATTGATATGAGATCATTTTTTATTCAATTCTCTCTGCTAACATAGATTTATCATATTTGATAAGTGTGATGTAATTGCTCTAATATTCTATGTTTAAAGTACTATTATAAAATATTATTATTTTATTAAAAATCATGTCCCGGTTTCTACCTTAAATTGTGTAATGTTTTTAACTACGATTATATATTCACACATGTAAAATAAGAGTGATGCCATACCCACCCTTAAAACCAACCTTTTCAGATATTTGATTTTTATACTACATTTTTTCTGAAAAAACGCACAAACCGTACATTTTTTGTACAAACCGTAAATTTTCAGTGCAAACCGTAGATTAAATGTACGGTTTGCAGCTCAGAAAATTTCATTTCAAATCGTAGATTAAATCTATGGTTTGCCTGAAATTTTCAGAAATTGCAGAACAGTCTCTGCATTTCGTAAAAACTGCATATTGGTCCTATTAATAAAAATACTGAATATTTTTTTTAAAATTAAACATTAATTTTTTTTTATAAAAAACTAAATGGCATATTCTTAAAAATATACATAAAATAAAAATAAATTTTTAATAAAATACTAAATCTTTTAAACATGAATATTTTATAATTAGTTGAAATATTGGTTATATCAATTAAAATACTTCAATTTTAGACATGAATGTTTTATATTAGTTGATAGTTTTTTTTAGTTTATTAGAGTTGTAATATTGTTTATATCAATAAAAATACTCCAATTTTAAAAATTAAACATGATTTTTTTTAATTAAAGATGAATTTTTTTTATAAAAAACTAAATGCCCTATTCTTAAAAATATACATAAAATAAAATTAACTTTTTTATAAAATACTAAATCTTTTAGACATGATTTTTTATATATATAAATTTGGTCAATTCTAACAATCTCTCAAATTAAATACAAAATTTAGACAAATTTACCCCAAAAAAATTGATTTTACAAATTTCACGTTTTTGGTTCATCATGTTACCTTCTTGTGAAGTGTATAAGTTGAGATTTATTGATCCTTTTAATTTCACTCTTTTTGCAAGTTTTAGTAAGTTATGTAAGAAATACGAAACATTTGAAATCATACATTTTCATATACATACGGGATAGTTTTTAGAGCTCTAATATGATAATATTGGTTTGTTTTTCAACACTTGGATAACTCAATATGAAAGATTAACTAAATCGTCAATTTGGTGCAAATCGTCAATATGTAAACATTAACTAAATTTCATAGAACATATTAGTTAAACATGATACATCACATAATTTTATTTGAGTCTCATCAAAACCAGTTTACAACAACTTGAAAAAAAGAGTACTCTGCATAAAAATAATAATAAAAAAAACTAATTATGGACTTAATACGTTTATAGCATCTTCTTCATTTAAGATTTGCTTTGCCGATTTCCTTTCTAGCGCCATGTATAAGTTGAAATTTGCTCGAAAAAGTTCCTTCCATGGCTCAGCAGCCTCAGTACGTGTTTGTTCTCACCGTGCTATAATTCTTTGCATTGGGAAGATCCCTTCTTTAGGAATAACTTCAGCATAATGACAATTGTTGACGTACACCATTACAGTAGGGATGTAATATGTCGTTCCAGAGGCGGACCAGTATAAAGAGCTAAAAAAGTGGCATTCCATACTTGTACCCTTTGGCCATATTGACAGCAATACAATTGGGATATTATAATGAGATGCAATCTCATCCATTTTTCAAAAGGGGCAAGATTTGTAGGATGATAAAAATTCAAACTGGATAGAATATAATCATAATGATAACCTTCAAAATCGAGATTCTCAAACATATCATAATAAACACCTTTCATTTGCTGCAGCTTTTGAAACAATTTACATCTAATTACGTATCAATCATTTTTCCCATGTTCTTTACCCATGACCTTTGCAATTACTCGGAACCTCACAGTTACCATCCCCACGCACATCATAAACTGTATCGATGTAATTATGTAACATGACCCATATTTGGTCACTGTACGGGAAGCTTTGCATAAGTTAGCCTCCAACCAGGACAGAAGAGCTGATCCTCAACTATACTCTGCACATGTGTCAAAATCTTCAAGAAATGGCAGATGCCATAGTGAAATCTGATCACTGCTCTTATCTGAAAATACATGTGCACCAAGTAATAATAACATGGCAGCCCTAAACTGATATAACAAGCGCTCCTCAGTAGGCTCGGGAAGTAATTCACCGAAAGTATGTAACATCCAATCAAGTTTAACTGTTAAACAATTAGTATCAACTTGATTGTCAACAGATCTAACACCCAACAAGCTCTCTATCAAATTCAACCTGCTCGCGTTGGTATCATTCCTCTCCGATCGGGTAACAGCAAGACCATCCACCATCAGACCAAGCATGATCTCTACATCCTGTAACGATATCCCCAACTCTCCACCGACAAAATGGAATGAGTGGGTCTCATCACGCCACCTATCAACTAAGGCTGTAAGCAAATCTCGATATACGGTATAACTACCTATTGTGTGAATACCGTAAAAATCCGCTCTAATTATATTTTGTACAACTCTTTCAGGCGTCGGTATCTGCCAACTATAACTATATAATCATATCTTGTTCACATCCCCTCTCCTCGCTTCCCTCCCAGCCTCCCAAGTCTGATTTGAAATATGACCGGTCTGGCGTAAAATGCTCATCTTACCTTTAATCTGTGGATCTGGCTGAGCCATGAAGAACCTGTATTAAACATTATATAAAATTAAACAAATTTGAATAAAAACTCTTTTTTTTTAAAACGGAAAAAATATGAACAATCCTAATTTTTTATAATTTATATAAACAAACAACAAGAAATTATAAACACTAAGTGAATAATCAATTAATCAAATGACATATTTTATATCTTTTTCCCTATTTTGCAAATTAAAACTATATAAAACAAATAATAAACTAGAGAATAAAAAAATATCTTGAATTAGGGTTTTTTTTATTGGTGATTTGGGCAAACGTAATTAAAAAACCTAATTTTATAAAACACCTAATTTTTAAAACGGGTAAATATTAATAAAATCTGACTATTTTTATTTTTTCCAATCAAAACAAATAAGGAACATAGACATGTAACATGATAACCAAACAATTAGTAATAAATATCTAAATAAAAACCCTATTTTTTTTTTATAAAATGGGACAAATATCAACAATTCTAATTTTCTATAATTAATATAAACAAATAACAAGCAATTATAATTGCTAAGTGTATAATCAATTGACATATTTTATATATTTTTTTCCTATTTTACAAATTGAAACTATACAAAATAAATAATAAATTAGCGAATAAAGAAATACCTTGAATTAGGGTATATTTTTTGATTTGTGATTTGTTGTTTTTGTAGGACGAAATTTGATTTATGATTTGAGGTTTTTTTGTTGAGAAAATTGATGGTTATTGTTTTGATTGATTTGGAGTTTTTTTGGGTTGAAAAATTTGGATGTTTGAGAAAGAGAAAGAGAAACAAAAAAAAAAAACTCTGTGTATTTTTTTTAGGAACTGACTGTGTAAATTGATACATGGACTGAATGTGTAATTTTGACGCAGTAACTGACTGTGTAATTTTTCAGACAAACCGTAGAGTTAATCTACAGTTTGCACTGAAAAATTATGCAGTTGCAAACCGTATATTTAATCTACAGTTTGCACTGAAAAATTATGCAGTTGCAAACCGTATATTTAATCTACAGTTTGCACTGACGATTTTATACGTTTTTTCTGAAAAAGTATAGTATAAAAATCCAGCATCACCTGAAAATTCTACTCAAATGATGTGGAATATTTTACTCATCTTTTGTTTTATACGGTGGCAAGTTTCACTCGTCTCAAAATGAAAAGTAAATCCAGTCCATTCTCCAATGTTAAATACTCTCTTAGTTCATTTTTTTTTTCATGTACTATTTCATCTAGTATTATATGTCATTTATTTGCATACATAGCAAAAATATATGACCAATTTTTTACGTCTGTGTGTTGAAAAAATTAATTTAAAAGATCACTTGTAACTATAATAATATAAAAAGACTTGTATAAACCCGATCCACTATAATTAAGAGTGTATTAACCAATCAAATATTTTACTTTTAATTTTGAATTAATTTTAGTCTATTTATTTTTACGTTTTCTAATATGTTTTGAAGTTTTAGTAGTTGACATAACCTAAAAATTAATGGTTCGGGTTTACCATAGTGTTACTCTAATACAACACGCACGCCATGTATGTGAGATAATATACCATTTTAAGGTTTCTTGATTTTTCACTTAACCTATATATGTAGAATTAATTTTATAAAAATATTGTTAAAGGAAATAAGCTAGATAATACTCTTAAAGTAAAAAAAAAAAAAAAACATAAAAGGTGCAACCAATTCAACATTCATTTGTTTTTGTTTTTTTAATTATTATTACTCTTTGGTCTAAAGATAAAATTCCTTCCTAATTTTTCCAATAATAAGAAAGCTTGTTTGTAATAAACTTTAGAACACCTAATAAATGCATTTACCTAACAAGTCATAAATGTTTATCATTTATAATTAAAATTTTAAAACCCATGTGTATATATCATATCAAGAAAAATATGTAAACTAAATCATTTCCCCTTAAATAAAGTCGAGTAAAGTCTACTGATTTCAAATATTTTATCAGTTTATTGGGTGAACACCTACACACAAGTTTGTCAACAAACTAATACTTGGTTCTGGGGTGAATTTGTTTTCCAAATTATTTCAATTTATACCAATAAGAAGTATATTTCTGTATGTTCATATTTTAGCTGAAAGAAGAATAACCAACATGATTTTCTTCTAGAGAAACAAACTTATTTTTTTGAAGTAAAACGTACGGGTCAATTGATGACCATTCCTGTTAGATCGTAAAGTCAGAATAGAGTTATCAGGGCGGGAAAAAAATACCAAAATCCCGAAATCCCGACCCGATCTGTGTTACAACCCGACCCGAAATTTCCCGATCCGAGAAGAGTCCCGAGTCGAAAACGTCGGGTTTTGTCCCGACCCGACAAAATTCGGAATCGAGATCGGATGATTTTGATTTCGTTCGATGTGCCGACCCGATTTTTAAATTAATTTATATTTTATATAACACGATTTTTTTTATTTAAACACTAAAATGTAAGCTAATTTATATTAAATGTAAATGATAAGAACCAAATTTTATACATTTAGCATGTAATGTAAGCATTCTACGATATGAGCTAAAATTCTTTTTGTTTCATATATTAGTTATAATTACATAAATATAATATAAATTTGTAGTTTTGAATATATAAAACTATTAAAATAAAAAATATACTTAAATTAAAAAGTTATATTGTTATTTCAAAAAAGATAAATGATCATTATTTTCCGATTATAAAAATTATAATGATAATTTATCTCATTTATCATGATAATTGTTGCTTGTGTGAATACAACTATATAATAAAATAATCGATAAAAAACATATCAATTTTTTTATCTACTCCATTATTTGTAGTTTCACACTATTTTTTTTACTACAAGTTAATTTTAATTTTTTTTATTAGGAATGTTATTTTTAAACTATGATTATGTTTCGTGTTAATAACATGTTTATACTTCTCAAATGAAAATTGTTAATAAAAAATGGCGTTTGTCGTAAAATAAAAAAGATATGTCGGGAGATTCGGGATAAGTCTATCCCGACCCTACGGGATCCCGAAAATTCTGGTCCCAAAAAAGTCCGGTAAAGTCGGATTCTGAATTTTGTCGGGTCGGAATCGATATTTTTTTTCACTTTCAAAAGTAATCGGATCGGAATACGGATCGAGTGTTTACGGATCGGATTCCATCACTAAACCACCCCCTATCTTTTAAGCCACGAGGACCATTGAGATAATGACGCGAAAACAAAGGGATAAAATCTCTAGAAAACTACTATTTTGCTTCTAATGCCAATATCTGATAGAATTTGAAAACAATTTGTCAAGTGATCACCAAATAATATTTTGTATATATATATGAACATACACGTATATATTTTCACACTTCTATTCAAGAAACAAAACTACTATTTTGCTTCTATTCAAGAATTTTAAGAGTTCTCAATTCAAGTTTTAGAGAATGGAGTGGGTTCTAGGAGATGTTATTGGGGAAGGAGGTTGTGCATCGGTGAGGTTTGCGAGACCAAAGAAGCAAAACCCTCAGGTCCCCCAAGTTATTGCGGTAAAATCTTCAAGTTTTCCAGATGCGGAGTTACTTTTACACGAGTTTTCAGTCTTGGACGAGCTCAAAGATTGCCCACATATTATCCACTGTTTTGACTACCATACAAAGAAGATGAACGGCGAAAAAACATGTAGTCTTTTCTTGGAGTACGCGGATGGCGGCAATTTACAAGATAAGTTGAAGAAACAGATTAATGGCAGGTTTGAAGAATCTGAGGTGAAACGATATACGAAAGCAATACTCGAAGGGGCTGATTATATACACAAGAAGGGATATGTGCACCGTGATCTCAAGCCTGCCAATATACTACTTTGTTCCTCTTCAAAAGGAGGTAATCTATACTTTCTATACTTAAGACTATGAGCAGATTATAATTTTGTATCCTCAACCTTCTTAGTATACTTTTATTTTTTATTTGCTTGGTAAATGGGAAGTACACGTGGTCATGTTTTTTTTATTGGGATTAACTATAAAATGGTCCTCACAAGTCTCAATCTATATTCTTCTTAGTCGTTTAATTTTGATTTCACATCGGTTATAGCCAATGTTTAAGAAAATTACTATATTACAACTTCGCATACTTGACTCACTTAAATATTAAGATAAAGATGATATCAACATAAATGATAGTAACTATGCCCCCAATTTTATCGATAATTGGTATATTATAAGATATAAAAATGCATTTGAGGCAAAACATGTCACGTACTCAAATACTTGATATAAGATATGGCTATAAAAGAAAATTTTCAATGTCGATGGTGGTATGTTTAGTCTGATAATCTCATCACTTAAGTAATTAAGCTTATAACTAGATAGACGTAGGTCTGATCCAAGGCTTTCATACGTATTTAATACCTAAAACTAAATTCTTTGTATATTATTTTTAGAAATTTGTTAAAGAATAGTCTTTATTACGAGTGATATTTATTTTTTACATTGACTGATTTTATAATGTAATCCCGACCCTCCTGACACTAATTCCTGGCTCCGCCACTGTTGATACGTATACTAAACTGCAATAAAACCTGTTTTGAAAAATAGGAAATGACATCTTGAAGATTACAGATTTCGGGATCGCCAAGAGATACGGAGAAAGTAATGAGAGGAAGCAAAGTCAGGTAGCAGGTACCGCTCACTATTGTTCGCCAGAGGCGGTGGACAAGAAAGAGCAAGAGACTCCATCAGACGTGTGGGCGATAGGATGCATTGTGTTAGAGATGTTAACCGGTGCTCCGCCGTGGCAGTACCGCCATGGGGAAGGTGAGGTAACTATTATGACGAGGATTCTCTTAGAAGAGACTCCTAAGATTCCCGAGTACCTATCCCCCGAGAGCAAAGATTTTTTGCGGAAGAGTTTCATCAAGGACCCTGCAAAGAGATGGACAGCAAGACAATTATTGGATCATCCATTTGTTGCTGATATTCCAAGCTTGCCTAGAGGACCGTTGGATTGGTGTAATCGCTACGAGTCCTCCGAATCGTCTTCTTCAACTACCAAAGTTACCACGAAGAAAAGCAGCAAACACATATCATTCGTGAAGAAGTTTCCAAGATTGCTGCTATGTCAAGGAGGGGATTGGTCTGCTTCAGAACGTTGGACCATTGCAAGATAATTGAAGGTGGAGATTAGATCCTTGTAGACTTTGCTTTATTTGTTTAAAATTAAGCCTGATCCCCCGAATAATTGGGAGGCATCTCTAAGCAATCTGTAAAGTGACTATACTTGATTCGACATTGCATATTCTTAGACATTTCTTTATAAAACTATGTGCGGCTTGATCTCCTTAAATCATAAAAGGGTACGTAGGCAGCCTATGAAGTGACTATAGGTTCAGCTGTTGTATAATATTAAAATTTTAAATCAGAGTTTATTGTTCTCCAAACTATTGTTGCTGACTTAGGGCACTATAGAGAGATCTCCAGAACCGCCTTCAACCACTATAAAGTCACATTCCTAAAAAGAACTAGAAACCTGCATTAAAAAATCTGAATGTAGTTCAAGTGAAATAGGAATGGGAACTCGAAACCTGCTGATCGGAAATTCTCTTTAGAGAGACTTTCTGATGATGTTGTGTAACTAGATCTGCATGCATGCAAGTTTTGAGACCTGTTGGGAATTAAGAAAAGGAACAGCAGAACTTAAAATGAAATATATCGTATTGTATAGTGTTTGATGAAAGATGAATCTGATTCAGTAATGGGAAACCAATCATGCTCGTTATCATAAATTCATAATCGAAGTATTAAACATAAGAGTAAAACAACAAAGTTAATTACTATCCTATTGCTAACACGTATTAACAACAATATCTTCGAAGCAATATGCAAAGGCACTCATAGCCCTAAACCTGTCCAAAACCACACACACAAAATCCTAAACAAGAGATAAAGAGAGACTTGAACATCAATAGCCATAAATTGAGCTTCTCGGCTTGTAAGAGTAACATATCAAAAAGAGAGGTCTCTGTCCGAACACGAATTGAATCATCTCTTTCTTTTTCAACAACTGTAGGTCTTGGAAATTGTTACCAACTGGCATTACCATTCAACCACCGGGTTTCAACTGCTTAATCAGAGCTGGTGGGATCTTTTCTGCTGTTGCTTCTACATGAATGGCATCGTAAATGACAAATTCAAGCCATGATAACTGCCCATCTGTAACGTGCACGAGTAGTCACACCATAGCCTCTAGAAATTATACACAGACGCAGCAAGAACATATACACACTGCCAGTTAGAAAATGGACTACTTGGAAAATCTAAGTTTTAAGCCGCTTCATCAAATCCTTCAAACGAGCAGTTTCATCAAGAACCTCTTTTATCAAGACTTGATTTTCTAACTTGAGACGGAATTTCTCATTCACAACTGTCATCAAGCTGTCAAAAAGCTCCAGTCTCGCCTCGTCATTAGTTAGTTCTTTACACTCCCTCCTTTTCATATCCAGCTCCCATTCACCCTCTCCAAACACTGGCCCAGAAAAACAACTATTCATTATTGCCTCTGAATAAGAGCAGTGAATCCAATTTGTAACAAGCACTACTACAATCTTAGTTTTTTAAAAAAAAAAGGTACCACCCCTCCTTTCTAAACCTCGACATATTTGAATCAAGATTTTTATTTTTTTTACTACGAAGCGAGTGGTTAAAGTGGATTAAACACAGTTATTTTGAGCTGTGAGCACCCAATTTAGTCAATCAATCTGCTACCTTCAATCTGTTCCGTAAACATATGATCCACAGGGCCACATTTATACATGCCTAGTTGATCAACTCTAGAAGATTTTTCCAAATATTTTTCAAGTATATACACTATGTAGCCTTTGTGGTACTTCTACTCAACTAACAAGTAATATATAGAATCTGATTCAATACACGTATTTATGCGAATTCATAGAATTGCAGCAGAGATATAAAACTTAAAGTGGTATTTCTTGAAGTACCAGTGTCTGATAAATGTTAGCCATTATTGCAGGAATTATGTAAAAATTATCATTAGTCAACATAATCCATTTGGTTTGTCGACATAATTTTCTTTACGGCTTTACCATGTGATCCTAATCATAGCAAACGCCAGGTGAAGATAATATAATAAGAAAATGTTTAACTTATCATTTCACATATTTTGTATTATATTCATAACATGATGTAAGCTAACATTTGAAGCATAAATTATCATCACAGCTTAATTATAGAGAACAAGATCACACCAATACAAAATTACAAACACAGAAAAAACACCCCGAATATATTAAAAGGTTATAATGAAACCATAACTTACATCACAATTTGTTTCTATCTTTTCCTCCCACCACTCTCAAACCATACAAATGCATACTTTACAAAGGTGTAACATCAACTTTAAACAGCTCTTAATCTATCCAACCAATCCACACTTTTCCTAGCTTTATCAAAATGTTGGTCAACACTCATGCGAGACTTCTCAAGAACCTCGACACTTCTTCGAGACCTCTCCATATGCCCAATCGAGACCTTCGATTTCGAAATCTTATCATCATTTCCAAATTTAAACTCATGAAATTTTGATTTCTCGAGTTTATCGGTGATTCGTCTTGGTTTCTCTCTCCTGTTCGTGCTCTTGCGGGAATGCTCGGGTGGTCTCTCTATGCTCTTCCTTGAGATGATCCTCTGTGAGGGTGGTTTTTCCACCATGCAAACGAATTTCTTTAGATGTCTAATATATTCCGGATGTTGTTCTAAGTCGCAGTGGTTTCCCCCTTTAATCCATAAAGGTTCGTACTTTTCTTCGCATAGCTCCCAAAGTAGCCTACCATGAGAACAATCGACCACTTCATCGGAAGTCCCCTGCACAACAGTTTCTAGGTCAACCGTGAATTAAAAAAGAAAAAGTAATAGATGGAGGAGAGACCATGCAGACCTCTCAGCATTTAAGAAGATTTGAAAGAAAGTTTTAGGTCCTTTATACGCACTCATAGGCCACGCAGTTCCTTTAACTTTGGGATGAGTAGCTTGCTCCTAAACTTGTATACCAAAAAGAAAGATTATGCATTGTTTTTCTTTTTACCATTTTCGAGTTTGAATAAAAGCTACTGTTGCCAAAAGGAACACAAAGCCCGCAATAGAAAATCAACTTTTTATTTTGCACTCTCTCAATAACTAATGAAATATTATAGGAGATGGGAACGCATAGGGATATGAAGACTTACATGAATGACAAGCACCGGACACCTTACTAAAGAGATTTTATCAACATTCTGCACATTCCATATAAGATCCCATTCAATAAATAAACAGAATAGGCACGAACAGAAGAGAAAATATAAGGGCAAGCATATCGAGCTAGTATGTGAAAATAATAGCTTTGTACATTACTGTAATCTAGATCTCGATTGTCCGTGCAAACCTACTACACATAACAATTAGAACACTAACAGAAAAAAAATAGAACAAGTTATCAAAATTTTCACTTTATAACTACTTGGTAGCCGACCTATTAGCTTTTCCCCGATTCAGCAGACTAACTGTACTAAAACGTGCAGAATTGAGTGCAAGTGTGCTTGTTGCAATTTTAATAGATTGGTGAAGAAAATCCGAATTTAGTGATATGTTAATGTAGAAAACTGTCATTAACTCGATCAACTATAGAAGGTATATGTACCTTATATATATCAAACCAATAGGTTCGTTTTACAGGATACATGACCCTTAAGCCCGATGCAATTGGACTATGTAATACAGCTGCTCTTAGACGAGGCAATCGGGCTGCGAGGTCTACAGTTGGCCCACTTCCTACAGATTGGCCATATAGGATTATGTCTTCTTGCTTACAGCCGTATTTCTCTTCTAGACACTTGTATGCAGCTTCTATATCTGCGTATGTATTGTTCTCACTTGGCTGCATCGAAGTAAATAAAATATGAGTTTGGGTTGAGACTTCGCATATTGACTTAAAAGCCAATGAGCGACAAGAAAGAGAAGTGAACTTTCTTTACCTTTCCAGTTGACTGACCATAGCCAGAATAGTCGTACCTGCAAAAATTCAAAATCCAACTTAGTAAAATAGCAATTCAACTCCGCCGCAAAATTTGAAGTGTAGCAGAGGAAGAAATATTTGGGTGTGTGCAATTAAGTTCTCATATATTGGGTCTCGTCTTTGGTTCTTTACAGGTAACAGAATTACGACTATCTTCTACTAGCCCAAACTGTATATAAGATTAAAAAAGTACTTGATGAACCGACAGATCAAAGAAAAGTGTATTTACACAATTCATCCTCAATATCAAATAAATAGCTTTCTTTACAGCAATAAACATTATAACTTTTACTCTTTCAGTAGTTATATTCCAATATTTATCACCGCTTCATCAATCATCGACGTATCCTACAATTCTTTCCCTTTTAACAAAAAGGCTCCCTGTTGTGATATGAGACAAGAAAATAGGCATTACCTTTAAAGCGAGCAACATAACTGTTTATTTATTGGTATGTAAATTTAGTTCATAAGCACTTCCGCGCATAGTTTACAATGTCTCTGCGTCCATCTCAGGATAAGGACCCGTGATTAGACGCATACTTCACTCCATTATAAAAAAAATTTGCTAAAAGACCTATCAGTACATAACTATAATAAATTCAAAAGTCAAAAGAAGAATCTTAGATCCAAGAAAGAAGACATAAGCAAAAATTAAGAATAGAATCTTCCTTGTCAATACTCAAATGTACCTTGATAAGTAGGAGAAAAATAATTAAAGATATACCGGAGAGCAAATCAAAGAAACTAACTGCAGTCAGAACAATAAACTGGACGTTCAATATGCATATTATAGGCTGGTAGAGACAAGATTCTTGAGCAAGGTGAGCTGAACCAAATTTGTTTATTAGATCATAATTGTTTTTCTATATACTTAGAGCCAGAACAATCTACAAAAACTTCAAGAACTTAGCCACCCTATCAACAGCAGATTATACCTTTGCCGTTCTCTAAATTCATTACTACAAACATATAGTAAAATATTTCTCTTTTCGTCCATCAATAATGAACACATTTTAGATACCCATCTTACCAAGAATAAATAAAAGACCATACATGATAATTGACTCTGATAAACAAAATTAGACTACTCTGTGGCTCTGTGCTACCTACAGCTGAATAATTTGATGTAAATATATTTGAACAGAATGCCATACTCAAATGAAGCATGTTATGTTGCAATTTTGACAGAAATATCGACTGTGTAACTGATTAAACTGAAACAAACTGAGTCATCCTCGATAAAATATGCTAAAAAAAATATTTTTTGTTTACAATAAGATCAATAATAATACAACAGAACATCCATTGTATGAGTCATATAGCTTGTCCATGTCTACCATAAATGAACAAAAAATTGAAACTAACCACTAAGAAAAAAAACAAAATCATCCCAGCACACGCCACTTTTGCACTAAAAGTTTAGAACCAGGTCTGAATAATTCCAAAATATACCCAAAACTAAGTTTGGTGCCACCTAACGAAACGAAAATACTATAATAAACAAAGAACTATGGTTCTTATTTTTCAAAATGAATCCTAAATGACCCCACTGTTCCTTTTTTCGAATTGAGTCCCACTAATATGTTTTCTTCTACAAGCTTCTACTCCATCAATCAGAGATAACATAAACAATTTATCAGTCTAAGCTCATTAAAAGTGTCCCCATCACCAAGAATAACGGCACTACAGTATACAGATAACTACAATTAGTACTATAGTTATGCAGCTCAAGGACCTCATAAGTATTTATTTCCAAAATTAGGATTAACTTGGAATTTTCATTTTTTGATTTCCTTTTCTCCTACTTCATTGATTAAAGATTAACATGCACAGATTCATTTCAATATTTCAGCCCTATGCACCTTTGGGCACCAAAATTAGACTAGTTACCGTTTGTCATATAACAATATCACATAATTACGACCTAAACTGAAAATCCAAACTACAATGAGTTCAGTAATCACTCAAAAAATTTATACTTATTTCCTCCCAATGATTAAATCAGTACGCATCCGATTAGCATAACATGATATCAAATTCACAACATGAACCCGCAAGTATGAAACAGACTTAACCGATTCTATTACAATTTGTATCCGAAAACACATCTTATCAATGTGGGCTAGTTTGGCTGCAGCTTATAAAGCATATATAGTTTGGCTTATTTGACTCAAATAAAACAAAGCTGGGTTTTTAAAAAAAAATAACAAAACCAAGTTATCTATCTCAAACTTCTAGCTTTATCTGGCAAAACAACAAAAATATCCCAGCTTTTAAGCTGACCGGTCAAATGCAGTAGGTATAATAAACTATTAAAGATCCCAGCTTTTAAGCTGGCATCAAATGGAGCACACATACTCTTTTTTCATCCAAAAATAAAAGCTGCATTTAAAGAAGACATGTATATATGTGTATGTGTGTATTATATATATATATATATATATATATATATATATATATATGGGGGAGGATCCCTACACACATAAAAAAACACATTATCTTTACACATCAATCACAACCCTCTATTTACTTACTTTCAATGGTCAAGATTAGTTTATCTAATAACAAGAATAAACACATAATCTTAACCATTAAAAGTAAGTAAATGAAGGGTTGTGATTGATGTGTAAAAATAATGTGTTTTTTTATATGTGTATGGATCCTTCCCACATATATATATATATATATATATATATATATATATATATATCATTAGGCAGATAGAAACTCAACAAACATTGTATCAACATTTAAAAAAATCTCAGCTTTTACATTCAATAATCATCAGGACGTTAATTCTCAAGTGAATACTAAACTCGACAAAAAGCTCATGTAAATATGTATATAAAAAATAGCAAGTAACATATAAATAGAAATAGAAACATATACATTCATAAAATATGTATTTATATACATATAAACTAAAAAGGAATTGCCCGTTTATATAAACTAAAATCATCGTACTATCGTTCCTTTCGGATCGGCCTATAAACCACCAAAACCGCAAAACTAACTAATTAAATCAGACCAATCTGTTATTCTGTTACAACTGCAGGGGCTACTTATACTATTATAATATTTACAATAATGGTCCCTGCTGTTTCTAGCGTATTACAATTGAGTACACAGATTTCCAATAGTAACAAAAACACCTACCCCATGACATTAACCCGCAAGTGAATACTGAGCTCGACAAAGAGCTCGTACATCTGACCCACGTCAGCAGCATTACCGTGGGAATAAAGCAAGGTGGAGGTAGTGTTAGGGTACCGAACGTGCACCGCTACGATCTCTATTTCCTTTCTCGTACCCAATCGCAGCACCTCCACGTGCTTGTGGTGTGGCTACGGGTGTATTAACAAACCCCGGTGGCATTTTCGGTAATTAGCTTGTATGATGGAGGGCTTGGTGGGAAAAAGGCGAATTTCGCTGCCATTGACGACGTTACTCCTCCCATTTTACTTATTAATTTCTAGTGTGATTGGTTTATCAGTTTTTTTAGCTTCTAAAAAGCTAGATTCTACGTCAAAAAGGGTAAAAAAAACTCAAAAGCCGAAAAACTAGGAATTTGCGGAAATTTTTAGCTTTTTCACAATAAATTCTTCAAAATTTAAAATAAAAAAATCCAATAGAATGTGTTTGTATATTTACACCTCACCTATGAGTTAAAATAGATGAGCAATAACTTATCAATAATAATAAGTAATAAGTCACTTTTAAGCACGATTACTAAAATCAAATACCAAACGGGCCCTTAGGGACGGAGGGAGCATACATACATATATATATATAAACAAAAATAGCAAGTAAACATAGAAATAGAAACACATACATACATACATTTATAAAATATGTATTTATATTAACTAAAAAGAAATTGCCCCTTTATATAAACTAAATTCATCCTATTATAATATTTACAACAATGGTCCCTGCTGTTTATAGCGTATTACAATTTAAGTACACAGATTTTCAATAGTAACAAAAACACCTACCCCATGACGTTAACCCGCAAGTGAATACTGAGCTCGACGAAAAGCTCGTACATCTGTCCCACGTCAGCAGCATTACCGTGGGAATAAAGCAAGGTGGAAGTAGCGTTAGGGTACCGAACATGCACCGCTACGATCTCTGTTCCCTTTCTCGTGCCCAATCGCAGCACCTCCACGTGCTCGCGGTGCGGGAACGGGTGTATTAGTAAAACCCCGGTGGCATTTTCAGTAATTAGCTTGTATGAGGGGGGGCTCGGTGGGAAAAAGGCGAATTTCGCTGCCATCGACGACGTTACTCCTCCCATTTTTATTTAATTAATTTCTAATGTGATTGATTTATCAGCTTTTTTCAGCTTCTAAAAAGCTAAAAAACTGAGAAACTAGGAATTTGGGGAAATTATTAGCTTTTTCACAGTAAATTCTTCAAAATTTAAAAAAAAAAACAATAGAAGGTGTTTTAATTAAAAAAAAAGTAAACCTAGAAATTTGTTATTTTTTGGGAGGTATAAGACTTTAATTAAGTTATTTGTAGGATAAGAGAGGTTTGAAATGGAAATTTATAAACGACTGTTTGGTTAGTCAGATTTTTTAGATTTTAAAAAGAGTAAAAAAAAAAAAACTAAATTGTTAATCCTCCCATTAATTGATTGAAATGGAAATAGTGTTTTGAGTATTTTGTATTTTTGTGTTTTTTCTTAAAGGGGATTATTGGGGTGATAAATTTGCTTTTTTGTAGAAGGGGAGAGTGACTGGTTACCGGCTATGGAGGTGAATAAATAAAAGGAGATAAACACTATTATAAACCCGGTTATTCATAAAATAATTTTGCCTACACATTTTTTAAATAAAAAAAATCAATTCATATTACATGATATGTTCAGCTTATCAAAAGTTTTGATTTTTATTAATATTAGATTTAACAATTTTTTGAATAATTAACTGAGTTAATCGTTAAATAGTAGTAGTAATTAAATGGAGTATATTTTTTGAGATTCTAGTTACATTTAATGTAAATTCATACAATCAATGGAAATTTTCAAATTTGTGCCATAACATTATTGATTAGGATGATTATGTTTTTTTAATTTAATTAAGTTATGGAAATGTTAATAAAAAAATTAATGTAATACACAAATTAAAACAAATATTACATACGAAATCAATGAATAGGGTGTACCTATATTTATAAATGTTTTGTGTGACATAGATTAAGGCTTTTGTTTTGTCTCGGTTGGTGTTGGGCGGGACTTTATCTTGTTTTGATGAAAAAATAATATAGTTAAAAATCATTTTCTATTTATTTGGGGTTTTATTGGGTTGTAAAATTGCCTTTTAGTTTACTAAATGTAATTTGAGTTTTAAATAATTCAAATAGAAGAAAAAATTAGCGGTCAAAGAACACATATTTAACCTTTCATGCAATTAATCGAGAGTATAACACAATCAATAAATGGTATCTCGTAACGTATAATTGGCAAATTTACACCCAATATGTATTTGATTATGGTGATTTTTTTCTTTTCCTTTTTACTTATCAGTTGAATCTGACTTTGACTCAACATTTACGTTAAGGTCTGGTTTAGTTTGGAATAATATCATTAATGGTTGAGATTTGTTCCGACTTGAAAAACAATTGCGATTCAGAATGGACAAGCGACAGAACTTGTTGCTCGCTTGTCTCAATCTCAATATAATCATTTCATCATTTACTGGAATAAGAAGTAATATATAGATTTAGACTTAAAAAAAGAAAAGGGTTTTTATTTTTCACTTAAGAAAACCAACAAAATAAAATAAAAGGAGCTTATAAAACTGCAATCAACAAAGCCAGAAGAAGCTTCCACATGGTAAAATGGAAAGGTTGATAGGAAGGAAATCAAATCTTATGTCTGGTCCAAAAGATGTCATGTTGGCTGGTGAGCACTGAACATTAGGAGGATTTTGGTGCATGATTTCATATACTACTACCCGATGCATTTTTTTCTGTACTAAAAAATTCAACAGTCTGTTTTTTATTTTTCAGGCAATGTATTTTTTTATTTTTTTAAATATTATAATTTTGTATGTTATAATTTTGTTTTAATGTTTTGGAACCAACATATAACGATTATCACTACCGTAAATCTAGTTCATTATTATTTAGGGTGTGTCACTAAAAACTTAACATATATTAATGAACCCAAAAATATATATTCTAAAATTAATTCAAAATTAAAACTAAAAAATACTAAAAACCTAACATATGGTAATGAACACAAAAATATATACCATAAAATTGATTTAAAATTAAAATTAAAATTAAAAAATCTATTGGTTGGCACACCCTAAATAATAGTGTATTTTGGAATGAACACCGAACGATTAGCACTATCGTAAATCTAGTACACGATTATTTTGGTTATGTCACATACTAAAAACTAACAGTTATTAATAAACCCAAAAATATACTAAATGCATCCAATTATGATAGAATTTTGATGATTGAAAATTCAAAGACAAAATGCGTTCAATTTTCCAGCACAAACAAATCCTATCCCTACTAGCCACTCTTGCAATTTATATATATGACAGGCTAGTTGTTGTCCTCTTTCAGAACAAATCAATGAATATAAAAAATTTCATCACTCTTGCACTGTAACTTAATTATTTCTAAGATTTTTAATCTATAAATTAAGTAGCTAGTGTTGTGCAACCATAAACAAACATGAAACACACACTAGTAGCCAAAAGATATAATGACATATACTAGTATACTTATTTTAGTTGTACAATGTTTATTTGTGGATCTAGCAACTTCCAATTCATTAAATTATAATACTCCTTGTTATGTGCTGAATGTTGAAATATATGCTGGTACCAGCTGGGATGGCCAATGGAGGTGAGCAAAAAGATAAAAAAAAAAAATGGGAAAAAATAGTAGAAATTTGCATATGAAAGTGGGCCTCAAGGGAAAAAGAATTACCAGAATTAGAATAAATGTTCTTGTACATAAGAAGGTGCACACATTTAATGATTTAAACTCCTAGATTCAATACAACACAACTCACCATCACATGTCATTTTCCTTTTTTCTTTTGGGTGTAGTGTATAAATTATAGCTTGCATTATGAATTAGAAATAGTATATACTAATTTAGTAACACTTGTGGTCCCAAGATCATATATTATTTTTCGACTTTCGGGACGTGTCATATGAGTCTTTTGAGGTCACATTTTCTCCGTGTTCAAAAATGGAAAAACACACATCTCCAAATTAGAGGAGCTGAGGTTATTATTCAATCCAGTTATTTTTCCTTGGAGGTCGCAAATATCAGTAATAAGTATCCACAAATTAAAGAGCACTTATATATTTCAAAAAAGGAAATGAGAAATCCAACTAAATTAATTTTCTCATACCTACTGTCACCGGTCTGTTTTTCGTTCCAGAAAACAACACTCGTGATGGCACGAATCGGGCCTTAATCGTTACCCGACTCGTTCAGCCAAACCAGCACACACGTACACTCGTGTTTCACTCACAACACTCGTGTATCGCTCTTAAGCGCAGCCCGTTTCAAACCCAAAACAGGGCTGATTTATGTGATAGAAAACACAGGAATAAAGACAAGCAACGAACACCGAAATTGGCCAACCTTTAAATTATAATTCCGTTAATAATTACAATGACTCGTTTACAAACTTTTCTCTCCCAAAATTGACTTCATAAACAAAATACAATCTGCCCATGTATTTATAATTTCGTACATGTCAGTAACAAGCATAAAATAAGGATCAAAAACTGCTCTAGCAGTTACAAAGTAGTGGAAAAACTGCAGCAGCAACTCTAGTAACCGTTCCCGTCCTTTTTCGAAGGTGTCCAGCCCTTCTAAAGTGATTTTACAGCACCTACAACATGCCCAATGCTCAGCCCATTTTGATTCGCATAATCAACCCGCAATGTAACCAAAACAGGACGCCATTTGAAACAAAAATCGCCCGTTGTCGTGACTCAAAACCAGCGATCCGTTCGAACCATATCGAACGTGTTCCCTTGCTTCAAATCTGCCCAAATCTTGAACTGCATCAAACTTTAATTCATTGGCGCTCCTACACACCAAACATTAGTCAACGATGCCCACAAACATTCCTTCGAAGTGTCAATCCGCTAAACAAACGAATACTAGCACAAAAATGCTAACACCTACCATCACATGCTCTAGTCCAATTGTTTAAATAAAAGAAAATAAATTATTCCCTTTGTTGGTATTTAATTAATTGTCAACTGTAAAACTATTTGCAATTTTAACCGGCCAATAACTTGTATCAAAATTATCGAAATAAAATTTTTCAAAAGTTGATCATATAGTTTAAATGTTAAATTTTATGATTAACTTTTAAAAAAATTCATTTCGACAATTTTTGTATAAACCGATCAAAATTACACGTAGTTTTGTAATGGACAATTAAATGAAAACGAACTAAATACTATGGAATAATATATACTAGGGCTGTGCGAAATTCCAAAAGAGCCGAACCGAACCGAAAAACCAAAACTTTTTCGGATCGGTTTAGGTTTACAATAAAACCGAACCGAAAAAACCAAAAAAAACCAAAAAAGCCCGAAAAAAGACGGAAAAACAGAAAATAAAACCGAAAAATAACCGAAAAAACCCAAAGAAAAACCGAAACAAACCGGTTCGGTCAAAAAAATAAAAAGACCGAAAACCGAAAAAAACGAACCGAAAAATCTGCTCGGTTTCGGTTTTGCCAAAAACCGAACCCAGCCCTAATATATACTGTATACTACGGAGTATTCATCAAGATTGAAGGCTAATAACCCACATGTTGATCCACGAGCCTTGTTGTACCTTTTTTCTTTTTGTAAAAACTACTCAAACTCGCAACTAATAGATCTCCAACTCAGTAAAGAAAGAGTAATTTTATGTGACACTATGGGAGGGAAAATGCATGAAAATAATTACAATTAGTTAACAAATAGCTTATTTTCATTTATAGGACTTATTTATTTTTACCGTTTGTTCACTGAAACAATTGATAAAAATGAGATACAAAAAAATAAACCAATCATAAAAAAAAAAATGGTTTGAACAAAGTTTGCCCTCAAGCAGGATCGAACTACGGACCTCCAGTTTACAAGACTGGCGCTCTACCACTGAGCTATAAGGGCTTCTTTTTAACCAAATTTCATATACTAATTTTTAAATTATATATTTTAATCTTAATATTTTAAATAGCACCTATTCTAATTAATAGTACAGTAGACGTTATCTATAAGAACATTCCATATAAAAATAAACAATCTAAAAAAAATGAAAAATATCGGTCTCAACTCGGATCAGTTATAAATATGAATAAAATTTACATTGTGTATTTTATAAATTTTTAAGGTCTCGCCTTCAGAAAATTTATCTCTATACAGTGATAAATAACATAAAGTTATAAAATTATATCATTCTATTATAATAAGTCAACTCAAGTCAAATGAGTCTGTCCAATTTAGTCAATTTTTTTTCAAAAATACCCATAAACATTTATATTAATTACAATAATAACATACTCTTATAAAAATATAAAAAGTAAAAACTAATAAAACTATTTATGTATCTCTAACAACCAAACGTTGTTTTAAATATTAAACTATGGTTTTTTTTTTCTATTATCCATATATTTATATCATAAGTATACCTATTTTTTATATTTTTATTGCATTATATATATATATATATATAAAATCTTATGATGGTTTTTTAGAAAAAATTTAGATGAAATTTCATTTTTTTAAATACATATATTCAAATTTTCAAATAATTATGTATTTTTTTTTAATCTATAAGTTTATTATAGGGTAAATTTTGGATTGGTCCATGAAAACACAAGTATTTAAGGATTGGTCCATGAAACTGAAACTAATTAAGGATTGGTCCATTTGCTGACATCATTAAAAAATTGCTGACGTCATCAAACTTTCTCTCTTTAAACCGCCAACAAATCCGGCTATCAAACTGAAAAATCTCTCTTCGTTGATTTCAGAAAACAACATGGTGAAGGTAAGTTTATTAATCGTTGTTTTTATTAAAACAGTCTGAAAAATATATAAATTAATTTAATTAGGGTAAGTTCAGTGACATTTTACATAAATTAGGGTTATTAATTGTGTTTACCCATTTTATATATAAATTAGGGTTCATACTCTATTGTTCATACTTTATTTTTAAATAAAAATTGCGATTCTAATAATATTTGTTGAAAATATTATTCAGACTGTTTATATTCAGTTGTTTTGGGAATAAAAACATAAAACAGCCTGGAAAAAAGTATTCAGACTGTTTATATTCAGTTGTTTTGGGAATAAAAACATAAAACAGCCTGGAAAAAAGTATTCAGACTGTTTAGTGATTCAGACTGTTTAGTGATCTATATGTAATTGTTGAAAATATTATTCAGACTGTTTATGTTTAGTGATTCTAATAAAATTCGTATTCAGACTGTTTATATTCAGTTATTTTCGTAATAAAATTGGTAAAAATAGTATTCAGACTGTTTATGTTTAGTGATTCTAATAAAATTCGTATTCAGACTGTTTATATTCAGTTATTTTCGTAATAAAATTGGTAAAAATAGTATTCAGACTGTTTTTATGTTTAGCGATTCTAATAAAATTGGTACTCAGACTGTTTATATTCAGTTATTTTCGTAATAAAATTGGTAAAAATAGTATTCAGACTGTTTTTATGTTTAGCGATTCTAATAAAATTGGTACTCAGACTCTTTATATTCTAATAAGATTATGTTGGAAAAATACTCAGACTGTTTACTTTCTCTGTATTTTAATATGTGCATGAGTTTACTCAGACTGTTTACTTTCTCTGTATTTTAATATGTACATGAGTTTACACAGACTGTTTACAGATTTTTTGTTATTGTTTTTAGAAACATATTGCCATCAAACATTCGACAAACCCCAAAAACCAACCATCTGACACCACAAACCTCAAAAAAGGCAACATACAGTACAAATCAAACCTGGTTACTGTAATCAAGTTCTTTGTCGAAACAAATTTCAATCCGGCACAACTTGAATTAGTTAAACAACACTGTCCGTTCTGGGAATTGATCAATGCTTCAAGAAATGGAGAATTAACCACTAACCAGACTAGGAAAAGTGATAAAGAATTGTACCAGATGGCCTTGAGGTACGACCGAAACTCACAGGCCCTTAAGCTAGGTAGATTCACAGTTCCAATAGAGAGAGACTGTGTGCGTGACATTTATGGAATTTCTGGTAATGCTGAAAATCCAATAGCTCTCACAAGCTTTGCTAAAAATCAAGAAGCCTACCACAGCTTTGTTGAAAGATGCTTTTCAAATAAACTCAACAAATCCAACCTAACCAAAACAGCTATCGTAAAGGCATTGAACGAAGCATTGGTATTAACAACAAAAGTTGGTAGAGAGGACGTCGTCCGACTGGTAACATTGTACATACTAAATGCATTTTTCTTGACGGTGAGCGGCATGACCATAGCATTGGGGTATTTGAAAATAGTTGCCGGTGACATCAAAGAGATAAAGGAATATGATTGGGCAACTCATATACATGAGAAGCTTATGGAGTCGCTCAACAACCAAGACCCAAGATCACTGTCCACGTGTCTACTCACGATACCGGTACAATAAAATTACTTCTCAAGGCCTTTTTTTATTAGTTCAGACTCTTTTTTATAAGTTAGTACTCTTTTTATATGTTCAGAATGTTCTTAAGTTGTTTATTATTACATCAGACTTTTTATTTATTTCCATTATAAATCAGACTGTATTATTACTATCATAAATCAGACTGTATTAAATCTCAGTATGTTTAAAAAATATCAAAAAATCTCAGACTGTTTTTACAAAACTGTAAAAACAGTCTGAATAATACTAAAAACAGTCTGAATAATATATTATTAAATCTCATACTGTATTGTTACTATCATTTAAGACAATATACTAAAAAACAGTCTGAATCATTTAAAAAACAGTCTGAATCATTTAAGACAGTATATTATTGCTCTATCTATCTCAGACTGTTTTTACAAAAACTGTAAAAAGAGTCTGAATAATAGTAGAAACAGTCTGAAAATAGATTATTAAAAATCATACTGTATTGTTACTATCATTTAAATCTCAGACTGTATTCTTAAATACTGTATTTCCATCTGTACAGTATGTCATCCTTGAAAAGTTCAATATTTCAAAACCGGACATGACAAAAGAAGCGTCCACAAAGGCTTTGTGTGTCAAATGGGACGTCTTTTCATTCTTCAAGTTGTGTTCCTCAAGGTTCACAATTGTAGACATGTGCAATGAAAAGGTATAACACTATTTCTATACAATTGTAGACTGTTTTTATTCTATCTATACAATTGCTTCTAAAAACCTTATCATTCTTTAAATTATCATCATAGGGATGTAGAAAACAATCAAAAAACCTCGTTATTTATGATGGTAAAAAGAAGCTACCTCCGAAACCAAAGCGATTAACAGATGAGGAGTTGGAGAAAGAGATAGACGAAGATGTTGAAGATCCTCAGAATGTTTACTCATGTTCAACAGAAGAGGAAAGCTTGGAAAACTCTGAAAATGAAGGCTCGGAAAACTCAAAAGAAGACAATGAGAGCGAAAATGAGTCAGACAACAAATTTACCATCTTCCTTAGGAAACAATTCGGGACACCAAAAACTCCAAAATTCAATGAAATAATGGGAACATCTAAGAGCTCTGAATATGACGAGGGAGGTCCCTCTGGAGGTGGTGGCTGTTATAATTACAGTGCCGATGATATGCATGTGAATGAAAGTCCAATTCACGAAGAGAGGAGAGAAGAAGAGTCCGAAAAAGAAGAGACCAAAGTGGCTGAATTGCAGAAAAACCTAGATGAGGCAATTTTGCAAATTAAAGAGTATAAAGACCTAACAACCACAATGCAGAAAAGCATCAACGACCTTGGGAAATCTTTGGCTTTAGAAGAAAAATTAAAGTCCAAGTGGGTACCTGAGTGGAAACAAAAAATTGAACAAATGGTTGAGGAAAAAAAAATGCTCGAGAAGGAAATAAAAGGTAAACGCCATAAAATGCAATTCAAACTCTTCCTCTCTTGTCTAATTTTTTTTCCATTAGCTTGGTTTCCCTAAGTCAGACTGTTTGTGTTATAGAAAATGAGGAGATGATCACCAAATACCAAAGAATTGTCTCTGATCTCCAGCAAGAGGCAGATGTAGAAAAAAATAAAATGCGAAACAAAGAAGTCGAGATGAAGCAAAGAATGGAAAAATTGGAGAATGAAAAAAAGCAGCTTGAGGAAGACCTACAAGGTAAAGGTAAAGTACCTCTATTGTAATCTATTACTATCATAAATCAGACTGTATTAAATCTCAGTCTGTTTAAAAATTAAAAAATATCAATAGAATCTCAGACTGTTTTTACAAAAACTGTAAAAAGAGTCTGAATAATACAAAAATTATTTGAATATTAATGCAACTATTTTGCATTCATACTGTATTACTAAAAACAGTCTGAAAATATATTATTAAAATCTCAGACTGTATTGTTACTATCATTCGTAATGTATTATTAAAAACAGTCTGAATCCCTTTCTTTTGCTTAGTAAATTTCTTTCAATGAAATATATCAAATAGAAACCTCAGACTGTATTATTACTATCATAAATCAGACTGTATTATTTCAATGAATTATTCAAACTGTTTTTCCTCTTATTGTTGCAGGGGAACATGAGCTAATAGAAGGGCTATACAATGATGCACAGGTGTATGCGGCACACGACTACTCACAAAAGTGTCGAATCGATGAAGTTATAACTGATGCTCTCCTAAATGCTGATATACAGACTCCACAGCTAGATTTAATCCGCAAAGAAATTCTGGAAAGACTCGGTTATGAGTATGATGGTCCGGGATCCAATATTCTCCGAATCAGAGCAAGAACAGATAGGAGACCACCAGTGAAGTACACACCAAGTAAAATAGACTCTCCAACAAAAACCCAAGCAAATGAGAACCAGCTACGGAAACGTAAGCAAGCTGATCAAGATGACAAGTCTGAAATGGTCGCAGACGTAGGCGCTTCTGATCCGTTGTTGGAAAAACCAAATAAAAAACCAAAGGGTGGACGAACAGCAAAAAAGAGAGCATCAAAAAAGAAATCTCCTGAACTGGACGACCAGGATGGCCAAGGCTATTTCCCACAAATCGACTTCAGTAGTCTAGTAGACCATGTACCGGACAAAACAGAGAGAGCACACGATATCATCACAAATAAAAACGAGAATGATATCACAACAAAGCTCCCTGACAACATCTTCAGCAAAATTCAAGAAATTCACAACGCAAATGGACCATTGTAAGTCAGACTCTTTTTATTTTTGTGTTTATGATACAATTAGGTCTCACACTCTTTACATTTACCTCAGACTGTTTAAAACAGTATGAATTGTTTTAATGAAGACTGTTTTGTATTTATGATACTTTTATATAGCTTGGACTCTTTTTAAATTTAGTTCAGACTGTTTTTATAGACTGTTCAGACTGTTTTTAGTTCTTTTTTATATAGCTCACTCTTTTTAAAAAATGATCAATTGTGTTTTTGTCAGACTGTTTAGTTCAGACTGTTTTTTGTTAGAAAGTTTAGTTCAGACTGTTTAGTTCAGAATGATAAATTTAGTTCAGACTGTTTTTTTATACACGCCCCATACTGTTTTTTAATAGCTCAGACTCTTTTTTATATAGCTCAGACTCTTTAAAAAAAATGATCTATTGTGTCCCTTTTATATACAACTTTTAATGTTTTTTTTTTAACTCAGACTTTTGTTGTCATACTGTTTTTTTCAATCTCATACTGTTTTTTCAATCTCAGACTGTTTTATCTCAGACTGTTTTGTTGTCAGACTGTTTTTTTCAATCTCAGACTGTTTTGTGCTTACTATAAAATTTTAATTTACAGTGCCGCCTTGTTCTCAAAACTCGGTTCAACCAATAAGGATTACTTCATCACTCTCAACGACATCTACAACTTAATTAATGGCCAGTTGCTATGCTGTAATGTAAGTATACAAGGATCATACAATTTAATTGCTTGCTTACAAGCTCTTGTACTCAGACTCTTTCTAAAACTTGTCCTTATCGCAGATCATAAATGGGTATACCCACATATTGAGGCAAGAGTACCAGGCAAAGTCTACAAAAAAATTCAAGATATTGACCTCCGTATTATGGGTAAAAACACAAACTCTTTTTATGTTGTCAATGCATCACTTTGTTTCTTTACAAAAAGAGTCTGAGATTTTATCTTAAACCTTTTCGTTGTTGTTTGGTTTGTAGTTTTTTTTAAAAGACAGAAAAAGATACGAGGATGAGCTCGATGCGAAAATCACCGATAAGCTGAGGAAGCATGTTCAGAACGGATACAAGCTATTGTTCTTCCCTATTAACTCGAATAGGAACCGACCCATTCACGTAGAGGCAGACCACTGGACTCTATTGGTTCTGAACGTCGAATCGAAGAAGTGGGGTTTTTATAATAGCAACATACCTCTTTGCAATATCAACAGACCAGACCCTTACCTTGATGACGCCAAACTAGTGGTAATTCAGACTCTTTTTAAAATACAACAGTCTGAATTAGCAAAAACTACCCTCTTCTTTTTAATGTATATATTTTTTGTTATGTTACAGATGGCCTTTGTACAAGAAAAATTGAAAATGATAGCTGATGTGCCCTCCTTCTCACTTGATTCACAAGATGGGTACACATTAGACGTTGTAACAGACTGTCCCTATCAAGGAGCCACGTAAGAAAAATATGCACCCTACTGATATTCAGACTGTTTTTACTATGCATCTAAACTCAAATTAATTTTACATGTTTTATTTTTTTACAGATCAGACTGTGCATTGTATGTGTGCTACAACATGGAGACAATCATCAATGATGAACCTGTCACAAGAGAGACGACTTCAGACAAGATACTAGAGTTCAAGGCCAAGATAATAACGAGAATCGTCAATCGATACATTCAGTCTGAATTAGCAAAAACAGTTTGATTAATGTAAAAATTAGTTGTAAACAGTCTGAATGTAAAAATAGTTCCATTATTTGTAAACAGTCTGAATAGAAAAGAGTTCTATTATTTTGTTCGAATATGATTTCGTTTCATTTTCTTTTTCTTTCGCCAATATATTTTTCAATGAATCTTAAGACTGTATTATTACTATCAATCATAAATGTATTATTAAAAACATATAAAAACGTATTTATACTGTATTACAAAAAACAGTCTGAAAAATATTATTAAATCTCAGACTGTATTATTACTATCAATTATACTGTATTATGACAAACAGTCTGAATCATTTACAATCAATCATAATGTATTCAGACTGTATCAATCATAATATATTCAGACTGTATTATTACAATCAATCATAATGTATTATGACAAACAGTCTGAATCATTTACGACAATATACTAAAAAAACATCATATGACATGTATGATTAGAATCTCAGACTGTTTTTATGTTCATTAGAGTATCATACTGTTTTCAGAAAGAATCTCAGACTGTTTCATTACTCACAATTCAGACTGTTTTAAAGAAGTCTATTGACTAATAAAAAAGAGTCTGAATAATATGATGATTAATGTAACTAGTTTTCTTCGTTTTCTTTATTATAATATATTTTCAATGAAATATATCAATAGAATCTCAGACTGTATTATTACAATCGTAAAAATAAGACTGTATTATTAAAAACAGTCTGAAAACATATAAACAGTCTGTATTACAATCATAATCTCAGACTATTTTTAATACAAAACTGTAAAAAGAGTCTGAATATTATTACAAAAAAAATCGACAATACATTACTAAATCAAACGAATCCATCAGAAAAAATACCTGTGCACAAAAAACATAACAGCAATTGATCTCTAAAACAGTCTGAAAACAGTCTGAATAAGAATAATAATAAAACAAACGCAATTGATCTGTAAAAAGAACTCTAAATAACTGATTTGTAAAACAGTATGAATACAAGAACCTCATATTGTATTATTAATATCATAAAATCAGACTGTATTATTAAAAACAGTCTGAGAAAGGCCAACATCATATAAAACTAAAAAAAGTCTAATATACAACTAAAAAATCTATTCACGATCATCCTTCAGAAGAAAGCTTCTCTTTGCACGTCCGTTGATTATGATTTGCATATTTCTTGCACCTCCCGCATTGATTAGCTTTCTTCTTTTTCGCGACTGGATTTGCCTCACCACCTGATGGAATACGCTTCTTTTGAGGCCTTCCCGGAGGCCTTGATGTTTCTGGAGGTTTAATGTTTGACTCATTAATCAATTCAGAATCTCGCCAAATAGAACTAGGGACCGGGTTGATTGGCGTATTGTACGAACTTCGATAAATGTCCACAAAGAACCATTTTTCAATAAAATCTTCCATAGGCAGTTTCTCCCTAGAAATACACAAAACTGCATGTTGGCACGGGAATCCAGTCCTCTTCCATTCATGACATGAGCATTGTCGATGTCCCAGGTCCACGTATTCGGATGGAGCTGACAGCACTTCATATTTCCAAAACCCTGACCTCACAACCAAAAACGACAGACCGTTGTGAATGAATGTGTCCCACTTTTCTTGGTAGAAAGGACACAGAACACCTTTCCATGTTGCTGCAAAAAAAAAAAAAACATAACCAAAACTCTCTTAAAAACGTATACCTAGTAAAAACAGTCTGATATGATGACAAACAAACACGAATTCAAATAACAGTATGAGTTGCCACAAACCTGCTTTGATTCTTCTTTCATCGAACCATTTCATCAATTTCAATCTTAGCTTATCAACCAGTTCAGTGATAGGTAATTCTCTAATATCATTGATCCAATTATTGAATGATTCCACAGCATTGGAAGTTGTCTCACCATATCGCGACTTTACACAATATGCTTCGGCCCATTTCATAGGATTGCAATTCTCCATAAATTTATCTATTTTACGACCCCCCATATTGCGCAACAACTTCATATTCTGTTCAAACAAGGGAATTGAAGCAGAAGTTGCACAAGTTTGCAACAAATTAATAATTTCAGTCCTTTTTGTTCCATCACCCCCACTAAACTTCAATTTCAAATTATCCTTCAAATGGCGTAGACAGTAATAATGGTCTGCGTTGGGAAAAATCCGAGACATGCCATCCAACAACCCAATATGTCTGTCCGAGAAAAATGTCAAAGGACGGTCATCACCTATAGTTAACTTCAGTTGTTCTAGAAACCAACCCCAATTATCAATATTCTCACTGCTAACAATAGCAAAAGCAAGTGGATACAACCCTGTAACATTAAGGAAATCATAAACAGTCTGAAAATCAAAAACAGTCTGAAAATCAAAAACAGTCTGAAAATCAAAAACAGTCTGATAACAAAAACAGTCTGATAACAAAAACAGTCTGATATAACAAAAGTTGTATATAAAACAGTCTGATAACAACACAATTTGGGCTTGTATAACAAAACAGTCTGAACTAAAATTAAAAACAATCTGAGTTATATAAACCATTAATGTAACAAAAAAAAAACAATAAAAAAGCTTGAAAAAGGAAAAACAAACCTTTATTGCCATTCTTGCCGACTGCGGACAATAAAACACCCTTATATTTTCCTTTTAAAAATGTTCCGTCAATGAAAAGCATGGGGCGAACATCCTTAAACCCTTTTATGCAGCCATGAAGAGAGAAAAATACCCTTTTGAATTGATTTGAACCATTCCCATCCTTATCAACTTCCAGGACACTGCGACTCCCAGGATTTGTCGATTCTAAACCCATAAAATACCTCTCTAAATGGTTGTATGATTCATCGATATCCCCACTGTGCATTCCGCTAGCCATTTGGACAGCATTCCAAGCTTTATAATAGCTTATCTCCAACCCATAACCAATCCTTAAATGCGATATTATAGCAGAAGGGGCTAAATTTGGATTTTCCCTCACATATTCATCCATTATTTTCGATATGAGCTTGCTATTTACATGCTTGTTCAGAGCACCTGGGGCTAACTTTTTGCTTGTATGTTGTGACTCAAACTTTCTAATCTTAAATTGTTGGTCTGAGGTCCACACACCAGCATATATGTACCAGCTACAGCCAATACTATCCCTCTCTTCACAATAAGCGACCACCCTAACCGAGTTATTCCTTCCAAACCAGGGGACATGACCTTCATATATACAAAATTTCCGTAATGACTCTCTAAAGTGATCAGCACAACTAAAAAACTGCCCCACCCCAGTTATCAAGTTTGCCCACTCACTCGTTTTATAAACCTTCCTAATAGCTAAACTAGAACCTGCATCACACCAATCATCATCATCCGAAAATTCAGAACAATCAGCACTTATTTCCTTCGAAGTACCAACAGTCCAAGTGGATACAGTCCCAACAAAAACTAGAATCTCTACTATTTTTTTTCCCAACACGTTAAACAGAGCGACCATATCTTTCAACTCATCATCCGATCTCAATAAACATCGCTCATCTCTAATTGCTAAGTAGGTTAGAGACACTGAATCCAAATTCAAGCTAAACCTATTACTTATTGTATGTAATAACTCCGCATAGGTCATACGCTTATTCAGAGCAACAGGGACACATTGATCATTATATCGACAATACATTAATAAATCAAACGAATCCATCAGAAAAAATACATGTGCACAAAAAACATAACAGAAATTGATCTGTAAAAAGAACTCTAAATAACTGATTTTTAAAACAGTCTGAATACAAGAAATATGAACTCTTGATACAATAGCTCAAGACTGTTTTTTAATAATAAACGCAATTGATCACTAAAAACCTAACAAAAACCTACATTGTGTTACAAAAAACAGTCTGAGTTATTATATAACAAGAATACAATAGCTCAGACTGTTTATAATAACTCAGACTGTTTTCTGTAACTCTAGAATACAATAGCTCAGACTGTTTTTAAAAACAGTCTGAATACAAGAAAAAACAGTATGAACTCTTGAATTTTAACAATACAAAATCATACAGAACAGTCTGAATTATTATAATAAACACTGTTTTTTAAAACAGTCTGAATACAAGAAAAAACAGTATGAAATATTGAATTTTAATAATAAACGCAATTGATCACTAAAAACCTAACAAAAACCTACATTGTGTTACAAAAAACAGTCTGAGTTATTATATAACAAGAATACAATAGCTCAGACTGTTTATAATAACTCGGACTGTTTTCTGTAACTCTAGAATACAATAGCTCAGACTGTTTTTAAAAACAGTCTGAATACAAGAAAAAACAGTATGAACTCTTGAATTTTAACAATACAAAAATCATACAGAACAGTCTGAATTATTATAATAAACACTGTTTTTTAAAACAGTCTGAATACAAAAAAAACAGTATGAAGTATTGAATTTTAATAATAAACGCAATTGATCTCTAAAAACCTAACCAAAACATGCATTGTGTTACAGAAAACAGTCTGAGTTATTATATAACAAGAAATACAGTAGCTCAGACTGTTTATTAATAACTCAGACTGTTTTCTGTAACTCTTGAATACAATAGCTCAAACTTTTTTTTTAAAACAGTCTGAATAAATCATACATTGTGTTAGAAAATTCTGATTTATTATTTATTATAATAAATCTCTAAAACCTAAATTGAGCAAAGCAATTTGAGCTAAACTCAGCAAGAAAAACGAAGCTAGCAATAAAAAAACAGTTTGAAGAGAGAGAACCTGTCTGTCTGTCGAGAGAGATATACAGAAATTTGATAAAATTCGTTCAGTGAGAGAGATATACAGCTAATAGTGTATATAGATGGTCTAGAGAGAGAGAGATGGAGAGAAACGGTTTAGAAAGAGAGAGAGATACAACTGTTTAAAAAAACAGAATATGTATAGTATATATATATTGGATCAATCCTTAATTAGTTTCATAAATAATGGACCAATCCTTAAATGAATTTTATAGCTGGACCAATCCTTAAATACTTTTGTTTTCGTGGACCAATCCTTAATTTTCTCTTTATTATATTTATGATTTCCCATCTATTCTAAATATATACATAATACTAGATGTAAATGTAAAAATTGTATTATGCAAAAAATATATTTAAATAATTTTTATTTATAGTAAGTAATATTTATTTCAGTATTTCTACAGTGAGCTCTAATGGACGATGCTACATTCGACCCTGTAACACAATCTTTCATCCGTTATTCTTTTATAATATATATATGTATATAAATATTAATAGTGTTGTAACATTTGCAGGATGTGATAAATGCAATTTTCAAGCTCATATGGAACCGCAGAGCTTTAGGTTAGAGTTTTTTCTACACTAAAAAAATATGCTATTTTTAATTATTTCCTTATTTTCATTTATTGCATTTAATGTTTTATTTCACAGAGCGGGCGAAGAATGGTGCAATGGAGAATGTCGAACCGGAGGCACTTTTCTATCTATTTTTTATTTATTTATTTTTTGTATAGGCCTATAGTTATCCATTTTTATACCTAGGGCTTGTTTGGCATAGGTTCTTTTTAGCTTTTTGCTTTTAAGAAAGCAACTGGTGTTTTGCTTTGAAATTTTTTTTGGCTTATATGTAAAAGTTTTTTTTGGGTAAAAAGGCAGGGAAAAAGCAAAAAAAAACAAAGTGGCTTTTTTGGAATTTCAACAAAAAAAAAACGTTTAGCTAAAACATCTTCAATGGTCACTGTATGTGTAATTTAGGAAAATGAAATAGTAAAAAAGCGAACTCTAGCACAATTTGATTAAAAGTTAGCAATTTTAACCTGCTGCCAAATGCAGGGCTGCTCAATAGGTTTTTCGGTTACCGCTTTTTATTTAATAGCTTTTAGACCAAAAAAAGTGGATGGTGAACAGGCTCTTAGTTAGGTTTCCGGTCAAGTAATTATCTATTTACAGCTTGCATTAATGATACTTTTTTACATACTTATGCAGTTAATGACAAGATTGTAGTATGAATCACCAATCATACGCTTATTGGATTCGGAGAAATTGTACTATTTAATATTTTTATAATGATTTTATTTTGAAAATGAGAGTGTAAAATAGGAGAATTAACATGTTAAACGGACTTGCAAACGTTTTGGTAGTCGTTCTAAATGACAAAGTAGAACAGAGTTGTAACTAGTAAGGATTAAATACTTTGCTTTGCATTTATTATGTTAATTAAATTAGCATTTCTTAAAAGTGAAGAAGAGATGTCTGCAACCTGTAAGCAATTGTGTAAGCTCATATGAGATTGAGAAAAAAACAGCCTTAAGTTTTTTCACACAGGAATACCAATAAGCTCAATTCCTAAGTTGAGCTTTTAAATGTGATGCAACTTAATAAGCAGAAAACAGATGAAAATGACAACAAAAGTTGGAATTTGA
Organism: Primula vulgaris; assembly: GCA_963920805.1. Lineage (NCBI taxonomy): Eukaryota > Viridiplantae > Streptophyta > Magnoliopsida > Ericales > Primulaceae > Primula > Primula vulgaris. The sequence goes on along the minus strand of OY987214.1, from coordinate 34,116,783 downwards.
CAAGACCTCCATAACTACAGCAAGTTCTCCTTGTCCTGTAGATAGCCTTTTTGTTAAGAAAATGATTGACGTACAAATTATGGATGTACAATTACTATATAAGATGATTTTGTAATGTTGAGCCATTTTTGAATGGTTTTTTTAAAGAGTGGATGTAGTTTGCTAATGTGTGCTTTATGCTAATCTTTTTGTTATCATGCCATACCCTATATTGAAATGCTTGTATTGAATCTGAGCGTTGGAAGTCTCATGCACATTTTTAATATGTTACTTACAGTCAGGAGTTGGAACGTCCAAGAAAAGTCGACCTACCTCTGGTAAGAAGTCATGATTTTTTAAGAGAGTTATGGTTACACATTTCTCTGAGTTTATTGTTTTAATAGTGTGATTATGTTTGGCGATTTAGCATCTGGACAAAGCTGTTTCGGCCACTATTTTACACTATTAGTGTAATCAGTTTATGAAAAAGTTGAGCTGATGGGACTGTAGAGCTAATAATTAGTTATGAGAATTGTCATACTGAAGTACTTTCAATTTCTCTTGATGTAGCAAATTCGAATGCTTTGAAGCTGAGCTGTGAACTTCTTCGAGTCTTTGTCACAGGTTGAACGCTTATGTGATTATAATATTCTTATTCTTCTTGTGCTACCTTTTGATGTATAGCTTATTCTCACATACTCTCGGTTTTTGATGTACAAGTTTTTTTTGTCATACAGAAGCTGTTCAACGTGCTGCTACTATAGCGGAAGTTGAGGGTGTTGATAACATTGAAGCAACCCATCTCGAAAGGATTCTTCCACAGCTACTTTTAGATTTTTAAGGTACTCATAACTCTTAGGGTAGCCATGATTGATATTAGTGTATTTGTATCATCAAAGCTTTCGATGGTTGGTTAAAAAAGTTGTTTTCCCTTAAAATATCTTGTCGTATTTACCGTTTCTGACTTTGCTGACTATGATACTATAACGTCTAAGTTAAAATCAACAAAAGAAGTTAGTGTTATCACTGTAGCTGCCTCATCTACAAAATATGAACCACTCGGGTTTTTATATTTCATTTTGCGTCTTCTCATGGAAGTGGGTTTGGATATTCAGTTTGACATATTTGGATTTATCAGATTCAAATTACATGAAAATGGAAAGAGTAGTCTGTGAATAGTATAATATTCTATTTCTCAATGATTTGTTGTGTCCTTTGCGCAACTTATATTGTATATTTGTTTCGCTATTTTTAGCAAAGAGGAATACTTTTCTTATAAAGTGCACTTATTGATGCATGGTGGTAGAACTCTTCTCTTAGGCATGTAGTTGCTGTTATTGCCAATGCTAAGCTAGCAAATGAATTAATGGGTTGGTACACCCATCTTTCAAGAGTGGGAAATTGGGGCCTGCTATGGTCTGATAATGGATATTTTTTTGCTTAAGATCTTAATTTGGGTGAAAGTTATGTATAACGAAGACCTAGAAGGAAAACATTGAGAATGCCATGATATTGTAGTGAAAGCTTGTATAGTATGATTTGAGACTTTAGTCTCAGTTACAAATTACAATTAATATTTGGGGAGAATATATTGGCGATAGAGCAACTCATGATAACTTTAGACCCATAAATATTAAGTGAATTCGAACTTAAAAGTGTTCCAAATCTATTGGCAAGAGAACAACTTGAAAGCTTTCATCTGATCGTCACACATAGGATGTTTTGGGTTTTAAATTTATGAGTATTTCATAAGATTTGAAATAAAAATATGGTTGAGGTGGAGGCAGCAGCCACCCCAAGCCAATCAGTCAAGCTCTTTGTTTCCTTCTGAAACAGCAGAAACCCGATTTTGTCATTGCAAATCCTATTTATGAGTTAGAGCTAGAAACTTTTCTGAATTTAGAGTTGCATTCGATTAAAGTTCCCTAGTTTGGTTCTGACTTGATTTCCGTTTGAGTGCCAAATGCCAATGACTCGGTGGGTTTGAGCTCGTTGAAACGGTGAACTACCACATCGCATGTATACTCCATTAAGTTACAGTTACCTCGTGTATTACTTTTGGATTGTGAATTTAATCATTTTTTTTATTTGTGTTTCTAGGGGAAATAAAATCACTCAATTAGAATTCGCCTTTAGAGAAAACCAGTGAGCTGGCAGCTGTCAATGAAGATACATTTGACATGAAGAACGTATTTGTTGTCCGGAACACTTCATTCTCAGAAGACTCCTTTGTAGTTAAATGGGTTGTTCATGTCTTAGTTTTGACACCCCCCTCGTAATTGTAGAAAATTTGTATCCGTATGAATTCTCAAAATAATTTGTTTAAAAAGGTGACTGGTACCTCATAACCAGTTTTACTTGTGGCTGTGTATCTATTTGAATATTATACCTATTCCTGGTTCGCCACAGGAGGTGAACGTGTTCAAATTGCACTTCATTTGGAGAGTTATTGCCCAAATTCTGTTGTTGCGGGCTGAGATGTACTATATTTCTTGTGTTTCTACTGTCTATGCATAATAGTGATGGTACAAAGCACGATATTAATTCTATCATATACCAAGAGATCGTTTGGTTGAAGCCTTCAGAAGATTAATTTGCTTATCTGAAACTGCGGAAGTAATTTGCTTCATTTCGATTATTTTTTTCAGTTTTTCAGGCTGATAATAAATAGCGCTCGGTTTTGAGGTGATCAGTCAAAAGATGTATATTAAGTTTATAACTACAGACAAGGAAAATTTAAGCTGCAAATGTTCCTGATACCATGAGTACAACTAGTAGATTTAAGTCATCATGTCAAGTGGAATCATTTCTCTTCTTTGCGAGTACTACTTCATTCTTTTCTAGTCATAAATTCATATTTCAGTCTTCCAGATCAAGATGCTTTAAAGCAAAGATTATTGGCAAATAAAATTGATGGTTTAACTCTATAAACAACTAAACTGGTAAATTTTAGTATTACACATTCAAGACCTTCTGACTTTTCAAATTAAACTGTGTAAATAGAGATGATACTACAACCCAGATTATTTAAATAGTTTAATGAGTTGATTTATATAAGTACACTCTTGCATCTCTTAGAGATAAACTTGTCATTTTTTTTAGCAAATAGTAACAGAACAAGAAACAAACCATATTGTCATCTAAAATTCTAATTTAAATGGTAGGATCGGGAGAGTAATGCTACTTACACTACTCTAACACTGCTACTTACAGTATTTGTAAAAAGAGTGAAGACAAAAACGTTACATGACAAAACTGCAAATTTTGTCCCCACTTCTCTGATAAGTAGTGTAAGGAGCAGTGTTAGAGTAGTAAAAATATATTTACTCTGATCGTGAACAAAGGGTGTTTGACTCGTTAACTATTTAATTCATGTTATTTCTTCTTAAATAAACATGATCCGAACATGAACAATATACTCCATTAATGAACATAAACATGAACATGCACTCCGATCGGTTTATTCCCCAATTTTAAAGCAATAAACAGAAAAATTAGAAGTGGCCGGCCGTACATGAACGTATTAGCAAACGACAACTCCTCGCATCAATTCCGATGGAGGCTCCACATGATCTTCGGAAAGTTGATATAATGTCTAGACGGAAAATTGACGGTCGATAGAGGTTGGACGTCCAAATCACTAAGCAGGATTCGTCACTCAATAGTTATTGATCAATGGAATTTTCTTTTATTTCTAGATGCATAATTCAAATGCTGATTAAATAAAATTAAGAGCTATGCGACCAATTTCAGACTTTAACCCCCCTTTAGACTCAATCAAACCAAAGAGTTTGATTATTTATCTTAAACTTTACCGATGTGGCACATTTTCAGCCTCAAAACTATCGAATCATTTCTTCTCTTAAAATGTGAGCTCTTGATTCCCTTTTTGTTGGATAGAAAAAACAGAGTTCACTATCCGAACGGTATCAAGTCGGTAAAAAGTTAGGCCGAGTTCCCATTTCAAACTTACCAACTCCGACCCGACAAAATTTTGCAATCATATTATTTAGGGAGAAAAGTAATTATATTTATTAGTATTATATCTTTTTTTTCAAAAATACCCTCAAATGATTTTCTTAATTTCACAAAATATTCTTTAAATTTTAGAAAGAAACTTTGCCCAATAAACCAGAGAGAGAGAGAGAGAGAGAGAGAGAGAGAGATTTCTGAGTCAGCAACCTCTGCATGGAGGTATTTTCTCTTCTTTAGGAAAATGATTTAATTACTCGATTTTGAAGAAAAGAATTCTTTTATTATCTATCTGATATATTTAGGGAAAATAATCTGATTTGGAGAAAGTCTATTCTTAAGATATTTTTATTTTTATATATTTATATCTAAAAATACATAGGAGTTGGTAAATCGAATTTTTAGTAGGTTCGAGTTTGATACGATGTAATTAGTGTACTTAATTTTGTGTTGTTTATGGGATAAGAACTTGTTAAAAGAAAGCATCTTTGTATAGTTTCTTTCAATATAAATCTTTTAATAATGGGAAATAAATTTGAAGAAATTTAATTTAAGCTGTGTAGTCAAATTGAATACTATAACAACCCTGGTAAGAGTGAGGATATTATTTTTAGAAATTGGAAGGTTTTTGGGTTTGGTATGGGGATATGACCATCATCGCGTTACCTTGATTGTAGTTGTTAAGGTGTAATTAGTTGTTATGGATTTGTGTTTTCTTGTGAAAAGAAAATCATTTGTTGTGTTGTATCTCTGTTAACTTTCCAAAATTAGTCTAAACGAGTAGCGTTTGGATGTAGAGTTCGCACAATTATGGTTGATATGTAGCAAATGCAATTCTCGACCAAAGTAGGAAGAAAAATTGGGCTGTATAAAACAGAGACAATACTGATTTGGTCTCTAATGCAAACCTAGTTTAGCCATTTGATTTTCATAAGTCACAAAGGAATTGTACTTGCACCCAGTGGCGGAGCTAGGAGAAGTTCCTTTGATATCATTGAGGGTGATGAAAGTTTAAGTTTTGCGATTTTTCGTTGAAATACATGGTAAATATAAAAGGCCTGATGTCTGAAGTTTGTTTGGCGGTTGAATTTCTTCTAATCATTTGACTACATGTATCGTAATATTGATAAAATTTAGTTTACTGAACTGCACTTTTAGTTAAACGTAGTAGGATTTTTTTAGGCAAAAAACATGTTATGGGGGAAAGGTGGTAGTGAATAATATCTGCATCTTATATTTTCCTTCGGTCTTGAGTCTTGTATTGGATACCCTTTTTTTTTAGCCCTTTTGACAGTCAGGTTCAAGTCCATTACTTTTCTACAATAATAAGCTAATGTAATAATTTAATTTAGCGATCACCCGATATAGGTTGTCCCTAGTCTAAACAAAACAACTTTTGCAGCTTTCACTTTACTTGAGAGCTAATTGCTTGCAGATAATATGTAAAGGACAGCACCGGATGTGTGTAAGGCTTTTGGTGTAAAGCTTTTGTTTGATTTTAAATTAGCCGTCTTCTGTTGTTCTCTTTCTCTAAAGGACGAACTTGGAGAATTTGGTGTTGGATTACATACTTCTGACATTGCTTGAGGCTTTTCCTAAATATCAATACTTAAAGGGCTAGATTTTCCTTCTTAGACGTCGGATCTTTATAACAGATATTTCTTTTCAGAATTTGAATAATTAGCTAAACAATTTATAAGACTCTAAAAAATGACCCTTTTCGCTCTTTTTTCTCCCTAAAGCGCTTCTGGAGTGGCAGCAGTGTTAACAAGAACAAGGGGATGGTTGAATATTTGAAGAAATACGGTGTGATAAAATCGCAAAAAGTAGTAGAAGTGATGGAGAACATTGATAGGGCTTCGTTTGTACCTGAGGGTACCCCACCATATGTTGATACCCCTATGCACATAGGTTACAATGTCACTATATCTGCGCCCCATATGCATGCCATGTGTCTTGAACTGTTGGAGGGAAATCTCAAGCCTGGAATGCATGCCTTAGATGTGGGTTCTGGTATGTTAATAGTTCTCTTGATCATGTTATTATCTTGTCATTTTATTGCTCTTTTAGTGGCAATTCCCCCTAATAGAAATCTTAATTTTTTTTATTCCCATTTAGTGGTATATTGCATACTATCGCTATGCATTTCCAAGATAACGCGATATTGCAGTGCATACCCATCAAAGGAAAACCTTTATGCGAAATGAATTTATCGAATATTATGTCAATCAAAACCCAGTTTATTGAACTGTGGGAACATGGAAGTGAAACCAATTGGTCGGATAGTTATGCCAATCAAAAATCAGTTCATTGAGCTGTATGCCCATCAAAATTACCACCAAATTGGAAACAAGTGCTACTTATGAATTAATTGGGTTTAAGTTAGAACTATGTCAATGATAATTCTCTATTGTAATAATGATACGTATTGGTGTTGTATTTATTCTTTTATAGGAACCGGGTATTTGACAGCTTGTTTTGCTGTGATGGTTGGGCCAGAAGGGCGTGCAGTTGGTGTTGAACATATTCCCGAACTGGTTACTTCATCAATTGAGAATATCCATAAAAGTGCAGCTGCACAGTTACTTAAAGAAGGTTCCCTCTCATTACACGCTGGTGGTATGTTTTCTGACAATTGCGTATCTGCTTTGTGTGATGTCGGTTATTATTCAGAACAAACTAAAGGCATGTGTTAAAAATCTTTTTGCATCTTTTGGGATTTTCTTTTTCGCCTGCACTCTAGAAATTGGCCTTCTTTTTGGGAGAGTCAAAGTGATGCTATCTTCTCGAAGAGTTCATTAGCAACTTTTGGTATGGTTGCAAGTTGTGATTTATAGTAGTTTCTGATGGTGTAATTTTTATGTTTTCACAAGTACTTGATATTACTTGGTATCTGCAAAATTTTCCACCTTGAGTACTAAAATGAAACAAGAAGTATGTAGAATTTAAGCATGGGTGTATGTATCTAAGTTCTGCTAAGGGGTCACAGTTTCTAAAACAGGTTTTCTTAATGTGCTTTTGTTCTATAATCTATAAATAATATGTTGGCAACGAAGGAATCTTTAACCTAATATTCTTGTTTCTGGCTCTGCCTCTGCAAGTAAGAACGGCAAGGCCATTGCATCGTTTATCCTCTGTGTGATCACAATTAGTGGCCATTCTGCTAAATTATAATTTTACATCATTATATGCTATCAAATTATTATTTTACCTTTACCCCAAAAAAGTTTCTTTTGTGTCTTATTCTGATGATGTAACTATGTCCGTCTTGCAGATGGGCGGTTGGGATGGCCTGAATATGCCCTTTACGATGCCATTCACGTAGGAGCGGCAGCAGAAGAGATACCACCAGCACTGATTGAGCAGTTGAAACCCGGAGGTAGAATGGTAATTCCAGTTGGTAACATTTTCCAAGACCTACAAGTTGTTGAAAAAGAGCTAGATGGTTCACTTCGTGTCCGGACAGAGACCTCTGTTCGATATGTTCCCCTCACAAGCCGAGAAGCTCAATTAAATGGCTATTGATGTTGAGGTCTCTCTGTTCGATATGTGTAGTTTTGTACAGATTTAAAACTATTAAGCTTCTTGCATATGGGCATGAACCTTGAAGATGTTCATACATATTAGTAATAAGATGTTAACTAACTTCATTGTGTTATTTTTATGTTTGATAATAAATTTATGATAACGATTAACGGCATGATTGGTTCCCCTTTGATAAAGTACAATGCATCGAATGTCATTCTAATTAGTGCTTGTTCTGTTTTTTTTTTATAGCATTGGGTTCTTGATTTTAGGTCTGCAAGATCCCAACAATTGTGTAAAAAAACTTGCATACATCCAGATCTAATTCCACAACATCATCGCAAGCCTATACTAATTTTATTTCTAAAGAGTATTTCCATCAATAGGTTTCTAGTTCCTATTCCTATTTCATTTAAAGTGCATTCGTATTTTCAATTGGAGAGGGTTTTTAGAAGTATTATTGAATACAAACCAGCACGGCCGGATAGCTCTTAATAGGAAGGAAGTTCAAACAAACAGTTGCAAAAGCGACTTTATAGTTGTTTTTAAAATGAAAAAAGATGGCAATTCTGGAGAGGAAATCTTTATATAGCCCCAAGTCAGCAACATTAGACTGGACATTAAACTCTGGAATTTTTTTTTAATATTATTAAAGAGCTGAACCTATAGTCACTTCATAGGCGGCCTACGTACCCCTTTATAAATCAGGGGATCAAGCCGCACGTAGTTCTGTAAACTAATGTTTAATCATATACAACAGCTGAACCAAGTCTAATCTTTTTACAGATCGCTTAGGTGCCCCTTAATTATTCATAGGATCAAGCTTAATTTCAAACAAATAAAACAAAATCTACAGCTACAGCTATCTTGCAATGGTCCAGCGTTCTGAAGCAGGCGAATCCCCTCCTTGACATAGCAACAATCTTGGAAACTTCTTCATGATTGATAAGTGTTTTCTGCTTTTCTTCGGGGTTACTTTGGTAGTTGAAGAAGTCGATTTGGACGACTCGTAGCTATTACACCATTCCAACGGTCCTTTGGGCGTGCTTTGCATATCAGCAACAAACGGATGATCCAATAATTGTCTGGCTGTCCATCTCTTTGCAGGGTCCTTGATGAAAATCTTCCTTAAGAAATCTTTGCCTTCTGGGGATAGATTCTCAGGAATCTTTGGAGTCTCTTCTAAAAGAATCCTTGTCATAATAGTCACCTCACCTTCTCCATGGCGGTAATCCCACAGCGGAGCACCGGTGAACATCTCTAACACAATGCATCCTATAGCCCATACATCTGATGGAGTCTCTTGGTCTTTCTTGTCCACCGCCTCTGGCGAATAATAAAGAGACGTACCAGCTAGCTGGGATTTCTCACTCTTATAACTTTCTCCGTATCTCTTTGCGATCCCGAAATCTGCAATCTTCAAGATGTCGTTTCCTGCTTTTACAAAACAGGATTTAGTGCAGTTCAATATACGTATCAACATGTACATTAACTTTGTAACGTAAAAGTTCAATTTTGTTAACTTAAATACAATTATGTCAAATTGTTAATTTAATATATTGTCATCAGATTTGTACCTTCACTAGTCAGTACCTCTCAAGATTTTTCAGTTGTATACACTAATTATGTAAAACCACTAAAATTGAAAATTCATTCAAACTAATTAAGGATCTAAAATTTAAATGAGTCGTCTTTTTTAAGATTCATTGTTACGTAGCTTGTCCCTAATATCCATGTTGCTTTTACATGCTTACAAGTCTAATTCCTCGATCTTTTTTGTGTTCTAATGTTTAAAACTTTTTTATGATGGTCCCTTGGCCTTTAAACAAGCATTTAACCATGTGAGAAAAGGTTACAAAATTGAAAAATTGTATAAATTTAGGCAGGTATACATAATCAACTAGAAAGTAGTTCGATACAGTAAGAAGGATGAGGATACTAAATTAAAATCGGCTCATAGTCTAAATTCAGAAAGTACTAATTACCTCCTTTAGAAGATGAACAAAGAAGTATGTTGGCAGGCTTGAGATCACAATGTACGAATCCCTTCACGTGTATGTAATCAACTCCTTCCAGTATATACTTTGTATATCGCTTAACCTCAGATTCTTCTAACCGGCCATTAATCTGCTTCGTTAACTTATCTTGTAAACTGCTGCCATCCGCGTACTCCAAGAAAAGACTACATGTTATTTTGCCGTTGATCTTCTTTGTATGGTAGTCAAAACAGTGGATAATATGTGGGCAATCTTTGAGCTCTTCCAAGACTGAATACTCGTGTAAAAGCACCTCCGCGCCTGGAAAACTTGAAGATTTTACCGCAATAACTTGGGGGACATGAGGGTTTCGTTTCTTTGGTCTCGCTAACCTCACTGCTGCACACCCTCCTTTCCCGATAACATCTCCTAGAACCCACTCCATTTTCTAAAACTTGAAGCGAGAACTCTTAAAATTCTTATAAGCTGGTAATCTTTAAGTTTTCTAGTTTTTGTGTGTATTCGAATTATAACAGATAAAGGAATTTGAAACAAAGTAGGACTAGGAGTAGTTTACTAGAGATTTATCCTTTTGTTTTTGGGGCCATTGTCTCAATGGTCCTCTTAGTTTAAAAAATAACTCTACTCTGACTTTACTTTACAGTATAACAGGAACGGTCCAGTTATTTTAAGATTAGAAAGAGATATATAGTCGTCTATGTTATCGAAGAATATCGTTATCCTAGATGATAAATTTTTCAACTACTGTCCCGTATGTTTTTTGTTTTTAAAGTAAGTTTGTTTTTCTAAAAGAAAATTATGTTGGCTATTCTCGTTTCTACTATCGATTTTGATTCTTAGAGAAGTGCTATTTATCAAAGGCATGGTAGTCTTTTTTTTTTTGTAGAAGAAAAAAAACCACCTTCATCGAAAACCATGCGTGTACCTTCCAAAAAAAAAATATGCGTGTACCAAAAATTTTCTTTTCAATATCGGGAGGACATTAGTGTACGTGTTTAATTTATATTATTACGATTCAGAATTTCCAAATTATAAGATAGATTGGGCATTACAACTTTTATCATTTTGCTAACCCATTTACTAAAATGTGTAAAAACTAAAACCTAATCTCAATATATACAAATAAGGTTCTTCTTTTCTTTTCTTACTTCTCTGCTGTTTGTTACGGAATAGTAGGATTTGGTAATTTATAATCTAAGAATAAGAACACAACATGAATTAAACGCATTGCATTTTGGTTGGTCTTGGTAACTAAATCAACTTATTGCAGTTATCTTGAACATGCTTCAGTTTTATAAAGATGCCGGAAGATAATAACAATTTTTTTGAGATAAAATTAAAATGATATACAAAAAGGTGTTACAAATCCACAAAAGTTTCATCGTAGTATATATTTCACAATGAAAGTATAATAGGATCAATTAAAAATTTCAAATACTATACATATTGGGATAATTCTCCCTTTATCTTCTTAATTTCCTCTTCTTGCTCCATACCTTTGTGATTGTATAGTACGATTTGGCAGTTACCCTAAACGTGCTTTAGCTAGTTTATAAACATATACTTCTAATCTTTTGGTATAAATTGAAATAATTGGAAAACAAAATCGTATATCATTTGGAACTCAGAACCAATTGTATTAGTTTGTAGGTATATAAAAAATATCTTGACAAATTTGTGCGTAGGTTTTCACCTAATTAATAATTGGTAAAGTGGCTTTCGAATTTGAAATCAGTGGACTTTATTTAAGAGGCGTATAATTATAGTTAAAAATATTACAGAATTTAAGGTAGAAACTGTGAATATGTTTTATGAAATAACAATATTTTAGATTCATTTGTTAAAGATAAATTAACAAAATATACTCATTTTTAAACTAAATTAACAAAAACATATGCAAAAACTTTTCATTATCAAAAACACACAAAACAAATTTAATACTGTTTATTCTCGTCTTTCTCTTTCTCATCTTACTCTCTCTTTTTTCAATTCTTCTCTCTCTCATCAATCAATTGTTCTTTGTATCTCTCTGATCTTACTCTCTCTCTGCTCCATTATTTTTTGTATATTTCTTTCATATCCCACTTTATCTCTCTTCCCTCATTCACCACGAAAACTCGTCACTAACTACCGAACAACATCTACATTATATAAACATTCATATACATATAAATACAGATATATACATGCGTAATATACAAATATTACACTGGTTGATACCCCGTAATATATGAAAAATATATGAAATTGGTGAGATTGTTTTCTATTTATTGAGTTTTGAGACTATTGTAAACCTTGTGTATTTCAAGTTGAAAGACGAGAATCCATATGTACAGTATTGAGAGAAATTCATATGTAGGGCATGAACTTTTAAAATTAGGGTATGAACTTTTGAAATTACGATATAAACTTTTGAAATTATGGTATAAAGTTTTAAAATTAGAGTATGCAGTTTTGAAATTAGGATATGGAGTTTTAAAATTAGGGTATGAAGTTTTGAAATTAGGGTATGAAGTTTTAAAATTAGGGTATGAAGCCTTTTTTAGATATTTGATTGTGATTCAAAATATTTAGGGTATGAAAATTTAAAATTAGGGTATGACGTTTTATAATTAGCATATGAATATTTTGTGAGTTTTTAGACATTTTTAGAGAGAAAGATAAGTGATTAGCACGTTTTAGAAAGATGTGCGATTATCGTGTGTTAGAAAGAGAGGTGCGATTAGAAAGAGAGATTAGATTATGGTATAATTAGAATTAGAGAAATAATAAGTATATATATATATATATATATATATATGTATGTATGTTTTTGATAATTTAATTTATTAGGGTATGCTTTTGTTAATATAATAGAGGTATGATATGTTTTTTTGTTAATTCCCCTACTTTAAACTTAGAACATTACATACCGATTAGTATCGTGCCTGTTTGAAGACGATGTAGAATCATCCTTCTATACTTTCAGACTAGATACATACACTAAACAATCAGTTGTAGTTCTATAATTTCCTCCTGAGCTACTTTTCGATCTCTTGATCAACCAAGTTTCACCAGGTCCATAGAATATGGTTATCGTTAAAATTTCTCGATGTGAATTCTCTTGATGTCGGCTAGTTAGGAATACTGATATCCATGGCTTTAGTCGCACGGATTTAATACACAATTGAATGTAAAAGAATCTCAATATTGTACAATATCATGTTCAGATGTATGGCCACACGACAATTAAAGACCCTTTGGACTAGTTTTACACTCAGACCAAAGAGTAGATTTATCATGTTAAGATTTTCCATCTTCAAAAGTAAATTTATGTGTCTAATAGTAGCAAACATTTTCATGAATAATGAAATGAATATAACAAGCCTGGTAAACTCACAATCAACAATAATCAATAAGAAACTTGTACTTTACGTGCTCTAACTCGAGTAAAAAAAAAAGAGAATTTTAATATTGGACTGAAGCAGTGACTAGTTATAGCACGTGAAACACAGATTTTTTTTATATTCAAACTTTACATTCATCTGAATTCTGAAGAAACCTCTGAAGCCAATAATTTAAAATTATTTTGGTCCTTTCACAGACAGTTCCAGATGGTAAAATGTTCCAAAATATTATGTTCCAGATGGAATTAATTATGCTGTGACAAGACACATGTGTCTTGCCAATTTTGATGTTGAATTAGTTTTTTTTAAAATTATTTAGGGTATGGTTTACGTGACATGTCATTAATCTGATATCTTAAATGATTTTTGGTCAAGATACATATTGTTATTGCTCATGCATGCCACTAGATAATAATTCTATTGATGCTCTTATAAGGACTGGTCTACCTCGAAAATATTTGGCTTTTTTGAGAAAAATCAATACATTAAGAAATATTGATACCCAATTTCAGCATTAAGTGACGTGAGTTCAATATGAGCACCTTTTCATGTGTCTAATTTGTTAGTTAGCTGGGACTATATAAAACAAAGTTGCAAGTCATTACAGTATGTGCACTTTTTATGTGTCTTAAGCATAAAAATTTACATGTAAATTATACAAATCGTCTTTTAAAATATTGGAATGGAGATGGAAACCAAAACCAGCAATACGGAACCCGCTTTCTTTGTTGTAGAAAGTCATGCCAATAGCAGCCTAATTCATGAGCACGGTGTCGCTTCAGCTCATACGATTGGACACGGTACGTCGCTTTTATCTTTACAATGAACCCTATAAAAAAAAGCATATAATTAATTATTAAAGATAATACTTCTTTTTTGTAGTCAATATATAAAGAAAATTAAATACTATGATAAGGTGTAACATATGTTATTATGTTAGCTCTCCATCTGATTTAAAAGTTGAATCACGAATTGTACATGATAATTTTATTATCAACAAATTAAACAAAATTATCATTAGTTACACTTGAATAATGGAAATTGTGTAAATGCTTTCCCTAGCTAGCTAGTTACAGTACTTATACAACCAGCTTATTAGTTTCATAGAAATAATTATGTAACTTTTAATCAACAAGCATAAAGAAAGCTCAAAAGCATCCCAATATTTTCTTGTTACAAAAAGTAATTGTCCAAACCAAGATAACACCTAATAAGATATAAAGCAAGTCGTTAATTAAATAACAAATAGTAGTTCTAGCTTACAACTTTATTATTCAAAACAAGTTAGATCTTTGAGTAATGATATTTCTATCTATTCCCATACCCTAGATACTATTCGGGGGCCACGACAACCCCATAAGCCTTAAAATTGTACTCCGTACGTAATTCTTTTAGTTTCATTTTTAATCCATTTTGTTAAAATTAATCAATTGGCATCCCCCATATTTTGTTACTCATACTCACTGGCTTCGCCTCGGCAGGTCGACGCAACTTAGGAACAATATAATCTCTAATATTTTGTAGTATGCAGATACATGGGGGCAAGTAGGGTTGCTGCTAGTGGTAAGTTTCAATTGTGGGTACATATTGAGCTTCTCAAATCTCACTTTAGTACCCTTAGGTTGGACATGGGGCATTCTATGTTTATGTATTGTAGGACTATACTCTGCCTATGCTAACTGGCTCTTGGCTGGTTTTCACTTCATCAATGGCCAAAGGTTCATTAGATATAGAGATATAATGGGCTTCCTATTCGGTAAGACTGCATTGCGCTATAACTTGTAAATTAAAATGTAATGTCTGTTGCGTAGAATTGTATTGAGATTTCGTTAATTATCGGCTTATTAGATGTTTTTATACTTGTTGTTTGAAGGAAGAGAAATGCATTATATCACTTGGGGCTTTCAATCTTTACCATTCTACTTGGGAACATGGGATTCATACTCTTGGGAGGGAGAGCATTAAAGCTAATATAAATCATAAAAATATGTTAGTCATTTTATCCTGCTGGGATATTAAATGAATTTTTTATCTAGAGAAAATAGAATAGAATGCATTTAGGATTTATATGGTTGTAACTTGTAAGTATCAATTTATTTAATGAGCTGCCTTATAAAACTTAGAAAAGAGTACGAGTAATAAAACTATGGGGAGTGTCAAGAGTTAATTTTAACAAAATATAGTAAAAATGTATGTAAAAAAAAACAATTTTAATTTTTAAGGTTGTTGTCATGGCCCCCGATAATATGTAGCTTACTTACGGGAAAAAACTAGTTTTACTGAACTTATAACTTTTATCTTAGATTATTATTCAGGGCAGAAAATAAAACCCTGAGCTTTAAGCTGACGACACAGGATACACAATTCATGAAAACAAATAAGTGCAGAGGCAGGGAAACAACTAAGCATTAAATAGTATCACTAAGCAATCATTATGTTAAAGTTAAACGTTTAGCTATGTACTCATGGTTGAACTATCTACCTATATATGCAAAATTTGTTTCCCTTCTTTTTATTAGAGTATTAGTTATGGCTGTTTTAATTATTCAATCAGGCAATGAGAGCAGAGGTGAGTGACTCGCCATTAAGGCTTCAATATTGTATCATCATCACTGGCGCAGCGTATCTTATATTCGCGGTGTTGGTTCCAACAATGTCGGCTATGGGGAGGTGGTTGGCGTTTTGCACCTTTGTTACATTCACTTACATTTGTATCCTAGTAGTTTTTGCGGTGAAAGATGGTAAGTTCCATTTTTCTTTTCCAAAAAAACAACGTTAGGATAACTATATTTTTGTAACAACAATCTTAGAGCACGCGGAATACTAATATTATTAACATCTTGCTTTGCTGCATATGCAGTAAATAAGCTTCTTATTCGAGGCTGACGCACATGTAGCTTTATTAATATTAAAAATTTTTACCCTTCAAATCAGAAAAAGTTCGGAACGAAATGCATATAATCTCGATGAGTATTAAGACTTACAACCAAACAAAACCAAAATCTGCAAAATGGTTATTTATTTTCTTGCAAAAGGCACATATAGCCTTGTTCAAGTATACTTTATCATGAAACTAAGCTAGCTTATTCAAGGCCACGAGAAAAAAATAGGTCCTCCTGGGTTTAGATTAAGTTTTCTCGGTTCGAAAAACTTCTTAGATAGCTCCCCAGCAAAACAAGTAAGACTATAAAACCAAAAATTAAAGTGCTTAAAACTGGAATTTATCTTATTTGAAGGGAAACCAAATTCACATAGAGATTACAAAGTTAGTGGGAGCAAAGTGGATAAGGTGTCCAATGCGTTTGGCGCTGTAACTGCCATGATAGTCTGTAATACCGGCGGCTTGCTGTTGGAGATACAGGTATACACAACTTCGGACTAATTATATACTTATATCTTATCAAACTCTGAGAATAGTACTATTTTAAAGGATTAAGCCAACTTATCTATTCAACATTTTCAGGTCAAGAAACAAAAATAGTAACTTTTAAGCCGACCAGCCATATAAAAAGCAACTTATCAATAAAAGAACAAATAAACTGAACTCAGTCGGATCAAGCAGTTTAATCAATTTCATTTATGATTTTTTTTATTGGTGTGCAGGCTACACTTCGGAAGCCGGCAGTTGAAAATATGAGAAAAGCGTTGTATACGCAATATTCAGTGGGGCTTATATAGGGTACTATGGTGTGATTATTGTAGGCTACTGGGCTTATGGCTCATCAGTTTCGGATTATCTTCCCAACGACTTAAGTGGCCAAAAATGGGTTAAATTCATGATTAATGCAGCTGTCTTTCTGCAGTCTATAGTCTCACAACATGTAAGTACAAATATAAACGACGAGCGAAACTTACATTTTTAAACAAATACCTTGATTGATTTGAGTTTGAGAGAAAAATTAGACTTGTTAGCTTTAGCTTCAGACAGATAAACTTGCAGCAAAGACAGATAAACTGAGCTTAAAACAGCATTGGAATAAGCAAAAGGAGAGTAAACAAAAGGGAAAATGGATTGAACCTTACTAAACAAACAGGCAAAAAATGGAAGCTTAAACCTGCACTCAAATAAGCTTTCAAGAAGCTAATACAGAAAGAATAATGGGAAACTGATTGTTTGATAGATTAGAGTAAATTTTTAGGCACCTTTTGGTTTAACAAAGGTAACTTTTACTTCTTCTTTTCTGAATATTTCGCAATTATGTTCTTATTAAATATTCGATAGAAAACATTCAGACTTATATTTTCCTTCCCTAGAAGTATGGTGTGTAAGTCCTTCTCTCGTTATAGATGTGTAGCGATATTAAACTTAATTTTAATGCAGATGTTTGTGACACCAATTCATGAAGCACTTGATACCAAGTTTTTAAAAGTAGAGGAGAAAATGCATTCAAGGGACAACATAAAGCGTCTAATTTGCGTGCGCACACTCTTCTTCATCTTCAACACATTTGTAGCTGCGGCATTGCCTTTCATGGGTGACTTCATAAACTTGTTTGGATCGTTTACGCTAATCCCTCTCACTTTTGTGTTCCCAAGCATGATCTTTATCAAGGTGAGATACGGCTTTTAAAAACAAAGTTTAAATGTTTTTAGATAAGCTACCCTACGTGCTACATAATAACCAAATCAAGGCCTCTTTCATTATCCCTTAAGCAAATAAGCTGGAACTTTTAAGGCTGACAAAAAAAGTTAGATCTATTCAGAAAAGCGAAAGGCTAAATTTTTACTTTAGTAAAACCAAATCATGCGTCACTACTTAAAAGTAGTAACCAAACAAGGCCTGAGTTTAAATTAACTGGTGGACATGTGGGTCTCTATATATGGAATTAGGCCAATAATTCATAGTTTTTGTTTTTATGTTTGTCAGTAAAACCAATATACTGACCTAGAAAATTTTGTTGTTGTTCATCTTTATCAACTATTGTGTGTATTGGGGATTTCAGTTTAAGGGAAAAACAGCAAAGACAGTAAACAAACTCTGGCACTGGACTAACATTATCCTATTCTCGATCCTTGCTATTGCAACTACAGCTTCTGCAATCCGTTTACTCATCAAAAACATCAGCAAATACGACTTTTTCGCTGATAAATAATGCTATGGAAGAGCTCATACTTGTTCATAGTTCAATATCCTGTCGAAAGCTCATTTATAGGTTTTTTTCTTTGTTTTCTTTTTTCGGAAATCACAAAGGCGAGGCTAGTGAGATTCATTCTCGGCCTTGATTTTTATAAATGTAGCACTTTAACCACCAGGGTATTTACTATGTTCCTTCTATTACTGTGATACTTTTCCAGTGTTTATATTTCACTATGAGATCAAATTGTACGAAAATAAACAGAAAATATAACATTATTGCTTTGTTTTGGGAAAGTCTTAACCTCCATTGTTTAATTACCTGTACATTTTCTTTTCACTTCACAAATTGTTTTCTATGACTATAACACTTGCCAGCAAACTTAAGGAAGCATGTTTATGTACAAATAAACAGAAAACTGAAAATATAGGCCTTCGATCTTTACTGATTTTCTTAATTTTATACTCCACATTTGATTTCTGTGGCAATACGCAATAACACTTGCAACTAAAAATTTCAGATGGTACTTATATGCTTACTCTATACGGTAAAGAAAGACTAGTAATAGCTAAACAAAAGAAAAAATCAAATAAAGACCCAAACACATGAGAGTCTGTTTTTGAGTTTTATTTTCCAATTTTATTTGTTTGATGATCATTATTCTATGTCAAAACTCAGCTACGTATGAACTTAACCCATTGAGAAACACTTGGTATCCCTTTATTAACCACCGTGAGCAAATAATACCCTGGTGGCGCAACATTAGCCCCCAGTGGGCCGTCCACGAGCGCTTGGACCCACCTTTTCTCCTCCCAAACCAAACTCCTACACCTCAAAAACAACATCCGTTGGTTCATCGAATTAGAATGCGTATTGAAAGGCGGTGCATACATGCTGAATGTCAAGAACAATAAGTACTCCATTTTTTTAGTTATTTAATAAGCCTACACTTAACTATCAAATACAAAAACAACAACATTAACTCAAAATCTCAGTCCAAAGTGGAGAATTAAGTACAATCCTAAGATAAACAGATGTATTTTAGCTCAATTTACATCCTTTTTTACAACGGTGGAACCAAGTCTAATCTTTTTACAGATCGCTTAGATGCCCCTTAATGATTTGGAGGATCAAGCTTAATTTCAAACATATAAAACAAAATCTACAGCTACAGCTATCGTGCAATGGTCCAGCGTTCTGAAGCAGGCAAATCCCCTCCTTGACATAGCAACAATCTTGGAAACTTCTTCATGATTGATAAGTGTTTGCTGCTTTTCTTCGGGGTTACTTTGGAAGTTGAAGAAGTCAATTTGGACGACTCGTAGCTATTACACCATTCCAACGGTCCTTTGGGCGTGCTTTGCATATCAGCAACAAACGGATGATCCAATAATTGTCGGGCTGTCCATCTCTTTGCAGGGTCCTTGATGAAAATCTTCCTTAAGAAATCTTTGCCTTCTGGGGATAGATTCTCCGGAATCTTTGGAGTCTCTTCTAAAAGAATCCTTGTCATAATAGTCACCTCACCTTCTCCATGGCGGTAATCCCACAGCGGAGCACCGGTGAACATCTCTAACACAATGCATCCTATAGCCCATACATCTGATGGAGTCTCTTGGTCTTTCTTGTCCACCGCCTCTGGCGAATAATAGAGAGACGTACCAGCTAGCTGGGCTTTCTCACTCTTATAACTTTCTCCGTATCTCTTTGCGATCCCGAAATCTGCAATCTTCAAGATGTCGTTTCCTGCTTTTACAAAACAGCATTTAGTGCAGTTCAATATACGTATCAACATGTACATTAACTTTGTAACGTAAAAGTTCAATTTTGTTAACTTAAATACAATTATGTCAAATTGTTAATTTAATATATTGTCATCAGATTTGTACCTTCACTAGTCAGTACCTCTCAAGATTTTTCAGTTGTATACACTAATTATGTAAAACCCCTAAAATTGAAAATTCATTCAAACTAATTAAGGATCTAAAATTTAAATGAGTCGTCTTTTTTAAGATTCATTGTTACGTAGCTTGTCCCTAATATCCATGTTGCTTTTATATGCTTACAAGTCTAATTCCTCGATCTTTTTTGTGTTCTAATGTTTAAAACTTTTTTATGATGGTCCCTTGGCCTTTAAACAAGCATTTAACCATGTGAGAAAAGGTTACAAAATTGAAAAATTGTATAAATTTAGGCAGGTATACATAATCAACTAGAAAGTAGTTCGATACAGTAAGAAGGATGAGGATACTAAATTAAAATCGGCTCATAGTCTAAATTCAGAAAGTACTAATTACCTCCTTTAGAAGATGAACAAAGAAGTATGTTGGCAGGCTTGAGATCACAATGTACGAATCCCTTCACGTGTATGTAATCAACTCCTTCCAGTATATACTTTGTATATCGCTTAACCTCAGATTCTTCTAACCGGCCATTAATCTGCTTCGTTAACTTATCTTGTAAACTGCTGCCATCCGCGTACTCCAAGAAAAGACTACATGTTATTTTGCCGTTGATCTTCTTTGTATGGTAGTCAAAACAGTGGATAATATGTGGGCAATCTTTGAGCTCTTCCAAGACTGAATACTCGTGTAAAAGCACCTCCGCGCCTGGAAAACTTGAAGATTTTACCGCAATAACTTGGGGGACATGAGGGTTTCGTTTCTTTGGTCTCGCTAACCTCACTGCTGCACACCCTCCTTTCCCGATAACATCTCCTAGAACCCACTCCATTTTCTAAAACTTGAAGCGAGAACTCTTAAAATTCTTATAAGCTGGTAATCTTTAAGTTTTCTAGTTTTTGTGTGTATTCGAATTATAACAGATAAAGGAATTTGAAACAAAGTAGGACTAGGAGTAGTTTACTAGAGATTTATCCTTTTGTTTTTGGGGCCATTGTCTCAATGGTCCTCTTAGTTTAAAAAATAACTCTACTCTGACTTTACTTTACAGTATAACAGGAACGGTCCAGTTATTTTAAGATTAGAAAGAGATATATAGTCGTCTATGTTATCGAAGAATATCGTTATCCTAGATGATAAATTTTTCAACTACTGTCCCGTATGTTTTTTGTTTTTAAAGTAAGTTTGTTTTTCTAAAAGAAAATTATGTTGGCTATTCTCGTTTCTACTATCGATTTTGATTCTTAGAGAAGTGCTATTTATCAAAGGCATGGTAGTCTTTTTTTTTTTTTGTAGAAGAAAAAAAACCACCTTCATCGAAAACCATGCGTGTACCTTCCAAAAAAAAAATATGCGTGTACCAAAAATTTTTTTTTCAATATCGGGAGGACATTAGTGTAAGTGTTTAATTTATATTATTACGATTCAGAATTTCCAAATTATAAGATAGATTGGGTATTACAACTTTTATCATTTTGCTAACCCATTTACTAAAATGTGTAAAAACTAAAACCTAATCTCAATATATACAAATAAGGTTCTTCTTTTCTTTTCTTACTTCTCTGCTGTTTGTTACGGAATAGTAGGATTTGGTAATTTATAATCTAAGAATAAGAACACAACATGAATTAAACGCATTGCATTTTGGTTGGTCTTGGTAACTAAATCAACTTATTGCAGTTATCTTGAACATGCTTCAGTTTTATAAAGATGCCGGAAGATAATAACAATTTTTTTGAGATAAAATTAAAATGATATACAAAAAGGTGTTACAAATCCACAAAAGTTTCATCGTAGTATATATTTCACAATGAAAGTATAATAGGATCAATTAAAAATTTCAAATACTATACATATTGGGATAATTCTCCCTTTATCTTCTTAATTTCCTCTTCTTGCTCCATACCTTTGTGATTGTATAGTACGATTTGGCAGTTACCCTAAACGTGCTTTAGCTAGTTTATAAACATATACTTCTAATCTTTTGGTATAAATTGAAATAATTGGAAAACAAAATCGTATATCATTTGGAACTCAGAACCAATTGTATTAGTTTGTAGGTATATAAAAAATATCTTGACAAATTTGTGCGTAGGTTTTCACCTAATTAATAATTGGTAAAGTGGCTTTCGAATTTGAAATCAGTGGACTTTATTTAAGAGGCGTATAATTATAGTTAAAAATATTACAGAATTTAAGGTAGAAACTGTGAATATGTTTTATGAAATAACAATATTTTAGATTCATTTGTTAAAGATAAATTAACAAAATATACTCATTTTTAAACTAAATTAACAAAAACATATGCAAAAACTTTTCATTATCAAAAACACACAAAACAAATTTAACTCTTTCTCATCTTACTCTCTCTTATTTCAATTCTTCTCTCTCTCATCAATTGTTCTTTGTATCTCTGTCTGATCTTACTCTCTCTCTGCTCCATTATTTTTTGTATATTTCTTTCATATCCCACTTTATCTCTCTTCCCTCATTCACCACGAAAACTCGTCACTAACTACCGAACAACATCTACATTATATAAACATACATATACATATAAATACAGATATATACATGCGTAATATACAAATATTACACTGGTTGATACCCCGTAATATATGAAAAATATATGAAATTGGTGAGATTGTTTTCTATTTATTGAGTTTTGAGACTATTGTAAACCTTGTGTATTTCAAGTTGAAAGACGAGAATCCATATGTACAGTATTGAGAGAAATTCATATGTAGGGCATGAACTTTTAAAATTAGGGTATGAACTTTTGAAATTACGATATAAACTTTTGAAATTATGGTATAAAGTTTTAAAATTAGAGTATGCAGTTTTGAAATTAGGATATGGAGTTTTAAAAGTAGGGTATGAAGTTTTGAAATTAGGGTATGAAGTTTTAAAATTAGGGTATGAAGCCTTTTTTAGATATTTGATTGTGATTCAAAACATTTAGGGTATGAAATTTTAAAATTAGGGTATGACGTTTTATAATTAGCATATGAATATTTTGTGAGTTTTTAGACATTTTTAGAGAGAGAGATGAGTGATTAGCACGTTTTAGAAAGATGTGCGATTATCGTGTGTTAGAAAGAGAGGTGCGATTAGAGAGAGAGATTAGATTATGGTCTAATTAGAATTAGAGAAATAATAAGTATATATATATATATATATGTATGTTTTTGATAATTTAATTTATTAGGGTATGTTTTTGTTAATATAATAGAGGTATGATATGTTTTTTTTGTTAATTCCCCCTACTTTAAACTTAGAACATTACATACCGATTAGTATCGTGCCTGTTTGAAGACGATGTAGAATCATCCTTCTATACTTTCAGACTAGATACATACACTAAACAATCAGTTGTAGTTCTATAATTTCCTCCTGAGCTACTTTTCGATCTCTTGATCAACCAAGTTTCACCAGGTCCATAGAATATGGTTATCGTTAAAATTTCTCGATGTGAATTCTCTTGATGTCGACTAGTTAGGAATACTGATATCCATGGCTTTAGTCGCACGGATTCAATACACAATTGAATGTAAAAGAATCTCAATATTGTACAATATCATGTTCAGATGTATGGCCACACGACAATTAAAGACCCTTTGGACTAGTTTTACACTCAGACCAAAGAGTAGATTTATCATGTTAAGATTTTCCATCTTCAAAAGTAAATTTATGTTGGTTTTGGTACTATTTCGAATACGATAATTGAAAGGACAATAAAGTAAAAGACAGGAACGCAATGGAAATAACACTTTATTTCTCACAATTGGAATATGAATTACAATTCCTGACTCGTACAGAATTTAAATTAAACTGCTGGACTGGTTTGACAATAATACAAACTGCCGGACTGTTTTGATAATAAAACAAACTGCCGGACTGGTTTGACAATAAAACAAACTGCAGGACTGTTTTGACAATATAAAAACTGCCGGACTGTTTTAACAAACTGCCGGACTGGTTTTAACAAATAAAAAAACTGCAGGACTGTTTTGACAATATAAAAACTGCCGGACTGTTTTGACAAACTGCCGGACTGTTTTGACAAACTGTCGGACTGGTTTTAACAAATAAAAAAACTGCCGGACTGTTTTGTAAATAAAACAAACTGCCGGACTGTTTTAACAAAAAAGAAACTGCCGGACTGTTTTAAACAAACTGCCGGACTGTTTTAACAAATAAAAAACTGCCGGACTGGTTTTAAACAAACTGCCGGACTGGTTTTAACAAATAAAAAACTGCCGGACTGTTTTGTAAATAAAACAAACTGGACTGGTTTTAACAAATAAAAAACTGCCCGGACTGTTATTAAATAAACTGCCCGGACTGTTATGTAAATACTGGAAATTAAAGTACAGGAAAGTAAATTACAGAATAGGAAAGACTGAAATGTAAATTACAGAAACTAAAGGTACTGAAAAGAAAAATACAGAAGGGAAACAGTACTGAAATTAAATGGACAGAATAATAAAGGACTGAAAAATAAATAACAGAAATTAAAAGAAGAGGCAACTGCTGAGCAGTTTCCCTTAAACAATATTTTCCGAACCACCTTTAAAGGTTTCTGGTTTCGGGACTTTGTTCCCAAGGTACAACTTCTATCTCAGAGTGGCTCGTATGGAAACCGGCACCGAACCACAGGTCGAGCTGTTGGTGGTGCGGTTCTCTCTCACTAAGTGTATGCTTATGCTGTGAGTTGTGTGTATGAAGGTGTGTGAGAATGAGAGGGGGAGGGCTGCCTTTTATAGGCTCTATAGAAACCGCAGCCATAATTGTGGTCATTAATTCCGGGAGTTACACCCACAGAATCCGCTCAATTTAATTCTGAAACCGCAGCATTTAATCTCATTCATTGCTGACGTTTCTCTTGCTGAAAACTCTAGGGACTCCTTTTGTATTTTATACAAAACTCCCTATTCGGGTTTGGACCCAAGATCCAAGAACCGAGACATTTCCCAAATCCCAAATCCCAAGCCCAATACACACTAATACTCTTAGGTGTATGTGGACATGTTAGTTTAATAACTACATGGGTTGGTATGGTATATATATTGTAAAATTAACTCTTAATCTTCCAATATGGGATTATACTAAACGGTTTTTCCTTTACCATTTCGGTTTTTCCAGATTTGAGCTTTCGAGGCACCAACTTTGAAGCCACTTTGTATTCACACCCATTCTCCGAATAGGTCATGTGATATACCGTTACGAAGCTCGTCACACGGGCTAATCAACCACGTTGAGTTCGGTATAAACAACTCAGCGCTGTTACACGAAATAATGACTCGAAGTTGGTCCAGT
Organism: Primula vulgaris; assembly: GCA_963920805.1. Lineage (NCBI taxonomy): Eukaryota > Viridiplantae > Streptophyta > Magnoliopsida > Ericales > Primulaceae > Primula > Primula vulgaris. The sequence goes on along the minus strand of OY987214.1, from coordinate 34,091,629 downwards.
GACCATTCGGAAACACCCATGTTTTCACATGTTTTTTCAACAATTTATGTGTCTAATAGTAGCAAACATTTTCATGAATAATGAAATGAATATAACAAGCCTGGTAAACTCACAATCAACAATAATCAATAATCAATAAGAAACTTGTACTTTACGTGCTCTAACTCGAGTAAAAAAAAAAGAGAATTTTAATATTGGACTGAAGCAGTGACTAGTTATAGCACGTGAAACACAGATTTTTTTTATATTCAAACTTTACATTCATCTGAATTCTGAAGAAACCTCTGAAGCCAATAATTTAAAATTATTTTGGTCCTTTCACAGACAGTTCCAGATAGTAAAATGTTCCAAAATATTATGTTCCAGATGGAATTAATTATGCTGTGACAAGACACATGTGTCTTGCCAATTTTGATGTTGAATTAGTTTTTTTTTAAATTATTTAGGGTATGGTTTACGTGACATGTCATTAATCTGATATCTTAAATGATTTTTGGTCAAGATACATATTGTTATTGCTCATGCATGCCACTAGATAATAATTCTATTGATGCTCTTATAAGGACTGGTCTACCTCGAAAATATTTGGCTTTTTTGAGAAAAATCAATACATTAAGAAATATTGATACCCAATTTCAGCATTAAGTGACGTGAGTTCAATATGAGCACCTTTTCATGTGTCTAATTTGTTAGTTAGCTGGGACTATATAAAACAAAGTTGCAAGTCATTACAGTATGTGCACTTTTTATGTGTCTTAAGCATAAAAATTTACATGTAAATTATACAAATCGTCTTTTAAAATATTGGAATGGAGATGGAAACCAAAACCAGCAATACGGAACCCGCTTTCTTTGTTGTAGAAAGTCATGCCAATAGCAGCCTAATTCATGAGCACGGTGTCGCTTCAGCTCATACGATTGGACACGGTACGTCGCTTTTATCTTTACAATGAACCCTATAAAAAAAAGCATATAATTAATTATTAAAGATAATACTTCTTTTTTGTAGTCAATATATAAAGAAAATTAAATACTATGATAAGGTGTAACATATGTTATTATGTTAGCTCTCCATCTGATTTAAAAGTTGAATCACGAATTGTACATGATAATTTTATTATCAACAAATTAAACAAAATTATCATTAGTTACACTTGAATAATGGAAATTGTGTAAATGCTTTCCCTAGCTAGCTAGTTACAGTACTTATACAACCAGCTTATTAGTTTCATAGAAATAATTATGTAACTTTTAATCAACAAGCATAAAGAAAGCTCAAAAGCATCCCAATATTTTCTTGTTACAAAAAGTAATTGTCCAAACCAAGATAACACCTAATAAGATATAAAGCAAGTCGTTAATTAAATAACAAATAGTAGTTCTAGCTTACAACTTTATTATTCAAAACAAGTTAGATCTTTGAGTAATGATATTTCTATCTATTCCCATACCCTAGATACTATTCGGGGGCCACGACAACCCCATAAGCCTTAAAATTGTACTCCGTACGTAATTCTTTTAGTTTCATTTTTAATCCATTTTGTTAAAATTAATCAATTGGCATCCCCCATATTTTGTTACTCATACTCACTGGCTTCGCCTCGGCAGGTCGACGCAACTTAGGAACAATATAATCTCTAATATTTTGTAGTATGCAGATACATGGGGGCAAGTAGGGTTGCTGCTAGTGGCAAGTTTCAATTGTGGGTACATATTGAGCTTCTCAAATCTCACTTTAGTACCCTTAGGTTGGGCATGGGGCATTCTATGTTTATGTATTGTAGGACTATACTCTGCCTATGCTAACTGGCTCTTGGCTGGTTTTCACTTCATCAATGGCCAAAGGTTCATTAGATATAGAGATATAATGGGCTTCCTATTCGGTAAGACTGCATTGCGCTATAACTTGTAAATTAAAATGTAATGTCTGTTGCGTAGAATTGTATTGAGATTTCGTTAATTATCGGGTTATTAGATGTTTTTATACTTGTTGTTTGAAGGAAGAGAAATGTATTATATTGGCGAGCCTGATTTTCTTCCCAAGCTCGACTTATATATCTTATTCGCGTCGGCTCCGATCTTCCAAGGTCGTTGACGTAGGTGGTATCTGCTCCGTCGTCGAGGTGCTCTCTAAGCCTGCACAAGAAACGAACAGGGGCCCGGGGTTGGTACCAGGTTTTTCCTCTCCGACGATCAAGTCAGTATCGGTATAGGTTGAAGGTAAGAATATAGTTAGGGATGAGGGAATGATCCAGTTAGAAGTTGTGGCGTCAGACGTCACGGTTAATATTCTGGTGGTCCGGGTTGTTTTAGCTTTATCTCTCCTCTCTGTCTTTTTGTGTCCCCCTCTAATTGGTATTAGGGGGGGTATTTATAGTCTGATCAGAGGTGTTATTAGCCCTTGGATCACTGCACTGTCTAATAAAGATCCAACGGCTCCAGGTCATTTATGACTCTGACAATGGTACTGTTCATCATCCGGGGCCCACAGGCTGGCCTGTGATTGGGCCACGTCGATGAAACACCTAAAGGGTCCCCTAAGGGAGCAGCAACATTAATTGGGGAAGAGTGCTCAGCAAGTTTCTCTGGGCCGGCCTAGGCACGGTCCGGCTCCCCAAGATCCGGGGTGATGCGTCACCCATGCTTGAGAGGCCCGGATCGCCTGCTGTGGAGTTGATATCGGTCCGGACGAGGGGGTGCCGACATCCCCTCGCCAACAGCTCCCTGTCCGGAGTCGTCGTTAAGGACGAGGTCTTCAGGGATCTATAGTCGTTACGGGGGCTCCGGTCATAGTGTTCTTGTGCTTGACGGTGTGGAAACGCCTCGGAGTAGCCCGGCACGTGTTCTCGTGTGCTGGAATTTTTTGACACGTGGAGCACGCTCACCACGCATTTATGAGGCGCCGCCTCTGTCTCTTCGATCCCATCAATGCCATCAATGCTAAAACGGCTGGTGAGTGACACTTGGCAGTTGTCCTCTATTTGCTGTACACGTGTACTGCGTCGATTGAGTGGTAGCATTTATTTGTGGGAGTTCGTGTAATGAACCGCCGCTGTCTTTTCACCTTCTGGTAAATGTCTTTTCATCTTCTGGTGAGGGCCTATAAATACCCTCAGTGAAATCTTATTTTGACCTTCTTACTCTCTCACTAAAATTTTCACACCACAGACTACTCTCTTTCTTCCTTCACACTTAGTAGATTTCATCAAGCATCTAGCCGTCATGGTTATCAAACACGGTGCTGGAAAAGGCCCGATGGTTGCCCCGCAACCGAAGCGCCTTGAGGTAATGGCGAACGCCTTGCCATTCCGGGAGATGGTTATCGACCCGGCCATATCCGTGGCGGTGAACGACAGCAGCATCATGGTCAGGCAGCACGGGGCTGACCTCGACGAGTTTTGCCAATTATGCGGCATAGGGGGGGAGTTTCGGCTTCGGACCTGTGCGACTGCAGATGAGGTGAATGGGATCGTGTCTGATCCCAAGAGTATGGTAACTCTCTCCCTCTCTACTCTTCTCTACGGGGGTACCCACCTCCCTATTCCGGAGCTACTGGCGGAGCTCTGTGCCTGGACGCAGACTCTTCCATGCCAGTGGCCTCTGCAAGCGCACCGGATTTGCGCCGGAATAGAGGCGCTAAGTGTCGCCTTGGGCCCGGACATCCCGGAGCCACTGGGCTTAGAGAGCTCTTGGCCTGCTACGAATTCTTGCAGACCGAGCCAAGCTCCCAGTCTAAGAGTCGGCAACCCTACCTGAGGTGCCGGTCTCATAATCAGCTGATTACAGGTAACTCCGATTCGAATCGGGGTTACACGCAAGATGTAGTCGTGGTGGAAGGGCACTGGCTCCACCGCGACGACCTGGTTCTGCCCACCAGACCGGGGAGGGTGATGAGCACCAAAGACAATAAATTCACAGTGGCCTCAAAGCTTAGGGGATTGGGCGAACCCAACATAGAGTCGTTGGAGGTGGCTCTTAACTGGTGGGGTCCAGATGGGACCGACGTAGGGGCGCGCGATGCGGAGCGCCTGCTTATCTGTGGCTCCCCCACCTCCTGTAAGGGGAATAGCTTCAAATGGCCCCATAGGACCTTCTGTCCCGTGGGGTACTCCAGGGAGAGATGGGAGAAGGAGAAGGGTCTGGAGTCGACCCTCCCTCCCAAGGTAGCGGAGGAGGCCGATGCCGTGGTGGTGCCTGCGGTTAAAAAGGCGATGAAGCCGAAGCCTAAGCCGAAGCCAAGCAGCAAGGCGAAGAGCGTGATGGTGGTCTCCTCCGCTCCTGCATCGGCCGGGGTACACTTTGAGACCCGGCCGGATGGTACCGTCCTCCACTACAGGGTGGGGCCGGACGGTATCCGCAACTACATAGACCAATATGGGAAGCCTCTGACAGAGGTGACTCCCTTAAGGTCTCGGGAGCCCACCGCGGGGAGTCCCCTTCGCTTGGAAGACGACATTGCAGAGGCCGAACCCACTGGCCCAACCTTAGGCACTTCTCGGACCTGGGTATGTCGCCTTCTATGCTTCAATACCTCCAGTTTTGCACTTTTACACTTAGCTAAATTGTGTTACAAATTTGTGTTAATTTTTCTAACTTCTTGCTTGTATGGCCTGTGTAGGTGGTCCGTTCCGATGAGGAGGACGAGGCAGATGAAGAGGCTGAGGAGGAGGTGGGGGTGGAAGAGATAGCTGCCGAGGATGAGGTAGCTGTGGTTGGGTGCGAAGAAGAAGGAGAAGGGGCGGTCGAAAGGGTTGCTGAGACGGGGGAGCCCGAGGGGGAAGTGGTCGAGGTCGTGGCCGAGGAGAGGGATGTGGTGGTGACGGGGGAGAGGGGAGTGGCGATCCTGCCTCAGTCTGCTGGCCCGGACGATTTGGCAGCTCAAGCCAGACTCGATAGGCTGGCCCGCAAGGCGCTTCTGGGGAAGAGAAAGGTGGAGGGGATGAAGTCCCTCCAAGGGGAAAAGAGGGCCAAGGTCGGAGGGAGTAACCCATCCGAGGTTGTGGTCGTAGAGGAGCCTAGGGGGACGTCGGGTCCCGCTCCAGGCCCTACTCAAGGCTCAAGCTCCAGCTCTGCCTCTCCGACCCACAGGATGCCTGTGCAGACACCCGAGGAGGTGAAGGCGGCCACGGGAGTAAAGAGCATCATGGAGGCTCACCCATCTGCCGGGTTACTAGCTTTGGCTGCGCTCCAGCAGCAAAGCGTAGAAGCTGATCACCGAGGTCGTGACCTCGCCTCCTCCATGGCATCGGCCATGGCTATGATACCTCAGGTTCGTGCACAGTGTTTTGTATGTTTTCACATTCTTCCCACATATTTTTGCTAAGTGTTTTGCCTTTTTCCCCTGTAGGCCTACTTAATGATGAACCAATATGTCTATCACCAAGGCCAGCTGGTGAGGTCATGGGCCGCGAAGGCAGAGGCTAATGCCAAGCTCGTGGAGGAGGCCGAAAAAAGGGTGGAGGAGGCCCAGAGAAGGTCTGAGGAGGCCCAACTCAGGGCGGAGAGAGCTGAGGGCCTCAACGCCACAGTTGAGGCTCGAAGAGTCGAAGCCGTGAAGACCAGAGCGGAGGCCGAGGAGCGTGCCCAGGCTGCGCAGGCAGCCCTAAAAGAGGCTGAGGCTGGCATCAACGACAGGATAAAGGCGGCGGTCCAAAATGGCCAAGCCGAGCTGAGTGCCGCCTGGGCCCAAAAGACACAGAAGGACTTCAACTCCTTCTACGTCGAGGGGTGGTCTGAGGCGGCTGCCTTTATGAGGGCGGGACCGGATCACCCGGTATGGAACATAGAAAATATTATAGTTCCCGTCCCCTCAGCTCCCATTCCGGATGTGGTGCCTTTGACTCCTCGAGCTCTCTCGGATGACGAGGACGGAGCTAGCCAGAACTAGGGTAGATTTAGGCTTTTGTTTTTAGTGTAGTTTCCTTTTTTGTACTTAGCATGTAATAGCTTTCCATGAAATGAAAAACAATTTTGGACTTGTCTTTTATTCTTCTGTGTTTTACTTCTATACTTCCGTTGTGATTTATACATCATTCATTGTATACATGCTCCCAAATGAGGGGGCCCTTATGCTTCGGCGTTGGGGCGCTCATTTTATACACATCATAAATCGAGTCGGCACGTGTAGAAACACTTGTAAAATGTAAATGGACTGAAAAATTCAAGTAAACAGAACCGGGGTGCCGTATAGGCTCGTGTTCTGAAACACTTAGAGAAAATTTAAATGAACTGAAACATTCAAGTAAATATGAACCGGGGTGCCGTATAGGCTCGTGTTCTGAAACACTTAGAAAATTTAAATGAACTGAAAAATTCAAGTAAATATGAACCGGGGTGCCGTATAGGCTCGTGTTCTGAAACACTTAGAAAAATTTAAATGAACTGAAAAATTCAAGTAAATATGAACCGGGGTGCCGTATAGGCTCGTGTTCTGAAACACTTAGAGAAAATTTAAATGAACTGAAAAATTCAAGTAAATATGAACCGGGGTGCCGTATAGGCTCGTGTTCTGAAACACTTAGAGAAAATTTAAATGAACTGAAAAATTCAAGTAAATATGAACCGGGGTGCCGTATAGGCTCGTGTTCTGAAACACTTAGAGAAAATTTAAATTAACTGAAAAATTCAAGTAAATATGAACCGGGGTGCCGTATAGGCTCGTGTTCTGAAACACTTAGAAAAATTTAAATGAACTGAAAAATTCAAGTAAATATGAACCGGGGTGCCGTATAGGCTCGTGTTCTGAAACACTTAGAGAAAATTTAAATGAACTGAAAAATTCAAGTAAATATGAACCGGGGTGCCGTATAGGCTCGTGTTCTGAAACACTTAGAAAATTTATAACAACAGTTTTCATTTATAAAGCCCACAGGCATAAATTTACATCATATTTTTCTTTACATCAAAACGCAAAAGTCGAGCCCTATTGATAGTATCTCCTTAGGTTATTGACGTTCCAAGGTCGATCTATCGGGGCGTCGTTGGGGAGGCGACCCAACAGGTAGGCCCCGTTGCCCGCCGCACCGAGGATTCGATAGGGGCCTTCCCAGTTGGGGCCTAGCTTTCCGTCGGACTGTACCCTTGTGTTGTTGTTTACTTTCCGCAGCAGCTTGGGATCCTCAGCTTCTATGTTCATAGCACTTTGGGCCGGAACCGGTTTATTGCCAGAGTACACGGCCATGGCACAGCTTCTCGAGACCTTTTGGTTTCCCGATATGGTCTCGACTCCATTCGCAGTGGGGTACTTAACCTTTTGGTGTAGAGTGGATGAGACGCCTTCTATCTCGTGAAGCCACGCGCGCCCTAATATGACGTTGTAAACGGAGGGGACGTCCACCACCGTGAACTCCACGCTCATAACCTTAGTTCCTGTCTTAACAGGCAAGGTTATGTTCCCTCTGGGCTGAACAGCCTCAGAGTTGAATCCGTACAGAGGGGGGGCGTTGGTATCTAGCTGCCCCTCCGTCAGCCCCATCTTTTGATAGAGGTCTCCGAATGGAATATTCACCGACGCACCCTGATCAACGAGGATGCGTCCTACTGAACAATGGCCCACTTGGGCCGTGATGACAAGGGCGTCGTAGTGGGGCATGTCTACCCCCACTAGGTCGAAGTCGGTGAAGCTTAGGTCCGGCTTGGTACCTTGTTTGCACCTCTTTCGGGGTTTCGAGCTTTCGGCGAGGCAGACGTGCTTTTTCATCGTGGCCTCACGGGCCTCGGTTCTCTCCGCCCCATTTGGCTTCGGCTTCTTTGGACCAGAATGGATAACCTGGCAGGTCATCACCGGTGGGGGGAGGTCTGGTTGCCTTTCGTCGTCCCCTTCTCGGTCTCGATCGGGATCCTTTCGCGTCTTGACGTATTTCTCCATCAAGCCGTCCCGGACCCATCCTTCTAGCCTCGCCTTTAGACCATGACACTCATTGGTATAGTGGCCGCGGCCTCTGTGATAGTCACAAAATTTGTCATTAGGCCCCCGGGCCGGTTCGTTCCTGAGCGGGGGAGGCCAGGAAAAGAATGGCTCGGTCTCGATCTCAAAGAGCAGGTCGGTCAGTGGTAGGCGGAATGTGGTGGAGTAGGCATTTCCTGGGTTCGAGGGGCCAGCCCGGCGGGTCTCCTCCCTTCTACGCTTAGGGGCCGGTTGCTGGCTCTCCACTGTTCGAGGTCTCCCCAACCTTTCCGCTATGGGGCGATCTCGCCGGATGCTCCTTGAGACGGCTCCTCCCCGAGGCTGCTCGATGCTGGCGACTGAACGCGTCGCTCCAGCAGATCTCATGTCTTTCTCGATATCGACATGCTGTTTGATTAGTGACCGGAGCTGGGAAACTGAGCCAGGAGGGGTTGCTATCATTTCGTTGCGGATTCTGCTTCCCACGATCATGTTCTGCCTGAAAGCAGCTATAGCTGTAGAATCGGGGCATTCGGCACATTCAGCGTGCTTCTGCCAGAACCGATTGTCGTAGCTCTCGAGGGTCTCTTTGGGTTGGGCCTTCACTTGGTACAGCTGCTCCGGTTGGGCAGCCCTTTCCTTCAAGTTGATGAACCGGTGTGCAAAATCATAGGCCAGATCATCCCAACAGTGGATGGAGTTGGCACGCAGAGACTGGAACCATTTACTTGCGAGCCTCCCCAGGCTGGCGGGGAAGCATTTACACATAAGGCGATCGAGGTGGGACCAGTGGTTCATCTGGTACCGATAGTGCCGGAGGTGGGCTTCCGGGTCAGAATCCGCGTTGAACACTTGAAGAACGGGGGCAGTAAAATTCTCGGGGGGCGCACTGTACTCTATCTCATCTGAGAACGGGGTACTACGGGTGGAGGCAACGATTTTTAGCGCTGCCTCGTCCGCGACTTCATCTCGGCCAGCGCGACGACCCCGCCTCCTTCTCCGGGGAGGCCTTTCAGTCCGAGCATGACTCGAAGCGGGCCGCGAATCGTGACTATCACCGGGTCGACTGATTCGTGAGTATACGCTTAGGTCGTTTATACGGCGCGAACTCCCCTCGTGGGAACGCCCTGACTCCTCTCCCCTAGCCGGCTCCTCAGGAACCTCTAGGGGGGGTCGTCTCGAGGGTCCCAATCGCGACATCACGCTCTTGGCGGGGATGCGAACGGGCTCTGGCTGCTCTACGCCGCGAGAGACGGGTTCGGGCTCGGCTGCCATCATAGAGGCTATCAATGCCTTTTGAGCCGCCAAGGCAACGAGCTCCTTCTCATGGATCTCTAGCATCATGCGAGTCAGCTCGTCGCGCGACCGGGGCGTACCCTGGATCGCATTGAGTGGAGTAGGCTGCCCCTCACGAGCAGGTCCCGGAGTGCCAAAAGAGAGGGTCCTCGGCATTCCAAATACTGGGGCATGTCGTGGGGGCGGGCTCTCATACTGTTCATTATCCGTCATAGTTCCTTGGAAACGGATTGTCGGAGCTAGCGTGCTACTTTCCCACAGACGGCGCCAATTGGCGAGCCTGATTTTCTTCCCAAGCTCGGCTTATATATCTTATTCGCGTCGGCTCCGATCTTCCAAGGTCGTTGACGTAGGTGGTATCTGCTCCGTCGTCGAGGTGCTCTCTAAGCCTGCACAAGAAACGAACAGGGGCCCGGGGTTGGTACCAGGTTTTTCCTCTCCGACGATCAAGTCAGTATCGGTATAGGTTGAAGGTAAGAATATAGTTAGGGATGAGGGAATGATCCAGTTACAAGTTGTGGCGTCAGACGTCACGGTTAATATTCTGGTGGTCCGGGTTGTTTTAGCTTTATCTCTCCTCTCTGTCTTTTTGTGTCCCCCTCTAATTGGTATTAGGGGGGGTATTTATAGTCTGATCAGAGGTGTTATTAGCCCTTGGATCACTGCACTGTCTAATAAAGATCCAACGGCTCCAGGTCATTTATGACTCTGACAATGGTATTGTTCATCATCCGGGGCCCACAGGCTGGCCTGTGATTGGGCCACGTCGATGAAACACCTAAAGGGTCCCCCAAGGGAGCAGCAGCATTAATTGGGGAAGAGTGCTCAGCAAGTTTCTCTGGGCCGGCCTAGGCACGGTCCGGCTCCCCAAGATCCGGGGTGATGCGTCACCCATGCTTGAGAGGCCCGGATCGCCTGCTGTGGAGTTGATATCGGTCCGGACGAGGGGGTGCCGACATCCCCTCGCCATATATCACTTGGGGCTTTCAATCTTTACCATTCTACTTGGGAACATGGGATTCATACTCTTGGGAGGGAGAGCATTAAAGCTAATATAAATCATAAAAATATGTTAGTCATTTTATCCTGCTGGGATATTAAATGAATTTTTTATCTAGAGAAAATAGAATAGAATGCATTTAGGATTTATATGGTTGTAACTTGTAAGTATCAATTTATTTAATGAGCTGCCTTATAAAACTTAGAAAAGAGTACGAGTAATAAAACTATGGGGAGTGTCAAGAGTTAATTTTAACAAAATATAGTAAAAATGTATGTAAAAAAAAACAATTTTAATTTTTAAGGTTGTTGTCATGGCCCCCGATAATATGTAGCTTACTTACGGGAAAAAACTAGTTTTACTGAACTTATAACTTTTATCTTAGATTATTATTCAGGGCAGAAAATAAAACCCTGAGCTTTAAGCTGACGACACAGGATACACAATTCATGAAAACAAATAAGTGCAGAGGCAGGGAAACAACTAAGCATTAAATAGTATCACTAAGCAATCATTATGTTAAAGTTAAACGTTTAGCTATGTACTCATGGTTGAACTATCTACCTATATATGCAAAATTTGTTTCCCTTCTTTTTATTAGAGTATTAGTTATGGCTGTTTTAATTATTCAATCAGGCAATGAGAGCAGAGGTGAGTGACTCGCCATTAAGGCTTCAATATTGTATCATCATCACTGGCGCAGCGTATCTTATATTCGCGGTGTTGGTTCCAACAATGTCGGCTATGGGGAGGTGGTTGGCGTTTTGCACCTTTGTTACATTCACTTACATTTGTATCCTAGTAGTTTTTGCGGTGAAAGATGGTAAGTTCCATTTTTCTTTTCCAAAAAAACAACGTTAGGATAACTATATTTTTGTAACAACAATCTTAGAGCACGCGGAATACTAATATTATTAACATCTTGCTTTGCTGCATATGCAGTAAATAAGCTTCTTATTCGAGGCTGACGCACATGTAGCTTTATTAATATTAAAAATTTTTACCCTTCAAATCAGAAAAAGTTCGGAACGAAATGCATATAATCTCGATGAGTATTAAGACTTACAACCAAACAAAACCAAAATCTGCAAAATGGTTATTTATTTTCTTGCAAAAGGCACATATAGCCTTGTTCAAGTATACTTTATCATGAAACTAAGCTAGCTTATTCAAGGCCACGAGAAAAAAATAGGTCCTCCTGGGTTTAGATTAAGTTTTCTCGGTTCGAAAAACTTCTTAGATAGCTCCCCAGCAAAACAAGTAAGACTATAAAACCAAAAATTAAAGTGCTTAAAACTGGAATTTATCTTATTTGAAGGGAAACCAAATTCACATAGAGATTACAAAGTTAGTGGGAGCAAAGTGGATAAGGTGTCCAATGCGTTTGGCGCTGTAACTGCCATGATAGTCTGTAATACCGGCGGCTTGCTGTTGGAGATACAGGTATACACAACTTCGGACTAATTATATACTTATATCTTATCAAACTCTGAGAATAGTACTATTTTAAAGGATTAAGCCAACTTATCTATTCAACATTTTCAGGTCAAGAAACAAAAATAGTAACTTTTAAGCCGACCAGCCATATAAAAAGCAACTTATCAATAAAAGAACAAATAAACTGAACTCAGTCGGATCAAGCAGTTTAATCAATTTCATTTATGATTTTTTTTATTGGTGTGCAGGCTACACTTCGGAAGCCGGCAGTTGAAAATATGAGAAAAGCGTTGTATACGCAATATTCAGTGGGGCTTATATAGGGTACTATGGTGTGATTATTGTAGGCTACTGGGCTTATGGCTCATCAGTTTCGGATTATCTTCCCAACGACTTAAGTGGCCAAAAATGGGTTAAATTCATGATTAATGCAGCTGTCTTTCTGCAGTCTATAGTCTCACAACATGTAAGTACAAATATAAACGACGAGCGAAACTTACATTTTTAAACAAATACCTTGATTGATTTGAGTTTGAGAGAAAAATTAGACTTGTTAGCTTTAGCTTCAGACAGATAAACTTGCAGCAAAGACAGATAAACTGAGCTTAAAACAGCATTGGAATAAGCAAAAGGAGAGTAAACAAAAGGGAAAATGGATTGAACCTTACTAAACAAACAGGCAAAAAATGGAAGCTTAAACCTGCACTCAAATAAGCTTTCAAGAAGCTAATACAGAAAGAATAATGGGAAACTGATTGTTTGATAGATTAGAGTAAATTTTTAGGCACCTTTTGGTTTAACAAAGGTAACTTTTACTTCTTCTTTTCTGAATATTTCGCAATTATGTTCTTATTAAATATTCGATAGAAAACATTCAGACTTATATTTTCCTTCCCTAGAAGTATGGTGTGTAAGTCCTTCTCTCGTTATAGATGTGTAGCGATATTAAACTTAATTTTAATGCAGATGTTTGTGACACCAATTCATGAAGCACTTGATACCAAGTTTTTAAAAGTAGAGGAGAAAATGCATTCAAGGGACAACATAAAGCGTCTAATTTGCGTGCGCACACTCTTCTTCATCTTCAACACATTTGTAGCTGCGGCATTGCCTTTCATGGGTGACTTCATAAACTTGTTTGGATCGTTTACGCTAATCCCTCTCACTTTTGTGTTCCCAAGCATGATCTTTATCAAGGTGAGATACGGCTTTTAAAAACAAAGTTTAAATGTTTTTAGATAAGCTACCCTACGTGCTACATAATAACCAAATCAAGGCCTCTTTCATTATCCCTTAAGCAAATAAGCTGGAACTTTTAAGGCTGACAAAAAAAGTTAGATCTATTCAGAAAAGCGAAAGGCTAAATTTTTACTTTAGTAAAACCAAATCATGCGTCACTACTTAAAAGTAGTAACCAAACAAGGCCTGAGTTTAAATTAACTGGTGGACATGTGGGTCTCTATATATGGAATTAGGCCAATAATTCATAGTTTTTGTTTTTATGTTTGTCAGTAAAACCAATATACTGACCTAGAAAATTTTGTTGTTGTTCATCTTTATCAACTATTGTGTGTATTGGGGATTTCAGTTTAAGGGAAAAACAGCAAAGACAGTAAACAAACTCTGGCACTGGACTAACATTATCCTATTCTCGATCCTTGCTATTGCAACTACAGCTTCTGCAATCCGTTTACTCATCAAAAACATCAGCAAATACGACTTTTTCGCTGATAAATAATGCTATGGAAGAGCTCATACTTGTTCATAGTTCAATATCCTGTCGAAAGCTCATTTATAGGTTTTTTTCTTTGTTTTCTTTTTTCGGAAATCACAAAGGCGAGGCTAGTGAGATTCATTCTCGGCCTTGATTTTTATAAATGTAGCACTTTAACCACCAGGGTATTTACTATGTTCCTTCTATTACTGTGATACTTTTCCAGTGTTTATATTTCACTATGAGATCAAATTGTACGAAAATAAACAGAAAATATAACATTATTGCTTTGTTTTGGGAAAGTCTTAACCTCCATTGTTTAATTACCTGTACATTTTCTTTTCACTTCACAAATTGTTTTCTATGACTATAACACTTGCCAGCAAACTTAAGGAAGCATGTTTATGTACAAATAAACAGAAAACTGAAAATATAGGCCTTCGATCTTTACTGATTTTCTTAATTTTATACTCCACATTTGATTTCTGTGGCAATACGCAATAACACTTGCAACTAAAAATTTCAGATGGTACTTATATGCTTACTCTATACGGTAAAGAAAGACTAGTAATAGCTAAACAAAAGAAAAAATCAAATAAAGACCCAAACACATGAGAGTCTGTTTTTGAGTTTTATTTTCCAATTTTATTTGTTTGATGATCATTATTCTATGTCAAAACTCAGCTACGTATGAACTTAACCCATTGAGAAACACTTGGTATCCCTTTATTAACCACCGTGAGCAAATAATACCCTGGTGGCGCAACATTAGCCCCCAGTGGGCCGTCCACGAGCGCTTGGACCCACCTTTTCTCCTCCCAAACCAAACTCCTACACCTCAAAAACAACATCCGTTGGTTCATCGAATTAGAATGCGTATTGAAAGGCGGTGCATACATGCTGAATGTCAAGAACAATAAGTACTCCATTTTTTTAGTTATTTAATAAGCCTACACTTAACTATCAAATACAAAAACAACAACATTAACTCAAAATCTCAGTCCAAAGTGGAGAATTAAGTACAATCCTAAGATAAACAGATGTATTTTAGCTCAATTTACATCCTTTTTTACAACGGTGGAACCAAGTCTAATCTTTTTACAGATCGCTTAGATGCCCCTTAATGATTTGGAGGATCAAGCTTAATTTCAAACATATAAAACAAAATCTACAGCTACAGCTATCGTGCAATGGTCCAGCGTTCTGAAGCAGGCAAATCCCCTCCTTGACATAGCAACAATCTTGGAAACTTCTTCATGATTGATAAGTGTTTGCTGCTTTTCTTCGGGGTTACTTTGGAAGTTGAAGAAGTCAATTTGGACGACTCGTAGCTATTACACCATTCCAACGGTCCTTTGGGCGTGCTTTGCATATCAGCAACAAACGGATGATCCAATAATTGTCGGGCTGTCCATCTCTTTGCAGGGTCCTTGATGAAAATCTTCCTTAAGAAATCTTTGCCTTCTGGGGATAGATTCTCCGGAATCTTTGGAGTCTCTTCTAAAAGAATCCTTGTCATAATAGTCACCTCACCTTCTCCATGGCGGTAATCCCACAGCGGAGCACCGGTGAACATCTCTAACACAATGCATCCTATAGCCCATACATCTGATGGAGTCTCTTGGTCTTTCTTGTCCACCGCCTCTGGCGAATAATAGAGAGACGTACCAGCTAGCTGGGCTTTCTCACTCTTATAACTTTCTCCGTATCTCTTTGCGATCCCGAAATCTGCAATCTTCAAGATGTCGTTTCCTGCTTTTACAAAACAGCATTTAGTGCAGTTCAATATACGTATCAACATGTACATTAACTTTGTAACGTAAAAGTTCAATTTTGTTAACTTAAATACAATTATGTCAAATTGTTAATTTAATATATTGTCATCAGATTTGTACCTTCACTAGTCAGTACCTCTCAAGATTTTTCAGTTGTATACACTAATTATGTAAAACCCCTAAAATTGAAAATTCATTCAAACTAATTAAGGATCTAAAATTTAAATGAGTCGTCTTTTTTAAGATTCATTGTTACGTAGCTTGTCCCTAATATCCATGTTGCTTTTATATGCTTACAAGTCTAATTCCTCGATCTTTTTTGTGTTCTAATGTTTAAAACTTTTTTATGATGGTCCCTTGGCCTTTAAACAAGCATTTAACCATGTGAGAAAAGGTTACAAAATTGAAAAATTGTATAAATTTAGGCAGGTATACATAATCAACTAGAAAGTAGTTCGATACAGTAAGAAGGATGAGGATACTAAATTAAAATCGGCTCATAGTCTAAATTCAGAAAGTACTAATTACCTCCTTTAGAAGATGAACAAAGAAGTATGTTGGCAGGCTTGAGATCACAATGTACGAATCCCTTCACGTGTATGTAATCAACTCCTTCCAGTATATACTTTGTATATCGCTTAACCTCAGATTCTTCTAACCGGCCATTAATCTGCTTCGTTAACTTATCTTGTAAACTGCTGCCATCCGCGTACTCCAAGAAAAGACTACATGTTATTTTGCCGTTGATCTTCTTTGTATGGTAGTCAAAACAGTGGATAATATGTGGGCAATCTTTGAGCTCTTCCAAGACTGAATACTCGTGTAAAAGCACCTCCGCGCCTGGAAAACTTGAAGATTTTACCGCAATAACTTGGGGGACATGAGGGTTTCGTTTCTTTGGTCTCGCTAACCTCACTGCTGCACACCCTCCTTTCCCGATAACATCTCCTAGAACCCACTCCATTTTCTAAAACTTGAAGCGAGAACTCTTAAAATTCTTATAAGCTGGTAATCTTTAAGTTTTCTAGTTTTTGTGTGTATTCGAATTATAACAGATAAAGGAATTTGAAACAAAGTAGGACTAGGAGTAGTTTACTAGAGATTTATCCTTTTGTTTTTGGGGCCATTGTCTCAATGGTCCTCTTAGTTTAAAAAATAACTCTACTCTGACTTTACTTTACAGTATAACAGGAACGGTCCAGTTATTTTAAGATTAGAAAGAGATATATAGTCGTCTATGTTATCGAAGAATATCGTTATCCTAGATGATAAATTTTTCAACTACTGTCCCGTATGTTTTTTGTTTTTAAAGTAAGTTTGTTTTTCTAAAAGAAAATTATGTTGGCTATTCTCGTTTCTACTATCGATTTTGATTCTTAGAGAAGTGCTATTTATCAAAGGCATGGTAGTCTTTTTTTTTTTTTGTAGAAGAAAAAAAACCACCTTCATCGAAAACCATGCGTGTACCTTCCAAAAAAAAAATATGCGTGTACCAAAAATTTTTTTTTCAATATCGGGAGGACATTAGTGTAAGTGTTTAATTTATATTATTACGATTCAGAATTTCCAAATTATAAGATAGATTGGGTATTACAACTTTTATCATTTTGCTAACCCATTTACTAAAATGTGTAAAAACTAAAACCTAATCTCAATATATACAAATAAGGTTCTTCTTTTCTTTTCTTACTTCTCTGCTGTTTGTTACGGAATAGTAGGATTTGGTAATTTATAATCTAAGAATAAGAACACAACATGAATTAAACGCATTGCATTTTGGTTGGTCTTGGTAACTAAATCAACTTATTGCAGTTATCTTGAACATGCTTCAGTTTTATAAAGATGCCGGAAGATAATAACAATTTTTTTGAGATAAAATTAAAATGATATACAAAAAGGTGTTACAAATCCACAAAAGTTTCATCGTAGTATATATTTCACAATGAAAGTATAATAGGATCAATTAAAAATTTCAAATACTATACATATTGGGATAATTCTCCCTTTATCTTCTTAATTTCCTCTTCTTGCTCCATACCTTTGTGATTGTATAGTACGATTTGGCAGTTACCCTAAACGTGCTTTAGCTAGTTTATAAACATATACTTCTAATCTTTTGGTATAAATTGAAATAATTGGAAAACAAAATCGTATATCATTTGGAACTCAGAACCAATTGTATTAGTTTGTAGGTATATAAAAAATATCTTGACAAATTTGTGCGTAGGTTTTCACCTAATTAATAATTGGTAAAGTGGCTTTCGAATTTGAAATCAGTGGACTTTATTTAAGAGGCGTATAATTATAGTTAAAAATATTACAGAATTTAAGGTAGAAACTGTGAATATGTTTTATGAAATAACAATATTTTAGATTCATTTGTTAAAGATAAATTAACAAAATATACTCATTTTTAAACTAAATTAACAAAAACATATGCAAAAACTTTTCATTATCAAAAACACACAAAACAAATTTAACTCTTTCTCATCTTACTCTCTCTTATTTCAATTCTTCTCTCTCTCATCAATTGTTCTTTGTATCTCTGTCTGATCTTACTCTCTCTCTGCTCCATTATTTTTTGTATATTTCTTTCATATCCCACTTTATCTCTCTTCCCTCATTCACCACGAAAACTCGTCACTAACTACCGAACAACATCTACATTATATAAACATACATATACATATAAATACAGATATATACATGCGTAATATACAAATATTACACTGGTTGATACCCCGTAATATATGAAAAATATATGAAATTGGTGAGATTGTTTTCTATTTATTGAGTTTTGAGACTATTGTAAACCTTGTGTATTTCAAGTTGAAAGACGAGAATCCATATGTAGAGTATTGAGAGAAATTCATATGTAGGGCATGAACTTTTAAAATTAGGGTATGAACTTTTGAAATTACGATATAAACTTTTGAAATTATGGTATAAAGTTTTAAAATTAGAGTATGCAGTTTTGAAATTAGGATATGGAGTTTTAAAAGTAGGGTATGAAGTTTTGAAATTAGGGTATGAAGTTTTAAAATTAGGGTATGAAGCCTTTTTTAGATATTTGATTGTGATTCAAAACATTTAGGGTATGAAATTTTAAAATTAGGGTATGACGTTTTATAATTAGCATATGAATATTTTGTGAGTTTTTAGACATTTTTAGAGAGAGAGATGAGTGATTAGCACGTTTTAGAAAGATGTGCGATTATCGTGTGTTAGAAAGAGAGGTGCGATTAGAGAGAGAGATTAGATTATGGTCTAATTAGAATTAGAGAAATAATAAGTATATATATATATATATATGTATGTTTTTGATAATTTAATTTATTAGGGTATGTTTTTGTTAATATAATAGAGGTATGATATGTTTTTTTTGTTAATTCCCCCTACTTTAAACTTAGAACATTACATACCGATTAGTATCGTGCCTGTTTGAAGACGATGTAGAATCATCCTTCTATACTTTCAGACTAGATACATACACTAAACAATCAGTTGTAGTTCTATAATTTCCTCCTGAGCTACTTTTCGATCTCTTGATCAACCAAGTTTCACCAGGTCCATAGAATATGGTTATCGTTAAAATTTCTCGATGTGAATTCTCTTGATGTCGACTAGTTAGGAATACTGATATCCATGGCTTTAGTCGCACGGATTCAATACACAATTGAATGTAAAAGAATCTCAATATTGTACAATATCATGTTCAGATGTATGGCCACACGACAATTAAAGACCCTTTGGACTAGTTTTACACTCAGACCAAAGAGTAGATTTATCATGTTAAGATTTTCCATCTTCAAAAGTAAATTTATGTTGGTTTTGGTACTATTTCGAATACGATAATTGAAAGGACAATAAAGTAAAAGACAGGAACGCAATGGAAATAACACTTTATTTCTCACAATTGGAATATGAATTACAATTCCTGACTCGTACAGAATTTAAATTAAACTGCTGGACTGGTTTGACAATAATACAAACTGCCGGACTGTTTTGATAATAAAACAAACTGCCGGACTGGTTTGACAATAAAACAAACTGCAGGACTGTTTTGACAATATAAAAACTGCCGGACTGTTTTAACAAACTGCCGGACTGGTTTTAACAAATAAAAAAACTGCAGGACTGTTTTGACAATATAAAAACTGCCGGACTGTTTTGACAAACTGCCGGACTGTTTTGACAAACTGTCGGACTGGTTTTAACAAATAAAAAAACTGCCGGACTGTTTTGTAAATAAAACAAACTGCCGGACTGTTTTAACAAAAAAGAAACTGCCGGACTGTTTTAAACAAACTGCCGGACTGTTTTAACAAATAAAAAACTGCCGGACTGGTTTTAAACAAACTGCCGGACTGGTTTTAACAAATAAAAAACTGCCGGACTGTTTTGTAAATAAAACAAACTGGACTGGTTTTAACAAATAAAAAACTGCCCGGACTGTTATTAAATAAACTGCCCGGACTGTTATGTAAATACTGGAAATTAAAGTACAGGAAAGTAAATTACAGAATAGGAAAGACTGAAATGTAAATTACAGAAACTAAAGGTACTGAAAAGAAAAATACAGAAGGGAAACAGTACTGAAATTAAATGGACAGAATAATAAAGGACTGAAAAATAAATAACAGAAATTAAAAGAAGAGGCAACTGCTGAGCAGTTTCCCTTAAACAATATTTTCCGAACCACCTTTAAAGGTTTCTGGTTTCGGGACTTTGTTCCCAAGGTACAACTTCTATCTCAGAGTGGCTCGTATGGAAACCGGCACCGAACCACAGGTCGAGCTGTTGGTGGTGCGGTTCTCTCTCACTAAGTGTATGCTTATGCTGTGAGTTGTGTGTATGAAGGTGTGTGAGAATGAGAGGGGGAGGGCTGCCTTTTATAGGCTCTATAGAAACCGCAGCCATAATTGTGGTCATTAATTCCGGGAGTTACACCCACAGAATCCGCTCAATTTAATTCTGAAACCGCAGCATTTAATCTCATTCATTGCTGACGTTTCTCTTGCTGAAAACTCTAGGGACTCCTTTTGTATTTTATACAAAACTCCCTATTCGGGTTTGGACCCAAGATCCAAGAACCGAGACATTTCCCAAATCCCAAATCCCAAGCCCAATACACACTAATACTCTTAGGTGTATGTGGACATGTTAGTTTAATAACTACATGGGTTGGTATGGTATATATATTGTAAAATTAACTCTTAATCTTCCAATATGGGATTATACTAAACGGTTTTTCCTTTACCATTTCGGTTTTTCCAGATTTGAGCTTTCGAGGCACCAACTTTGAAGCCACTTTGTATTCACACCCATTCTCCGAATAGGTCATGTGATATACCGTTACGAAGCTCGTCACACGGGCTAATCAACCACGTTGAGTTCGGTATAAACAACTCAGCGCTGTTACACGAAATAATGACTCGAAGTTGGTCCAGTGACCATTCGGAAACACCCATGTTTTCACATGTTTTTTCAACAATTTATGTGTCTAATAGTAGCAAACATTTTCATGAATAATGAAATGAATATAACAAGCCTGGTAAACTCACAATCAACAATAATCAATAATCAATAAGAAACTTGTACTTTACGTGCTCTAACTCGAGTAAAAAAAAAAGAGAATTTTAATATTGGACTGAAGCAGTGACTAGTTATAGCACGTGAAACACAGATTTTTTTTATATTCAAACTTTACATTCATCTGAATTCTGAAGAAACCTCTGAAGCCAATAATTTAAAATTATTTTGGTCCTTTCACAGACAGTTCCAGATAGTAAAATGTTCCAAAATATTATGTTCCAGATGGAATTAATTATGCTGTGACAAGACACATGTGTCTTGCCAATTTTGATGTTGAATTAGTTTTTTTTTAAATTATTTAGGGTATGGTTTACGTGACATGTCATTAATCTGATATCTTAAATGATTTTTGGTCAAGATACATATTGTTATTGCTCATGCATGCCACTAGATAATAATTCTATTGATGCTCTTATAAGGACTGGTCTACCTCGAAAATATTTGGCTTTTTTGAGAAAAATCAATACATTAAGAAATATTGATACCCAATTTCAGCATTAAGTGACGTGAGTTCAATATGAGCACCTTTTCATGTGTCTAATTTGTTAGTTAGCTGGGACTATATAAAACAAAGTTGCAAGTCATTACAGTATGTGCACTTTTTATGTGTCTTAAGCATAAAAATTTACATGTAAATTATACAAATCGTCTTTTAAAATATTGGAATGGAGATGGAAACCAAAACCAGCAATACGGAACCCGCTTTCTTTGTTGTAGAAAGTCATGCCAATAGCAGCCTAATTCATGAGCACGGTGTCGCTTCAGCTCATACGATTGGACACGGTACGTCGCTTTTATCTTTACAATGAACCCTATAAAAAAAAGCATATAATTAATTATTAAAGATAATACTTCTTTTTTGTAGTCAATATATAAAGAAAATTAAATACTATGATAAGGTGTAACATATGTTATTATGTTAGCTCTCCATCTGATTTAAAAGTTGAATCACGAATTGTACATGATAATTTTATTATCAACAAATTAAACAAAATTATCATTAGTTACACTTGAATAATGGAAATTGTGTAAATGCTTTCCCTAGCTAGCTAGTTACAGTACTTATACAACCAGCTTATTAGTTTCATAGAAATAATTATGTAACTTTTAATCAACAAGCATAAAGAAAGCTCAAAAGCATCCCAATATTTTCTTGTTACAAAAAGTAATTGTCCAAACCAAGATAACACCTAATAAGATATAAAGCAAGTCGTTAATTAAATAACAAATAGTAGTTCTAGCTTACAACTTTATTATTCAAAACAAGTTAGATCTTTGAGTAATGATATTTCTATCTATTCCCATACCCTAGATACTATTCGGGGGCCACGACAACCCCATAAGCCTTAAAATTGTACTCCGTACGTAATTCTTTTAGTTTCATTTTTAATCCATTTTGTTAAAATTAATCAATTGGCATCCCCCATATTTTGTTACTCATACTCACTGGCTTCGCCTCGGCAGGTCGACGCAACTTAGGAACAATATAATCTCTAATATTTTGTAGTATGCAGATACATGGGGGCAAGTAGGGTTGCTGCTAGTGGCAAGTTTCAATTGTGGGTACATATTGAGCTTCTCAAATCTCACTTTAGTACCCTTAGGTTGGGCATGGGGCATTCTATGTTTATGTATTGTAGGACTATACTCTGCCTATGCTAACTGGCTCTTGGCTGGTTTTCACTTCATCAATGGCCAAAGGTTCATTAGATATAGAGATATAATGGGCTTCCTATTCGGTAAGACTGCATTGCGCTATAACTTGTAAATTAAAATGTAATGTCTGTTGCGTAGAATTGTATTGAGATTTCGTTAATTATCGGGTTATTAGATGTTTTTATACTTGTTGTTTGAAGGAAGAGAAATGTATTATATTGGCGAGCCTGATTTTCTTCCCAAGCTCGGCTTATATATCTTATTCGCGTCGGCTCCGATCTTCCAAGGTCGTTGACGTAGGTGGTATCTGCTCCGTCGTCGAGGTGCTCTCTAAGCCTGCACAAGAAACGAACAGGGGCCCGGGGTTGGTACCAGGTTTTTCCTCTCCGACGATCAAGTCAGTATCGGTATAGGTTGAAGGTAAGAATATAGTTAGGGATGAGGGAATGATCCAGTTACAAGTTGTGGCGTCAGACGTCACGGTTAATATTCTGGTGGTCCGGGTTGTTTTAGCTTTATCTCTCCTCTCTGTCTTTTTGTGTCCCCCTCTAATTGGTATTAGGGGGGGTATTTATAGTCTGATCAGAGGTGTTATTAGCCCTTGGATCACTGCACTGTCTAATAAAGATCCAACGGCTCCAGGTCATTTATGACTCTGACAATGGTACTGTTCATCATCCGGGGCCCACAGGCTGGCCTGTGATTGGGCCACGTCGATGAAACACCTAAAGGGTCCCCTAAGGGAGCAGCAACATTAATTGGGGAAGAGTGCTCAGCAAGTTTCTCTGGGCCGGCCTAGGCACGGTCCGGCTCCCCAAGATCCGGGGTGATGCGTCACCCATGCTTGAGAGGCCCGGATCGCCTGCTGTGGAGTTGATATCGGTCCGGACGAGGGGGTGCCGACATCCCCTCGCCAACAGCTCCCTGTCCGGAGTCGTCGTTAAGGACGAGGTCTTCAGGGATCTATAGTCGTTACGGGGGCTCCGGTCATAGTGTTCTTGTGCTTGACGGTGTGGAAACGCCTCGGAGTAGCCCGGCACGTGTTCTCGTGTGCTGGAATTTTTTGACACGTGGAGCACGCTCACCACGCATTTATGAGGCGCCGCCTCTGTCTCTTCGATCCCATCAATGCCATCAATGCTAAAACGGCTGGTGAGTGACACTTGGCAGTTGTCCTCTATTTGCTGTACACGTGTACTGCGTCGATTGAGTGGTAGCATTTATTTGTGGGAGTTCGTGTAATGAACCGCCGCTGTCTTTTCACCTTCTGGTAAATGTCTTTTCATCTTCTGGTGAGGGCCTATAAATACCCTCAGTGAAATCTTATTTTGACCTTCTTACTCTCTCACTAAAATTTTCACACCACAGACTACTCTCTTTCTTCCTTCACACTTAGTAGATTTCATCAAGCATCTAGCCGTCATGGTTATCAAACACGGTGCTGGAAAAGGCCCGATGGTTGCCCCGCAACCGAAGCGCCTTGAGGTAATGGCGAACGCCTTGCCATTCCGGGAGATGGTTATCGACCCGGCCATATCCGTGGCGGTGAACGACAGCAGCATCATGGTCAGGCAGCACGGGGCTGACCTCGACGAGTTTTGCCAATTATGCGGCATAGGGGGGGAGTTTCGGCTTCGGACCTGTGCGACTGCAGATGAGGTGAATGGGATCGTGTCTGATCCCAAGAGTATGGTAACTCTCTCCCTCTCTACTCTTCTCTACGGGGGTACCCACCTCCCTATTCCGGAGCTACTGGCGGAGCTCTGTGCCTGGACGCAGACTCTTCCATGCCAGTGGCCTCTGCAAGCGCACCGGATTTGCGCCGGAATAGAGGCGCTAAGTGTCGCCTTGGGCCCGGACATCCCGGAGCCACTGGGCTTAGAGAGCTCTTGGCCTGCTACGAATTCTTGCAGACCGAGCCAAGCTCCCAGTCTAAGAGTCGGCAACCCTACCTGAGGTGCCGGTCTCATAATCAGCTGATTACAGGTAACTCCGATTCGAATCGGGGTTACACGCAAGATGTAGTCGTGGTGGAAGGGCACTGGCTCCACCGCGACGACCTGGTTCTGCCCACCAGACCGGGGAGGGTGATGAGCACCAAAGACAATAAATTCACAGTGGCCTCAAAGCTTAGGGGATTGGGCGAACCCAACATAGAGTCGTTGGAGGTGGCTCTTAACTGGTGGGGTCCAGATGGGACCGACGTAGGGGCGCGCGATGCGGAGCGCCTGCTTATCTGTGGCTCCCCCACCTCCTGTAAGGGGAATAGCTTCAAATGGCCCCATAGGACCTTCTGTCCCGTGGGGTACTCCAGGGAGAGATGGGAGAAGGAGAAGGGTCTGGAGTCGACCCTCCCTCCCAAGGTAGCGGAGGAGGCCGATGCCGTGGTGGTGCCTGCGGTTAAAAAGGCGATGAAGCCGAAGCCTAAGCCGAAGCCAAGCAGCAAGGCGAAGAGCGTGATGGTGGTCTCCTCCGCTCCTGCATCGGCCGGGGTACACTTTGAGACCCGGCCGGATGGTACCGTCCTCCACTACAGGGTGGGGCCGGACGGTATCCGCAACTACATAGACCAATATGGGAAGCCTCTGACAGAGGTGACTCCCTTAAGGTCTCGGGAGCCCACCGCGGGGAGTCCCCTTCGCTTGGAAGACGACATTGCAGAGGCCGAACCCACTGGCCCAACCTTAGGCACTTCTCGGACCTGGGTATGTCGCCTTCTATGCTTCAATACCTCCAGTTTTGCACTTTTACACTTAGCTAAATTGTGTTACAAATTTGTGTTAATTTTTCTAACTTCTTGCTTGTATGGCCTGTGTAGGTGGTCCGTTCCGATGAGGAGGACGAGGCAGATGAAGAGGCTGAGGAGGAGGTGGGGGTGGAAGAGATAGCTGCCGAGGATGAGGTAGCTGTGGTTGGGTGCGAAGAAGAAGGAGAAGGGGCGGTCGAAAGGGTTGCTGAGACGGGGGAGCCCGAGGGGGAAGTGGTCGAGGTCGTGGCCGAGGAGAGGGATGTGGTGGTGACGGGGGAGAGGGGAGTGGCGATCCTGCCTCAGTCTGCTGGCCCGGACGATTTGGCAGCTCAAGCCAGACTCGATAGGCTGGCCCGCAAGGCGCTTCTGGGGAAGAGAAAGGTGGAGGGGATGAAGTCCCTCCAAGGGGAAAAGAGGGCCAAGGTCGGAGGGAGTAACCCATCCGAGGTTGTGGTCGTAGAGGAGCCTAGGGGGACGTCGGGTCCCGCTCCAGGCCCTACTCAAGGCTCAAGCTCCAGCTCTGCCTCTCCGACCCACAGGATGCCTGTGCAGACACCCGAGGAGGTGAAGGCGGCCACGGGAGTAAAGAGCATCATGGAGGCTCACCCATCTGCCGGGTTACTAGCTTTGGCTGCGCTCCAGCAGCAAAGCGTAGAAGCTGATCACCGAGGTCGTGACCTCGCCTCCTCCATGGCATCGGCCATGGCTATGATACCTCAGGTTCGTGCACAGTGTTTTGTATGTTTTCACATTCTTCCCACATATTTTTGCTAAGTGTTTTGCCTTTTTCCCCTGTAGGCCTACTTAATGATGAACCAATATGTCTATCACCAAGGCCAGCTGGTGAGGTCATGGGCCGCGAAGGCAGAGGCTAATGCCAAGCTCGTGGAGGAGGCCGAAAAAAGGGTGGAGGAGGCCCAGAGAAGGTCTGAGGAGGCCCAACTCAGGGCGGAGAGAGCTGAGGGCCTCAACGCCACAGTTGAGGCTCGAAGAGTCGAAGCCGTGAAGACCAGAGCGGAGGCCGAGGAGCGTGCCCAGGCTGCGCAGGCAGCCCTAAAAGAGGCTGAGGCTGGCATCAACGACAGGATAAAGGCGGCGGTCCAAAATGGCCAAGCCGAGCTGAGTGCCGCCTGGGCCCAAAAGACACAGAAGGACTTCAACTCCTTCTACGTCGAGGGGTGGTCTGAGGCGGCTGCCTTTATGAGGGCGGGACCGGATCACCCGGTATGGAACATAGAAAATATTATAGTTCCCGTCCCCTCAGCTCCCATTCCGGATGTGGTGCCTTTGACTCCTCGAGCTCTCTCGGATGACGAGGACGGAGCTAGCCAGAACTAGGGTAGATTTAGGCTTTTGTTTTTAGTGTAGTTTCCTTTTTTGTACTTAGCATGTAATAGCTTTCCATGAAATGAAAAACAATTTTGGACTTGTCTTTTATTCTTCTGTGTTTTACTTCTATACTTCCGTTGTGATTTATACATCATTCATTGTATACATGCTCCCAAATGAGGGGGCCCTTATGCTTCGGCGTTGGGGCGCTCATTTTATACACATCATAAATCGAGTCGGCACGTGTAGAAACACTTGTAAAATGTAAATGGACTGAAAAATTCAAGTAAACAGAACCGGGGTGCCGTATAGGCTCGTGTTCTGAAACACTTAGAGAAAATTTAAATGAACTGAAACATTCAAGTAAATATGAACCGGGGTGCCGTATAGGCTCGTGTTCTGAAACACTTAGAAAATTTAAATGAACTGAAAAATTCAAGTAAATATGAACCGGGGTGCCGTATAGGCTCGTGTTCTGAAACACTTAGAAAAATTTAAATGAACTGAAAAATTCAAGTAAATATGAACCGGGGTGCCGTATAGGCTCGTGTTCTGAAACACTTAGAGAAAATTTAAATGAACTGAAAAATTCAAGTAAATATGAACCGGGGTGCCGTATAGGCTCGTGTTCTGAAACACTTAGAGAAAATTTAAATGAACTGAAAAATTCAAGTAAATATGAACCGGGGTGCCGTATAGGCTCGTGTTCTGAAACACTTAGAGAAAATTTAAATTAACTGAAAAATTCAAGTAAATATGAACCGGGGTGCCGTATAGGCTCGTGTTCTGAAACACTTAGAAAAATTTAAATGAACTGAAAAATTCAAGTAAATATGAACCGGGGTGCCGTATAGGCTCGTGTTCTGAAACACTTAGAGAAAATTTAAATGAACTGAAAAATTCAAGTAAATATGAACCGGGGTGCCGTATAGGCTCGTGTTCTGAAACACTTAGAAAATTTATAACAACAGTTTTCATTTATAAAGCCCACAGGCATAAATTTACATCATATTTTTCTTTACATCAAAACGCAAAAGTCGAGCCCTATTGATAGTATCTCCTTAGGTTATTGACGTTCCAAGGTCGATCTATCGGGGCGTCGTTGGGGAGGCGACCCAACAGGTAGGCCCCGTTGCCCGCCGCACCGAGGATTCGATAGGGGCCTTCCCAGTTGGGGCCTAGCTTTCCGTCGGACTGTACCCTTGTGTTGTTGTTTACTTTCCGCAGCAGCTTGGGATCCTCAGCTTCTATGTTCATAGCACTTTGGGCCGGAACCGGTTTATTGCCAGAGTACACGGCCATGGCACAGCTTCTCGAGACCTTTTGGTTTCCCGATATGGTCTCGACTCCATTCGCAGTGGGGTACTTAACCTTTTGGTGTAGAGTGGATGAGACGCCTTCTATCTCGTGAAGCCACGCGCGCCCTAATATGACGTTGTAAACGGAGGGGACGTCCACCACCGTGAACTCCACGCTCATAACCTTAGTTCCTGTCTTAACAGGCAAGGTTATGTTCCCTCTGGGCTGAACAGCCTCAGAGTTGAATCCGTACAGAGGGGGGGCGTTGGTATCTAGCTGCCCCTCCGTCAGCCCCATCTTTTGATAGAGGTCTCCGAATGGAATATTCACCGACGCACCCTGATCAACGAGGATGCGTCCTACTGAACAATGGCCCACTTGGGCCGTGATGACAAGGGCGTCGTAGTGGGGCATGTCTACCCCCACTAGGTCGAAGTCGGTGAAGCTTAGGTCCGGCTTGGTACCTTGTTTGCACCTCTTTCGGGGTTTCGAGCTTTCGGCGAGGCAGACGTGCTTTTTCATCGTGGCCTCACGGGCCTCGGTTCTCTCCGCCCCATTTGGCTTCGGCTTCTTTGGACCAGAATGGATAACCTGGCAGGTCATCACCGGTGGGGGGAGGTCTGGTTGCCTTTCGTCGTCCCCTTCTCGGTCTCGATCGGGATCCTTTCGCGTCTTGACGTATTTCTCCATCAAGCCGTCCCGGACCCATCCTTCTAGCCTCGCCTTTAGACCATGACACTCATTGGTATAGTGGCCGCGGCCTCTGTGATAGTCACAAAATTTGTCATTAGGCCCCCGGGCCGGTTCGTTCCTGAGCGGGGGAGGCCAGGAAAAGAATGGCTCGGTCTCGATCTCAAAGAGCAGGTCGGTCAGTGGTAGGCGGAATGTGGTGGAGTAGGCATTTCCTGGGTTCGAGGGGCCAGCCCGGCGGGTCTCCTCCCTTCTACGCTTAGGGGCCGGTTGCTGGCTCTCCACTGTTCGAGGTCTCCCCAACCTTTCCGCTATGGGGCGATCTCGCCGGATGCTCCTTGAGACGGCTCCTCCCCGAGGCTGCTCGATGCTGGCGACTGAACGCGTCGCTCCAGCAGATCTCATGTCTTTCTCGATATCGACATGCTGTTTGATTAGTGACCGGAGCTGGGAAACTGAGCCAGGAGGGGTTGCTATCATTTCGTTGCGGATTCTGCTTCCCACGATCATGTTCTGCCTGAAAGCAGCTATAGCTGTAGAATCGGGGCATTCGGCACATTCAGCGTGCTTCTGCCAGAACCGATTGTCGTAGCTCTCGAGGGTCTCTTTGGGTTGGGCCTTCACTTGGTACAGCTGCTCCGGTTGGGCAGCCCTTTCCTTCAAGTTGATGAACCGGTGTGCAAAATCATAGGCCAGATCATCCCAACAGTGGATGGAGTTGGCACGCAGAGACTGGAACCATTTACTTGCGAGCCTCCCCAGGCTGGCGGGGAAGCATTTACACATAAGGCGATCGAGGTGGGACCAGTGGTTCATCTGGTACCGATAGTGCCGGAGGTGGGCTTCCGGGTCAGAATCCGCGTTGAACACTTGAAGAACGGGGGCAGTAAAATTCTCGGGGGGCGCACTGTACTCTATCTCATCTGAGAACGGGGTACTACGGGTGGAGGCAACGATTTTTAGCGCTGCCTCGTCCGCGACTTCATCTCGGCCAGCGCGACGACCCCGCCTCCTTCTCCGGGGAGGCCTTTCAGTCCGAGCATGACTCGAAGCGGGCCGCGAATCGTGACTATCACCGGGTCGACTGATTCGTGAGTATACGCTTAGGTCGTTTATACGGCGCGAACTCCCCTCGTGGGAACGCCCTGACTCCTCTCCCCTAGCCGGCTCCTCAGGAACCTCTAGGGGGGGTCGTCTCGAGGGTCCCAATCGCGACATCACGCTCTTGGCGGGGATGCGAACGGGCTCTGGCTGCTCTACGCCGCGAGAGACGGGTTCGGGCTCGGCTGCCATCATAGAGGCTATCAATGCCTTTTGAGCCGCCAAGGCAACGAGCTCCTTCTCATGGATCTCTAGCATCATGCGAGTCAGCTCGTCGCGCGACCGGGGCGTACCCTGGATCGCATTGAGTGGAGTAGGCTGCCCCTCACGAGCAGGTCCCGGAGTGCCAAAAGAGAGGGTCCTCGGCATTCCAAATACTGGGGCATGTCGTGGGGGCGGGCTCTCATACTGTTCATTATCCGTCATAGTTCCTTGGAAACGGATTGTCGGAGCTAGCGTGCTACTTTCCCACAGACGGCGCCAATTGGCGAGCCTGATTTTCTTCCCAAGCTCGGCTTATATATCTTATTCGCGTCGGCTCCGATCTTCCAAGGTCGTTGACGTAGGTGGTATCTGCTCCGTCGTCGAGGTGCTCTCTAAGCCTGCACAAGAAACGAACAGGGGCCCGGGGTTGGTACCAGGTTTTTCCTCTCCGACGATCAAGTCAGTATCGGTATAGGTTGAAGGTAAGAATATAGTTAGGGATGAGGGAATGATCCAGTTACAAGTTGTGGCGTCAGACGTCACGGTTAATATTCTGGTGGTCCGGGTTGTTTTAGCTTTATCTCTCCTCTCTGTCTTTTTGTGTCCCCCTCTAATTGGTATTAGGGGGGGTATTTATAGTCTGATCAGAGGTGTTATTAGCCCTTGGATCACTGCACTGTCTAATAAAGATCCAACGGCTCCAGGTCATTTATGACTCTGACAATGGTATTGTTCATCATCCGGGGCCCACAGGCTGGCCTGTGATTGGGCCACGTCGATGAAACACCTAAAGGGTCCCCCAAGGGAGCAGCAGCATTAATTGGGGAAGAGTGCTCAGCAAGTTTCTCTGGGCCGGCCTAGGCACGGTCCGGCTCCCCAAGATCCGGGGTGATGCGTCACCCATGCTTGAGAGGCCCGGATCGCCTGCTGTGGAGTTGATATCGGTCCGGACGAGGGGGTGCCGACATCCCCTCGCCATATATCACTTGGGGCTTTCAATCTTTACCATTCTACTTGGGAACATGGGATTCATACTCTTGGGAGGGAGAGCATTAAAGCTAATATAAATCATAAAAATATGTTAGTCATTTTATCCTGCTGGGATATTAAATGAATTTTTTATCTAGAGAAAATAGAATAGAATGCATTTAGGATTTATATGGTTGTAACTTGTAAGTATCAATTTATTTAATGAGCTGCCTTATAAAACTTAGAAAAGAGTACGAGTAATAAAACTATGGGGAGTGTCAAGAGTTAATTTTAACAAAATATAGTAAAAATGTATGTAAAAAAAAACAATTTTAATTTTTAAGGTTGTTGTCATGGCCCCCGATAATATGTAGCTTACTTACGGGAAAAAACTAGTTTTACTGAACTTATAACTTTTATCTTAGATTATTATTCAGGGCAGAAAATAAAACCCTGAGCTTTAAGCTGACGACACAGGATACACAATTCATGAAAACAAATAAGTGCAGAGGCAGGGAAACAACTAAGCATTAAATAGTATCACTAAGCAATCATTATGTTAAAGTTAAACGTTTAGCTATGTACTCATGGTTGAACTATCTACCTATATATGCAAAATTTGTTTCCCTTCTTTTTATTAGAGTATTAGTTATGGCTGTTTTAATTATTCAATCAGGCAATGAGAGCAGAGGTGAGTGACTCGCCATTAAGGCTTCAATATTGTATCATCATCACTGGCGCAGCGTATCTTATATTCGCGGTGTTGGTTCCAACAATGTCGGCTATGGGGAGGTGGTTGGCGTTTTGCACCTTTGTTACATTCACTTACATTTGTATCCTAGTAGTTTTTGCGGTGAAAGATGGTAAGTTCCATTTTTCTTTTCCAAAAAAACAACGTTAGGATAACTATATTTTTGTAACAACAATCTTAGAGCACGCGGAATACTAATATTATTAACATCTTGCTTTGCTGCATATGCAGTAAATAAGCTTCTTATTCGAGGCTGACGCACATGTAGCTTTATTAATATTAAAAATTTTTACCCTTCAAATCAGAAAAAGTTCGGAACGAAATGCATATAATCTCGATGAGTATTAAGACTTACAACCAAACAAAACCAAAATCTGCAAAATGGTTATTTATTTTCTTGCAAAAGGCACATATAGCCTTGTTCAAGTATACTTTATCATGAAACTAAGCTAGCTTATTCAAGGCCACGAGAAAAAAATAGGTCCTCCTGGGTTTAGATTAAGTTTTCTCGGTTCGAAAAACTTCTTAGATAGCTCCCCAGCAAAACAAGTAAGACTATAAAACCAAAAATTAAAGTGCTTAAAACTGGAATTTATCTTATTTGAAGGGAAACCAAATTCACATAGAGATTACAAAGTTAGTGGGAGCAAAGTGGATAAGGTGTCCAATGCGTTTGGCGCTGTAACTGCCATGATAGTCTGTAATACCGGCGGCTTGCTGTTGGAGATACAGGTATACACAACTTCGGACTAATTATATACTTATATCTTATCAAACTCTGAGAATAGTACTATTTTAAAGGATTAAGCCAACTTATCTATTCAACATTTTCAGGTCAAGAAACAAAAATAGTAACTTTTAAGCCGACCAGCCATATAAAAAGCAACTTATCAATAAAAGAACAAATAAACTGAACTCAGTCGGATCAAGCAGTTTAATCAATTTCATTTATGATTTTTTTTATTGGTGTGCAGGCTACACTTCGGAAGCCGGCAGTTGAAAATATGAGAAAAGCGTTGTATACGCAATATTCAGTGGGGCTTATATAGGGTACTATGGTGTGATTATTGTAGGCTACTGGGCTTATGGCTCATCAGTTTCGGATTATCTTCCCAACGACTTAAGTGGCCAAAAATGGGTTAAATTCATGATTAATGCAGCTGTCTTTCTGCAGTCTATAGTCTCACAACATGTAAGTACAAATATAAACGACGAGCGAAACTTACATTTTTAAACAAATACCTTGATTGATTTGAGTTTGAGAGAAAAATTAGACTTGTTAGCTTTAGCTTCAGACAGATAAACTTGCAGCAAAGACAGATAAACTGAGCTTAAAACAGCATTGGAATAAGCAAAAGGAGAGTAAACAAAAGGGAAAATGGATTGAACCTTACTAAACAAACAGGCAAAAAATGGAAGCTTAAACCTGCACTCAAATAAGCTTTCAAGAAGCTAATACAGAAAGAATAATGGGAAACTGATTGTTTGATAGATTAGAGTAAATTTTTAGGCACCTTTTGGTTTAACAAAGGTAACTTTTACTTCTTCTTTTCTGAATATTTCGCAATTATGTTCTTATTAAATATTCGATAGAAAACATTCAGACTTATATTTTCCTTCCCTAGAAGTATGGTGTGTAAGTCCTTCTCTCGTTATAGATGTGTAGCGATATTAAACTTAATTTTAATGCAGATGTTTGTGACACCAATTCATGAAGCACTTGATACCAAGTTTTTAAAAGTAGAGGAGAAAATGCATTCAAGGGACAACATAAAGCGTCTAATTTGCGTGCGCACACTCTTCTTCATCTTCAACACATTTGTAGCTGCGGCATTGCCTTTCATGGGTGACTTCATAAACTTGTTTGGATCGTTTACGCTAATCCCTCTCACTTTTGTGTTCCCAAGCATGATCTTTATCAAGGTGAGATACGGCTTTTAAAAACAAAGTTTAAATGTTTTTAGATAAGCTACCCTACGTGCTACATAATAACCAAATCAAGGCCTCTTTCATTATCCCTTAAGCAAATAAGCTGGAACTTTTAAGGCTGACAAAAAAAGTTAGATCTATTCAGAAAAGCGAAAGGCTAAATTTTTACTTTAGTAAAACCAAATCATGCGTCACTACTTAAAAGTAGTAACCAAACAAGGCCTGAGTTTAAATTAACTGGTGGACATGTGGGTCTCTATATATGGAATTAGGCCAATAATTCATAGTTTTTGTTTTTATGTTTGTCAGTAAAACCAATATACTGACCTAGAAAATTTTGTTGTTGTTCATCTTTATCAACTATTGTGTGTATTGGGGATTTCAGTTTAAGGGAAAAACAGCAAAGACAGTAAACAAACTCTGGCACTGGACTAACATTATCCTATTCTCGATCCTTGCTATTGCAACTACAGCTTCTGCAATCCGTTTACTCATCAAAAACATCAGCAAATACGACTTTTTCGCTGATAAATAATGCTATGGAAGAGCTCATACTTGTTCATAGTTCAATATCCTGTCGAAAGCTCATTTATAGGTTTTTTTCTTTGTTTTCTTTTTTCGGAAATCACAAAGGCGAGGCTAGTGAGATTCATTCTCGGCCTTGATTTTTATAAATGTAGCACTTTAACCACCAGGGTATTTACTATGTTCCTTCTATTACTGTGATACTTTTCCAGTGTTTATATTTCACTATGAGATCAAATTGTACGAAAATAAACAGAAAATATAACATTATTGCTTTGTTTTGGGAAAGTCTTAACCTCCATTGTTTAATTACCTGTACATTTTCTTTTCACTTCACAAATTGTTTTCTATGACTATAACACTTGCCAGCAAACTTAAGGAAGCATGTTTATGTACAAATAAACAGAAAACTGAAAATATAGGCCTTCGATCTTTACTGATTTTCTTAATTTTATACTCCACATTTGATTTCTGTGGCAATACGCAATAACACTTGCAACTAAAAATTTCAGATGGTACTTATATGCTTACTCTATATGGTAAAGAAAGACTAGTAATAGCTAAACAAAAGAAAAAATCAAATAAAGACCAAACACATGAGAGTCTGTTTTTGAGTTTTATTTTCCAATTTTATTTGTTTGATGATCATTATTCTATGTCAAAACTCAGCTACGTATGAACTTAACCCATTGAGAAACACTTGGTATCCCTTTATTAACCACCGTGAGCAAATAATACCCTGGTGGCGCAACATTAGCCCCCAGTGGGCCGTCCACGAGCGCTTGGACCCACCTTTTCTCCTCCCAAACCAAACTCCTACACCTCAAAAACAACATCCGTTGGTTCATCGAATTAGAATGCGTATTGAAAGGCGGTGCATACATGCTGAATGTCAAGAACAATAAGTACTCCATTTTTTTAGTTATTTAATAAGCCTACACTTAACTATCAAATACAAAAACAACAACATTAACTCAAAATCTCAGTCCAAAGTGGAGAATTAAATACAATCCTAAGATAAACAGATGTATTTTAGCTCAATTTACATCCTTTTTTACAACGGTGGAACCAAGTCTAATCTTTTTACAGATCGCTTAGATGCCCCTTAATGATTCGGAGGATCAAGCTTAATTTCAAACATATAAAACAAAATCTACAGCTACAGCTATCGTGCAATGGTCCAGCGTTCTGAAGCAGGCAAATCCCCTCCTTGACATAGCAACAATCTTGGAAACTTCTTCATGATTGATAAGTGTTTGGTGCTTTTCTTCGGGGTTACTTTGGAAGTTGAAGAAGTCAATTTGGACGACTCGTAGCTATTACACCATTCCAACGGTCCTTTGGGCGTGCTTTGCATATCAGCAACAAACGGATGATCCAATAATTGTCGGGCTGTCCATCTCTTTGCAGGGTCCTTGATGAAAATCTTCCTTAAGAAATCTTTGCCTTCTGGGGATAGATTCTCCGGAATCTTTGGAGTCTCTTCTAAAAGAATCCTTGTCATAATAGTCACCTCACCTTCTCCATGGCGGTAATCCCACAGCGGAGCACCGGTGAACATCTCTAACACAATGCATCCTATAGCCCATACATCTGATGGAGTC
This sequence comes from Primula vulgaris, assembly GCA_963920805.1. Lineage (NCBI taxonomy): Eukaryota > Viridiplantae > Streptophyta > Magnoliopsida > Ericales > Primulaceae > Primula > Primula vulgaris. The sequence continues at coordinate 34,056,121 of OY987214.1, read as the reverse complement.
TCTTGGTCTTTCTTGTCCACCGCCTCTGGCGAATAATAGAGAGACGTACCAGCTAGCTGGGCTTTCTCACTCTTATAACTTTCTCCGTATCTCTTTGCGATCCCGAAATCTGCAATCTTCAAGATGTCGTTTCCTGCTTTTACAAAACAGAATTTAGTGCAGTTCAATATACGTATCAACATGTACATTAACTTTGTAACGTAAAAGTTCAATTTTGTTAACTTAAATACAATTATGTCAAATTGTTAATTTAATATATTGTCATCAGATTTGTACCTTCACTAGTCAGTACCTCTCAAGATTTTTCAGTTGTATACACTAATTATGTAAAACTCCTAAAATTGAAAATTCATTCAAACTAATTAAAGATCTAAAATTTAAATGAGTCGTCTTTCTTTAATATTCATTGTTACGTAGCTTGTCCCTAATATCCATGTTGCTTTTATATGCTTACAAGTCTAATTCCTCGATCTTTTTTGTGTTCTAATGTTTAAAACTTTTTTATGATGGTCCCTTGGCCTTTAAACAAGCATTTAACCATGTGAGAAAAGGTTACAAAATTGAAAAATTGTACAAATTTAGGCAGGTATACATAATCAACTAGAAAGTAGTTCGATGCAGTAAGAAGGATGAGGATACTAAATTAAAATCGGCTCATAATCTAAATTCAGAAAGTACTAATTACCTCCTTTAGAAGATGAACAAAGAAGTATGTTGGCAGGCTTGAGATCACAATGTACGAATCCCTTCACGTGTATGTAATCAACTCCTTCCAGTATATACTTTGTATATCGCTTAACCTCAGATTCTTCTAAACGGCCATTAATCTGTTTCGTTAACTTATCTTGTAAACTGCTGCCATCCGCGTACTCCAAGAAAAGACTACATGTTATTTTGCCGTTGATCTTCTTTGTATGGTAGTCAAAACAGTGGATAATATGTGGGCAATCTTTGAGCTCTTCCAAGACTGAATACTCGTGTAAAAGCACCTCCGCGCCTGGAAAACTTGAAGATTTTACCGCAATAACTTGGGGGACATGAGGGTTTCGTTTCTTTGGTCTCGCTAACCTCACTGCTGCACACCCTCCTTTCCCGATAACATCTCCTAGAACCCACTCCATTTTCTAAAACTTGAAGCGAGAACTCTTAAAATTCTTATAAGCTGGTAATCTTTAAGTTTTCTAGTTTTTGTGTGTATTCGAATTATAACAGATAAAGGAATTTGAAACAAAGTAGGACTAGGAGTAGTTTACTAGAGATTTATCCTTTTGTTTTTGAGTTTTTTTCCAAAATGGTACAGTGGAGCGGGTTATTTCCCAGAATGGGCTACCTTTCTGAAATATTCCCAAAATGGTCTACTTTCGAAAAACGACCGATCGAAATGATTAAAACGACCGGTCGTTTTATTATTGAACTCTCTGGAACAATTTGGACAATAAACGATCGGTCGAATTGGATCATACGACCGGTCGTTTTTCAGACAAAAACGATCGGTCGTTATGTACGTTTCGATCGGTCGTTTTTATGGTGAACTCTCTGAAAGAAATCATACCTAAAACGATTTCTACTATGGTGAAAAACGACCGATCGTAATGTACCGAACGACCGATCGGTTTGGAACGAAAATGTTCCAATGAGCAAACCTTAAACACGACCGATCGCTGCTATAGAACGACCGATCGTAAGTAGAAATGCTTCCAATGAGCACAACACAAAAAACGACCGATCGCTAGGCTAAAACGACCGATCGTTTTTGGTCTGAAAAACGACCGATCGGAATGTACAGAACGACCGATCGTTTTTGGTCCAAATTGTTCCAGAGAGTTAATGATAAAAACGACCGGTCGTTTTATTCATTTCGATCGGTCGTTTTTCGAAAGTAGACCATTTTGGGAATATTACAGAAACAGAACCCATTCTGGGAATTTGGGTTGGTCACTGTACCATTTCAGCAAAAAACTCTTTGTTTTTGGGGCCATTGTCTCAATGGTCCTCTTAGTTTAAAAAATAACTCTACTCTGACTTTACTTTACAGTATAACAGGAACGGTCCAGTTATTTTAAGATTAGAAAGAGATATATAGTCGTCTATGTTATCGAAGAATATCGTTATCCTAGATGATAAATTTTTCAACTACTGTCCCGTATGTTTTTTTTTTAAAAGCAAGTTTGTTTTTCTAAAAGAAAATTATGTTGGCTATTCTCCTTTCGTCTACTATGGATTTTGATTCTTAGAGAAGTGCTATTTACTAATGTGGAAAATTATCAAAATATACAACTATTTTAAACTAATTACCAAAAAATTACACTTCAACACTTTATTTCCAAAATATAGAACTAATTAAAATTATAAATATTAAATAATTTATATTTTTTTAACCGTTTTTTCTCTCTCTCCCTCTCTCTCTATATATATACTATTAATTTATGTGAAGACCTTTTATGAGGCTTGAAATAAATAATTACAAAAAACTATTGATAGTTTAAAAAATTACATATGATGTTAGAAATTCAAAAACTAAAAAAAAAAATATAACTGCTAAAAGAAACAGATCACGTTCAAAATAGGATATCAATTACTATTTAAAGCCAAAAAATAACTCTTATATCCCTATTCTCTGCACTATCTCTCCCCCTCTCTCAAGTATTACTTTTCCTGTTATGTTTATGATTATAACTGTTTTATTTTTTTGTAAAATTGAGTTTCTGTTGCTAAATATTTTTGTTTAATATTTCACAACAATTTACACATCTACGTGTTACACCACGCATCGCATGGGCGGCGCGCGCTATTATATATATATATATATATATATATATATATATATATATATATATATATATACACATACAAAAATGTCAACTACAACATTCGTCCTCCTCTCTCCACCACCTTCCGCTGCACCTCCCTCCATCTCTGATACCGTCACCACCTTCTCAAATCCCAACCCTCCATATTTTCCACCCTCACCCACACTCCTACTTTAACCCCAATCTCCACCGTCCGATCAAAACTCCTTCCCCCAATAAAATGCTCATCTAAACTCATATTCGTACCAGTTATACCAGAACCAGTGGTTTCTGAACCCTTTTTCTATTTTCACTTTTTTTGTTTTGTTTTTATCGTAAAACTCGATTATAACTAGGTTAAATCTTTAGAATTTCTTACATAGTATTTTTTTTTGTGCTATAGATATCAGGTATGTAGAGGATTACATTTATTTGGATTTTTGTTTTGTTTTTAATCTGATTGTGTTTTCTACTTGTTGGAATTGATTTACTTAGAAGGCTCATTTTCAATTTTTTTATATGAAATTGGTTTTTGTTTATATTCGATTGGAGTGATTCTCATTTTTGTGGAATAATTGATAAGTTATTAAATAATCGGGGATTTATCGTTTTTCTCTTCATGGATTTTATTGTTGGAATTGATTTACTCAACAACTTCATTTTCATTTTTTCTATATGAATTAAGATTTTATTTTTCTTCGATCGGAACGATGCTCATTTTTGGGGCATAATTGGTAAGTAATTAAATAATTGTGAATTTATCGCTTTACTTTTCCACCCTAGCCATACACAATATATTTTGTATTCATTGACACTTCCCTTTCTTTCTGTTTTTATTATTCATACCCAATATACCGTTTATACATGTTATTTAATACAGTCATACACAATATACAATTATACATGCTATTAAATACAGGCACACACAATATATTGTTTATATATTATTTTTAATATATGCATACACAATACATTGTTGTACACGTTTTTTTATACAGCCATACACAATACATTGTGTGTTTTATGTTTTTTTTTAATAACTGTGTGTTGTGTTTTGGTTATTATCCATACACAATACATTGTTTATACATTTTATTTAATGCAGTCATACATAATACACAGTTTATACATGCTATTAAATATAGGCATACACAATATATTGTTTATACATGCTCTTTAATACATGCATACACAATACATTGTTATACACGCTCTTTTATACAACCACACGCAGTACATCGTGTATCCATTGAAACTGTCTTTTTTGTGTTTTGCTTATTATCCATACACAATATATTTTTTATACATGTTATTTAATACAGACATACACAATACATCTTTTATATATACTTTTTAATACAGTCATACACAATACATTGTTTATCCATTGACACTTTTTGTGTGTTTTGTTTATATTGTTTTGTAGTGCGATGGGTAGTATTTTTTATGATGACTTAATACAGGCATATACAATATGGTGACTTCATACATGATATGGTCTCAAGTTCACACACATTAGTGTTTTGTAATTAATAATAATATAATTGTTGCATGTATTTCACTGTTTGTTGGCATGCATGTTTCATTTACGCAATATGGCTGCAATTTCTTAAACATGTTTTTTAATACAGGCATACACAATACATTATTTATCCATTGACATTGCCCATTTTTTATGTTTTTGTTATTATTCATACACAATACACTTTTATACATGTTGTTTAATACATGCATAAACAATACACTTTTTATACATACTCTTTAATACATGAATACACAATACACTTTTTGTACATGCTATTTAATACAGATATACACAATACACAATTTATACATATTTTTTAATACATGCATACACAATACACTATTTATACATGTTTTTTAATACAATAATACATAATACATAATACATATTTTATACATGCTCTTTAATACAGGCATACACAATACACAGTTTATACATGTTTTTTTAATACGAGCATACACAATACATTATTTATGGATGCTCTTTAATGAAGACATACACAATACACAGTTTATACATGTTTTTTAATACGAACATACACAATACACTATTTATACATGCTCTTTAATACATGTATACACAATACATATTTTATACATGCTCTTTAATACAGACATACACAATACACAGTTTATACATATTTTTTAATACAGGCATGCACAAAACATTATTTATACATGCTATTTAATACAAAAATACACAATACACAGTTTATACATGTTTTTTTAATACGGTCATACACAATACACTATTTATATATGTTCTTTAATACATGCATACACAATACATATTTTATATATGCTTTTTAATACATGCATATTTTCTTGGTTTTTATATATTTTTGTGAATTTAGATTTTTCTTGGTTTTTTTTTTATTTTTTGCCATATTTTTGGAGTTTTTTCGGGTTTCCGACTTTTTAAAGGTTTTTTCAGCACTTTTTTGGTTTTTTCGGGTTCTCGATTTTTGTGAACTTTTTTCATTCTTTTTGTGATTTTGGATTTTTCTTTGTTTTTTTTAACCATTTTTTGGGCTTTTTCGGGTTCCCGACTTTTTAAAAGGTTTTTCCGGCCTTTTTTGGGTTTTTTCGGATTCTTGACTTTTTTGAACTTTTTTCATTTTTTTTGTGAATTTGGATTTTTATTGGTTTTTTTTTTTTTTTAACATTTTTTTGGATTTTTTCGGGTTCCCGACTTTTTTAAAGGGGTTTCCAGCATTTTTTGGGTTTTTTCGGGTTCTCGACTTTTTTAAACTTTTTTTATTTTTTGTTGTAATTTTATTTTTTTCGGTTTAGAAGTCATTTTAACATTAAATAAGGTAGTATTTTGTGGGAAAAAAAATGATGATTTAGAAAGAGAAATGAGAGAGATGAGAAAGAGAAATTTTTTGGTAGCTGAGAAGAAATATATATATTTTTTTCTATTCGGGTTAATTGTATGTTTTGGAAATAATTTGTTTGTGTTGTATGTTTTGCTAATATTTCATAACACATTGTATATTTTAGGCATTTACCCTTATCAAAGGCATGGTAGTTTTTTTTTTTAGAAGAAAAAAAACCACCTTCATCCAAAACCATGCGTGTACCTAGGGCTGTAAATGAAACGAAACGAACCGAACAACCCTCTGTTCATGTTCAGTTCATGAACTAAAACTCTTGTTCATGTTCGGTTCATGTTCATTTAAATACGAACGAACATTTGACGAACATGAACCGAACATTTGACGAGACGAACACGAGTTGTTCGTGAACATCTAATTTCTTCCAAAACATTTAATAATTGAAAAAAATATATATTTTTCTTTCTTTTTAAAATATATTTTAATTTTATTATATATTACTATATTGTTAACTATGATAAACTAGTTCACATATAACTTTAAGTTTATATATTGTATAAATTATTTTACATACATATGATTACTTTAACGAGTTGAACGCTTAACGATAAAATCGGTGACTGTATTTATAGTATGATGATATAAATTAACATAATAATTTCAAAATAATACAAACATATCATTTATATTATTATAGCATAAATAAGTTTATTAATTGTGTAATGATATTAATTTTTGTTACATCATTAATAGATTTATTTATTTTATTTTATCAAACTTTATATATAGTTACACGAAAACGAGTTTAGACGAACCGAACAGAGGGTTGTTCATGTTCAGTTCACTTAATAGACGAACACTATATTCTTGTTCATTATCGTGTTCATTTATAAATGAACGAACATGAACCGAGTATTAGCCGAGCCGAACACGAACGATTTCACGAACAACTCATCTCATTTACAGCCCTACGTGTACCTTACAAAAAAAAATGTGTGTACCAAAAATTTTCCTTTCAACATCGGGACTCGGGATTGTAAGTGTTTAATTTATATTATTACCATTTAGAATTTCCAAACTATATGATTCACCTTCTTGATTTAGGTTAGTAAATACAGGGTATTACAACTTTTATCATTTTGCTAACCCATTTACTAAAATGTGTAAAAACCAAAACATAATCTCAATATATACAAATAAGGTTCTTCTTTTCTCTTCTTATACTTCTCTACTGTTTGTTACCGAATAGTAGGATTTGGTAATTTATAATCTAAGAATAAGAACACAACATGAATTAAACATATTGCATTTTGGTTGGTCTTGGTCACTAAATAAACTTAGTGTAGTTATTATGATTATGCTTCAGTTTTATAAAGAGATGCAGAAAGACAGTAACAATTTTTCGGAGACAAAATTAAAATTTTAAACAAAAGAAGGGAAGTTTCATTGTAGTAAATCTTTCACAGTGAAAGTATATAAGCACAAAAGGCATCAGACAAGGGACGAGATTGTCAAGTTTTAATATTGGGGGAACATTGGTGTTATAATAGGACCAATTAAAAATTCCAAATATTATGTAGATTAGGATAATTCTAGGATAAATTTTGGATTCGTATCCTTTTTATAATGTATTTAAGGATCAGTCATCGGAACTATTTAAATTTCGGTCTATTTCACTCTACCAAATTGACATCTGCCATGTAACGTGTCGCGCAACGCGTGTGTGCGTGTTACACTGAATCTGCATCCCTTCTGGCCTAATTATTCATATCAGTCATTCCCCTGATGTTTCATGTATTTTCATTTCAATTCCTTTAGTTTTATTTCAAATATAAAGGGCTATGCGATTACGAATTTTGATATATTAAATTCTGAAATTTAATTATAGTATTACTTTTTACCTCCTATTAAATTTTGAACATAAAAAATATTTTACCATCCCCTCGACACTATCAAAATGATTACAATAGAAGAGAAAATTTTAAAAAAAAAACTTGTTTAAAACAAAAAAAAACATTAAAAATTTGAAAACGCTAAAAAAACTTTTAATCCATTTCTAAAATAGTTTAAAAAAAGAAAGACAGAACAAATGAATTTAATGTAAACAGTCTAAGTCATTAAAAAAAACTGGGTCATTTTAAAAAACAGTCTGACAAATTTTTCAAAAACAATCCGAGTTATTTAAAAAAAAACAGTCTGAGTAAATTTATTAAACAGTTTTGAGTAATTTTGAAAAAAACAATCTAAATGATTTTGAAAACAATCTGAGTTATTTTAAAAAACAATTTCGCCAATTTAAAAAACATCCTGAGTAATTTAAAAAAACAATATGAGTATTTTTTTTAAACAATCTGAGTAATTCTTAAAAAATAGGCCGAGCCTTTTTTAAAAACAGTCTGAGTAAATTTATTAAATAGTTTGAGTAATTTTTAAAAAACAATCTAAATCATTTTGAAAACAGTCTGAGTCATTTTAAAAAACAATCTTGCTAATTTAAAAAAAATCTCGCTAATTTAAAAAATAATCAGAGTCATTTTAAAAAACAATCTCGCTAATTTAAAAAACAATATGAGTCATTTTAAAAAACAATCTGAGTAATTTAAAAAAAAGTATGAGTATTTTTTTAAAACAATCTGAGTAATTTTTAAAAAACGGCCTGATTCTTTTTAAAAAATAGTCTGAATAATTTTAAAAAATAGTATGAGTATTTTTTTAAACAGTATGAGTAATTTTTAAAAAACAGACTAAATTAATTTATAAAACAGTCTGAGTAATTTTTAAAAATAAGTCTAATTTATTTATAAAACAATCTGAGTTATTTTTATAGCAATCCTAAGGAATATATTATTTTTTTAACAAAAAATGTCAATTTTACGAGTCTTTAAACATGAAATACATCGAATGACTTAACGTTACAACTTTTAAAACTAATAGACTTGTATATAATTTGACCAAACTATTAAAATTACAAACTCGTCCTCGTCATTTGAAATCTGAAACTTGATAGATAAATATACACATTTATATATGAGGCTGGATTTTTCCACTGCAATTTATCTGTTTCCACTCTCAAACAGTAATTTTTTTTTACGAACAGTAAATCTGACTTAAATCTGAAAATTTTTCAGAGGACTTGGCCGATCGATCGGAGTTGACAGCCGATCGATCGGCCAAGCCCTCTGGAAAAAATTTCAACGCCCTAATTAACTCAAAAAAACATTTACGGACTGTAATCGTGACTTGCGGTTTGACTTATTCATTTTTTTTTCGATATCGTATATTGTGGAACTATAACTTATTCGTTCGGACTCACTCCAAATTTAGTTCCGTTTCAACCGTTATGCTCGTTATTGAATCGTCTATCATATTAAACAAATTAACCATTTTTTTAAATGATTAGTACTCGAAACGACCTTTTATCATGTTACTCGAAAAAAATTAACTTATTAGTTTTTTATCAAACCGTAAGTCAAGATTACGATCCGTAAATATTTTTTTGAGTTAAGTAGACAAATTTCATTTTAAACAAATTAACCATTTTTTTAAATAATTAGTATTCGAAACGACATTTTATCATGTTACTCAAAACAAATTAACTTATTGACCTTTTATCAAACCGTAAATCACGATTACGATCCGTAAATATTTTTTTGAGTTAAGTAACCAAATTTTATTTTAAACAAATTAACCATTTTTTTAAATGATTAGTACTCGAAACGACATTTTATCATGTTACTCGAAATAAATTAACTTATTTACCTTTTATCAAACCGTAAGTCATGATTACGGTCCGTAAATGTTTTTTTGAGTTAATTAGGGCTCTGAATTTTTTTCCAAGGGACTTGGCCGATCAATCGATCAAGCCCTTTGAAAATTTTTTAGATTTTTAACACAGTGGCAATTTGGTAATTTTACAGTTAAAACCGTAAATCTGACTTACGGTTCGTAATTTTTTTTTTACGGTTTTGAGCGATGATACAGATAAGTTATAGTGGAAAAATCCAGACTCTTTATATATAGAGAGATAGAAAGAGAGAGACGACCGCCAACCCACCACCGCCAACTACCACCGCAACCCACCACCGCCGCGAATTATTATATAGATATACAGATATGTATATGTATGCATAGATATATATATATATATATATATATATATATATATATATATAGGGAGAGAGGAAGTGGGAAAGAGAGAAGACAGTCGGCGGAGGAAGGCGGTGGCGGGCGGCGGAACCAATGCTTAATTACTTTTGTAAAAAAGACACCAATGCTCAAATAAATTTAGTTGGGAGACTAATACTTTGGGCTTTGCTATAAAACCTAATATTTATTAGAGTTTATACTTTATATTCGTTTAACCTCTTGCTTCGTACTTTTTATGATTGTATAGTGGAGTAGTTATTCTGAACGTGCTTAGGTTAATTTATAAACAAACAGAAATATACTTCTAATCTATTGGTATAAATTGAAATAATTTGTAAAACAAATTCACATAGTTCTATTGTAGTCTAGAATATCATTCAGAAATCAGAACCAAGAATTAGTTTGTATTTTTTTTTATATATATAATTGGTAAAACAAATTCACATAGTTCTATTGTCGGGGTTTTATAGATTTATTACACCAAACAATCTGTTTTTAATGATTTGGATATCTATCTTTCAAAAATTTTAATTTGGGTACCACACTATAATAAATTTCCAATTTGGATACCACCGTCTAAATAAATTACGGAATCATGTCACGTGACATTTGACAAACGTTAATTTGAGAGGGTATTTGACAATTTTGCACAAAAATATGTCATACTAGAAAAACGTTTTCTCCAATTTCACACATAACAAAAATTTAGATTATGTGCTAATTTTTGTTATGTGTGAAATTGGGGGAATTTTTTTTCTAAGATGACGTATTTTTATGCAAAATTGTTAAATTAGCCTATCAAATTAACGTTTGTCAAATGTCACGTGACATGATTCCGTGATTTATTTAGACGGTGGTACCTAAATTTACCTAAATTGAAAAGTTATTATAGTGTGCTATCCAAATTGAAAAATTTGAAAGGTGAGTACCCAAATCGTTAACAACACTAAACTAAGTTTGATGTACTAAATGCATTTTTTACCCATATTGTCATAAAGTAACAAAACAGAGTTACAACTGAAAAGATTACAACTTGAAACACGCAAAAGAAAACTAATAAAAACTTCAGGGGTTTTGCTTGCAAATTTTATCCAAATCCTATTTCTCCCAAACCTTTTAACAGAGTTATAACTTGTTTAGAATCAGTTTCTATGGTAGCATCTTCATCTGTAATAAGTATTAAATAACTGGCTTTGTAGAAACGCCTTACCTTATGCTTTTAGACTGGAATTAACCTAAACAAGTTCCATAAAACGTTTTTATAAATTTTCCATTGCAGTCTCTCATCAAACCCCCAATATCTTGATCCATAGAATGTTTAGAAAACCCACCATTAACATTAATTTTAACCTTGTTTGGTGTAGGACTGGTCCAAGAAACCACATTTGTAACTTGCTATTTATAATATTTTTGAATTTCCAATAAATTAAAACTTGGACCAAATATTTTATCCTTATTAACCATCATACTGAAAAAGATAATAATATCAGCAATAATAATTTCACTTTTCATGCCCTGGTTCTCAAATGGAAGTATTTTTTTGCAAATACCTTTTTGTAGAAAAACTAGAATTAATCCACCAAGACATACACCTTCCTCTAGTAGTAGGAATTACTGTATTGGATCTTCATAATTTTACCAAAGTGCTCCCATACTTTTCCAGCAATTATATCAGTACCAAACAGATGGTCACTTTCTTCCGCATGTAGTCCACAACAATCACATTTAGAGCTAATATTGATTATTTTTCTTTTAATATAAGAATTAATAGGAATAGATTTAGCAAACAATCTCCAAATAAAACATGTGATTCTCAATGTTATTAATTTGTCCCAAATAAGAGAGTGAGACCAACTAAAATTATTTTTCAATCTCACCAGGTCCCATTCTGATTTTGTAGAGAAACCACCAGTGGTGGTCCCTTTCCATATCATTTGGTCATTGGATGAGGTAAAACTTACAAAATCTTCTTTGAAATAATGATTAAAATCATAAGAGAAATAATTAGAAATCTATTGTCTATTTGAGCAATCACTATCTCATAATTTAAATAGAGGAATGTGTCCTTTAACATGATCATTTAAGATAGAACCATCAGCAGACCAATTATCATAATTAACATCTATGTCTCCTTTCCTGCAACCCATAAAATATTATTTTCTGCTAGATTTCTTATCTTCAACGTTCTGTTCCAGGTATCATTAGTGATACGTGTTCTTGCAAAATTAATATGACTGAGCCTGTTGTATTTTGCTTTAATAAATTTAGCCCAAAAAGAATTTTGTTCTCTACATTTCCACCATAATTTGATAGCCATAGAATTAGCAATATCTTGCAACGATGTTACTCATATACCACATTCCTTCAATAGAGAGAATAACCTTTGACCAAGAAACCCAGTGCAACTTCCTTTTTTCCTCATAACTTCCCCAGAAAAAAATTAGCAAAAATACTTTCAATATTTTGCATCATTCTTTTAGGAGGTTGCATAGTTGTCAAAGTGTAGATAGGTAAAGACCGTAGAACATGTCTAATTAATATTAGTTTAGAACCCAAAGATAAACAATTAGACTTCCACATTCATTTTTTCTCTCACTTTATTAACCATAGACTGGAAATAAATGCATATTTTTTTCTACCAGCATATAAATTGCACCCAAGTTAAATAAAAAGAGTATTCCTTACATTGATCTTCAAGATATTTTCCAAGCCTTGTTGCTGAAGTAGATTAACACTCTTTGAACAGTATAAGAAGCTTTTATGATATTTAACTTCTTGCCCAGATTCCTTTTCATTTAAAGTGCATTCGTATTTTCAATTGGAGAGGGTTTTTAGAAGTATTATTGAATACAAACCAGCACGGCCGGATAGCTCTTAATAGGAAGGAAGTTCAAACAAACAGTTGCAAAAGCGACTTTATAGTTGTTTTTAAAATGAAAAAAGATGGCAATTCTGGAGATGAAATCTTTATATAGCCCCAAGTCAGCGACATTAGACTGGACATTAAACTCTGGAATAAAATTTTAATATTATTAAAGAGCTGAACCTATAGTCACTTCATAGGCGGCCTACGTACCCCTTTATAAATCAGGGGATCAAGCCGCACGTAGTTCTGTAAACTAATGTTTAATCATATACAACAGCTGAACCAAGTCTAATCTTTTTACAGATCTCTTAGGTGCCCCTTAATTATTCATAGGATCAAGCTTAATTTCAAACAAATAAAACAAAATCTACAGCTACAGCTATCTTGCAATGGTCCAGCGTTCTGAAGCAGGCGAATCCCCTCCTTGACATAGCAACAATCTTGGAAACTTCTTCATGATTGATAAGTGTTTTCTGCTTTTCTTCGGGGTTACTTTGGTAGTTGAAGAAGTCGATTTGGACGACTCGTAGCTATTACACCATTCCAACGGTCCTTTGGGCGTGCTTTGCATATCAGCAACAAACGGATGATCCAATAATTGTCGGGCTGTCCATCTCTTTGCAGGGTCCTTGATGAAAATCTTCCTTAAGAAATCTTTGCCTTCTGGGGATAGATTCTCAGGAATCTTTGGAGTCTCTTCTAAAAGAATCCTTGTCATAATAGTCACCTCACCTTCTCCATGGCGGTAATCCCACAGCGGAGCACCGGTGAACATCTCTAACACAATGCATCCTATAGACCATATATCTGATGGAGTCTCTTGGTCTTTCTTGTCCACCGCCTCTGGCGAATAATAGAGAGACGTACCTGCTAGCTGGGCTTTCTCACTCTTATAACTTTCTCCGTATCTCTTCGTGATCCCGAAATCTGCAATCTTCAAGATGTCGTTTCCTGCTTTTACAAAACAGGATTTAGTGCAGTTCAATATAGGTATCAACATGTACATTAACTTTGTAACATAAAAGTTCAATTTTGTTAACTTAAATATAATTATATCAAATTGTTAATTTAATATATTGTCATCAGATTTGTACCTTCACTAGTCAGTACCTTTCAAGATTTTTCAGTTGTATACACTAATTATGTAAAACCCCTAAAATTGAAAATTCATTCAAACTAATTAAGGATCTAAAATTTAAATGAATCGTTTTTCTTTAAGATACATTGTTACGTGGCTTGTCCCTAATATCCATGTTGCTTTTATATGCTTACAAGTCTAATTCCTCGATCTTTTTTGTGTTCTAATGTTTAAAACTTTTTTATGATGGTCCCTTGGCCTCTAAACAAGCATTTAACCATGTGAGAAAAGGTTACAAAATTGAAAAATTGTATAAATTTAGGCAGGTATACATAATCAACTAGAAAGTAGTCGGTACAGTAAGAAGGATGAGGATACTAAATTAAAATCGGCTCATAGTCTAAATTCAGAAAGTACTAATTACCTCCTTTAGAAGATGAACAAAGAAGTATGTTGGCAGGCTTGAGATCACAATGTACAAATCCCTTCACGTGTATGTAATCAACTCCTTCCAGTATATACTTTGTATATCGCTTAACCTCAGATTCTTCTAACCGGCCATTAATCTGTTTCGTTAACTTATCTTGTAAACTGCCGCCATCCGCGTACTCCAAGAAAAGACTACATGTTTTTTTGCCGTTGATCTTCTTTGTATGGTAGTCAAAACAGTGGATAATATGTGGGCAATCTTTGAGCTCTTCCAAGACTGAATACTCGTGTAAAAGTACCTCCGCGCCCGGAAAACTTGAAGATTTTACCGCAATAACTTGGGGGACATGAGGGTTTCGTTTCTTTGGTCTCGCTAACCTCACCGCTGCACACCCTCCTTTCCCGATAACATCTCCTAGAACCCACTCCATTCTCTAAAACTTGAAGCGAGAACTCTTAAAATTCTTATCAAGCTAGTAATCTTAACAATGTGTATTCGAATTATAACAGATAAAGGAATTTGAAACAAAGTAGGACTAGGAGTAGTTTACTAGAGATTTATCCTTTTGTTTTTGGGGCCATTGTCTCAATGGTCCTCTTAGTTTAAAAAATAACTCTACTCTGACTTTACTTTACAGTATAACAGGAATGGTCCAGATGTTTTTAGATCAGAAAGAGATAGTCGTCTATGTTATCGAAGAATACCGTTATCCTAGATGATAAAATTTTCATCTACTGTCACGTATGTTCTTTTTAAAAAAAAGTAAGTTTGCTTCTCTAAAAGAAAATTATGTTGGCTATTCTCCTTTCTACTATCGATTTTGATTCTTAGAGAAGTGCTATTTATCAAAGGCATGGTAGTCTTTTTTTTGTAGAAGAAAAAAACCCACCTTCATCGAAAACCATGCGTGTACCTTCCAAAAAAATAAACATGCGTGTACCAAAAAATTTCTTTTCAATATTGGGAGGACATTAGTGTACGTGTTTAATTTATATTATTACGATTCAGAATTTCCAAATTATAAGATAGATTGGGATGATTCACCTTCTTGATTTAGGTTAGTAAATACTAAATATAGGGCATTACAACTTTTATCATTTTGCTAACCCATTTACTAAAATCTGTAAAAACCAAAACATAATCTCAATATATACAAATAAGGTTCTTCTTTTCTCTTCTTATACTTCTCTACTGTTTGTTACCGAATAGTAGGATTTGGTAATTTATAATCTAAGAATAAGAACACAACATGTATTAAACACATTGCATTTTGGTTAGTCTTGGTCACTAAAGCAACTTATTGGAGTTATCTTGAACATGCTTCAGTTTTATAAAGATGCAGGAAGATAATAACAATTTTTTTGAGATAAAATTAAAATGATATACAAAAAGGTGTTACAAATCCACAGAAGTTTCATCGTAGTATATATTTCACAATGAAAGTATAATAGGACCAATAAAAATTTTCAAATACTATACATATTGGGATAATTCTCCCTTTATCTTCTTAATTTCCTCTTCTTGCTCCATACCTTCGTGATTGTATAGTACGATTTGGCAGTTACCCTAAACGTGCTTTAGCTAGTTTATAAACATATACTTCTAATCTTTTGGTATAAATTGAAATAATTGGAAAACAAAATCGTATATCATTTGGAACTCAGAACCAATTGTATTAGTTTGTAGGTATATAAAAAATATCTTGACAAATTTGTGCGTAGGTTTTCACCTAATTAATAATTGGTAAAGTGGCTTTCGAATTTGAAATCAGTGGACTTTATTTAAGAGGCGTATAATCATAGTTAAAAACATTACAGAATTTAAGGTAGAAACTGTGAATATGTTTTATGAAATAACAATATTTTAGATTCATACTTTAAACTTAGAACATTACGTACCGATTAGTATCGTGCCTGTTTGAAGACGATGTAGAATCATCCTTCTATACTTTCAGACTAGATACATACACTAAACAATCAGTTGTAGTTCTATAATTTCCTCCTGAGCTACTTTTCGATCTCTTGATCAACCAAGTTTCACCAGGTCCATAGAATATGGTTATCGTTAAAATTTCTCGATGTGAATTCTCTTGATGTCGGCTAGTTAGGAATACTGATATCCATGGCTTTAGTCGCACGGATTCAATACACAATTGAATTTAAAAGAATCTCAATATTGTACAATATCATGTTCAGATGTATGGCCACACGACAATTAAAGGCCCTTTGGACTAGTTTTACATACAGACCAAAGAGTAGATTTATCATGTTAAGATTTTCCATCTTCAAAAGTAAATTCATGTGTCTAATAGCAGCATACATTTTCATGAATAATGAAATGAATAACAAGCCTGGTAAACTTACAATCAACAATAATCAATAAGAAACTTGTACTTTACGTGCTCTAACTCGAGTAAAAAAAAGAAGAGAATTTTAATATTGGACCCACGCAGTGACTAGTTATAGCACGTGAAACACAAATTTTTTTTATTCAAACTATACATTCATCTGAATTCTGAAGAAACCTCTCAAGCCAATAATTTAAAATTATTTTCGTCCTTTCACAGACAGTTCCAGATGGTAAAATGTTCCAAAATATTATGTTCAATGTCTTGACTTGTGCTAATCTCCCAAATTTTTTTTCCATATATGTAATTACTTTAAGAAAAATTAAAGTAACATAAAAAGTTAACGAAATGCTACACTCTCGCCAATCGCCCTCTCGCTTAGGTATTGAAAACCCGACTTAATTTAGAAGTTTGGTAAAGAAACCAACTTATATTTGGCAATTTTTCTCTCACAAAGTTGACTACTAAGCGGATTGTAATGATTCTAAGGTTGAGAATTCTTTACCTGTCTAACTAAGCGAATATTATTGAATAAGTTACTATGACAAACAAATTAGTTCTCAAAACAATAATACTGTGCATTTAGGCAAGGTAGGGGAATTATGCTGTGACAAGTCTAATCTTTTTACAGATCGCTTAGATGCCCCTTAATGATTCGGAGGATCAAGCTTAATTTCAAACATATAAAACAAAATCTACAGCTACAGCTATCGTGCAATGGTCCAGCGTTCTGAAGCAGGCAAATCCCCTCCTTGACATAGCAACAATCTTGGAAACTTCTTCATGATTGATAAGTGTTTGCTGCTTTTCTTCGGGGTTACTTTGGAAGTTGAAGAAGTCAATTTGGACGACTCGTAGCTATTACACCATTCCAACGGTCCTTTGGGCGTGCTTTGCATATCAGCAACAAACGGATGATCCAATAATTGTCGGGCTGTCCATCTCTTTGCAGGGTCCTTGATGAAAATCTTCCTTAAGAAATCTTTGCCTTCTGGGGATAGATTCTCCGGAATCTTTGGAGTCTCTTCTAAAAGAATCCTTGTCATAATAGTCACCTCACCTTCTCCATGGCGGTAATCCCACAGCGGAGCACCGGTGAACATCTCTAACACAATGCATCCTATAGCCCATACATCTGATGGAGTCTCTTGGTCTTTCTTGTCCACCGCCTCTGGCGAATAATAGAGAGACGTACCAGCTAGCTGGGCTTTCTCACTCTTATAACTTTCTCCGTATCTCTTTGCGATCCCGAAATCTGCAATCTTCAAGATGTCGTTTCCTGCTTTTACAAAACAGAATTTAGTGCAGTTCAATATACGTATCAACATGTACATTAACTTTGTAACGTAAAAGTTCAATTTTGTTAACTTAAATACAATTATGTCAAATTGTTAATTTAATATATTGTCATCAGATTTGTACCTTCACTAGTCAGTACCTCTCAAGATTTTTCAGTTGTATACACTAATTATGTAAAACTCCTAAAATTGAAAATTCATTCAAACTAATTAAGGATCTAAAATTTAAATGAGTCGTCTTTCTTTAATATTCATTGTTACGTAGCTTGTCCCTAATATCCATGTTGCTTTTATATGCTTACAAGTCTAATTCCTCGATCTTTTTTGTGTTCTAATGTTTAAAACTTTTTTATGATGGTCCCTTGGCCTCTAAACAAGCATTTAACCATGTGAGAAAAGGTTACAAAATTGAAAAATTGTATAAATTTAGGCAGGTATACATAATCAACTAGAAAGTAGTTCGATACAGTAAGAAGGATGAGGATACTAAATTAAAATCGGCTCATAGTCTAAATTCAGAAAGTACTAATTACCTCCTTTAGAAGATGAACAAAGAAGTATGTTGGCAGGCTTGAGATCACAATGTACGAATCCCTTCACGTGTATGTAATCAACTCCTTCCAGTATATACTTTGTATATCGCTTAACCTCAGATTCTTCTAACCGGCCATTAATCTGTTTCGTTAACTTATCTTGTAAACTGCTGCCATCCGCGTACTCCAAGAAAAGACTACATGTTTTTTTGCCGTTGATCTTCTTTGTATGGTAGTCAAAACAGTGGATAATATGTGGGCAATCTTTGAGCTCTTCCAAGACTGAATACTCGTGTAAAAGTACCTCCGCGCCTGGAAAACTTGAAGATTTTACAGCAATAACTTGGGGGACATGAGGGTTTCGTTTCTTTGGTCTCGCTAACCTCACCGCTGCACACCCTCCTTTCCCGATAACATCTCCTAGAACCCACTCCATTCTCTAAAACTTGAAGCGAGAACTCTTAAAATTCTTATCAAGCTAGTAATCTTAACAATGTGTATTCGAATTATAACAGATAAAGGAATTTGAAACAAAGTAGGACTAGGAGTAGTTTACTAGAGATTTATCCTTTTGTTTTTGGGGCCATTGTCTCAATGGTCCTCTTAGTTTAAAAAATAACTCTACTCTGACTTTACTTTACAGTATAACAGGAACGGTCCAGTTATTTTAAGATTAGAAAGAGATATATAGTCGTCTATGTTATCGAAGAATATCGTTATCCTAGATGATAAATTTTTCAACTACTGTCCCGTATGTTTTTTTTTTAAAAGCAAGTTTGTTTTTCTAAAAGAAAATTATGTTGGCTATTCTCCTTTCGTCTACTATGGATTTTGATTCTTAGAGAAGTGCTATTTACTAATAGGGAAAATTATCAAAATATACGACTATTTTAAACTAATTACCAAAAAATTACACCCCAACACTTTATTTCCAAAATATAGAACTAATTAAAATTATAAATATTAAATAATTTATATTTTTTTAACCGTTTTTTTTCTCTCTCCCTCTCTCTATATATATACTATTAATTTATGTGAAGACCTTTTATGAGGCTTGAAACAAATAATTATAAAAAACTATTGATAGTTTAAAAAATTACACATGATGTTAGAAATTCAAAAACTAAAAAAAAATATAACTGCTAAAAGAAACAGATCACGTTCAAAATAGGATATCAATTACTATTTAAAGCCAAAAAATAACTCTTATATCCCTATTCTCTGCACTATCTCTCCCCCTCTCTCAAGTATTACTTTTCCTGTTATGTTTATGATTATAACTTTCTTTTTTTTTTGTAAAATTGAGTTTCTGTTGCTAAATATTTTTGTTTAATATTTCACAACAATTTACACATCTACGTGTTACACCACGCATCGCATGGGCGGCGTGCGCTATTATATATATATATATATATATATATATATATATATATATATATATATACACACACATACAAAAATGTCAACTACAACATTCGTCCTCCTCTCTCCACCACCTTCCGCTGCACCTCCCTCCATCTCTGATCCCGTCACCACCTCCTCAAATCCCAACCCTCCATATTTTCCACCCTCACCCACACTCCTACTTTAACCCCAATCTCCACCGTCCGATCAAAACTCCTTCCCCCAATAAAATCCTCATCTAAACTCATATTCGTACCAGTTATACCAGAACCAGTGGTTTCTGAACCCTTTTTCTATTTTCACTTTTTTTGTTTTGTTTTTATCGTAAAACTCGATTATAACTAGGTTAAATCTTTAGAATTTCTTACATAGTATTTTTTTTTGTGCTATAGATATCAGGTATGTAGAGGATTACATTTATTTGGATTTTTGTTTTGTTTTTAATCTGATTGTGCTTTCTACTTGTTGGAATTGATTTACTTAGAATGCTCATTTTCATTTTTTTTATATGAAATTGGTTTTTGTTTATATTCGATTGGAGTGATTCTCATTTTTGTGGAATAATTGATAAGTTATTAAATAATCGGGGATTTATCGTTTTTCTCTTCATGGATTTTATTGTTGGAATTGATTTACTCAACAACTTCATTTTCATTTTTTCTATATGAATTAAGATTTTATTTTTCTTCGATCGGAACGATGCTCATTTTTGGGGCATAATTGGTAAGTAATTAAATAATTGTGAATTTATCGCTTTACTTTTCCACCCTAGCCATACACAATATATTTTGTATTCATTGACACTTCCCTTTCTTTCTGTTTTTGTTATTCATACCCAATATACCGTTTATACATGTTATTTAATACAGTCATACACAATATACAATTATACATGCTCTTAAATACAGGCACACACAATATATTGTTTATATATTATTTTTAATATATGCATACACAATACATTGTTGTACACGTTTTTTTATACAGCCATACACAATACATTGTGTGTTTTATGTTTTTTTTAATAACTGTGTATTGTGTTTTGGTTATTATCCATACACAATACATTGTTTATACATTTTATTTAATACAGTCATACATAATACACAGTTTATACATGCTATTAAATATAGGCATACACAATATATTGTTTATACATGCTCTTTAATACATGCATACACAATACATTGTTATACACGCTCTTTTATACAACCACACGCAGTACATCGTGTATCCATTGAAACTGTCTTTTTTGTGTTTTGCTTATTATCCATACACAATATATTTTTTATGCATGTTATTTAATACAGACATACACAATACATTTTTTATATATACTTTTTAATACACTCATACACAATACATTGTTTATCCATTAACACTTTTTGCGTGTTTTGTTTATATTGTTTTGTAGTGCGATGGGTAGTATTTTTTATGATGACTTAATACAGGCATATACAATATGGTGACTTCATACATGATATGGTCTCAAGTTCACACGCATTAGTGTTTTGTAATTAATAATAATATAATTGTTGCATGTATTTCACTGTTTGTTGGCATGCATGTTTCATTTACGCAATATGGCTGCAATTTCTTAAGCATGCTTTTTAATATATGCATACACAATACATTATTTATACACGCTTTTTAATACATATATACACAATACATTATTTATCCATTGACATTGTCCATTTTTTATGTTTTTGTTATTATTCATACACAATACACTTTTATACATGTTGTTTAATACATGCATAAACAATACACTTTTTATACATGCTCTTTAATACATGAATACACAATACACTTTTTGTACATGCTATTTAATACAGATATACACAATACACAATTTATACATATTTTTTAATACATGCATACACAATACACTATTTATACATGTTTTTTAATACAATAATACATAATACATATTTTATACATGCTCTTTAATACAGGCATACACAATACACAGTTTATACATGTTTTTTTAATACGAGCATACACAATACATTATTTATGGATGCTCTTTAATGAAGACATACACAATACACAGTTTATACATGTTTTTTAATACGAACATACACAATACACTATTTATACATGCTCTTTAATACATGTATACACAATACATATTTTATACATGCTCTTTAATACAGACATACACAATACACAGTTTATACATATTTTTTAATACAGGCATGCACAAAACATTATTTATACATGCTATTTAATACAAAAATACACAATACACAGTTTATACATGTTTTTTTAATACGGTCATACACAATACACTATTTATATATGTTCTTTAATACATGCATACACAATACATATTTTATATATGCTTTTTAATACATGCATATTTTCTTGGTTTTTATATATTTTTGTGAATTTAGATTTTTCTTGGTTTTTTTTTATTTTTTGCCATATTTTTGGAGTTTTTTCAGGTTTCCGACTTTTTAAAGGTTTTTTCAGCACTTTTTTGGTTTTTTCGGGTTCTCGATTTTTGTGAACTTTTTTCATTCTTTTTGTGATTTTGGATTTTTCTTTGTTTTTTTTAACCATTTTTTGGGCTTTTTCGGGTTCCCGACTTTTTAAAAGGTTTTTCCGGCCTTTTTTGGGTTTTTTCGGATTCTTGACTTTTTTGAACTTTTTTCATTTTTTTTGTGAATTTGGATTTTTATTGGTTTTTTTATTTTTTAACATTTTTTTGGATTTTTTCGGGTTCCCGACTTTTTTAAAGGGGTTTCCAGCATTTTTTGGGTTTTTTCGGGTTCTCGACTTTTTTAAACTTTTTTTATTTTTTGTTGTAATTTTATTTTTTTCGGTTTAGAAGTCATTTTAACATTAAATAAGGTAGTATTTTGTGGGAAAAAAATGATGATTTAGAAAGAGAAATGAGAGAGATGAGAAAGAGAAATTTTTTGGTAGCTGAGAAGAAATATATATATATTTTTTTCTATTCGGGTTAATTGTATGTTTTGGAAATAATTTGTTTGTGTTGTATGTTTTGCTAATATTTTATAACACATTGTATATTGTAGGCATTTACCCTTATCAAAGGCATGGTAGTCTTTTTTTTAGAAGAAAAAAAACCACCTTCATCCAAAACCATGCGTGTACCTTACAAAAAAAAAAATGTGTGTACCAAAAATTTTCCTTTCAACATCGGGACTCGGGATTGTAAGTGTTTAATTTATATTATTACCATTTAGAATTTCCAAACTATATGATTCACCTTCTTGATTTAGGTTAGTAAATACAGGGTATTACAACTTTTATCATTTTGCTAACCCATTTACTAAAATGTGTAAAAACCAAAACATAATCTCAATATATACAAATAAGGTTCTTCTTTTCTCTTCTTATACTTCTCTACTGTTTGTTACCGAATAGTAGGATTTGGTAATTTATAATCTAAGAATAAGAACACAACATGTATTAAACACATTGCATTTTGGTTGGTCTTGGTCACTAAATAAACTTAGTGTAGTTATTATGATTATGCTCCAGTTTTATAAAGAGATGCAGAAAGACAGTAACAATTTTTCGGAGACAAAATTAAAATTTTAAACAAAAGAAGGGAAGTTTCATTGTAGTAAATCTTTCACAGTGAAAGTATATAAGCACAAAAGGCATCAGACAAGGGACGAGATTGTCAAGTTTTAATATTGGGGGAACATTGGTGTTATAATAGGACCAATTAAAAATTCCAAATATTATGTAGATTGGGATAATTCTAGGATAAATTTTGGATTCGTATCCTTTTTATAATGTATTTAAGGATCAGTCCCGAAATATGGAACTATTTAAATTTCGGTCTATTTCACTCTACCAAATTGATATCTGCCATGTAACGTGTCGCGCCGAAATATGGAACTATTTAAATTTCGGTCTATTTCACTCTACCAAATTGATATCTGCCATGTAACGTGTCGCGCAACGCGTGTGTGCGTGTTACACTGAATCTGCATCCCTTCTGGCCTAATTATTCATATCAGTCATTCCCCTGATGTTTCATGTATTTTCATTTCAATTCCTTTAGTTTTATTTCAAATATAAAGGGCTATGCGATTACGAATTTTGATATATTAAATTCTGAAATTTAATTATAGTATTACTTTTTACCTCCTATTAAATTTTGAACATAAAAAATATTTTACCATCCCCTCGACACTATCAAAATGATTACAATAGAAGAGAAAATTTTAAAAAAAAAACTTGTTTAAAACAAAAAAAAAAACATTATAAATTTGAAAACGCTAAAAAAACTTTTAATCCATTTCTAAAATAGTTTAAAAAAAGAAAGACAGAACAAATGAATTTAATGTAAACAGTCTAAGTCATTTAAAAACAGTCCGAGTCATTAAAAAAAACTGGGTCATTTTAAAAAACAGTCTGACAAATTTTTCAAAAACAATCCGAGTTATTTAAAAAAAAACAGTCTGAGTAAATTTATTAAACAGTTTTGAGTAATTTTGAAAAAAACAATCTAAATGATTTTGAAAACAATCTGAGTTATTTTAAAAAACAATTTCGCCAATTTAAAAAACAGCCTGAGTAATTTAAAAAAACAATATGAGTATTTTTTTTAAACAATCTAAGTAATTCTTAAAAAATAGGCCGAGCCTTTTTTAAAAACAGTCTGAGTAAATTTATTAAATAGTTTGAGTAATTTTTAAAAAACAATCTAAATCATTTTGAAAACAGTCTGAGTCATTTTAAAAAACAATCTTGCTAATTTAAAAAAAATCTCGCTAATTTAAAAAATA
Source organism: Primula vulgaris (assembly GCA_963920805.1). NCBI lineage: Eukaryota > Viridiplantae > Streptophyta > Magnoliopsida > Ericales > Primulaceae > Primula > Primula vulgaris. The sequence goes on along the minus strand of OY987214.1, from coordinate 34,031,594 downwards.
ATCAGAGTCATTTTAAAAAACAATCTCGCTAATTTAAAAAACAATATGAGTAATTTAAAAAAAAGTATGAGTATTTTTTTAAAAAAATCTGAGTAATTTTTAAAAAACGGCCTGATTCTTTTTGAAAAATAGTCTGAATAATTTTAAAAAATAGTATGAGTATTTTTTTAAACAGTATGAGTAATTTTTAAAAAACAGACTAAATTAATTTATAAAACAGTCTGAGTAATTTTTAAAAATAAGTCTAATTTATTTATAAAACAATCTGAGTTATTTTTATAGCAATCCTAAGGAATATATTATTTTTTTAACAAAAAATGTCAATTTTACGAGTCTTTAAACATGAAATACATCGAATGACTTAACGTTACAACTTTTAAAACTAATAGACTTGTATATAATTTGACCAAACTATTAAAATTACAAACTCGTCCTCGTCATTTGAAATCTGAAACTTGATAAATAAATATACACATTTATATATGAAGCTGGATTTTTCCACTGCAATTTATCTGTTTCCACTCTCAAACAGTAATTTTTTTTTACGAACAGTAAATCTGACTTAAATCTGAAAAATTTTCAGAGGTCTTGGCCGATCGATCGGACTTGACAGCCGATCGATCGGCCAAGCCATCTGGAAAAAATTTCAACGCCCTAATTAACTCAAAAAAACATTTACGGACTGTAATCGTGACTTACGGTTTGACTTATTCATTTTTTTTTCCGATATCGTATATTGTGGAACTATAACTTATTCGTTCGGACTCACTCCAAATTTAGTTCCGTTTCAACCGTTATGCTCGTTATTGAATCGTCTATCATATTAAACAAATTAACCATTTTTTTAAATGATTAGTACTCGAAACGACCTTTTATCATGTTACTCGAAAAAAATTAACTTATTAGTTTTTTATCAAACCGTAAGTCAAGATTACGATCCGTAAATATTTTTTTGAGTTAAGTAGACAAATTTCATTTTAAACAAATTAACCATTTTTTTAAATAATTAGTATTCGAAACGACATTTTATCATGTTACTCAAAACAAATTAACTTATTGACCTTTTATCAAACCGTAAATCACGATTACGATCCGTAAATATTTTTTTGAGTTAAGTAACCAAATTTTATTTTAAACAAATTAACCATTTTTCTAAATGATTAGTACTCGAAACGACATTTTATCATGTTACTCGAAATAAATTAACTTATTTACCTTTTATCAAACCGTAAGTCATGATTACGGTCCGTAAATGTTTTTTTGAGTTAATTAGGCCTCTGAATTTTTTTCCAAGAGACTTGGCCGATCAATCGATCAAGCCCTCTGAAAATTTTTCAGATTTTTAACACAGTGGCAATTTGGTAATTTTACAGTTAAAACCGTAAATCTGACTTACGGTTCGTAATTTTTTTTTTACGGTTTTGAGCGAGGATACAGATAATTTAGTGGAAAAATCCAGACTCTTTATATATAGAGAGATAGAAAGAGAGAGACGACCGCCACCACCGCAGCCCACCACCGCCAACTACCACCGCAACCCACCACCGCCGCGAATTATTATATAGATATACAGATATGTATATGTATGCATAGATATATATATATATATATATATATATATAGGGAGAGAGGAAGTGGGAAAGAGAGAAGACAGTCGGCGGAGGAAGGCGGTGGCGGGCGGCGGAACCAATGCATAATTACTTTTGTAAAAAAGACACCAATGCTCAAATAAATTTAGTTGGGAGACTAATACTTTGGGCTTTGCTATAAAACCTAATATTTATTAGAGTTTATACTTTATATTCGTTTATCCTCTTGCTTCGTACTTTTTATGATTGTATAGTGGAGTAGTTATTCTGAACGTGCTTAGGTTAATTTATAAACAAACAGAAATATACTTCTAATCTATTGGTATAAATTGAAATAATTTGTAAAACAAATTCACATAGTTCTATTGTAGTCTAGAATATCATTCAGAAATCAGAACCAAGAATTAGTTTGTATTTTTTTTTATATATATAATTGGTAAAACAAATTCACATAGTTCTATTGTCGGGGTTTTATAGGTTTATTACACCAAACAATCTGTTTTTAATGATTTGGATATCTATCTTTCAAAAATTTTAATTTGGGTACCACACTATAATAAATTTCCAATTTGGGTACCACCGTCTAAATAAATTACGGAATCATGTCACGTGACATTTGACAAACGTTAATTTGAGAGGGTATTTGACAATTTTGCACAAAAATATGTCATACTAGAAAAACGTTTTCTCCAATTTCACACATAACAAAAATTTGGATTATGTGCTAATTTTTGTTATGTGTGAAATTGGGGGAATTTTTTTTCTAAGATGACATATTTTTATGCAAAATTGTTAAATTAGCCTCTCAAATTAACGTTTGTCAAATGTCACGTGACATGATTCCGTGATTTATTTAGACGGTGGTACCTAAATTTACCTAAATTGGAAAGTTATTATAGTGTGCTATCCAAATTGAAAAATTTGAAAGGTGAGTACCCAAATCGTTAACAACACTATAGTTTGATGTAGTAAATGCATTTTTTACCCATATTGTCATAAAGTAACAAAACAGAGTTACAACTGAAAAGATTACAACTTGAAACACGCAAAAGAAAACTAATAAAAACTTCAGGGGTTTTGCTTGCAAATTTTATCCAAATCCTATTTCTCCCAAACCTTTTAACAGAGTTATAACTTGTTTAGAATCAGTTTCTATGGTAGCATCTTCATCTGTAATAAGTATTAAATAACTGGCTTTGTAGAAACGCCTTACCTTATGCTTTTAGACTGGAATTAACCTAAACAAGTTCCATAAAACGTTTTTATAAATTTTCCATTGCAGTCTCTCATCAAACCCCCAATATCTTGATCCATAGAATGTTTAGAAAACCCACCATTAACATTAATTTTAACCTTGTTTGGTGTAGGACTGGTCCAAGAAACCACATTTGTAACTTGCTATTTATAATATTTTTGAATTTCCAATAAATTAAAACTTGGACCAAATATTTTATCCTTATTAACCATCATACTGAAAAAGATAATAATATCAGCAATAATAATTTCACTTTTCATGCCCTGGTTCTCAAATGGAAGTATTTTTTTGCAAATACCTTTTTGTAGAAAAACTAGAATTAATCCACCAAGACATACACCTTCCTCTAGTAGTAGGAATTACTGTATTGGATCTTCATAATTTTACCAAAGTGCTCCCATACTTTTCCAGCAATTATATCAGTACCAAACAGATGGTCACTTTCTTCCGCATGTAGTCCACAACAATCACATTTAGAGCTAATATTGATTCTTTTTCTTTTAATATAAGAATTAATAGGAATAGATTTAGCAAACAATCTCCAAATAAAACATGAGATTCCCAATGTTATTAATTTGTCCCAAATAAGAGAGTGATACCAACTAAAATTATTTTTCAATCTCACCAGGTCCCATTCTGATTTTGTAGAGAAACCACCAGTGGTGGTCCCTTTCCATATCATTTGGTCATTGGATGAGGTAAAACTTACAAAATCTTCTTTGAAATAATGATTAAAATCATAAGAGAAATAATTAGAAATCTATTGTCTATTTGAGCAATCACTATCTCATAATTTAAATAGAGGAATGTGTCCTTTAACATGATCATTTAAGATAGAACCATCAGCAGACCAATTATCATAATTAACATCTATGTCTACTTTCGTGCAACCCATAAAATAATTATTTTCTGCTAGATTTCTTATCTTCAACATTCTGTTCCAGGTATCATTAGTGATACTTGTTCTTGCAAAATTAATATGACTGAGCCTGTTGTATTTTGCTTTAATAAATTTAGCCCAAAAAGAATTTTGTTCTCTACATTTCCACCATAATTTGATAGCCATAGAATTAGCAATATCTTGCAACGATGTTACTCATATACCACATTCCTTCAATAGAGAGAATAACCTTTGACCAAGAAACCCAGTGCAACTTCCTTTTTTCCTCATAACTTCCCCAGAAAAAAATTAGCAAAAATACTTTCAATATTTTGCATCATTCTTTTAGGAGGTTGCATAGTTGTCAAAGTGTAGATAGGTAAAGACCGTAGAACATGTCTAATTAATATTAGTTTAGAACCCAAAGATAAACAATTAGACTTCCACATTCATTTTTTCTATCACTTTATTAACCATAGACTGGAAATAAATGCATATTTTTTTCTACCAGCATATAAATTGCACCCAAGTTAAATAAAAAGAGTATTCCTTACATTGATCTTCAAGATATTTTCCAAGCCTTGTTGCTGAAGTAGATTAACACTCTTTGAACAGTATAAGAAGCTTTTATGATATTTAACTTCTTGCCCAGATTCCTTTTCATTTAAAGTGCATTCGTATTTTCAATTGGAGAGGGTTTTTAGAAGTATTATTGAATACAAACCAGCACGGCCGGATAGCTCTTAATAGGAAGGAAGTTCAAACAAACAGTTGCAAAAGCGACTTTATAGTTGTTTTTAAAATGAAAAAAGATGGCAATTCTGGAGATGAAATCTTTATATAGCCCCAAGTCAGCGACATTAGACTGGACATTAAACTCTGGAATAAAATTTTAATATTATTAAAGAGCTGAACCTATAGTCACTTCATAGGCGGCCTACGTACCCCTTTATAAATCAGGGGATCAAGCCGCACGTAGTTCTGTAAACTAATGTTTAATCATATACAACAGCTGAACCAAGTCTAATCTTTTTACAGATCTCTTAGGTGCCCCTTAATTATTCATAGGATCAAGCTTAATTTCAAACAAATAAAACAAAATCTACAGCTACAGCTATCTTGCAATGGTCCAGCGTTCTGAAGCAGGCGAATCCCCTCCTTGACATAGCAACAATCTTGGAAACTTCTTTATGATTGATAAGTGTTTTCTGCTTTTCTTCGGGGTTACTTTGGTAGTTGAAGAAGTCGATTTGGACGACTCGTAGCTATTACACCATTCCAACGGTCCTTTGGGCGTGCTTTGCATATCAGCAACAAACGGATGATCCAATAATTGTCTGGCTGTCCATCTCTTTGCAGGGTCCTTGATGAAAATCTTCCTTAAGAAATCTTTGCCTTCTGGGGATAGATTCTCAGGAATCTTTGGAGTCTCTTCTAAAAGAATCCTTGTCATAATAGTCACCTCACCTTCTCCATGGCGGTAATCCCACAGCGGAGCACCGGTGAACATCTCTAACACAATGCATCCTATAGCCCATACATCTGATGGAGTCTCTTGGTCTTTCTTGTCCACCGCCTCTGGCGAATAATAAAGAGACGTACCAGCTAGCTGGGCTTTCTCACTCTTATAACTTTCTCCGTATCTCTTTGCGATCCCGAAATCTGCAATCTTCAAGATGTCGTTTCCTGCTTTTACAAAACAGGATTTAGTGCAGTTCAATATACGTATCAACATGTACATTAACTTTGTAACGTAAAAGTTCAATTTTGTTAACTTAAATACAATTATGTCAAATTGTTAATTTAATATATTGTCATCAGATTTGTACCTTCACTAGTCAGTACCTCTCAAGATTTTTCAGTTGTATACACTAATTATGTAAAACCCCTAAAATTGAAAATTCATTCAAACTAATTAAGGATCTAAAATTTAAATGAGTCGTCTTTTTTAAGATTCATTGTTACGTAGCTTGTCCCTAATATCCATGTTGCTTTTATATGCTTACAAGTCTAATTCCTCGATCTTTTTTGTGTTCTAATGTTTAAAACTTTTTTATGATGGTCTCTTGGCCTTTAAACAAGCATTTAACCATGTGAGAAAAGGTTACAAAATTGAAAAATTGTATAAATTTAGGCAGGTATACATAATCAACTAGAAAGTAGTTCGATACAGTAAGAAGGATGAGGATACTAAATTAAAATCGGCTCATAGTCTAAATTCAGAAAGTACTAATTACCTCCTTTAGAAGATGAACAAAGAAGTATGTTGGCAGGCTTGAGATCACAATGTACGAATCCCTTCACGTGTATGTAATCAACTCCTTCAAGTATATACTTTGTATATCGCTTAACCTCAGATTCTTCTAACCGGCCATTAATCTGTTTCGTTAACTTATCTTGTAAACTGCCGCCATCCGCGTACTCCAAGAAAAGACTACATGTTTTTTTGCCGTTGATCTTCTTTGTATGGTAGTCAAAACAGTGGATAATATGTGGGCAATCTTTGAGCTCTTCCAAGACTGAATACTCGTGTAAAAGTACCTCCGCGCCTGGAAAACTTGAAGATTTTACAGCAATAACTTGGGGGACATGAGGGTTTCGTTTCTTTGGTCTCGCTAACCTCACCGCTGCACACCCTCCTTTCCCGATAACATCTCCTAGAACCCACTCCATTCTCTAAAACTTGAAGCGAGAACTCTTAAAATTCTTATCAAGCTAGTAATCTTAACAATGTGTATTCGAATTATAACAGATAAAGGAATTTGAAACAAAGTAGGACTAGGAGTAGTTTACTAGAGATTTATCCTTTTGTTTTTGGGGCCATTGTCTCAATGGTCCTCTTAGTTTAAAAAATAACTCTACTCTGACTTTACTTTACAGTATAACAGGAATGGTCCAGATGTTTTTAGATCAGAAAGAGATAGTCGTCTATGTTATCGAAGAATACCGTTATCCTAGATGATAAAATTTTCATCTACTGTCACGTATGTTCTTTTTAAAAAAAAGTAAGTTTGCTTCTCTAAAAGAAAATTATGTTGGCTATTCTCCTTTCTACTATCGATTTTGATTCTTAGAGAAGTGCTATTTATCAAAGGCATGGTAGTCTTTTTTTTGTAGAAGAAAAAAACCCACCTTCATCGAAAACCATGCGTGTACCTTGCAAAAAAATAAACATGCGTGTACCAAAAAATTTCTTTTCAATATTGGGAGGACATTAGTGTACGTGTTTAATTTATATTATTACGATTCAGAATTTCCAAATTATAAGATAGATTGGGATGATTCACCTTCTTGATTTAGGTTAGTAAATACTAAATATAGGGTATTACAACTTTTATCATTTTGCTAACCCATTTACTAAAATGTGTAAAAACTAAAACCTAATCTCAATATATACAAATAAGGTTCTTCTTTTCTTTTCTTACTTCTCTGCTGTTTGTTACGGAATAGTAGGATTTGGTAATTTATAATCTAAGAATAAGAACACAACATGAATTAAACGCATTGCATTTTGGTTGGTCTTGGTAACTAAATCAACTTATTGCAGTTATCTTGAACATGCTTCAGTTTTATAAAGATGCCGGAAGATAATAACAATTTTTTTGAGATAAAATTAAAATGATATACAAAAAGGTGTTACAAATCCACAAAAGTTTCATCGTAGTATATATTTCACAATGAAAGTATAATAGGATCAATTAAAAATTTCAAATACTATACATATTGGGATAATTCTCCCTTTATCTTCTTAATTTCCTCTTCTTGCTCCATACCTTTGTGATTGTATAGTACGATTTGGCAGTTACCCTAAACGTGCTTTAGCTAGTTTATAAACATATACTTCTAATCTTTTGGTATAAATTGAAATAATTGGAAAACAAAATCGTATATCATTTGGAACTCAGAACCAATTGTATTAGTTTGTAGGTATATAAAAAATATCTTGACAAATTTGTGCGTAGGTTTTCACCTAATTAATAATTGGTAAAGTGGCTTTAGAATTTGAAATCAGTGGACTTTATTTAAGAGGCGTATAATCATAGTTAAAAACATTACAGAATTTAAGGTAGAAACTGTGAATATGTTTTATGAAATAACAATATTTTAGATTCATACTTTAAACTTAGAACATTACGTACCGATTAGTATCGTGCCTGTTTGAAGACGATGTAGAATCATCCTTCTATACTTTCAGACTAGATACATACACTAAACAATCAGTTGTAGTTCTATAATTTCCTCCTGAGCTACTTTTCGATCTCTTGATCAACCAAGTTTCACCAGGTCCATAGAATATGGTTATCGTTAAAATTTCTCGATGTGAATTCTCTTGATGTCGGCTAGTTAGGAATACTGATATCCATGGCTTTAGTCGCACGGATTCAATACACAATTGAATTTAAAAGAATCTCAATATTGTACAATATCATGTTCAGATGTATGGCCACACGACAATTAAAGGCCCTTTGGACTAGTTTTACATACAGACCAAAGAGTAGATTTATCATGTTAAGATTTTCCATCTTCAAAAGTAAATTCATGTGTCTAATAGCAGCATACATTTTCATGAATACTGAAATGAATAACAAGCCTGGTAAACTTACAATCAACAATAATCAATAAGAAACTTGTACTTTACGTGCTCTAACTCGAGTAAAAAAAAGAAGAGAATTTTAATATTGGACCCACGCAGTGACTAGTTATAGCACGTGAAACACAGATTTTTTTTATTCAAACTATACATTCATCTGAATTCTGAAGAAACCTCTCAATTAATTTAAAATTATTTTCGTCATTTCACAGACAGTTCCAGATGGTAAAATGTTCCAAAATATTATGTTCAATGTCTTGACTTGTGCTAATCTCCCAAAATTTTTTCCATATATGTAATTACTTTAAGAAAAATTAAAGTAACATAAAAAGTTAACGAAATACTACACTCTCGCCAATCGCCCTCTCGCTTAGGTATTGAAAACCCGACTTAATTTAGAAGTTTGGTAAAGAAACCAACTTATATTTGGCATTTTTTCTCTCACAAGTTGACTACTAAGCGGATTGTAATGATTCTATAAGGTTAAGAATTCTTTACCTGTCTAACTAAGCGAATATTATTGAATAAGTTACTATGACAAACAAATTAGTTCTCAAAACAATAATACTGTGCATTTAGGCAAGGTAGGGGAATTATGCTGTGACAAGACACATGTGTCTTGCCAATTTTGATGTTGAATTAGTTTTTTTTTTTTAATTATTTAGGGTATGGTTTACGTGACATGTCATTAATCTGATATCTTTAATGATTTTTGGTCAAGATACGTATTGTTATTGCTCATGCCACTAGATAATAATTCTATTGATGCTTTTATAAGGACTGGTCTACCTCGAAAATATTTGGCTTTTTTGAGAAAAGTCAATACATTAAGAAATATTGATACCCAATTTCAGCATTAAGTGACGTGAGTTCAATATGAGCACCTTTTCATGTGTCTAATTTGTTAGTTAGCTGGGACTTTATAAAACAAAGTTGCAAGTCATTACAGTATGTGCACTTTTTATGTGTCTTAAGCATAAAAATTTACATGTAAATTATACAAATCGTCTTTTAAAATATTGGAATGGAGATGGAAACGAAAACCAGCAATACGGAACCCGCTTTCTTTGTTGTAGAAAGTCATGCCAATAGCGGCCTAATTCATGAGCACGGTGTCGCTTCAGCTCATACGATTGGACACGGTACGTCGCTTTTATCTTTACAATGAACCCTATAAAAAAGCATATAATTAAATTATTAAAGATAATACTTCTTTTTTGTAGTCCATATATAAAGAAAATTAAATACGTACTATGATAAGGTGTAACATATGTTATTATGTTAGCTCTCCATCTGATTTAAAAGTTGAATCACGAATTGTACATGATAATTTTATTATCAACAAATTAAACAAAATTATCATTAGTTACACTTGAATAATGGAAATTGTGTAAATGCTTTCCCTAGCTAGCTAGTTACAGTAGCTCAAAAAATTAGAAATTACATGGACAGCTTTAAAATACTTATACAACCAGCTTATTAGTTTCATAGAAATAATTATGTAACTTTTAATCAACAAGCATAAAGAAAGCTCAAAAGCATCCCAATATTTTCTTGTTACAAACAGTAATTGTCCAAACCAAGATAACACCTAAATAAGATATAAAGCAAGTAGTTAATTAAAGTAACAAATAGTAGTTCTAGCTTACAACTTTATTATTCAAAACAAGTTAGATCTTTGAGTAATGATATTTATATCTATTCCCATACCCTAGATACTATTCGGGGGCCACGACAACCCCATAAGCCTTAAAATTGTACTCCGTACGTAATTCTTTTAGTTTCATTTTTAATCCATTTTGTTAAAATTAATCAATTGGCATCCCCCATATTTTGTTACTCATACTCACTGGCTTCGCCTCCGCAGGTCGACGCAACTTAGGAACAATATAATCTCTAATATTTTGTAGTATGCAGATACATGGGGGCAAGTAGGGTTGCTGCTAGTGGCAAGTTTCAATTGTGGGTACATATTGAGCTTCTCAAATCTCACTTTAGTACCCTTAGGTTGGGCATGGGGCATTCTATGTTTATGTATTGTAGGACTATACTCTGCCTATGCTAACTGGCTCTTGGCTGGTTTTCACTTCATCAATGGCCAAAGGTTCATTAGATATAGAGATATAATGGGCTTCCTATTCGGTAAGACCGCATTGCGCTATAACTTGTAAATTAAAATGTAATGTCTGTTGCGTAGAATTGTATTGAGATTTCGTTAATTATCGGCTTATAGATGTTTTTATACTTGTTGTTTGAAGGAAGAGAAATGTATTATATCACTTGGGGCTTTCAATCCTTTACCCTTCTACTTGGGAACATGGGATTCATACTCTTGGGAGGGAGAGCATTAAAGGTAACATAAATCAAAAAAATATGTTAGTCATTTTATCCTGTTGGGGTATTAAATGAATTTTTTATCTAGAGAAAATAGAATAGAATGCATTTAGGATTTATATGGTTGTAACTTGTAAGTATCAATTTATTTAATGAGCTGCCTTATAAAACTTAGAAAAGAGTATGAGTAATAAAACTATGGGGAGTGCCAAGAGTTAATTTTAACAAAATATAGTAAAAATGTATGTAAAAAAAAACAATTTTAATTTTTAAGGTTAGTGTCATGGCCCCCGATAATATGTAGCTTACTTACTGGAAAAAACTAGTTTTACTGAACTTATAACTTTTATCTTAGATTCTTATTCAGGCCAGGAAATAAAAACATGAGTTTTAAGCTGACGACAGGATACACAATTCATGAAAACAAATAAACTGAACTTGAAATCTGCAACTAAGCATTAAATAGTATCACTAAGCAATCATTATGTTAAAAGTTAAACGTTTAGCTATGTACTCATGGTTGAACTATCTACCTATATATGCAAAATTTGTTTCCCTTCTTTTTATTAGAGTATTAGTTATGGCTGTTTTAATTATTCAATCAGGCAATGAGTGCAGAGGTGAGTGACTCGCCGTTAAGGCTTCAATATTGTATCATCATCACTGGCGCAGCGTATCTTATATTCGCGGTGTTGGTTCCAACAATGTCGGCTATGGGGAGGTGGTTGGCGTTTTGCACCTTTGTTACATTCACTTACATTTGTATCCTAGTAGTTTTTGCGGTGAAAGATGGTAAGTTCCGTTTTTTTTTTCCAAGAAAACAACGTTAGGATAACTATATTTTTGTAACAACAATTTTAGAGCACGAGAAATACTAATATTATTAACATCTTGCTTTGCTGCATATGCAGTAAATAAGCTTTTTATTCGAGGCTGACACATATGTAGCTTTATTAATATTAAAACTTTTTACCCTTCAAATCAGAAAAAGTTCGGAACGAAATGCATATAATCTCGATGGGTATTAAGACCTACAACCAAACAAAACCAAAATCTGCAAAATGGTTATTTATTTTCTTGCAAAAGGCACATATAGCCTTGTTCAAGTATAGTTTATCAAGAAACTAAACTAGCTTATTCAAGGCCACGAGGAAAAAATAGGTCCTCCTGGGTTTAGATTAAGTTTTCTCGGTTCGAAAAACTTATTAGATAGCTCCCCAGCAAAATAAGTAAGACTATAAAACCAAAAATTAAAGTGCTTAAAACTGGAATTTATCTTATTTGAAGGGAAACCAAATTCACAGAGAGATTACAACGTTAGTGGGAGCAAAGTGGATAAGTTGTCCAATGCGTTTGGCGCTGTAACTGCCATGATAGTCTGTAATACCGGCGGCTTGCTGTTGGAGATACAGGTATACACAACTTCGGACTAATTATATACTTATATCTTATCAAACTCTGAGAATAGTACTATTTTAAAGGATTAAGCCAACTTATCTATTCAACATTTTCAGGTCAAGAAACAAAAATAGTAACTTTTAAGCCGACCAGACATATAAAAAGCAACTTATCAATAAAAGAACAAATAAACTGAACTCAGTCGGATCAAGCAGTTTAATCAAATTCATTTATGATTTTTTTTATTGGTGTGCAGGCTACACTTCGGAAGCCGGCAGTTGAAAATATGAGAAAAGCGTTGTATACGCAATATTCAGTGGGGCTTATAGGGTACTATGGTGTGATTATTGTAGGCTACTGGGCTTATGGCTCATCAGTTTCGGATTATCTTCCCAACGACTTAAGTGGCCAAAAATGGGTTAAATTCATGATTAATGCAGCTGTCTTTCTGCAGTCCATAGTCTCACAACATGTAAGTACAAATATAAATGACGCGCGAGACTTACATTTTTAAACAAATACCTTTATTGATTTGAGTTGGAGAGAAAAATTAGACTTGTTAGCTTTAGCTTCAGACAGATAAACTTGCAGCAAAGACAGATAAACTGAGCTTAAAACAGCACTGGAATAAGCAAAAGGAGAGTAAATAAAAGGGAAAATGGATTGAACCTTACTAAACAAACAGGCAAAAAATGGAAGCTTAAACCTGCACTCAAATAAGCTTTCAAGAAGCTAATACAGAAAGAATAATGGGAAACTGATTGTTTGATAGATTAGAGTAAATTTTCAGGCACCTTTTGGTTTAACAAAGGTAACTTTTACTTCTTCTTTTCTGAATATTTCGCAATTATGTTCTTATTAAATATTCGATAGAAAACATTCAGACTTATATTTTCCTTCCCTAGAAGTATGGTGTGCAAGTCCTTCTCTTGTTATAGATGTGTAGCGATATTAAACTTAATTTTAATGCAGATGTTTGTGACACCAATTCATGAAGCACTTGATACCAAGTTTTTAAAAGTAGAGGAGAAAATGCATTCAAGGGACAACATAAAGCGTCTAATTTGCGTGCGCACACTCTTCTTCATCTTCAACACATTTGTAGCTGCGGCATTGCCTTTCATGGGTGACTTCATAAACTTGTTTGGATCGTTTACGCTAATCCCCCTCACTTTTGTGTTCCCAAGCATGATCTTTATCAAGGTGAGATACTGCTTTTAAAAACAAAGTTTAAATGTTTTTAGATAAGCTTCCCTACGTGCTACGTACATAATAATCAAATCAAGGCCCCTTTCATTATCCCTTAAGCAAATAAGCTGGAACTTTTAAGGCTGACAAAAAAAGTTAGATCTATTCAGAAAAGCGAAAGGCTAAATTTTTACTTTAGTAAAACCAAATCATGCGTCACTACTTAAAAGTAGTAACCAAACAAGGCCTGAGTTTCTATTAACTGGTGGACATCTGGGTCTCTATATATGGAATTAGGCCAATAATTCATAGTTTTTGTTTTTATGTTAGTCAGTAAAACCAATATACTGACCTAGAAAATTTTGTTGTTCTTCATCTTTATCAACTATTGTGTGTATTGGGGATTTCAGGTTAAGGGAAAAAAAGCAAAAACCGTAAACAAACTCTGGCACTGGACTAACATTATCCTATTCTCGATCCTTGCTATTGCAACTACAGCTTCTGCAATCCGTTTACTCATTAAAAACATCAGCAAATACGACTTTTTCGCTGATAAATAATGCTATGGAAGAGGTCATACTTGTTCATAGTTTAATATCCTGTCGAAAGCTCATTTATAGGTTTTTTCCTTTGTTTTCTTTTTTCGGAAATCACAAAGGTGAGGCTAGTGAGATTCATTCTTGGCCTTGATTTTTATAAATGTAGCACTTTAAACCATCAGGCTACTTACTATGTTCCTTCTATTACTGTGATACTTTTCCAGTGTTTATATTTCACTATGAGATCAAATTGTACGAAAATAAACAGAAAATATAACATTATTGCTTTGTTTTGGGAAAGTCTTAACCTCCATTGTTTAATTACCTGTACATTTTCTTTTCACTGCACAAATTGTTTTCTATGACTATAACACTTGCCAGCAAACTTAAAGAAGCATGTTTATGTACAAATAAACAGAAAACTGAAAATATAAGCCTTCGATCTTTACTGATTTTTTTAATTTTATACTCCACATTTGATTTATGTGGCAATACGCAATAACACTTGCAACTAAAAATTTCAGATGGCACTTATATGCTTACTCTATATGGTAAAGAAAGACTAGTAATAGCTAAACAAAAGAAAAAATCAAATAAAGACCCAAACACATGAGTCTCTGTTTTTGAGTTTTATTTTCCAATTTTATTTGTTTGATGATCATTATTTTATGTCAAAACTCAGCTACGTATGAACTTAACCCATTGAGAAACACTTGGTATCCCTTTATTAACCACCGTGAGCAAATAATACCCTGGTGGCGCAACATTAGCCCCCGGTGGGCCGTCCACGAGCGCTCGGACCCACCTTTTCTCCTCCCAAACCAAACTCCTACACCTCAAAAACAACATCCGTTGGTTCATCGAATTAGAATGCGTATTGAAAGGCGGTGCATACATGCTGAATGTCAAGTCATCCTTATCCCCCCTCCTCGCCAACCGAAAACGCACACCAAACTCTTCTCCATACTCAACATCCTCTCCCCCACTTTTCGTATAAACCGACACGTTTCTAGGCCTAATATGGTCGAATTTACGGTTCATGTGATGGGGAACAAATGCTTGTAGCCTTAACTCGGTTGGATAAGCAACATTTTCAAACATGTATCTATTATGAGGGTTTCCACCGGCGACTAAAACTCTTCCATCAGGTAAAAGTATAGCCGAGGAATGGTACATTCTGGGGATTTTGGTAGATTCAAGGATTGAAAACCGATTCTTCGGTTTTTCCTCGGGCTTATAAAGATAAGGGTGAAGTGAAGGGTTAGCGGCGTTGTTATAACCTCCACATCCATTTTTCGCACCGTTTATAATCAAAATATGTCCGGTGGGGAGAATAATCATGTCATTTAGCAAACGTGGCTCAGGCATATTTTCCATTTTCCACTCCGGTTTTTCTTCGGTTATTACCGTTCTCCCACAAGTTCTCAACCCTTCCAAGTGTTTACCGCCTCTTGCAGCCCTGAAAGCACCTTTAGCGCCGCCGCCACACACCATCACTTCGACTTTTGTAAACAAATTATTGTAACGCAAAGGAAGCATAACCGACGAGCCAGTGTTTGGATAATTCCTTGCTCCGCCACCTGGCATTTTCGGGAACTTTTTGACAACCTTGTTTTCTTTATAGTCGAAAAGAATCGAATCCCGATTAGCAAATATAAACAACTTCCCATCGGATGAGAGGTGGAGGAAAGGGTATAGATTAAGCCCCCAATCCTCCCCCTCATACGTTTTCTGCAAAAATGGTAATTTATAAGCCTTGAGTTCGGAATAAAATTTCGGGACGAATTCGTAAGTAAAGATTTTTCTCCCACCAACGACAATAACACGGTCGTCTTCAGGGAGGATTTGGTTTGAAGCATACCACCGATCGTCAAATAGAGACACCCTAGACTGTCGCCAATCGCATGTTTGGTCTTGGCAAGGGTTTATATACCGTATTCTACGAGCCCCATTCCTATACCCACCAGTCTGAACTAGAGTCCCGTTACTCAGTAGAGCGCCAGAGGAGCACCATAGGTCAGATTCCACACTCAAGGGTCTAACATGGTTGGTTGAGACATCGTACTCGATGGAATGAGCATAACAAGAGGAATCTGATTGGTCATTGTTGTTTTTGGTACAACGAGTTCCGTTGGAACGGTGTTTAAGAGGGTAGCTTGAAGGGCCATTACTGGTTTGGTCATACATAATAACAGTGTTTTGGTGGGTTAGTTGCATGTGCATAGGTACCACCCCCGTACTGTTTAGGAGGAGTTGCCATTTACCATTTTGCCCTTCAACTAGGCCGAAGTTGGTAAAAAGTAGTGGCGGATAGAAGGTTATACATATTAATTTCAAGACAAGAATTGTCATCATCTTTTGTTCAAAGAGATTAAACAAGTTGTGATGTTGAGATGTGATCTCATGGCTGTTGCTATATACGCGAGGTTTCTGTAAAGTGCCTCATAACTAGTAAACATGCTTTCTGAGCTTCATGCTAAATTTTCGTTTGTCACAATGATGCAACTCCTATGATTTAGACATTGAATCTTTACATGAAGGGGGGAAAAGAAAAGACCATGAAGATAGTTTTACTGAGATTCACCTAAAAGTCAAGTTTGACAAGTTTGGAGCTGGGAAGTGTAAAGAAAGCCTTCCCCAAACAAAAGAGTGGCAGCTAGGATTCACTTTTCAAGGGTTTTAGTATTTTGAGCTATTATTGGAAAAGAAAACATAATGAGTTTTGTGAAGGAATTGCCTCACTAATTTTTAGTAGACCCGTTCTGCCAAAAAGTTACCCTCCCTTGACCTTTCCGGCTTTCCTAGAGAAACCACATAAAGTCATTAACTAAAATCTTTAATCGAAATCCATTGTCAAACTACACGCAGCATTTGTACGACTAAAGGGTAAGTTTTCTACTGCAAAAAACTTTGTACGAAAATAAACACACTAGCAGAGATGTGTTCTGGCATTTGAAGTGAATTATCTCACCATTCATAAACATAATTCAGTATCCACTAACAACTAACAAACATAACAAGGGTACTACATCAACTTAAATGATTGGCTAAATCATACAAATAAACTTAAAACTGAAAGAGAAGTAAATTGATTCGTCATTTACAAGCATTTTATGCATGAGACAGATTCGTAAATTCAAAACAATACACAAACCAAAAACAAAATATGCACTCGATGAGAAACTTTACCCAGACCTAGCTACCAAATGTATCAATGGATAACAAAATTGCAGTAGTAATCGGAATGGATCAATGAACCGATATAGTATATGTACAGAATTCAATATTCTATCTCGAGAAGATTTTGAGAAATGGGCAGGCACCTTTCACTGGCAGCAACTAGTAGTTTGGTAATAACAGTGGCTTTTTAGTAGAGCTTTATCCTAGTCTCGATGGTGACTCGACAGATTGGGCATAAGTCAAGGTACTGCCCACACTGGCAACAAGTCTGCAGAAGCAAATTTAAATTGAAACAGTAAGAATGTAAGATATGACTAAAATTTTGATATATCCCAGCTACCATTATTTGAAAGACTTTGTACCTGATGTCCACAGCCAAAGGCCATATTCTTTGGGTAGGTAAAGCATATTGGGCAAACCTACAAGCAAAGGATGGATAATTAAGGGTTAAATAATCCAAAATATCACGTGAGTACTCGATAATAATGTAGATAACATTTTGTGTCATATTTTAGGATAACAAAAGAAGATCGGATAACGTTGAAACGGTCATAGGGAGCATGGAGAAGTTATGCAATCAATACTGAAATACACATTTGTAATAAAAAAAAATCGAAAACCGGAGAAAAGTAGGGCAGGCTTAACATCAGATAAAAGTAAAAAAGTGGGTTGTAAATCTATTGATAAACATGGTAAGTTGATAGTCTAAACAATTTTAGTGTAATGATAATGAATCTAGAGTGACCTAGTCCATAGTCTCTGTGTAAAGCCAAACTTACTAAGAATTGACTCTTCATTAACTGTTGTATGGAGTGAGTTGAGCGGATAAAAGGGGTAACTTTTTAAGTAACAAAAATGCAGCATAAGGAAGAATGAATATTGTACATGAAATCATCTTCGAGTTAAAATAAGAAATATACATACATGATTGTCAGAAGCAGAACTTGCTGATCGGCTTGCTCCACCCATATCATGTCTAGCAGAAGGTGCAGTTGAATGGAAACTATTGGCTCGAGATGGTTTTGGTGAGCCAAAGGAAGCTGATGAACCATAGCGAGGTGGGGGAAGAGAAACCCTGTTTACAGCACCTCCTCTAGTAGAACTGAGTGGGAAAAAATGCAGAACCCGTAGACAATTAGACCTTTTTAAGATAACATTCTAGGTTGGATTGTAATTAAAGAGGACTATGATAGGGAGATTTTTTTTTTACCCTAATAATTGAAGCTCAAGTGTTGCTTTATACTGGGAAGGTATCTCCATCAAGGCCGAAAGAGCAAATGCTGCTTCTTTCCTGGATCTATCTAAATTCTTTGACATGATTTCGGTGAAATTGACAAACTGGAAGGCAAAAAGAAATGAGGAATATTCAGCAGAAAAAGAAAAAACATGGTTGAAACAGCAAGTGTACATTTGCATCGATTTTTCAAAAACAAGACTATATAGATGGTTATAAGAACGGGTAATTACAGTTTTGTAAACTAGGTTAACATTAGATTTATATTTATACTCTAAACAACAAAATTAGGAATTCCCACACTAATGTTACAATTATCGTCGATTTATGCTCTGTTTGGCAACAGATCTTCAGGAAAAAAAATGAGATTTAAAATAATTGTTTAAAAAATCCAACTAAAACCCAGACTTATCATTTTCAGATTTTATAGTTTTTTGGCCTGAAAGTCTGTTTCTTAAAAGCTAAATAATCTGATTGTCCAAACACCTATAGATTTTTAAAATCAAAAATATAAAAAAACAGCTCAGAAAATCTGTTGCAAAAAGGAGCCTTACTAAACTTATTGTATCAAAAAAGAAGATACTATTAGTTGTGAAATACAAAAAGAAAATTGCACTATTCTATAAAGTATTTAAGATTTGGAGAATTATATCATGGGGTTTTCTATTTTGGTCTCCAATCCATGATTTGCTTTTCTATGGAGTTCACAATAGCCAAAAAAAGTTGTGTACTAGTTGCCAAAAATACTAATTCCATCTATACGTTGGTGTACAAATCAAAGTCTTATAACACGATAGTGGACAAAACTGCAACTAACCCGTCATAAGAACTTGAGATATAACAATAGCCAAATGGATATTTCGTATTAGTTTTGCCTTAGGGTATTAAAACCTTAGCCATTCTTTTACAAGATAAGGCTTTTCTGAACGAACTCTACAAACTTGAGAGATGAAATGAGACTACCTAATGGTTGGACAAAGAAAAAACACTTTTTAACATTTATACTCGCCTGGAAATTGTCAAATGCTCGTGCAGGAATGTTGTCATCAAATTCCCTCATCATGTCCCATGGCCCATCCCCAACCCCAACTAAAATGATTGACAAGGGGTATCCACTGCAAAATATTCAATCACATTAGAAACATTTTGTCAACAGATAATATATTATCACAAGTTAGAGCATAGATAGAAACGGCAGTCTGCAGTTTACCTTGCTTTCACAATCGCTTCAACAGTTTTCCTTTCCTGGGAACTTAACTGGCCATTCCTTGTATCAACACTTCTAGTAACCTAATAAAGCAAATCAATAACCTTAAGTTCACGGTTAACTTGTGATAAAAGTAAGATATAACACCAGATAATTTAGTTGCTACAGATTCTTTTATCCAATGTTCTTCTATTGATACTTTTGAAGTAGCACAACATACATAAGAAGATAAGCACTGTATTATCTTTCAACCATGGCCACATATAAATAAAGAGAGTATAAAACTCAGACTTGGGTGTAAACCACTATATTAGGCATTTAGGTGTGTAAGGATGTAGTACATTTTTTTGAAGAAATTGAGGGAAACAACTTAAAGAAAAATTCATCTGTTTAACTCGGTCAAGTTTTACCCCCAACAAATCAAACTCAAAGGAATGAAGAGGGGAAGAAAGAGATAAACAAAAGACTTTTACCTGACCATCGGCTATTATCACCAAAACATGGTACTGACCACCACTTTGCTCGACAATAGAAATAGCCATTTCAATAACAGGCGCAAACGAAGTTGGCCCTGCACAAAAGAAAAGGGGAAACAGCCCTATAATCAGCCTTTCGACAATCCATTTCCTCTAGGACTGTTTTAAACAAAAAAGTTTACCAATTACCTGCAAGTCGCAGTTGTGGTACTAACTCTCTATAACGTGTCAACACTTCTTCAAACCCATTGCAGAATTGCTCATCGGGAAAGAAATTGAAAACTTCCTGATCATGAGTTGATGCTGAAAAAAAATTAATTGTAACAATATCTAAGAACTGTCTACACATTAGCTACTTGTGTTACGGTTTCATTGTAGAAGAACGCATACCATCTCCAAATCCAAAGCACGGGATCAAGTTATCCTCGTCAAAACTTGACAAAGTTCTCCCAATAATAGATATCGCTTGTTCGTATGGGTTCTGTTGATCTCCAATATGATGCAAGCTTTTGCGATTAAAAGAGTTTGCTCCTATAAAAAAAATGGCATATGAGAAAAAAGTTAAGCACATACCACTATTACTAAGAGCAGAAATTTATGTGATTGGAAAAAAAAAAAAAAAAGAGAACTTTATGTTCAATTTGATAACAGACCTGTCCACTCGTTGCTCTTGGTGAAATCGATACCAACTATGAGGTTCGATGACTCTAAACCCGCACGCGCAAGAGCATCAGTGACCTGGAAAATTTAATCTTAATACCATAGTTGAATTGCCAATGCGTAGGAACTTCCCCTATAAGCCAAATTCTACCTTTCTCAAAAGTACTTTTTTCCTTAACAAAAAAATTAGATTAGAAAAAGGACAGATTAGTGGGTCAAGTGTGTGATGTTTATAGCAGAACAAGTTTCATAACTAAGGGATGACAACTATTGCAGTTCACTAAAAATTCTTTGACAAGAAAAAGAATTGGTTTCCTAAGGCATAGAGCATGCCTATTATATTTTGTCTTTCGATGATTACAAAAGATTAAGGAAAATGAAGGTACATGTCAAAAACCAATTGAAATTATATTATTTCAACACATTCAGCGGCTATTTACCTTTCTATCCAAATGTGGTAACTGGTAAGTAAGAAAACATTAGTGCTCCAAAAGAAGCAAGACCAGAAAATTGCAATTACACCATATCAACCAACGTTCTAAAGAAAATTAGCATCTTCTTTCCATGAAATACGCAATCGGATATCCTTTATTTGACACCTATCACAACAAACTCTAAAAGTCATCACAAACCAACTAATCTTATTTATAAGTCTAATGACATTTTGGAGATACCTATTTATATTGTGAATAAACAATAATCAAATGTATATGTTATCTACAACTCCTATTAAGTATATGAAATTTGTTAAACAAATTATTTGATTTTCTAGTTCTTTTTTTACAGGAATTAGCAATTTGCATACTAAAGTAACAATTCCTTCCGATTTAGTAATAACACTACCAAATAAGAAAGATTCATAGACTGAGATACTAATTAGATATGAAGACTCAATGTTTTTACACCATACTATCATGTTTTTTCTTTAAACAGTGTGCACTACTCAAGACATATTTCCCCAACCTATGATTTTTCATATGCATCGTCCAAAAAGGGGGATAAAGGTTACTAGGGCAATGATTGGCATTTTTTTGGCGCTTGGGGTACAAAATAGAAATCTGATTGTATGTTCTTATAAAAAAACTGAAATGAAAGCCTAAACCTAATGTTACCTGATTTAAACTGGTGTAGTTGTCATCAATCCTCGAATATTTATTTTCTACAGTCTCTGGGTCTCGACCTCCGTATCTTTGGGGTGTATAACCATAGCTAGGTTGTGCATACGTATTAACATTTCTAGATTGAGAGTCATAAGATGCGTACCGACCGGTACTTGACCTTTTCGTTTTTGAACTCTTTCCTCCCATTGCTTTTATTATTCACAAAAACTCTGCAAGAGTTGCAAATGTGGCTTTTCAATAAAATGTTTACTTCTTTACACTAAGAATCCAAGGAAATTTCAAGAATAATTATTGGATGGAAGTGTGCCACTCCAGAATATACAGAGCTGTAAGATAATCATTTTACTCATATAATTGCAAAATATGGTCTATTTATCATCTACAAACCCACTTATCACACATTTTTTTAACTTTTACCGCGGACCAACTAAAGTTTTAATTAATAAAACAACCTAACCTTTTTCTTTGCTTTTGTAAACTTCGTAAGAAAGAACCAAAAATTGTGAACCAAAAACTCTACGAAACAAAATAGGAAAAACATGATAGAATAGTGTACAATGTATAAAAGAATGATAAAACAATATATATATATATATATATATATGTATGTATAATTTTTATTACAAAACCAATTGTACAATATATATATATATATATATATACACACATATATAATTTTTATTACATAACCAATTGTCCCAAAGCCTATGATTTTCTTCTATTTGGTACACCAAAGTGTACAAAAATCTCCCAGAAATGTAACATCAGGGTACTAATTGTTGAAACTTTGTAGCTTAGTATACAAAATTTAACCCTAAAAAATATACACGAGGCACATGGACTGATATTCTAATGATTGATATTGGTCAGTTGATGAAATGAAAGAGTAGTCGTGGATAACCAACTTTGTTGCAACCGGAAACAAACCAAAATAAAAAAGCAGATAAGAAAATAAATCACTGTTTTAGTAACCAAAAGGGTGATCCCAAAAGCACAGAAGCACCATGATTACACAATTCTGCAGCTCAGAAATGGAATAAATAAATGTAAAACAAAAATACAAATTAGAAAGAAAAAAAAATGTATACCATCATGTTAAAGAAACAAAATCTAAGGGGAGAAGAAACAAACATAGTGATATGATGAGAATTGATAATTCATAACAACGCACAGAGGGGCGAAGCCAAGAACTATAAATGGGGGTGCCGAACAGGGCCGGAGCTAGAGTTTCGGAGGCTTTGGGCCTTCATGGAAACGAGGCCTATTTTGTGTATTTATATTTAATTTTATTTAATAATAAAATTAAATAAAAGAAATACAAAAATGTTATTACCAAGGATTGAACTCATTTTCTACCAGAATGATAGCAAAATATAACTAAGTTTCAACAAACTACCATATTGAACACACACTTACATGTGTCAAAACAATGATTTATATATTTATATTTTATATAAAATTAATTAAACATATTTTTTCCAAAAACGGAGGCTCTAAATTTGGTATTTTTCGGAGGCCTTGGCCCTGGGCCCACTCATAAAAGCGGGCCTGGTGCCAAACTTACAAGAAAAATAATTTTAAGGAAATAAATAGATTTTTAGTAAATAACATTATCAAAATTAGAAACAAAAAATCACAAATATTGTGTTTATAGGGGTGCAGTGCCCCCGGTAGTCACCGCTCAGCCTGAACATGCTAAAGTAAAACAAGCAGAGGACGTACATTAACAAAATTTTGAATTTAGCTTAAAAAAAATACCTGGTGAAAGCTGATTAAAAAGCTCAAAATTTGGATGTTGGAGAGAGATAAAAGGAGAGGTGGATAAGAGTTGAAGGTAGGTGGAGAGACAAAAACAACAATGGGCTCTATTTATTTAAAAAGGACAACACAATACATGCAAGAGGTTGGCTATAATACAAGTGAATTTGAACCATATTGTGTGTATATGCCTCTTTCCAAGAAGTTTCTTTCTCCAAACCAGGAAAAAACCACTTAACAAATGTCACCAATTGACATAAGAGCTTGTTTGGTTGCAGTTTTTATGCAAATAAGTTAAAACTTTTTGGTATTGAGAAATAAATTAGGTCCTGTACCTTAAAATGTCTGGCCTTTTCAGGAAAAAACAACAATCTGATATGCACCAGTGTTTAGCATAAAGTTACAACCTTTTCTGATATAGAGAATAAATTGGGTCATATGGAGCTTAAACTATCTGCCTTTTTCAGGCTAAGAAACCAAAAGGCTCAGTTTTGAAGTGGATTAACCAAACATAATCCAATTTTTCAGCCAAGAAACAAACAAAAATATCTTAAAAACTGTAACCAAACAAGATCTTGACTTGATCTTAAGGTCATTGGGAAAACTAATTTATTAATCAATCAACATCTCCACTGCCTGTACAAATACAAATAATAGAGTATGCAATACTATTATACACTATTTAAGCAGTTGATAAGACCAAGTTGCACCTCCCTCATTTCAACAAAATTTGACGAAAAATTAACTTTTATCATGTGTTTAAGGTAAATTCATCATAATATACTATATCAGCCCCACCCATTATTTTTTTAATTATTATTTTGTTAGCCCCTCCAATTTTACTGTTCTGGTTCCACTACTGCTAAGCTTAATGCTAACTTTGTAAATGTAGCATTTGAATTTTTATGCAGAAAAAGTGACGTGACTTATGAGTCATGACTGTGACCTCTTTAATCAACCATCAGGTCAAATTTCTAGTTCAACTTCATAACCAAAATATTGTAATCTATCTCATATACGAAAAGCCCCATTTATATACGCTAATGAACTATGAATTTTCTGTTTTTAGACCATCTGCTTACATTCATCTCGGTTTCGTGCTCTGTACTAAATAATATTATATTTACTACTAAATATCACAATTTTATACGTCATCGTTAATTGATCAATGTAATTCTGATATGGAAGTGACAAAAATAACAAAAAAATCCCCTCTAATGAATACTGAAACATCATGATTTCACCGAATAATTAACCATAGGTTATAAAACCTTAAAGTATAATGTACTATATATATATATGCCGGTTTTTGAGCGAGACCCAAGAGACACGAGCCTAGAACCCCCAAAAACCGATTAATTTTAGACCTCCAATTTTATAACAAAAGTTATATATATAAATATACAGTTCAATAAGTGTCATGAAATTTTTAGTAGCCGAGTGGTTAGTATAGGGAATAAAAGTTTCTCTTTTCCCCAATGATGGAGGTTCGGATCCTGCTATTTATTTTTTTATTTAACAATAACAGTATTATACTATTACACTAAACATCCACATAGATTGAAGTAAAATAATTTTTCGTATAACATATTTTATCCTAATTTCTATGGAAAAAAATTGTGAAGAAAAAAAGCCCTCTATTTTTTATGGCCTAGATCCCCCCTAAAGTCTAGAACTGGCCCTATATATGTATAGATATATAAATAAACCGAACTATAGTAAAATTAACTGTTAAAAAAAGCATAGAAAACCCCTAACGAACCTAGTATTAAATTGTTGTCACACACTTGATAATAAAATTATGCAGTTAATGATCAGTTGCTGACGTGTCTCGATACAGATTAAAATATAGTAGAACAAAATAAAAATACTAAAAATAAGTTTACAAGTTGTACGTATTGGTAAGATCTTTACCTATTGCAGAAAAAAAGTTGATTTTATTTGCAAGATGTTTGGCAGCACTTTACTTTAAATGGAGTAAATTAACAAGTTGTGTTTTTATATGTATAGGTTTTGGAAGATTTAGAGGATAACAATTAACAGATCACGTGAAATTTAATTATGAGTCTCGTTTATATTCGGATACAGCGGGTTTAACTACTTCCCCGAGTTTTATTCGCTTTTTATTTTATTTTAAGATTTAAAAAAAAAATTACTACTAATATATAATAGCAAGACTATTTCAACCGTCAAGTGTTAACTGTAGTCAGGGATGATGACAGTTTTGCGAGTATCAACCGATCCGAGGACAAAGTTGCACTTTTATCCATTTGACCCGTTTTTTTTTTAAAAAAAAGTTCTTTAAAAAAAAAGAAATCTTATAAATGTAAAAGATTTCAAATAAAATTTGTTAGTTAGATTAAAAAATCATTTGATTTAGAACTATAATATAAAAATAATATAAAATACAGTTTAATGTATATGAGAGAGGGGAGAGACAGAGTCTTAAGTTTCAATTTTTTAAGTTCCACTTTTACCCATTTAAACCCGACCCGACCCGAATAGAATTGCACTTTTACCCGATCCGCGTCGGGTCGGGTCGGGTTGAAACCCGCGAAATTGCCATCCCTAACTGTAGTTGAGTAAGTTGGTTGGTCCGATGAGTTGAAACTGCTAGGTTCGATTTCTGACGTCTGTAGTTTTATTAACAATGTTAATTGTTAGGGTGCAAAGCAAGATAAATACATAATGAAGGTTATTAATTATTAAAAAAAAATGTTAACGGTAGTTTTGTTTGGCACCGCTGTCGAATGTGTGTTTTTAAGTGAAAATAAATTGTTGCTGTTATAGTATATTATTAGACTATTGGTACTTACTCATAGTAGTATATTATTAGACTATTGGTACTTACTCATAGTAGGCCTAAGTTGAGTTTATTGAAACATTCTGATAATAAAAGACTTATTGTTCCCTCTCTCTATGTTCTCTCTATAACTCCTATATAATATATATACTGAACTAACAAAACTAACAACATGTTATCAGCACTTTGCTCGTGGAGACTAAGATATACGCTCGCGGATATTGGAGATTTTTGGTAAACACACAGATATTGGGTATCTATAAACCTTGAGTTTTATCCTGCTTTTTTAGAGTTTTGCTATATCGACCTTCACCAACATACCGTATGTAAGGTACCGAATTCAAAACTTAATTTATTCCATATATGTGATTGCACGTATTATTTTATGGATAAATAAAGCATGATAAATATACCGTAGTATATAATCCATGTGTATTAGAGTTTGTTACTTGTATGGATAACTAAAGCAGGATCGTAACACATATATTGTTGATTATAAAATCATATTTGTTGATAATACCATACAGAGTAACCCAAACTGCATGTATTTGTTGAAAAAAATAACTTATGCATGATAGTTTTTTTGTTTTTTTACTGTCTAACATGATCAACCTGTCTATAAAAATCTATTGATATGTAATATGTATCGTGTACTGTAAAATTGTATTTTTATACAAACAAAATCAGTAAAAGACATATAATCGGGTTATAAATCGGAAATCATGTAATTGTAAAACATGTATTAATCTGTGGGATTAAATCTGTAAAAAAACTGAAAACAGTAGGACTATTTTGTAATTCGCTGAAACTATTGGCTGTGCATGTTAATTACTAAAGGAATAAACCGAAACTTGTCTGAATTTATGGAATGAAGCTGTAATAATGCTGTAAATAGATATATAGTTTGCTGAAATTACACAGATAGTTCATGTAGTATATTACATGTATAAAAACAATATATATGCGTTATAAAAGTCAATATTCGGTCTATAGATATTCACTCACATGCATGTATATATTTATTAAAAAGCTAAGTGAATAAAAATTACATGTTAATTGAATAAATTGATATGTTTTCATGTAAATTTAACCACTTTGCATGTTAAAAATTACCATATATAGAATAAATTGGTAATTAAAAATATATTGTTTGCTTGCATATTAAACTATCATGTATAGAATTACTTATATGGCAATAAACAGTAGATAATTGATTGTGTTGGTCCGTATGAGTCTAAACCTTAGAGGGGGGGGGGGGGGGTGAATAAGGTTTTGTACCTTTTTTCGCGGAATAAAGACTTTGTGTTATTTACTAAGTTAATTAGTGGTTTTATCACCTAAACTCTTTCGTTAACAAGTTATCGCAAAATTAATCTAAGCAAGCAATAAATATAAGCGATAAGTAAATACGAAAAGTAAAAGTTAAGGGAAGAAATAACGCAAGATTTATAGAGGTTCGGCAAACCGCGCCTACGTCCTCTCCTCGGTATTTTCACTACCGAGTGTTTCACTAAAAACTTCGATTCAAGGTTACACCTTAACGAGCTTAATCAACCGATTACGCTCCCCCTCACTATATGAGTATCCCGAATAAATGACCTAGAGCTTTTAAGCTATACTTGCTTAAAAGCCTCTACCCAATTCACTCGCTCACAAATGAGTTTATAAAATTACTCTTTTACAAATTTGATCACTCACTAACAAATAATATCTCGACGTTTATAGAATTGCAAGAATAATACTCTCGAGAATATTTAATAATACAAGTGAGATTTTGGTAGTATAAGCTTTAAGAATTTCTTAGTAGTATTTGCTTAAAATGTTTTGGATGCTTGGATGATTTTCTTCAAAGGGATTGGGAGCTTTTTGTAGGGAGAAAAGCTTCAGCATTTAATTTCAGACCGTTGCTGGTTGTTGGCAGAATTGAATGCTGGTTCATGCAGTGGTTCGCCCAATTTTCAGGAATAGCTTAAAAGCTGAATTTGAATTTCTACAGAAACGATCGGTCGTTTCTGAAAAAACGATCGGTCGTTTTTCAATTGGACTCACTGGACAAATTTATACTGAAAACGATCGGTCGTTTCCTCTTGGCGATCGGTCGTTTTTGCGTTAAGCTCACTGGAAGAAAGTTTCACTTAAATGATCGATCGTTTCCTTATGTATCAGTCGTTTTTGTTCTGGGCTTGTTTTCGGTTTTCTCGACAACCTTCGAAACCCCGTAACTAACTTGTTCCAACTCCGATTTAGGTTCCGCTTGAACCATTGGCTTCGTAATTACGTATACTGTCATTTTGAACCTTTGATACACTCGATAAATGATTAGTACACAAAACGAGCTTTTATCATGTTTTACAAATATTGTTATCATCAAAATAATCGATTAGAAGAAACAACGTTCAACAGATTGATATCTTCTTAGCATAATCAACATATCTTTTGATATTACCATAGATATAAATATCAAATATGGCAGTTAATTATTTGATTTGATCCAATTGATTTGATTTGGTATGATATAATTTGTGTGATTGATAATCCTAAATTGATTTATTTTATCACCAAATCTACTGCATGATTAGATATATATCATTAATATATTTTATACTGTCTTGTATATATATGTGGTTATCTAGAATAGATACATCTGTTATTTATTGCCATGAATTGTAGAATTGCGAAATCATTTATATTCACATTTAAGTTGGAAAAATTATGAATCTTCTCTAAATAGGCTCACCTATTTGGATACGATGTCTAGGAAAGATATAGGCAGAAGTCGATATCCTAATGAGGTCGGGTTTTAAGTGGCATTCGTGCCCTCCACCCTCACCGTCTTTCTTGGTCGTGTTCAATTAGACCTACCAAAAGGGGTTGACTAAATAATAATTTTCCCGAGTGTGTTTATATAATGATGTATGTTTCGCCGAATTGGTATTTCAGTATCGACCCGTCGTTCAATCAATGAGAACCGATTCACATGAGAAGCAAAACTAATGTTTTCGAACCTGTCATTTCGGAAAAAAAGTTTGTGCTTGTGCAAACCATAAACATATAAACCAGTCGTTTTATATGAAAAATAATCCAGATCTCCCAACACATGTTGGATGCCATCTATGATGAGAAAAATCGCAAAACATACTTGCGAAATGACTGTTTAAACGTTGATGTTATTCCGTTACCACATGTTAGTCACCCTGATGTGTGAAAATATGATGTCCAATTTTTTTGGATGTCATCTTTGATGAGTAAAACACGAGTTTGTTATTACTCTTGAGATGAAAGATAAGGCGTTGATGATATTCCGCCGCCACATTTGAGACGTGATGACGTCTATGGTGAACAAATGTCTGAAATTGACATATTGGAGCAATCTTTCACCAAAATACTTGCTTGGAAATTGTATTCCATAAGCAGTATCGTGAATTTATATTCACCATGTTCCTTTATCGCCCATCTGTTATTGGATAAGAAAATTGCCCCGGTGAGTAGTTTTAATCATATTGGGTCAATGGCGAATTGTTTGCCTGATATTAATGCTCTTCGTGTACATTTTTTTTCCACGAATCGAGAACCAAGACAAGTGTTATTTGTCTCGAACTGTCGCGATCCTGATGAATCGCTTAGCCAAGTGAGATTTTAGGCAATCGTCAAAATCGAAAAGGCTCCAAGACAGTAATTGAATGGAACAATATGGCCCGTTGTCACAAAGCAAGAGATAATGCTCAATGAGCCAACTCTATGCTATAAAGACAAAGGTCATCACGGTTACTCCTTAAATAGTTCACAACTATTATAAAGGTGGAAAAACCGATGCTAATGTGGTTAAAGTTAATTGAAAGGAAACTCTTGAGACCTCCAATTTTGTGGCTCAAATAAGTTTGATACATTTCTTTATTGATTTTGATAAATCATTGAGCCGTTTTTTTTGCTCATCTAGATTATGTTTTTTCCATTTGGATTATGTTTTTTTTTCCATTTGGACATACTTTTGCATTATGGTTTGTCTGTTTATGAAATTTCTCGAAATAATTTAAAGTAATTTGAGCAAATTCCTTTGACAAATGTAACCAAACTTTAAATTATGAAATTTTAGGCAGTACTTGTGGGCTAGTTGGTTTTTTTTTGGAAATAGTGGGTAACCGTGTACCACAAAATTTCACCAACTACTTGCCTAAAAGAGTCCTTTGTGACAATGATTATGGACATGTCGTTCCAAATCGAAAGCTTAGGTAAAACCAAATTGATTTGTCAAATATGAGGCCTTATACTTTTGTAGGTCCTGTCGTACCTTGTTGAGTTATAAAATATTCTAGAAAACCAGTGTTATTTAGTAATAGCTCATGAAAGAATTAAAATTTCTTGACATAGCCTCCATTCAATACGACCAAAAGCGTATTTTAGAGGAGTTGAAATGTCTTTCAAGTGGTTGCTACCATATTTTTTAAAAGCATTTAAAGTTACCTTATCATTTCGCATGTCGTCGATTGATAAAGGATTTAGATGCTAAGACATGATTGTCTGTACTATCATTCTCCTATCGTTGATTGATAAGAGAATTTTGATATTGTGACATT
This sequence comes from Primula vulgaris, assembly GCA_963920805.1. Taxonomy (NCBI): domain Eukaryota; kingdom Viridiplantae; phylum Streptophyta; class Magnoliopsida; order Ericales; family Primulaceae; genus Primula; species Primula vulgaris. Next base: position 34,000,807 of record OY987214.1, on the reverse strand, counting down.
GACTGGATGAAAGATATTCCTGGGTCAAAAGACGATGCTTGATTTATAATCGCATCACATTTGGATTCTCTTTGAGGATATATTTCGTGATTAATATGAAATTCATGCCACTAATACTCACTTTGAAAGACAAGTATGTGTAAAGATCACGAAATGGACTCATAAAATTCTTGTAAAGAATTAAAGGAGTTAGACGGACCATAAATATAAATGGTTATGGTTGATGCATCGACAATATGGTCACATTTTACTGTTGTCCACATAAATGCAGCACTTCCCAAACTCTTAGCATTATCATTAAGTTGATGGCTCATGATCCGGATTATCCTGAAAAGTCTAGTCGACATGATAATACCGAAGAGTAAGAATCGAAATTTCGATTTGAATTTGTTGAACCATGGGGTTCAATAATTGATTTTGATTATAACTTTGATTATGTTTTTAATGTTTTTACGATTTCTCTATTTCGATGATATAATGCTTGTTTTTTCCAAAAAGAGAATTTGTAAATTGCAGAACGCCAGAAAGATAGAGGTTCGGCAAACGCGCCTACGTCCTCTCCTCGGTACTACCGAGTATTTCACTAAAAATGTTCTTGCGGATATTACAAATCCTATTGAGCGTACCACCTATTAGGAATCGGCAACGCTCAATGCAAATGCCATTAGCGAGCGGACTCGACTCCACATCACATATGCGGTATACTCTAATCTATAATATCTACATATATGTGATTAGTTGGGTCGGGTATATGCATCATATTTACATTTTTCATGTTTTGGTTTTTCTTTAAAAACCCTTCACATAACCCCATTTTTTTTTTTGCATTTTGATAATGCCAAAGGGGGAGAAAAATGATATATTTGGTGTAATGCGTTTTGTTAAAATGGAGGAGATATTTTTCTTGTAAAATCATCATTATTTTGTCATAATCAAAATGGGGGAGATTGTTGAACCATGGGGTTCAATAATTTATTTTGATTATAACTTTGATTATGTTTTTAATGATTTTACGATTTCTCTATTTCGATGATATAATGCTTGTTTTTTTCCAAAAAGAGAATTTGTAAATTGCAGAACACCAGAAAGATAGAGCTCGGAATAACGAAGCCATAGGTTCAAGCGGAACCAAAATCGGAGCTAAAACGAAGGAGTTATGAGCATTCGAAGATTTACGGGACCAGGATTACAGTCGACCGATTGACTGGACAAAAACGACCGATCGTTTTTGATCCAATTTCTTCCAGTGAGTCCAGTATAAAAACGACCGATCGTTTTCAGAAAACGACCGATCGTTTTCAGAAAACGACCGATCGTTTTCAGAAAACGACCGATCGTTTTCTGTAAAACGACCGATCGTTTTCTGTAAAACGACCGATCGTTTTCTGTAAAACGACCGATCGTTTTCTGTAAAACGACCGATCGTTTTCTGTAAAACGACCGATCGACTGTAGAAAACGACTGATCGTTTTCTGCAGTTTTCGAAAACAGCTTTTCAGCTTATTCTGGAAAAGAGCTGTTAAAACTTCCAACGGTCATAACCCAGAAAAACAGACTTTGCTGTTATATAAACCATCCCAATCTCTCTCCTAAATCACCAATTACTATATCTATTAACATCCTTCAACCTCTCTCATAAAAACCCTAAAATCACCATTTTGGTGAATATATTCGAGAAAGAGGGAAATCAAAGAAAAGGAGATTCAAGCTCGATCATCATCAATAACTCACCAATTAGCTTTTTAAGAAGCAATTAGAATTGTGAGCGAAGTTACATTTTTGTAACTAAATTTGTATCGAGTGTTTTATAAACTCAATTGTAAGCGAGTGAACGGGTAGAGGCTTTGTAAGCAAGTGAAGCTTAAAAGCTCTAGGTTTTTCATTCGGGTACTCATAAATTGAGGGGGAGTCGTAGACTCGTAGACGTGTTCTCTTGCACTTGTATCAAGAGTAGGAACCCCGGGTAGAGGGTGAGCCAATCGGTCGATTGAGCTCAATAGGATTTGTAATATCCGCAAGAACATTTTTAGTGAAATACTCGGTAGTACCGAGGAGAGGACGTAGGCGCGTTTGCCGAACCTCTATAAATCGCGGTGTCAATTCCTTTCCCTTACTTTTACTTTACGCAACTTATTTTATTGCTTATTTTCTTGTTTGCGTTAAGTAATTCTAGCAATTCTTTAACTCTTGTTATAACGCTTAAGCTTAGAATTGCATTAGTTGGGTGGTTAGTTGCTTAGAATTTTAATTAGGCAAAAATCGCCAAAACCTTATTCCCCCCCCCCCCCCTCTAAGGTTAGCCGCACGGGCCAACAGAATTACTTGAGTTTGGAAATTGAAACTGAACATCCTGTCGATTATGTTCAGACCCAAATGGACTCACGGAAAGTTTGATGATGCGACTACAAATGATTGCACGCACTTCTTGGTCTTACGCACCAAGATTTATATTTTCGTGTGGGGTTATGCTATTTTGCTACATTGGTCCGTTATGAGGCGCATAGACACTCAGACACCATATGCGTACCAGCTGGTTACTGGTTATGAGCCAGAAATCTCATATTAACGCGTGTTTGGAGTGCTTAATTAATATTTTGATTGAGCCGCTATAGCGTTCAAAATATGGACACCTGAAGGGGACATAAGTTGATTATGAATCTCATGCCTATCATTTGATAGAGTAACCTTGGCAAGCGATCTCTTTACCGCATGATATGCGAAAGTGACATCGCTAAGACTGTTATCCCCGTCGTTAGGGGGAGATTTGCACGTTACCATTTATAAGGAATGACGTGAAGTAACGTGGTATAACCCACTCAGTCTTAGCTTGATCCCCAAAATTGCACTTAGTGATAAGTAAGTGCATAGACTCCCTCAAGTCTAACTAAATGCCAAACGCATTTAATGACTTTATGAGATGTCACGAGATCATTTATACCTGCTGCAAAATGTTTGCAAGGATAGACGTCCTTGTCGGATGCCGTATTCTAGTAGTAACACGTTGCTTTGGCCGAACCCGGCAAGCAAAGGACACTGCCATCGGCCGTCAGTCTGTCGTCCTTCCCAAGATACGAGAAAGTTGACCGGTGGTGAACTAAAACTCGTTTATCGTACGAGATTATAAAGGATCAAGGAGATGTGTGATTTCCTCCTCATCCTAAGAATCTCGAAATATCTGTCGATCATGATATCTTAGACGATATTAAAGCAAAACGAGAATGTCATTGATTACTTGTTCATATATTCGGTGAAGACTGATAATATGAACAAATTATGATATGGAACCATGTACCGTTGCCTGAAGTCAACGGAGAATAGACTGGACTAATGGAAACTTGTAATCCAAGTAGACTCCTTAGCGAAAGTGTGTTCGGACCTGTAGCTCCAACACCACCAATGTCAAACGAGTTCGTTTATTTGGTTATTCGTAAGGAAGAGTGATGAGAATAATGAGATTGTAGAATGCTCGCCTAGTAGCGCAAGGCTTCTCTCACACCTTGGAATTGATTACGAGATGGTTGATTTCTTCGTAATGGACATTATAACAGTCCCCTACTTTACCAGTTTAGTAGAATCTAGTGTACACATTCATGAGGATTTGCCTCAAGAATGGCGATATGCCAATCACCATCCGCAAGATTTAATTTTGGGTAACCCGGGAGAAAGAGTGCATACACGTTCTTCTTTAAGAAATATAGTTAATCATTCTGCATTCTTGTCTCAATTAGAGCCCAAGAACATTCATGAAGCGGAACTTGATGAGAGTTGGGTATTAGCTATGCATGACGAATTAAATCAATTCGAGCGTAGCAACGTATGGACCTTAGTACCTAGACCGCGTGAGAAAACCATTATAGGTACGAAATGGATATTTCGTAATAAGATGGATGAATCCGGGGTAGTCATTAGAAATAAGGCTAGACTAGTAGCTCAAGGGTATAACCAAGAAGAGGGCATCGATTTCGATGAAACTTACGCACCCGTAGCTAGACTAGAAGCCATTAGAATGTTACTTGCTTATGCTTCTTTTAAACGCTTTAAATTGTTTCAAATGGATGTTAAAAGTGCTTTTTTGAACGGCTTTATTAATGAGGAAGTTTATGTAAAACAACCACCCGACTTTGAAAATCACGCATTTCCCGATCATGTTTTCAAACTTCGTAAAGCACTTTATGGTTTAAAACAAGCACCCCGGTTTTATCTCTATGGGGATTTACACAAAAAGATATAGATGAAGATCCCTGTGTGACTTCATAATGCTTGAATCAAATAGCTCCTGACCACGGAACACGATCTCAATTAAATGAGACATTCACTATATGGATTAATATAATCTGAGCGTATATGGTATACCCGCCTAAGTGAGTACTTGATCAACTTGAGATACTTGAACAAGTATTATGCTCCTGCGTGTTTTATTACGCGATCCACTTTTGGATTTGCCTTCGAGATGAAGGATCTTGCAAAGATACGGTGGTGACTCGGCCTGATGATCGAGTCCCGTAAAAATTAAATCTAATTCCATGATTCATACTACACCCAGAAGGTGTTATGATGTTTTAGTCATTATGATGCTAAGTCGTCAGATTCTACCATGATCGTTCGATCACTAGACATTGATATAGACCCAGTCCATCCCTGATGAGACGATGAAGAGATATTGAACCATGATGTTCATATCTAAGTACAATAAGCGCATCATTGTACTTGATCTATTGTGCTAGGACGAACATCTCGTCTGCTGTGAATGGTATAGCTCCACACAGCATCGCGCTAACACGCTGCCATCGAAATGGCATAAAAGACATTTTCCCATTATCTTAAGGTAACTGTGGATGAGGGCGTGCCTTATCCCATTTTGCGTCATCGAGTGTATCTACCCCCTTCGGTACTCGAATTAACGTAACCTTGTTTCGGTTATACCGATGCTGGTTACTTATCAGATCTGCATAAGGGATATTCTTAACATGGTCTGTCTTTACCATTAGGAATAAGGCGAGATCTTGGAGGTCTTGAAATGACTTCAAGCGAATCCTCTGATCTATTTGTGCTCTATGAGACGACTAGAGAGTGTATATGACTTCGACCTAGTATTAGCCATATTTGAATTACATATGCTCTGTCTCATGATCCAGATAAAACACTTGTCATAGAAGACAACTTGTTATTATCGATCAAGAGAGACATGACTACATTATGCTATTTAGCATTTATCGTCAAAATAAATCTTCACATATGAAGTTTAACAGGATCCTGCCGAATGCTCGTTTTATTCCACGTTATATTTTCTTGCATACAGTCGTATGCAGGTAAATGAGGCATCCAGTCGAATGCTCGTACTCTTTATTCGAATATGAAATCCTTGCACCTAGTCGTGTGCAAGTGAGGGGGAGCATCTATGTGAATGCTTATTGCACTAATTACTACTTAGTCGAATTTCTCGCATCCTGTCGTATGCAAGTGAGGGGGAGCATCCAGTCGCATGCTCGTGTACTCTTTTTGTCCTTAGACAAAGGTTTTTTCCCACTGGGTTTTTCTTGGCAATGTTTTTAGCGAGACACGTTCCCATCATACCTCACTTAAGATTGGCGAAATTAGGGGGAGTATCATGTTTTATACTTCTTATACTGTGTACTCTTTTGTCCTTCGACTAAAGGTTTTTCCCACTGGGTTTACTCTAGCGAGGTTTTTGATAAGGCACATTGTTTTGTGATAAGTTACTTACATGGTATTTCGGCTTATATCATTCATCTACACAGTTTCTCCTAGGTACCGGTTTTGTCCCACATTGGGTTTTTCGGCCCTAAGATTTTTATGTGTTTAGCACTGCGAATGAACTCGACTCAGAACGAATGCATGAAGACGAAGAATTCAAGACCTCCAAATGAGGAGTGTTGTAGGATATTATTGGACTATTGGGCCTTACTATTAGTGGGTCTAACTTGGGCTTTCTACCTTGTATAACTCTAACCTCTAGTATATAAAGAATGTTAGGGTTCATTTGTATTGATATATTCTGATAATAAAAGACTTACTGTTCACTCTCTCTATGTTCTATCTATATTTCCTATATAATATATATATACTGAGCTAATAAGACTCACAACAGTTGCATGTTTTTCCGTGTCTGGATTTTGAATAAATTAGAAACAAATTAGAGTATAAAAAAGCCATTTTAAAAAAAATGTGAATTAGTATATAAAAAAAACTACCTTTTCATTGTAGTAGTAGTTTATATTTGTGGGTTATTTTTTAAATAAAATGAATTATAATAGAAATGACTTGTTTCAAATAAGTTATTTTCATTTAAGGTGGCTTATTTTTAATAAATGACTTAGTTTTAGAAAGTGTTTTTTTGTTTTTTAAAAGAGGGATTATTTGTATTACTGTATTTTTTTCCGGGAAATATGATAGTAATGTATAGCACATTAATGAAAGTGAGGGTACCGCTTCCACTGACGATGTAGAAATCAAAAATAATATCGTGTGAATTGCAAGTGTTAAAAAAAGTACTGAAATTACATATTTAGTTTGTATATGTTCTAAAACGACATGACAATGCTTTTTCATTTTGGTGCATTACATTTAAAATGCATGTTGTTTTATTAATAATTGAAATTTGAAGGTACTTTATACTTATGTTTATTGTTTATTGTACAGGTTAGTGTAAATAAAAGTGGAAACTATCATATTCATCAAACAACATAGAAGATTTATAAACATCAAAATCACAAGTACACCATGTTAGCAAATAAGATTAAAATACATGTTTTTTTGTTTTATTATTTCTCTTTATCAGACGTTGTTACATTTTTATTAGATTTTATATTAGCAATATGCTATTTGTTTTATTTATTAATGCACAAATAAGTGTCAAATATTATAATTCGTAGATAGTCTAATGTGTAGAGTATGGATTACATACGGAAGATTAGACTATTGGTTCTTATATAATATAAGTAAATTGTTTACATCTTTAGATAGAAATTGACAGACCATCGGTACAATTATAGTATATAATTTTAGTAGGTCTGTCTTGATTACAGGGAATGGAGTATTCCAAATTTATACGCTAGTGCACTCTGAGCGTATTAAACATGACCGCAACAAGGCAATTATTTTTGTACTGACTAAATAAAATAATTAACGCATTGAGTCATAGAATTTGTTTAAATTCACTACAAGAAAATTGACATATAGCAACACCGGAAAATAATAAGCTTAATTTCTATTACTGATTAGCAACAGAACACAAACAAAACGGCAACATAAATTGTGAAAAACATTTAGTAACAGAATCACCAATTTTATAGCAACTTAAATTTAGCAGCACTGTAATTTGTTACTAAAATAGTTGCCAAATTTTTCGAGCGAAATCTGCAACAAAATTACCATCAATTTAGTAACATGACTTCCCGATCAAATTAGCAACATAAACATGTGTTGCTATAGTTAAATATTTATATTTGGATTTAAAATGTTCTCATATGTTACTAATAGATTTTTTCGGTCAATACATTTTAAATGAGCGAAAATTTATATTACCAACTAAAAGATATTTTTTTACCTATTTATATTTGATCTCAGTAAGTGCTTTATTTTTTTACATTAAGTCTTGGATCTCTAATCATGGAACATGTATATTAAAATTTGGAATTTTACAAAAAAAATTGCGTGACAATCTATAGAATTAAATGAAAAATGTGAATTCACTGAGAAAGAAACGTTAAATGGTTCATTAATTCCAGTGTACTTTTTCCAATTTGTAATGGCTTAATTGGGTGCCTTAATAAATGTTGGGTAGGTTGGCCATTTACGTACTCTCATCAATATTGTTACGTGCTGCACCCCTGCGAAATATTGTCTTACATTCATTTACTCCTATTACTTCTCAATATCACAACTTAATTATTTATCTAGATGGTTACATTTGCTGCTTTGCACTATATATCTCTTTTTCAATCTCAAATTTTGTAAATTACAAAATTTGTTATAAGGGTTCTCAATATTCCTCTGTCCGCGGTTTATAAAAGTAAGTTCGCTTACCATACAATAGATCTTTTGTATATATTGTTTGTAATTTGACTATAATCGATTATTACTAAGTAATTTAATTAATTTGTTGCAAAAAAAAAGATTACTGCTAATTTGTTAGTTCAAATCGGAAGATTATTATTGATTTGTTATATTGTTTTGTTAATATTAAGTGTCACAAATTTTAATTAATTGTCTTAGATTGAATTTAATCAAAAAATTGGGAATGTGCTAGCTAGCCTATATATATAGTGGTAAAATTTGCGGAAATGTATATTTTTATGTTGTATTTTTAAAAGTGTAGTAACGTTTACGAAGTGGTAAAAACGGTGAGTCCAGCTTTACTCGTCCTCGGGTCGAGACTCAGCTGTTACAATTTTTATTTTTTTTAAGAACAATGGCCACCCCTGCATAATATTGTAATGGTAATAATAGCAAATGAAGTAATTAATTAAGAACATGAACTATTGCTGTGAATTTGAATAAGAAATTGACTACATTGCAATTTTCAGTAAATATAAATATTTTAAGCAAGGTCCTTGATATTTGAATAGTTAGAGTGTGGCCCCTAGAGTTTTATAGAACAACACAAAAAGTCTCTGTATTTATAAGGAATTAGCTCTAACAAATAATAATTTCAAAAAGTACTTCAGAGTATTAACTATATTAAATTAGCTTTAACAAGTAACTTTTTTTGGCATATTATTCAATTTAATGTGCATTCATTTTTATGAAATTATGCTAAATGAATAACAATGTTTTATACAGAATAAAAATGAACACATACAAAAGTTGGATGTATCGACGATTAAATCCAGACGGGGTATACTTGACCGATGAGTTTGTGAATGGGTTAGCTGGTTTTATTGGTTTCGCGACAAGTCAACCAACGTGCATAGACGGAACTAAAATCAGGTGTCTGTGTAGGGATTGTAAGAATCTTAAGTTTTTTGAACCAAATGAAGTGGAGTATCATTTGAAGCGAAAAGGATTTTTGAAGAATTATTTTTGTTGGACTAGTCATGGAGAGACGTTTACGACAAAAATATATGGGAATCAAGAGTATGCCGATGAAATAGTTTTTGGGCCAGGTGCACACGTAGAAGAAGACGAAGCTAGGCCGAGTATACGGGACCCTTATCAGACAATGGTGATGGATGCATATGGACATAATTTTGAGTATCCTACTTATAATGAGCCAGAAAACCCAAACCCAGAAGCTCAGGCATTTTGACTATCTTTTTTTTTAATAGGCAAAGACTCCGTTGAATATGCAAGACAATGAGTTCATTTATTTTCTTGCGCTAGGCCCGTTACGGAGGGTTAAATCATACGCTGTTTATTTTGTCAATGGGTACAAATTTCAGACTTTAAAGTACGGATATGACAAACTAACATCGAATATGAGTGTTTGCATTAAGGGTTTCACCGACTTTTCTGATAAGTCATCATCAAATGACTACTACGGTGTTCTAACTGACATCCTTGAATTGGAGTATCCCAGACAACCCATAAAAAAGACGGTTTTGTTTAAGTGTAAATGGTTTGATCCTAGTCGAAAAGAAAAGAAAGTTCATAAATGGTACAATCTTGTCGATGTGAACATAAAATCGAAATATCCCAAGTATGACCCATTTATATTGGCTATGCGCAAGTTTGTTACATTCCTTATCCTAGATTATCAGTAAGAGAAAATAACGAAATGGGAATGAGAAAAAAAAAATAAACAAGGAGGATAAAGATTGGTGGGCAGTTTGCAAGGTTAAAGCTAGGCCAATCATTGTTCAACAACCGAATGCCGAATCGGAAAATACTGAGGCATTTCAAGAGGACGAAAGTATTGGACATCGGATTACAAATGCGGAATTTATTGGACATGGGCCATTGAATGCTACTGATCCCGGACCGGGCTATCAAATCAATCTAGCCGAAGATGAAGAAGAATTAGTTTTATTGGCGAGCTCATCAGATTCGTCTGATGATAATGAATAAATAATATTAAATAATATTAATCGAAAGACTATATTCTAGTGTATGACAATTTTATACCTTATTTAAGAATGATTATTTCTGTAATAGAAATTTGTATGACTTATCCAAAAATTGAAACCTTTTGGCAAATTGGTTCACTGGCTTTGTTTCCGCCTCTTTTTTTTTCATTTCCCCCCTTATTTTTGTTCTTTGTTTCCGCGTTTTTTTTTCATTTCTCCCCATTAATTTTGTTCTGCTCCCATTTTTCATCAGTATAATACAGCTGGGCACTTCCTCTCTCTCACACCACACACAAACAATAACAAAAACCCTATACCTAATTACCCGCTTCTCACATCATCAACTCACAGGTCTCTCTCCGTAATTTTATCTCAATAACTATAATGATGTTATATCGGCTTAATTAATGATTATTGTGTATTTGTTGGTGTATACTTGTGATAATATGTGTCTTTGTTTTTTTTTTTTTGTGTTTTTTATGGTATGTGTTGTTTATGCTAATCTAAATCTTTTATAGTTTTTAATTTTGATACTCATAATGTGAATATACATCAAACAAATCTGTGAGAATAAAAACATGATTTTTTTACAGCCCCCAAAATCCACTCTTTTTAAAACCCCCAATATTAATTTGATAAATCTTACCCTACCTTCGGATTCATCAAAGCATATGTATGTCTCTTTTATTAGTGTAACTATTTTTTTATTAAATGCAACTATTTTTTTATTAACTGCAACTATTTTGTTTGGTGGAAACTGGTTTCAGTTGTGGGTAAATGCTCGATATGGAAACAAAATGATTGAATTTGTTTATGAATTTGTTTGTAATATTACTTATATACAGCAAAGAACCGGCTTAGGTTATTGATAAGCAATTGAATACTAAATATTTTGCTTTGTGTGTAAACAGATGAGTAGTTATCGTGCCCCTGGTTCCAGTTCCGATAGTTGTCGTTCAAGTGGTTCAGGTGGTCGTGGTCGTGGATATGGCAACCGCAACCTTAATACTCCAGGGTCTTATCACTTTCATGATACGCTAGACACTCCCGAGAGTAGAGATAGCATGGAGACTTCAATCCCCAATAGTGCATCTCTAAGTGTGACACTAGCTATGGAGGCTGAAGCCGCTGAGGCTCGTGCAGCTGATGCGCACGCTGAGGCTACTATTGCAGCTGAGATTGCAGTTGCTGCTGCCGCAGCTGCAACCGTAGCCGCTGAGGCTCAAGCCGCTGCTGATGCGGCACAAGCCGTTGCTAATGCGGCACAAGCCGCTGCTGCTGTGGCACAAGAAGATGAAAACATTGCAATTCATGATGAGTACCCCAACGTCAATAAGATACTAATCAATGTGGTTCCTGGGAGAATTCCTCAGTAATCAAAATTAGTTTTTGTATTCTTTTATTTCTATAATTTTAAATGTTTAAACATTTAGTAACTAATTACTTTTGTTGAAACCTTGATATGCAAGTGTATATGTATCTATATGAAATAATCCATGTTTGTTGACTAATTAATTTTTTAATTCAAAAGGTTCCAACCATCTACCGCTTCTAGGATGAACAAGATCGTTAAACAAAAAATGGACTTAAAGGGTTCGAACTGGACAAAAGTAACCCCAGCAATGAAAGAGTTTTACTGGGAAGAATTCAAGATATCTATGTTTTTGAGATTTATGTCATGTGAGGTGAAACTTTGGTTCATTACATCATTTGATTCTTTTTTAGCAATATTATACATGCTTGGAGGAATTATTAGCACTAAAACTTAAAATATGGTCTTAATAAGTATGCGATTTGGTACTTTAAAAGGGTATTTTGTTAATTTTTTTTTTTTTATACCAAACAGGTTTTGTAATTGCTTTATGTGTGCATAGCTTTCTTTACTGGTATCCATTAACCAAACATCAATTAGTTTTTGTAACTGGTCTAGCTTTCTTTACAATGAGGACTATATATATATATATATATATATATATGCATTTGTGAAGAATTTAACCTATGACATTTGTAAGTTTACAAGTCTAATGTATATCACATTGTTTTGTTGAGATTTTAAGTTGGGTTTAATGTAGTCATTTCTATACATGTATATGCAAAATATAATTTGTATATCTATACCAAGTTTATGCTTATCTGGCATATTGTTGTCATGTAGAAATACTTCATTTGGCAAAGAGGAGCTGAACTGGAAGTTAGAGAGTGCTGGAGAAAAACAGTAGGAAGACGCTATCGTGACTTTATAAATGACCGAAAGAACGATTCACAAGTTAGAGACTACATCCCGCCCGCTGTATGGAACAAGTGGAAGGCGGATTGGAACACTCCTGAAGCTTTAGAGCTCTCGCACAAGAAAAGATTGGCATGTATGGGTTCTAATGGACAATGCCCTAAGCATACCGGTGGTTCAATCACATCCTCTGAGCATGCGATTCGCTTTGAAGCTAAGAACAAAAGAAAGCCTACTTGCAACGAGTTATTCGAACTAATGCATAGGAAGAAAAAAGACAATTCGTTTGTCGATGAAAAGTCTGCTGCCATCAATGTAAGAAAAAAATTATTTCTTATCTTATTTGGTTATGAAAAGAGGCAATTTCTTTTAACGGAGTAAGGCCGCTTGTTTGTGATGCATTTCACGAGTCTTTTTATGCTTTTGTTCTCCCCATTCTTTGTCTTCTTTTTGTGTAGATAATGTCATTGATGAATCTTAGCCCTTAGGCAGTATAAACTTTTGGATTTTAAATAAATTACTGTCGTAATAGTTTGTTAGGCACTTTGTTGAAAATTTAATTTTTAGGAGCAATCATGCTCTGTGTAGTTATTCTATCCCAACTTGGAGAATATAATTGCCGGGTTTTGTAGTTCTTAATTTGTAGTTTCTAACAGTCCACTGATGTTTCCTAGCTTACTTATTAATTTGTAAACTTTGTCACTTTGGAGTCGTGCATTTTCATGACAACTTGAGATGTTGTCCTTTGTCTTTTATATTTTTTGTCTGTCACTTCCATGCTGAGAGATAGATTGAACGTGAGAATCTTGATAATAGAGCATCAAAGTTACTTGTTGTTTAGTTTTGGTGGAAGGAGATTGATAGTTTTGGTTTCCTTCATCTGTATATATGCTTTATTGTTCCACATTTAAGAATTCTTCTCTGCTGAAGAACTTCTCCCTTGCTTTAACTTTTATTGTAAGTTGTAGCACATGTTATATAGCTTTCAGGTTTGCTCCCAGCCACATTGAAGAGGTCCAATTAATTGGATGGTTATTGGGTAGTCCAAAAATGTAGGCTGTATTTGTGACGAAAAATCTAGTTTGCTTTGTTTGGATGGAACATACTTTTTATGGTTAACATATATTTATATTTTCAATCGTAGGCTGCGTTTGTGGCGAAAAAGCTAGAACTCTCACAGATTTCAAACGAATCTGATGTACCTAATGATGATGCGATATTTATGGGGGTAGTTGGTGGTATGAACAAGGAAGGCACCGTCTACGGTTTAGGATCACAGAGCTCATATATCCTCGCCAACAACTCGAATTCATGTGCATCAAGTTCGACACTACCGCAACAGATTTCTATTAGCATTCTTCAAGAGTTTATTGAAGAATCATTAACTGAATTTGGGTTGCAAAGTGAAGAGAATGTCCGGAGACGTATCGGGAAAGCAGTCGAATCAAGAATGGGTCCTTATGAAAGGACGCTTCTCGATATGAAGAACTTATTGGCGAGTCTGACCGTCACTTTGCAAAGTCAGGTACGTAATCTTGAGAACAAAGTTAATTCGGATGATGAGGCCGGGAATGAAGACATGGCCGAGGATGACCTCAACGATCTTGAGGATTAGGATAACATTGGTGGCGGTCAAAGTGGCAGTGGCGATAACCTTTTTTTTGTATGTTTTAGGTTTATGTTAAATTTGAGGTTGCAGGGCCTAACAATATGTGTATGAAAACAATGACTTTTGGGTAGGCGTGTGATAACAATGACTTTTGGGTAGGCGTACATGAACAATGATTTTTGGATAGACGTATTAGAACACTGACTTTTGATTTGTAATGTTTTGCATCATGTGTAATGAAAATGATGTTATGTACTGATTGGTTTTTGTTTGACTATTAGATATATAAATGTAATATTTAATTATATATATATTATACTATTATATTTAAATGAGTGTATTAGATTTCTAACAATCAGCAACACATTTTTCTTACACCAAAAGAATGTAGCAACATATTAGTAACAATTTAGCATCACATTATAAACTTTTTAAAAAATAAAATAAAGAAATAGCAACACAATACCGACATGAATAGCTACAAGTAGTTATATAATAAAATAATCTAGCTCAAAATTGTAACTGATTTGCAACAATATGTATGTGTTACAGATGTGTTGCAAAATGTGTTGCACTATACATACAAGTGGCAACGGAATAAACTTGTTACAATTATGTTGCTGACTGGAATTAGCAACAACATAAGCGTTACTAAAAATCAGCCACAAGCCAAACAGTATCATAATAGTTTATGTTGCTAATCTGTTGCCAATCACCGATCAGCAACAGAATTGCTCAAATACAAACAGAATATTCTGTTGCCAACTGTCAATTTTCTTGTAGTGATTCTTAATTCTGATTTTATTAATTAAACATGTATGAGAAATGATAGTTATTTTAATTCATAAAATAGTATGATTCTTTACGAGTCACAAACTCAGTGAGTTACACAGTAACGTTTTTAATTATAGTGTTTATTAGCAAATGAAGAAATTCACGTCCCGGTATTGGTATTGATGATACCCCCTTAAAATGTTATAAATATTTTTGTATCAAACTCTGCAGGTGTATTTATTAATCTGATACATTAATTAAGTTGAGTGGTATTTATTAAGGAATAAATATGCTTACTAAATATAAATCGTCGGTGATTTAAATTGGTAAGTGGGTGTCTGCTTAATCTTAACGTGATGATGATTTCAACATAATGACATGGAACGAATTATCTTCTAGATGATTCGGAATATAGGACAGAGATTTTAGTTAGAGTTGTTTAGTGAAAGGAACTCTAAATTAATCAGATAAGAAAATATTCATATTGATGAGTTTAACTTCGAATCTGATTAGGATAAGCTTCTTTATTCAGCCTGTCAGGTCCCTACGTAGCCTATATAAACATGTTTCGTATCACTATAAAATGACATTTTTTAATATACATTTTTTGTACTGAGAGAGAGTCCATCCACTTTACAGAAGCGAGCCATTTTTTTTAGGAATACGTTAGAAAACCTGATTCTTTCAGAAAGACAAGCTCAACATCACTGTAAGATTCTAAACATAAACGTTAAAATAATAACAGTTTTAAATAGTATCGTACACAAATTTAATAAGCTTTATGTAAATATATTTTTCCACTGCTATAAAACTTTCACACCGACTATAATTTGCAAAAGTGATTTTTATGAATTCACTTTTGCAAGTTGCAACAACACTTTTGCGATTGCAAACTGTGAAGCACTTTATCATGAAACGCCCCTCAAAATGTTGGTAAATTGTACAACAATTTTATATTTTTGAGAATTATAGTTATTAAAATTTGCACAAAATGATTTTGCAAAAATACAAATCATCAAATCTTTCTTTCGTTTAGATCAATTATGGCAAATTAAAAAAAATTGTCTAGTTTAAAAATGCTGCTGCTTTATCCTTCCTTGAATGTCTTGAGACAAGAGTGAAAAAAAATATTATATTTAATCATCACATTTCTCCAAAGTATTTGCTACAACTTTTCTTTATTAGGATGCTATTTTCTTCATTTTTTTCTTTTTCATATTTGCGTGCATATCTTTTGGCTGACTCACTCGAGTACCAAAATTAGCCGCTTAATTAAAATTATTTCCATTTTAGTTAGTGCAGTTTTATATTATTAATTTTCACTTTTATAACTATTTTTTTCAAATAACTCCAACGTTATTCATTGTTTTTGTAATAGTAATCATAATTTGAGAACATAATTAATTTGATACCAATAGTTAATGGAAAATGATAATGGGTGCCCGGGAGACAATTGATAACAGTAATGATCAGATATTATTTAATGCTAACCACTAGCACTTAAATTAAATTTCTTGCTATGCATTAATTTATTTGAGAACATACACCATTATATATATACACATACATACACACATATATTTTAGTAATACTATATGTAATTAATAATTTAGTTTAAGCTAGTATTAACTAGGGTTTCATATTTTTATTTGAGTTTTTATTTTTATTTAAATTATATCTAACTTTATGGTAGGCTTATCTAGAGTTCTATATTTCTATTTGTGTTTTTATTATGTTGAGTAATTAGTTTTTAAGTAATCAAATTATAATTTGTATTTTAAGTAATTAACAATATATATATATATATATATATATATATATATATATATATATATATATATATATAATAGTAACTGTGCCTCACGCGTTACGTGTGTGATGTGTAGTACGATTAAAATATAGTTTTGATATAAATATGTGGAGAATAAAAAAATTAGAAGAATATAATACTTAAAATAATTTTGAGTTGTTAAAAGATGTATAAAGAGTGCTAATTAGTTTTTTAATTTTCTATTATTTATGAGAGTGACATTACGGTAATTAATAAAAAAATGTAAGAATAATTTTGGAAAAAAATGACAAAATTTGGCAGGCTCAACAAATATTGGGTTGACTTATTATAATACAAGTGATCGTGCCACACGCGTTGCATGTGTGACGCGCAGTGCAATCAAAATATAGAAAATAAATATAGTTATAATACAAATATGTGGATAATACAAAAAAATAGTATAAGATGATAAGAATTAAAATAATATTTGGTTGTTAAAGAGGGGTAAATAGTATTATTACTTATTAATTTTTATATTTATTCATATGAGTATGATATTATTGTAATTAATAAAAAAACATAGAGATATTTTTGAAATTTTTTTACTAAATTGGACAGACTCATTTGACTTGTGTTGACTTATTATAATAGAATGATATATATATATATATGGAGAGGGATCTATACACACATAAAAATACACATTATGTTTATACATCAATCACAACCCTCCATTTACTTAATTTTAATGGTCAAGATTAGTTCATCTAATAACAAGAATAAACACATAATGTGTATTTTTATGTGTGTATAGATCTCTCCCATATATATATATATATATATTGAACAATGGGCATTAAAGGCATCCTACCATTTAATGTTGGTGTTAATAATTAGATGACTACTCAAGTTAATACTAATTGTTACAACAATTAATGATTAAAGAGTGTCTCGGGGGCACTCGTTAACATAACCGATAGTTAATTTCTACCAAAAGTTAAAAAAAGAAGTGAAGTATGAAAATTAAAATGTAACATAAAAAAGAACTTATACTATGAATAATAAGCATTTGTACTTCATAATTTTAGTCATGCAATATAGGAAACTGTCACTTACAAAAAGGAATATAATCCCTAATAATTGCAGGGCCGGCCCTAAGGTCAGTCATGTAAGCCTCTGAGCTTAGGTGAGGACCGACCGATGCGTGAAAAAAAAAAATTGAAACCAAAGTAAGACACAATTTTGTTGAAGTTTTAGTTTCTATTAAGTTTAAAGACATTTTATGTAAATTATGACAATTATTTGCAATTTTTCTTTTGGGTATGTGTTTGACTTTTTTTTAATAAAATAAAATAGGTGACGAAAATTTTACGGAACTGAGATGCGAAACTATTAGGACCGCCTGAATAATTGAGCTACTTATCATTCGAATTGTAACATTTGAGAAATATTAATATTTAGTCAACCAAGTATACCACTAGATAATACTCTTGTAAATTTGTAAGAACAATAATTTCGAATTGGTACCTTTTCATCTACCTTCTCACTATAGCTTCACTGAAGGTAACTCAAGTTCTTATCTAGTGGAGTAATATTTAACATTTTAATTGATCATATTGTGACAGTTTTTTTAGTTTATCATATGAAACTATAATCATTCGCATACACATTAATTATCAAACAAATTGTTACAACCTTTAATTACAGTTTTCGACTTTTCTCTTACTTTAGTTTCAATCAGTGTTACATTTGGTGTTCATGCACATAACCCGTTCAATGAAATATGCTTGTAAAAATAAATATTTTTTTTCTACAGTAGTTAGTAAGGCATAATTGAACAAGTAGGAGGGTAATATTTACTATTTACTACGTGATGATCGTAGTATGACAGTATATAACGGAATCTAGAGAGAGAGATCACGAAATAAGAGAAAAACATTTTATTATTATTTCTGTTATCTTAGATAGAAAAATTCGTCCATATACACTATATATAAAATTATGGCCGTAAATGAGATGATTTTTTCGTAAAAAAGTTCGTGTTCGTATCGGCTAATGCTCGGTTCATATATAAATGAACTGATAATGAACTAGAATACAATGTTCGTATGATAAATGAACTGAACATGAACATGTCTTTGTTCGTTTCGTTTATGCTCGTGTTCGTTTAAATATATATAATTTATATATATATATATAATTATTTTAATTTATATATATATATATAATTATTTTAATTTATACTCTTCCAAAGTACAAAACGAACTGAATGCAAGCCGAACTTAAACGAGCATTTATAAATCATATTCGACTCATTAAGAGTTCACGAAACGAACTGAACACGAGCCGAACATGAACGTCAATCTAATTGTTCGTCACGATCACGAGACGAAAACGAACAAGGCTACAAACCTAACGAACCGAACACGAACAACAACTTTCTCGTTTCGTCTCGACTCATTTACAACCTTATACAAAATACGTAGTTTTCTCCGTATGCTATTAAACCCTGAAGATTACAATTCTGTCACATTTAAGCTGAGAATATTAGTTATAAGTCACATTTTACAAGATTTTTTAAATGGAGATCCTGATCCGAAATTTTTTTAAGTTCCAGTCACCCGGACCAATAAAAAAGTGCTTTAAAAAAGATATTATAATCTTTACAAGAAAGATCGAAGTATAAAAAAAAACTTAAAATATGTTTTTTTAATTTTTTTTAGTATTTGTTTGAATTATTAAGTAAAAAGATAAGATAGCAAAAAGTTATGAAAATATATATTTTTTATCACTTGTAAAAGTAATGTACAATTAAAAATATTATGTGAGTAGCGACTTATGAATAGGATGGCAATTTCATGGGTTTCAACTGACCCGACCCGATGACAAAGTTGCACATTTACCCATTTGACCCGACCCATTTGACCCGTTTTTAAAAAATATTTTTTTTTCTTTTAAAAAATAAATCTCATAAATATCGAATATTTCAAATAAAATTTGTTAGTTAGATTAAAAAATCATTTGATTTAGAAGTATAATATAAAAAATAATATAAAAGAGAGAGTTTAATGTATATGAGAGAGAGGAGAGACAAAATTTTAAGTTACACTTTTATCCGGATCGAGTCGGGTTGGGTTGAAACTCCCGAAATTGTCATCCCTGACAACCTCCCACCAATGAGCCCTATTTAGCCCTACATATTAAATTACAAAACAGTACTAAGTTTTATAAAAGATGACGGTGACATCAGCAAATATATAATGTTACAAATTAGTCCATATATTACATTATATCATACTATTAATATAAGAGAACCAAAGAAAACTTGAGCCTGTCCAATTTTACCCATTTTTTTCAAAAATATTTCTACTCTAATTTACTAATTACTCAAATAATTTAATGCAATTTAAATAAATAAATAAGTAAATAGATATTCTTTTTTTCCACACATTAATTTATCTCTCAAATAAATCATCATACATTTATTTTTATATTACTATAACAATAAAATATTATATTTTAACGATATTCATTCCATTATTTTTGTAAACTTTTTGAAAATGTTAAATTTAATTGTAACGGATCATATTCATGCAACTACGTATTCGTTAGTTTAAAAGATTATACTGGAGTACAAACTATCATTCATTTATTTTTAATATCAATATTATACCAGAATTATAATATCATAATCATATGACTGACTAGGAGTAGTAATTTTCTGGATGTAATTATAAGATACACTATAAAAAAATACTCAAATAACGACGGGATTAGTGACGATATTTTTTGTTACGAGCCTATTAGCGACGGTTTTTGTGACGGCTTTGTGACAGTTTAGTCAATTTGCGACAGATTTGTGACATCTTTTTAAATTAGCGACAGGCTTGTGACAGCTTTTGACTCTCACTAAATCAAACATTAGTTTGTAGTGATACTTCAAACTTCAACTCCAGTGGATTGAAAAGAATCATCGAATTTTGCAAAAATTAGATGCAATTTTGGTGGTTAGACTCCCACGGAATGTGTCCAGTTCAATTCTAATTTCAGATTATGCTTGCAACTTCTTTATTAAGCGTTATCTTTGTGTTACTTTTCACTAATAGGCGTGGGTGGTCGTTCTGTGCCCAAATAAGTTTTAACTTCTCATTATCTTGGTTTGAAACATAGAGATGTTATCATGTTAGAAACAATCTATTTAAAAGACATATTGCCAAAAGCTTAAAACAATATAAACCCGCAGTTCATACTTCTAGAGAAAGAAGGTCAGCGATTGACTGGTGCGGAAACAGATCAAATGTGTGTGTGGTTGTCAAAATTAATAAAAACACATAATACTTTTCAAAGTATAAACACGTAAAAGCCGAATTTTTTAAAAACTTTTTTTACCATCTTTTCGTCATTTTTTTACCTTCTTTTCTTGATTAAAATGTATTTGATTTCTATTTTTTTTTCATTTTCGTTCAATTTCGAGTTTGTTTTCAAACTCACAAAAAAAACTCACAATAGTAATGAATGTCACGTGCAGCCATGTGTCGAAAGTTTCATCATTTCAAAATTGACTAAAAAATAAATAAAATAGAAACAAAAAATATGCAAAAGTTAAATTTAAGAAATAAAGATATAACAAGTAAAAAGATTAAGACAGTAAGATAAAAAAAAAAAACCTAAATAAATCAAACGTATATTAAATAATAGATATATACGAGCAATTAAATATCTATTACACAATTTCACTATACTCATTTCAATTAAAATACAAACCACCAAAAATTCTTTTATAAATTTTGTTTGCACTCATGAGTACTCTACGTGTCAATATGATAAGTTGGTGTAAATGTCTTTTATAATTACTTGGCTATGTTAATTTTTTAAGTATTATTTATATATTATTAGAACATACAAAATCATGTTATGTTATTGCACCAACAATATATAATTTTGATAGGGGTTGACAAAAAAAATATTTAATTGGTTGGCAGAAAACAGTATATATAAATTATTAGGAAAACACTTCAATTAAAATTCTTAATATACAAACCCAGTAAACCTTCAGAATTCCCAATAAATTCATAGGTTTTCAACAGTTTTATTTGTTGTAATAGTTTGAATGCCCACAAAGTTGGTGGAATTAGAGAATTTACTTTCTAATTCAAATTTCTATATATGAAAGGTACCTTATGCAAATGCCATACCTAATCATATGGAATATGATAGATCGTCGTTTGAAAATAATCTCAACTTCCTCTAAATGTTCTTGAGGTTCTAATAATAATTTGGATTATGCAAGTTTACCTTGTTTGATTAGAGTTCTCTTTAGCAAAACATTTAGTTGGAGAGATTAGAGGTTAGATTAACATCAAATTATACGTCAATTTAGACATTTTTTTTTTGCAAAAACGCTCCAAATCAAAATTTGATTAATGCAAATCTCCACGGTTTCACGACGGAAACACAAATATGCGTCTTGTTTTTTTCCCGAGATGTATAATGACATGTTTTGAATTTTTAAATTTTACCATAATTTTCAAAACATGTCATTATATATCTCGGGAAAAAAAACATGACGCATATCGTCTTCCCATCGTGAAACCGTGGAAATTTGCATTAGGTGTAACGACCCGATCCTCCGACCAGACCGCCACCATCTACTTACTACCACCAATATTGTCCGTTTTGGCCCGATTTCGTCCTCGCTTCTCTGGTCGGACGGTTTTAAAAGGTCTTGGTGATAGTAAGGAGAGTTTTCTTAGGTTTATATACCATATAGGTACTCACATATCTAGGCGATGTAGGACAATATTTTCTCTTTACACCGGCATTTTTCTACGAAAATCCGGATTTTTAAATTAGTCAAATCTTGATTTGCAAACATGTTTATTGTATGTTTTAGTTTTAATTCTTGTTAGCTTTGCTTATTGCTATCTTGATATCTATTGTCAACAAATTTAAGAGCTACCTTTTACTTTTCATCTAATTAATAAAAGAGTGTGGTTCTAAAAAAAAAAAAAAAAGTAAGAAAAATAAATTTGATGTAAGAGGTTTTGCACTGAGGGTCTTTTTCATGTCAGATTTAGAGAGTCACATTTCATCATCCCAAACTGTAAGGCGCCACCTGCGGGTTTTACATTACTCAAATTCAATGGACCATCGAATCCGACGACTCCACTCCTAATTTCGAAAATTATGTATTTTTGTAATGTTTATAATGTGCTTTCACAAAAATACGTTAAAAACAATGATTTGACACTACTTATTTTAATATTATGAAATTTGGCACATCCATATAATATTTCTGGTTGTACTCAATGAAAAACATATAAAAAGTTAAAATATAAACCACATGCTCAATCCGTCATCCTTTATAAAAATATGTGCTCAATGTAATGTATTGAAAAGGGTTCGATGGAAATTGTTTTTTTTTAAATCAACGTGATTCATATTATAAATTTATGTTAACTTTACGAGCTAGTAATTTTGAATTATCTATTTTATCGAACTTATAGATTTAGTATTCGACTTTACAAAGTTATAGTATAACGATTTATACAATGGTATGATAAATCGAAAAAGCAATAAATTATACTCTGAAACGACCACTATACGCAGGGGGAAGCTAAGTGGGGACGATCGGGTGCCACGGCACCCTCATAATTTTAGAAATCCCAAGTGACGCAATTTTTTTTTAGTACAATTTCTTTTTAGGTGTAGATTTGGCACCCCCATAAAAATATGTTACTTGTACATAAAAATATGGCACCCCCATTTACACATCCTGACTTCGCCCCTGTGACTATACACTTGCTTAATGATAATAGAACAAGTTTGATGACGTCAATTTTTTCGACTTAGATTCGAAGGAAGTATACCAGTTCGATATACCAATTGTTGAGTATACTAATTGCTATGATATACCAAATCAAAAAGTACGATAGTCGGTTGTAAAACATAAAAAAAATCCTGATCACTCTCATATTTTAGAAACAGACCTGGTTAAGATTTTCATATAGTCGCTCTCATCTCAAATGCCTTAATATGACTATTTTATCTTTTTATGGGTATTATACTTGCTCGGTCCCGAAATAAATGTCCTGCTCATTTCACTTAAAATTCAACAAAGAGTATCAAAAAATCAAAAAATTTAAACAAAATCTATTCGTTACTTAGAATATGAGATTAAATGTGTAAATTTGATATGATTTTACTAAAAAAAAAGTATTTAAAAAATAAAAAAAGAGAAAATTTATTAAAATATAGAAATGAACACTTATTTTGGAACATAACAAAATAAAAAACAAGACACTTATTTCGGTAGTCATGAAAGTAGTAATCTTCCGATTAGAAGGGCTCATTGGTGGTAGTAGGGCTGGGTTAGGGTCAGTTCGGGTCGGGTTTTTGACAAAATCGAAATCGAACATAAATTTAGGTTCGTTTTTTTTTGGTATTCAGTCTTTTCGGTTTATGGACCGAATTGGTTTGTCTCGGTCCGGTTTCAGATTTTTTCGGTTTTTTTTTTCAATTTTAATTAAAAAAATACATTTTGTTGTTATATTTTGAAACATATTCATTATTATGTTTATTTTGGTAATCTATTTATTGCGAATCTCATAATTTAGATATGTAAAAATGGTAAAAATAAAAGTTATCAATTTGCTATCTTTTATATCATTTTCAAATTACATGTCCTCTTATTATTAGAAAAATGAGTAAAATGATGTAGTAAAATGATAAAAGATAACTTATTTATGAGTATTTTTAGTAAACTTGTTTTTTGACAAGATTTAAATAAGGTGAAATAGAGCATTTAATAATAAAAAAGTTAATATCACAATTATTTAAATAGTTACAATTTATAATAAAATTTTCTTTTATATCGTACATATGGGTTCTGAAACTGTTATAACTTATAATTATGCAAACATTAGTTTCAATTCTAATTGTGAAAATGTTAATTACTAGATTTTTTAGTTATTAAAAGCTGAGACAGTTACAAATTATGATTAATTTAACTAATTAAAATATACATAATAAAGCATAATAATTGGCTATTTGTAACTCAAATTTTCAACGTCAATTGATTTTTTTCGGGCATTTCATTCTGTTAGGGTTTTTTTCGGTTTATACTAAACCGAAACCGAAACCGAACTGAGATGTATTCGGTTTTTTCGTTTTCGTTTTTTTTTGTTTCAGTTTTTTCGTTTTTCGGTCCGGTTCGGTTTTCGGTTCAGTTTTTAGTTCGGTCCGGTTTTTTCGGGGTTTTGCCCAGCCCTAGGTGCTAAGCCACATTTTAATAAGATTTTTGTTCATATGTCACTACTCTTATAAAATTTTAATTGTAGGTCAGCTTACAAGTGATAGAAAAATATATTATTTTCGTATATTTTTGGTATTTTTTTTACTTAATAATTCAAACAAACACTAAAAAAAACCAAAAAAGCTAAAAAAACACCTTTTAAGTTATATTTTTACATTTTGATATCTTTTTCGTGTATATTATAATATAGTTTTTTAAGTTTAAAAACAACTTTTAACCTATTTTTTACATTTTAATATTTTTTCCGTATAAATTATAAGTTATTTTTTAAGCTTAAAAATGTTTTTGAGTTTTTTTTATTGGACCGAATGACTGAAATTTAAAAAAGTTTCCATACATGATCTCAATTTAAAAAATCTTCTAAAAGATGACCTATGACTAATATTCTTTTATAAATTTATTGAAGATAGTGGGCTTTAGTCCGGCCCAATACAGGGCCAATTTCAATCCAACTAAGTCCGATGAATAAAGTCTGTATCACTAGTAGCTAATAATAATTAACTATCAAACCGACCTTTATGCTAAGTATATATACTCTATCCATTAACACAAATATTTAAAGTTAAATAGAAAGAGCAGATCCAAATAGAAGAGCGAGAAATAAAGGTAACTCTTCTTATCTCAACCCTAATTTCTATTATTATATATTTATTTATATATGTTTGTATATAGTTGTTTTAACTGAACCCTAGGTTTCTAATTCTTCTTCTTATATAACATATTTATTTCACTGAAATGTATTTCTCTCTCTAGTTATCCGTTGAGGTGTGTTTTCTATCTTTAATTTCATCAATTTTGGGTGTATTTATTGAATTTTAATATTCTAGGGTTTGAAGATAAGCCCGAGTTAGCTCACAATCGGTATTGTTTACTTATTTAACCGTCAATTTCTTCGTTCTATTAAAAAAAACAAACATGACAACTTATGATTGATTTGTGTATCTGTTTAGTCGTCAATTTCTTAATTTATGTTAAAATATAAATATCGTTAAACAGCTTATTATACAGCTTAGAAGTATCATTTATTGTCTTCCTTATTATT
Source organism: Primula vulgaris (assembly GCA_963920805.1). NCBI lineage: Eukaryota > Viridiplantae > Streptophyta > Magnoliopsida > Ericales > Primulaceae > Primula > Primula vulgaris. Next base: position 33,975,045 of record OY987214.1, on the reverse strand, counting down.
GTTATAACTTATGTTATATAAAATATATGTATTTATGTTTGTATGTATATAATTGTTTTAACTGAACCCTAGTTTTATAATTATTTTATTTTTCTCATTATAACAGATTTATTCCACTGAGATGTGTTTCTCTCTCTAGTAATCCGTTGAGGTTTGTTTTTTATCTTATATTTTATTAGTTTTGTGTGTGTTATAAAATAAGGCGATTACGATTTTTTATTTTTTTTTTGTTTTCTAGGGTTTCTAGCTAAGTCCGTGTTAGCTCACAATCGATTTGTGTATCGGTTACACTGTCATTTCTTCAATTCTATTTAGAAAAAACAAATTTCAGAGCTTAGGCATGGTTTGCGTGGTGTAGTCGTCGGTTTCTTATTTTCTATTAAAAAATAAATATGTAAAACAGATTATTACGTAGGCTATGGAATGTTTATTATACAGCATCAAATTATTATTTGTTGTTTTGGGCCTTTTGGCTATTTATTTATGTTTTATTTTTGTGTTGTTTAGGTTTGTTTGATATTTCTAACATTTGTGTTTTATTGTATTGTTTGGTTATTATATTTTACTTCTTATTATTAGTATTGCGTATCTGTCACTGATATAGTAAGTTGCTATTATCTATAAGCTAGGGTTGTTTTATATGTGAAACATTTGTGTTTTGTTGGTATAATACGATTTATCATTATTTATTGCAGCTCTACAAGACTATAACTGATATTAAATTTTTATATGGGCTATTTATAATGTATTGAAAGAAAGAAAAACGATACGAGTGATAAGGGAATTAAGCCTAAGCTCAAGAGTTAAATAAAACTCTGTTTATAGTAACCAAAATCAAAAGTCTGCCTTTTAACACAGATCCTAGGAATAGGAAAGAAGATGACAGTTTCCATACTCGATTAGAAATCATAGATTCCTTTTATTGACTAAACATTTAAAAGGAAGTAAATTAAGATAGAAAGAAACTAGATATATTTATGCTCGTGCATCAATTTAAAAAAAAAAAAATCGGGAAAATTACCTAAACCTACAACTTTTCAAGTCTAATTACCAAAAACTACAAACCAAAACTTTTATTCTCAAAACATACAACTCTAATAAATATGTGTGTAATTGTATGTTTGTATGCTTTGGGAAGAAACTTTTAGGTGTTGTATGTTTTGGTAATATGTTTTGCTTGATTGTATGTTTTGGGCATTGACCCATTTATCTATAGGGTAGGGCGGCTGTTTGTGTTTGATATGTGAAACATCGTGTTTTATTGGTATCATTTGATTTGTCATTATTTATTGCAGCTCTTTCACTGATATTAACTTTTTTTTTATCAATACGATATGATTGTTTGATATGTGAAACATTATGGTTTGTCGGTATTATTTGATTTATTTTTGTTTATAGCTCTTTCAGTGATATGTAATAAATTGTATTTTGGCTATTTATCTATTGGGTATTTTTCCTTATCTAGAGGTTATTAATCCTCACTTTCTACAGCTCGGTTGCTGATTTTTATCCAGTGTTTGTTTTTTAGTCTCATTTACTGTTTCTTTTAGGTATTCTAATTGTTATCTTCTTTTCGTTCGCTGATATTTGTATATTTTTGGCTATGCATCTAGGGCTTCTCCTCGTGGTTCAATAATTAACTCATGGCCAATTATGACGGTGAAAACCCTCGGTATATAATTTTTATTTTTAATAATAAAGTTATCCCCTTTTCTCTCTTGATAGGTAAGAGACATATGCATCGTCTGTATGTATGTATGTGTATCTATTTGTTGTTTATGTTATTAGGATTGATTGTTAATCAGTTAAACCGACTCTAGAGTAATTTTCTTGGCATGTTTACTACTATGAATCCCCATTTAGTATTTAATGGTGTATGTATATTAATGACCTTTATATTTTGCTACGCTCCCTTTAAATTGAATCATAAATTTACAATTGTTCTTTTCTTACTGAATCAACCGTTTCTCTCTCTAGTAATCGGTTGAGGTATGTTTTTTATTTTAAATTTGACTGGTTTTGGGTGTAATAAACTAAGGTGGTTACAATTATTGAAATGTCATATTCTACGGTTTCTAGGTAAACCTGTGTTTGCTTTCAATTGATTGTGTATCAATTTCATTGTCAGTTTGTTTGTAAAAGTATAAATGTCATAATCCAGTTTTTAGCAATTAGGTTAGGGTTTAGTATTATATTAATTTTTAACTTTCTACTAGGAAAAAAAAGTGTTTCTCTATATGCGTCTTTTCTATCTGTAATTCGTTAAGCTGTGTGATTCTATCTCAATTTTTATTGATTTTGGGTGCATTAAACTGAGAAGGTTACAAACTAATTGAATTGGTATGTTGTAGGGTTTTAAGCAGACTCAGTGTTAGCTTACATTTAAGAGTTCATTGTTAATTTCTTCTTTTCTAGTTAATATATTAAATGTCATAAAACAGCTTAATATGTTGGCTTACGAATATTTATTATGATGATTATAAGCATTTGACAGAGTCATAGTTTGTTTTGTACGGAGTATCTAAAAAATCTGTTTTTTAGGTTAGGACTTTGTACAATGTTAAATTTTTTACTTTACGCTGCTCTTTATCGATTCTTGTTTCATTGTTTAGATATCTATCTCGGGTTTGTCCTGTTATCTAGCGTAGTTTTCTTCATGAAACATTGTGTTTTATTTGTATTGTTTGAATAAATTTTCTTTTATTGCTTCACAGTAAAAACAAAATATATTGGCTATATATTAATAGGGTATTTTTCCTTTTATCTAAAGCCCTCATTTACTACTGCTCAGGCACTGATTTTGTTTTAAAGTTTGTTTTTAAGCTCTTGACTGACTTTTTGGTAATTTATCTTGTCTAGAATTTGATTTTGACAGTTTGTTTTATTGGTCTGGTTTGTTAATTGTTGTCACCCTTCCTCGTCCACTGATAATTATTTTCTGGCTATTCGTTTCAGAGCTTTTCCTTGTGGTTCAATAATTAAGTCATGTCCAATCATGGCGGTGAAAATCCCAAAAAAAATGTGGGCGGCGGTGCGGAGGCCCATGCTCGGTTCAGGCAATACGAGTACAAACAAAATGCCAGCCTCGTCATAACCACAGATAATCGGCCTCCTCGAGAAAGCGACCATACCGGCGAACCCGAGACCCTTGCTGGAAAAATCGACCCTAAAACTTTTGGTGACCGTGTTGCCAGAGGCAAACCCGCCGAGCTCGAAGAGAAGCTCAAGAAGTCTCGGAAAAAGAAGGAGAGAGAAGAGGAGGGTGGTGGTGGGTCCGAGCCTGGACCAACTAGGCAGAGCAAGAGGAGACGGTTACAAGAAGAGAGTGTGCTGACTTCTAGCGACGAAGCGGTTTACCAGCCTAAGACGAAAGAGACGAGAGCCGCTTATGAGGCTATGCTCAGTTCTATACAACAGCAGTTGGGTGGGCAGCCTCTGAATATCGTGAGCGGTGCTGCCGATGAGATTTTGGTGGTGCTGAAAAATGATACGTTAAAGAATCCTGATAAGAAGAAGGAGATCGAGAAGCTCCTGAATCCTATCTCTGCACAGGTATTTTTGTTTTTTAGATTAAGGGTGTACATTTTTAACTTTGTAAGCCAGTCTACAGTTTTTTGCAATGAGTATTCTAACTTATTGCTCAATCAGTACACTCACGTTTATTTTAGCAAATAATAGTGTTTGTTAGTATAAAAATAATTGATGATTGCCAAAATGTTAGTTTATAGTGGTGATTATAAACGTCTGAGGTTTTCCGTTGATTTAGATAGAGATACCTTGATCATATTTGTTTAACGTTGGGTACTTGTATTAAACTTAACGAATGTTTCCAGTAGTATCAGACCTGCAAAATAGAATGATTGGTACACAGACATTACAATTTCTGCTCAAATACGTTAGTAATGTATTAGACTATTAGTTGTCCAGTTGCACTGATGTGCTAAGCAACCGATTTTCACAAAATCTTACACATATTTCAAGAACATTGAAAATTAATCTGTTAAGAGGTTGGTGTACTGTTTGATCGATTTTATGTCAAATGGTATCTAAACTGTGAATTTGGAGAGGGTGGTGTATTAATAAAACATTTGTTTCGATTGGTGTTTTAAGTTGGCAGTTTTTAGTGGGTTGGTATACTAGGTATAGGATGTTTCCAGTATTTATGTTAATATTTTTGTGTTGAATTTCATGCTTTCACTCCTACCTGGTCCCCATGTATCGATTTCAGGTCATACATATTTTTATCTCTGAGCTAACGCGTTCCGTCTATTTCTGGCCAGGTGTTTGATCACTTGGTGAATATTGGGAAACTTATCACTGATTACCATGATACAAGTGATGCCGCTGGCGGTGCCGCTAATAATGGGGATGATGATGCTCTCGACGATGATGTGGGAGTAGCAGTTGAGTTTGAAGAGAATGAAGATGAATCTGAAGAGAGTGATCTTGATATGGTGCAAGACGAGGATGATGACGATGACGAAGATGATGTGAGAGGAGGTGGTGCTGGAGGTATGCAGATGGGTGGGATAGATGATGATGATGCACCTGAAGCTAACGAGGGAATGACTTTAAATGTACAAGATATAGACGCGTATTGGCTTCAGAGGAAGATATCTCAGGCATATGATCAGCAGATTGATCCACAACAGAGCCAGAAACTTGCTGAAGAGGTACTAGTCTAGAACCAGAGAGAGAGAGACGAATAACTTTTAGGTGGACAAGGACTAACATAAAATTTAAAATAGTAATTTAATTTTAATTTTTTTATATTCTATTGAGTTTTAATTGGCTTGCCTCAATAAGTTTTAGTAGGCCTGGGCTATCTACAAGTTAATAAAAGAGAGAGAGAGATGGTGATATCTTAAGTCAAAAAGAATTGAGTTACAATTGCGTTGGTTATTTACATGGAATTAAATGAGACAACAGATATAAATCTTTTTTGTATATCTCGTAATAGATACACCTTTTTACTGCTAAAAAATAACATCTTTTAGAAATTAACTGTTGATTTCCAACATGAGTGAAAGTCGATAGATGATATACCTTTCTCTTATTCTACTCTATTTCCTGTTTCTACGGGAAGCATGTGTTGAACCCTCCATGTTCTTATCATGCATCAGGTATTGAAGATTTTGGCCGAAGGAGATGACCGTGATGTCGAGAATAAGCTGCTGTTGCACCTCCAGTACGATAAGTTCAGTTTAATTAAGTATTTGTTGATGAATAGACTGAAGATCGTGTGGTGCACTCGCCTAGCCAGGGCTGAAGATCAGGAGAAGAAAGAGAAAATAGAGGAAGAAATGTTGG